>CM059429.1:100502830-101102830 GCA_030390025.1 Squalus acanthias
TAATACACGGACTGGGTGTAGATTTAATACATGGAATGGGTGGAGATTTAAAACACGGACTGGGTGTATATTTAAAACACGGACTGGGTGTAGATTTAATAAACGGACTGGTTGTAGATTTAATAAACGGACTGGGTGGAGATTTAATACACGGACTGGGTGGAGATTTAATACACGGACTGGAAGTAGATTTAATACACGGACTGGATGTAGATTTAAAACATTGACTGGGTGTAGATTTAACACACGGACTGGGTGTAGATTTAATACACGGACTGGGTGTTGATATAATACATGGACTGGGTGTAGAATTACTCCACGGACTTGGTATAGATTGAATACACGGACTGGGTGTAGATTTAATGCACGGACTGGCTGCAGATTTAATACACGGACTGGGTGCAGATATAAAACTAGGACTGGGTGTAGATTTCATACAAGGACTGGGTGTAGATTTAATACAGGGACTGGGTGTAGATTTAATAAACGGACTGGGTGTAGATTTAATACTGGGACTGGGTGCAGATTTAATACAGGGACTGTGTGTAGATTTAATACAGGGACTGGGTGCAGATTTAATGCAGGGACTGGGTGTAGAATTAATACACGGACTGGGTGTAGATTTAATACAAGGACTCGGTTTAGATTTAATACCGGGACTGGGTGCAGATTTAATACACGGACTGGGTGTAGATTTAACAAATGGACTGGGTGTAGATTAAACACAAGTTCTGGGTGTAGATTTAATACACGGACTGGGGGTCGATTTAATACACGGAAGAGGCGTTTATTTAATACAAGGACTGGATTAAGATTTAATACACGGACTGGAATAAGATTTAATACACGGACTGGATCAAGATTTAATACACGGACTGGATCAAGATTTAATACACGGACTGGTTGTCGATTTAATGCACGAACTGGGTGCAGATTTAATACACGAACTGGGTGTAGATTTAATACACGGACTGGGTGTAGAATTAATACATAACTGGGTGTAGATTAAATACACTGACTCGGTGTAGATTAAATACAAGGACAGGGTGTAGATTTCATACATGGAATGGGTGTGGATTTAATACACGGAATGGGTATGGATTTAATACATGGAATGGGTGTAGATTTAATACATGGAATGGGTGTGGATTTAATACACGGAATGGGTATGGATTTAATACATGGAATGGGTGTGGATTTAATACACGGAATGGGTATGGATTTAATACAAGGACTGGGTGTAGATTTAATACACGGAATGTGTGTGGATATAATACACGGAATGGGTGTGGATTTAATACACGGACTGGTTGTATATTTAATACACGGACTGGGTATAGATTTAATACACGGACTGGGTGTAGATTTCATACACAGACTGGAAGTAGATATAATACACGGACTGGGTGTAGATTTAATACACGGACTGGGTGTAGATTTAATACAAGGACTGCGTATAGATTAAGCACACCGACTGGATGTTGATTTAATACACGGACTGGGTGTAGATTTAATACACGGACAGGTTGTAGATTTAATACACGGACTGGGTGTAGATTTAATACATGGACTGGGTGTCGATTTAATACACAGACTGGGTGTAGATTTAATACGCGGACTGGGTGTACATTTAATAGGCGGACTGGGTGTAAATTTAATACACGGACTGGGTGTGGATTTAATACACTGATTGGGTGTCGATTTAACACACGGACTGGGTGTCGATTTAATACAAGGACTGGGTGTAGATTTAATACACTGATTGGGTGTCGATTTAACACACGGAATGGGTGTAGATTTAACACAAGGACTGGGTTCAGACTTAATACACGGACTGGGTGCAGATTTAATACACGGACTGGGTGTAGATTTAATACACTGACTGGAAGTAGATACAATACACGGACTGGGTGTAGATTTAATACACGGACTGGGTGTAGATTTAATACACGGACTGGGTGTAGATTTAATACACGGACTGGGTGTAGATTTAATACACGGACTGGAAGTAGATTTAATACACGGACTGGGTGTACATTTAATACATGGACTGGGTGTAGATTTAATACATGGACTGGGTGTAGATTTAATACATTGACTGGGTGTAGATTTAACACACGGACTGGGTGTTGATTTAATACACGGACTGGGTGTTGATATAATACTCGGACTGGGTGCAGATTTAATATACGGACTGGGTGTAGAATTACTCCACGGACTTGGTATAGATTTAATACACGGACTGGGTGTAGATTTAATACACGGACTGGGTGTAGATTTAATTCACGGACTGAGAGTAGATTTAATACACGGACTGGGTGTAGATTTAATACAAGGACTCGGTGTAGATTTAATACACGGACTGGGTGTAGATTTAATACAAGGACTGGGTGTAGATTTAATACAAGGACTGGGTGTAGATTTAATAAAAGGACTCGGTGTAGATTTAATACCGGGACTGGCTTTAGATTTAATACACGGACTGTGTTCAGATTTAATACACGGTCTGGAAGTAGATATAATACACGGACTGGGTGCAGATTTAATACACGGACTGGGTGTAGATTTAATACACAGACTGGGTGTAGATTGAATACACGGACTGGGTGTAGATTGAATACACGGACTGGGTGTAGATTGAATACACGGACTGGGTGTAGATTGAATACACGGACAGGGTGTAGATTTAAAACACGGTCTGGCTTTAGATTTAATACACGGACTGGGTGTAAATTTAATACACGGACTGTGTGTAGATTTAATACATGGACTGGCTGTACATTTAACACACGGACTGGGTGTAGATATAATACACGGACTGGGTGTAGATTTAATACATGGACTGGATGTAGATTTAATACACGGACTGGAAGTAGATTTCATACACGGACTGGGTGTAGATTTAATACAGGGACTGGGTGTAGATTTAATAAACGGACTGGGTGTAGATTTAATACTGGGACTGGGTGCAGATTTAATACAGGGACTGTGTGTAGATTTAATACAGGGACTGGGTGCAGATTTAATGCAGGGACTGGGTGTAGAATTAATACACGGACTGGGTGTAGATTTAATACAAGGACTCGGTTTAGATTTAATACCGGGACTGGGTGCAGATTTAATACACGGACTGGGTGTAGATTTAACAAATGGACTGGGTGTAGATTAAACACAAGTTCTGGGTGTAGATTTAATACACGGACTGGGGGTCGATTTAATACACGGAAGAGGCGTTTATTTAATACAAGGACTGGATTAAGATTTAATACATGGACTGGAATAAGATTTAATACACGGACTGGATCAAGATTTAATACACGGACTGGATCAAGATTTAATACACGGACTGGTTGTCGATTTAATGCACGAACTGGGTGCAGATTTAATACACGGACTGGGTGTAGATTTAATACACGGACTGGGTGTAGAATTAATACATAACTGGGTGTAGATTAAATACACTGACTCGGTGTAGATTAAATACAAGGACAGGGTGTAGATTTCATACATGGAATGGGTGTGGATTTAATACACGGAATGGGTATGGATTTAATACATGGAATGGGTGTAGATTTAATACATGGAATGGGTGTGGATTTAATACACGGAATGGGTATGGATTTAATACATGGAATGGGTGTGGATTTAATACACGGAATGGGTATGGATTTAATACAAGGACTGGGTGTAGATTTAATACACGGAATGGGTGTGGATATAATACACGGAATGGGTGTGGATTTAATACACGGAATGGGTATGGATTTAATACACGGACTGGTTGTATATTTAATACACGGACTGGGTATAGATTTAATACACGGACTGGGTGTAGATTTCATACACAGACTGGAAGTAGATATAATACACGGACTGGGTGTAGATTTAATACACGGACTGGGTGTAGATTTAATACAAGGACTGCGTATAGATTAAGCACACCGACTGGATGTTGATTTAATACACGGACTGGGTGTAGATTTAATACACGGACAGGTTGTAGATTTAATACACGGACTGGGTGTAGATTTAATACATGGACTGGGTGTCGATTTAATACACAGACTGGGTGTAGATTTAATACGCGGACTGGGTGTACATTTAATAGGCGGACTGGGTGTAAATTTAATACACGGACTGGGTGTGGATTTAATACACTGATTGGGTGTCGATTTAACACACGGACTGGGTGTCGATTTAATACAAGGACTGGGTGTAGATTTAATACACTGATTGGGTGTCGATTTAACACACGGAATGGGTGTAGATTTAACACAAGGACTGGGTTCAGACTTAATACACGGACTGGGTGCAGATTTAATACACGGACTGGGTGTAGATTTAATACACTGACTGGAAGTAGATACAATACACGGACTGGGTGTAGATTTAATACACGGACTGGGTGTAGATTTAATACACGGACTGGGTGTAGATTTAATACACGGACTGGGTGTAGATTTAATACACGGACTGGAAGTAGATTTAATACGCGGACTGGGTGTAGATTTAATACATGGACTGGGTGTAGATTTAATACATGGACTGGGTGTAGATTTAATACATTGACTGGGTGTAGATTTAACACACGGACTGGGTGTTGATTTAATACACGGACTGGGTGTTGATATAATACTCGGACTGGGTGCAGATTTAATATACGGACTGGGTGTAGAATTACTCCACGGACTTGGTATAGATTTGATACACGGACTGGGTGTAGATTTAATACACGGACTGGGTGTAGATTTAATTCACGGACTGAGAGTAGATTTAATACACGGACTGGGTGTAGATTTAATACAAGGACTCGGTGTAGATTTAATACACGGACTGGGTGTAGATTTAATACAAGGACTGGGTGTAGATTTAATACAAGGACTGGGTGTAGATTTAATAAAAGGACTCGGTGTAGATTTAATACCGGGACTGGCTTTAGATTTAATACACGGACTGTGTGCAGATTTAATACACGGTCTGGAAGTAGATATAATACACGGACTGGGTGCAGATTTAATACACGGTCTGGAAGTAGATATAATACACGGACTGGGTGCAGATTTAATACACGGACTGGGTGTAGATTTAATACACAGACTGGGTGTAGATTGAATACACGGACTGGGTGTAGATTGAATACACGGACTGGGTGTAGATTGAATACACGGACTGGGTGTAGATTGAATACACGGACAGGGTGTAGATTTAAAACACGGTCTGGCTTTAGATTTAATACACGGACTGGGTGTAAATTTAATACACGGACTGTGTGTAGATTTAATACATGGACTGGCTGTACATTTAACACACGGACTGGGTGTAGATATAATACACGGACTGGGTGTAGATTTAATACAGGGACTGGGTGTAGATTGAATACGTGGACTGGGTGTAGATTTAATACAGGACTGGGTGTAGATTTAATACACGGACTGGGTGTAGATTTAATACAGGACTGGGTGTAGATTTAATACAGGGACTGGGCTGTAGATTTAATACAAGGACTGGGTGTATATTTAATACACGGACTGGGTGTCGATTTAATACATGGACTGGGTGTCGATTTAATACACGGACTGGTGTAGATTTAATACACGGACTGGTTGTAGATTTAATACACGGACTGGGTGTAGATTTAATACACGGACTGGGTGTAGATTTAAAACACGGACTGGGTGTAGATTTAATACACGGACTGGGTGTAGATTTAATACACGGACTGGGTGTAGATTTAATACACGGACTGGGTGTAGATTTAATACACGGACTGGGTGTAGATTTAATACACGGACTGGGTGTAGATTTAACATCGGACTAAATGTATATTTAATACATGGACTGGGGGTACATTTAATACAAGGACTGGCTATAGATTTAATGCATGGACTTGATTTAGATTTAAAACACGGATTGTGTGTAGATTTAATACACGGACTGGCAGTATATATAATACATGGTCTGGTTGTAGATTTAATACACGGACTGGGTGCAAATTTAATACACGGACTGGGTGCAAATTTAATACACGGACTGGTTGTAGATTTAATACACGGACTGGGTGCAGATTTAACAAAGGGACTGGGTGCAGATTTAACAAATGGACTGGATGTAGATTTAACGCAGGTTCTGTGTGTCGATTTAATACACGGACTGGGAGTTCATTTAATACACGGACTGGGCGTTGCTTTAATAAACTGACTGGGTGCAGATTTAATACACGGACTTGGTGTAGATTGAATACAGGGACTGGGTGTAGATTGAATACAGGGACTGGGTGTGGATTGAATACAGGGACTGGGTGTAGATTGAATACAGGGACTGGGTGTAGATTGAATACAGGGACTGGGTGTCGATTGAATACAGGGACTGGGTGTAGATTGAATACAGGGACTGGGTGTAGATTGAATACACG
This sequence comes from Squalus acanthias, assembly GCA_030390025.1. Classification (NCBI taxonomy): domain Eukaryota; kingdom Metazoa; phylum Chordata; class Chondrichthyes; order Squaliformes; family Squalidae; genus Squalus; species Squalus acanthias. Next base: position 100,509,243 of record CM059429.1, read on the forward strand.
GACTGGGTGTAGATTTAATACACGGACTGGGTGTAGATTTAATACACGGACTGAGTGTAGATTTAATACACGGACTGGGTGTAGATTTAATACAAGGACTGGGTGTAGATTTAGTACACGGACTAGGTGTAGATTGAATACACGGACTGGGTGTAGATTGAATACAGGGACTGGGTGTAGATTGAATACACGGACTGGGTGTAGATTTAATACAGGGACTGGGTGTAGATTTAAAACAGGGACTGAGTGTAGATTTCATACAGGGACTGAGTGTAGATTTCATACACGGACTGCGTTTAGATTTAATACAGGGACTGGGTGTAGATTAAATACACGGACTGGGTGTAGATTTAATACAGGGACTGGGTGTAGATTTAATACACGGACTGGGTGTAGATTGAATACAGGGACTGGGTGTAGATTTAATACAGGGACTGCGTGTAGATTTAATACAGGGACTGGGTGTAGATTTAATCCACGGACTGCATGTAGATTTAATACACGGACTGCATGTCGATTTAATATAGGGACTGCATGTAGATTTAATACAGGGACTGGGTGTAGATTTAATACAGGGACTGGGTGTAGATTTAATACACGGACAGGGTGTCGATTTAATACAAGGACTGGGTGTAGATTTAATACATGGACTGGGTGTAGATTTAATACACGGACTGGGTGTAGATTTAATACATGGACTGGGTGTAGATTTAATACAGGGACTGGGTGTAGATTTAATACACGGACTGGCTGTAGATTTAAAACACGGACTGGGTGTAGATTTATTACACGGACTGGGTGTAGATTTAATACACGGAATGGGTGAAAATTTAACACACGGACTGGGTGCAGATTTAATACACGGACTTCGTTTCAAATTAATACACGGACTGGGTGTAGATTTAAAAAACGGACTGGGTGTAGATTTAATACACGGACTGGGTGTAGATTTAAAACACGGAATGGGTGAATATTTAACACATGGACTGGGTGCAGATTTAATACATGGACTGAAAGTTGATTTAATACACGGACTGGGTGTAGATTTAATACACGGACTGGGTGTAGATTTAATACACGGACTGGGTGTAGATTTAACACACGGACTGGGTGTAGATTTAACACACGGACTGGGTGTAGATTTAACACATGGACTGGAAGTAGATTTAATACACGGACTGGGTGCAGATTTAATACACGGACTGGAAGTAGATTTAAAACACGGACTGGGTGTAGATTTAATACACGGACTGGAAGTAGATTTAATACACGGACTGGGTGTAGATTTAATACAGGGACTGGGTGCAGATTTAATACACGGACTGGAAGTAGATATCATACACGGACTGGGTGCAGATTTAATACACGAACTGGGGTTAGAATTAATACACGGACTGGGTGTAGAGTTAATTCACGGTCCAGGTCTAGATTTAATACAAGGACTGGGTGTAGTTTTGATACACGGACTGGGTGTAGATTTAATAAACGGACTGGGTGAGATTTAATACACGGACTGGGTGTAGATTTAATACACGGACTGGGTGAGATTTAATACAAGGACTGCGTGTAAATTTAATACAAGGACTGGGTGTAGATTTAACAAATGGACTGGCTGTAGATTTAACAAATGGACTGGGTGTAGATTTAACATACGGACTAAAGTACATTTAATACATGGACTGGGGGTACATTTAACACAAGGACTGGCTTTAGATTTAATGCATGGACTGGGTGCAGATTTAATACACGGACCGGTTGAAGATTTAATACACGGACTGGGAGTAGATTTAATACACGGACTGGGTGCAGATTTAATACACGGACTGGGTGCAGATTTAATACAGGGACTGGTTGAAGATTTAATACACGGACTGGGTGCAGATTTAATACACGGACTGGGTGTAGATTTAATACAGGGACTGGGTGTAGATTGAATACAGGAACTGGGTGTAGATTGAATACAGGGACTGGGTGCAGATTGAATACAGGGACTGGGTGTAGATTTAATACACGGACTGCGTGTAGATTTAATGTAAGGTCTGGTTGGAGATTTAATGCACGGACTGAGTGTAGATTTAATACACGGACTGGGTGTAGATTTAATAGAAGGAATGTGTGTAGATTTAACACACGGACTGGGTGTAGATTTAATACACGGACTGGGTGTAGATTTAATAGAAGGAATGTGTGTAGATTTAATACACGGACTGGGTGTAGATTTAATAGAAGGAATGTGTGTAGATTTAACACACGGACTGGGTGTAGATTTAATACACGGAATGGGTGTAGATTTAACACACGGACTGGGTTTAGATTTAATACACGGACTGGGTGTGGATTTAATACACTGATTGGGTGTCGATTTAACACACGGACTGGGTGTCGATTTAATACAAGGACTGGGTGTAGATTTAATACACTGATTGGGTGTCGATTTAACACACGGAATGGGTGTAGATTTAACACAAGGACTGGGTTCAGACTTAATACACGGACTGGGTGCAGATTTAATACACGGACTGGGTGTAGATTTAATACACTGACTGGAAGTAGATACAATACACGGACTGGGTGTAGATTTAATACACGGACTGGGTGTAGATTTAATACACGGACTGGGTGTAGATTTAATACACGGACTGGGTGTAGATTTAATACACGGACTGGAAGTAGATTTAATACACGGACTGGGTGTAGATTTAATACATGGACTGGGTGTAGATTTAACACATGGACTGGGTGTAGATTTAATACATTGACTGGGTGTAGATTTAACACACGGACTGGGTGTTGATTTAATACACGGACTGGGTGTTGATATAATACTCGGACTGGGTGCAGATTTAATATACGGACTGGGTGTAGAATTACTCCACGGACTTGGTATAGATTTAATACAAGGACTGGGTGGGGAATTAATACATGGTCTGGGTGTAGATTGAATACACGGACTGGGTGTATTTATAATACATGGACTGAGTCTAGATTTAATACACGGACTGGGTGTAGATATAATACCTGGCCTGAGTCTAGATTTAATACAAGGACTGGGTGCAGATTTCATACAAGGACTGGGTGTAGATTTAATACAAGGACTCGGTGTAGATTTAATACACGGACTGGGTGTAGATTTAATACAAGGACTGGGTGTAGATTTAATACCGGGACTGGGTGTAGATTTAATAAAAGGACTCGGTGTAGATTTAATACCGGGACTGGCTTTAGATTTAATACACGGACTGTGTGCAGATTTAATACACGGTCTGGAAGTAGATATAATACACGGACTGGGTGCAGATTTAATACACGGACTGGGTGTAGATTTAATACACAGACTGGGTGTAGATTGAATACACGGACTGGGTGTAGATTGAATACACGGACTGGGTGTAGATTGAATACACGGACTGGGTGTAGATTTAAAACACGGTCTGGCTTTAGATTTAATACACGGACTGGGTGTAAATTTAATACACGGACTGTGTGTAGATTTAATACATGGACTGGCTGTACATTTAATACACGGACTGGGTGTAGATATAATACACGGACTGGGTGTAGATTTAATACATGGACTGGATGTAGATTTAATACGTGGACTGGGTTTCGATTTAATACGTGGACTGGGTGTAGATTTAATACACGGACTGGGTGTACATTTAATACACAGACTGGGTGTCGATTTAATACAAGGACTGGCTTTAGATTTAATGCATGGACTGGATGAAAATTAAATACGTGGACTGGGTGTCGATTTAATACAAGGACTGGGTGTCGATTTAATACACGGACTGGATGTAGATTTAATACAAGGACTGCGTATAGATTAAACACACCGACTGGGTGTTGATTTAATACACGGACTGGGTGTAGATTTAAAACACGGACTGGGTGTCGATTTAATACACGGACTGGGTGTAGATTTAACACATGGGCTGGGTGTAGATTTAATACATGGACTGGGTGTAGATTTAATACACGGACTGGGTGAGATTTAATACACGGACTGGGTGTAGATTTAATACACGGACTGGGTGTAGATTTAACATTCGGACTAAATGTATATTTAATACATGGACTGGGGGTACATTTAATACAAGGACTGGCTATAGATTTAATGCATGGACTTGATTTAGATTTAAAACACGGATTGTGTGTAGATTTAATACACGGACTGGCAGTATATATAATACACGGTCTGGTTGTAGATTTAATACACGGACTGGGTGCAAATTTAATACACGGACTGGGTGCAAATTTAATACACGGACTGGTTGTAGATTTAATACACGGACTGGGTGCAGATTTAACAAAGGGACTGGGTGCAGATTTAACAAATGGACTGGATGTAGATTTAACGCAGGTTCTGTGTGTCGATTTAATACACGGACTGGGAGTTCATTTAATACACGGACTGGGCGTTGCTTTAATAAACTGACTGGGTGCAGATTTAATACACGGACTTGGTGTAGATTGAATACAGGGACTGGGTGTAGATTGAATACAGGGACTGGGTGTAGATTGAATACAGGGACTGGGTGTAGATTGAATACAGGGACTGGGTGTAGATTGAATACAGGGACTGGGTGTCGATTGAATACAGGGACTGGGTGTAGATTGAATACAGGGACTGGGTGTAGATTGAATACACGGACTGGGTGTAGATTTAATACACGGACTGGGTGTAGATTTAATACACGGACTGAGTGTAGATTTAATACACGGACTGGGTGTAGATTTAATACAAGGACTGGGTGTAGATTTAGTACACGGACTAGGTGTAGATTGAATACACGGACTGGGTGTAGATTGAATACAGGGACTGGGTGTAGATTGAATACACGGACTGGGTGTAGATTTAATACAGGGACTGGGTGTAGATTTAAAACAGGGACTGAGTGTAGATTTCATACAGGGACTGAGTGTAGATTTCATACACGGACTGCGTTTAGATTTAATACAGGGACTGGGTGTAGATTAAATACACGGACTGGGTGTAGATTTAATACAGGGACTGGGTGTAGATTTAATACACGGACTGGGTGTAGATTGAATACAGGGACTGGGTGTAGATTTAATACAGGGACTGCGTGTAGATTTAATACAGGGACTGGGTGTAGATTTAATCCACGGACTGCATGTAGATTTAATACACGGACTGCATGTCGATTTAATATAGGGACTGCATGTAGATTTAATACAGGGACTGGGTGTAGATTTAATACAGGGACTGGGTGTAGATTTAATACACGGACAGGGTGTCGATTTAATACAAGGACTGGGTGTAGATTTAATACATGGACTGGGTGTAGATTTAATACAGGGACTGGGTGTAGATTTAATACATGGACTGGGTGTAGATTTAATACAGGGACTGGGTGTAGATTTAATACACGGACTGGCTGTAGATTTAAAACACGGACTGGGTGTAGATTTATTACACGGACTGGGTGTAGATTTAATACACGGAATGGGTGAAAATTTAACACACGGACTGGGTGCAGATTTAATACACGGACTTCGTTTCAAATTAATACACGGACTGGGTGTAGATTTAAAAAACGGACTGGGTGTAGATTTAATACACGGACTGGGTGTAGATTTAAAACACGGAATGGGTGAATATTTAACACATGGACTGGGTGCAGATTTAATACATGGACTGAAAGTTGATTTAATACACGGACTGGGTGTAGATTTAATACACGGACTGGGTGTAGATTTAATACACGGACTGGGTGTAGATTTAACACACGGACTGGGTGTAGATTTAACACACGGACTGGGTGTAGATTTAACACATGGACTGGAAGTAGATTTAATACACGGACTGGGTGCAGATTTAATACACGGACTGGAAGTAGATTTAAAACACGGACTGGGTGTAGATTTAATACACGGACTGGAAGTAGATTTAATACACGAACTGGGTGTAGATTTAATACAGGGACTGGGTGCAGATTTAATACACGGACTGGAAGTAGATATCATACACGGACTGGGTGCAGATTTAATACACGAACTGGGGTTAGAATTAATACACGGACTGGGTGTAGAGTTAATTCACGGTCCAGGTCTAGATTTAATACAAGGACTGGGTGTAGTTTTGATACACGGACTGGGTGTAGATTTAATAAACGGACTGGGTGAGATTTAATACACGGACTGGGTGTAGATTTAATACACGGACTGGGTGAGATTTAATACAAGGACTGCGTGTAAATTTAATACAAGGACTGGGTGTAGATTTAACAAATGGACTGGCTGTAGATTTAACAAATGGACTGGGTGTAGATTTAACATACGGACTAAAGTACATTTAATACATGGACTGGGGGTACATTTAACACAAGGACTGGCTTTAGATTTAATGCATGGACTGGGTGCAGATTTAATACACGGACCGGTTGAAGATTTAATACACGGACTGGGAGTAGATTTAATACACGGACTGGGTGCAGATTTAATACACGGACTGGGTGCAGATTTAATACAGGGACTGGTTGAAGATTTAATACACGGACTGGGTGCAGATTTAATACACGGACTGGGTGTAGATTTAATACAGGGACTGGGTGTAGATTGAATACAGGCACTGGGTGTAGATTGAATACAGGGACTGGGTGCAGATTGAATACAGGGACTGGGTGTAGATTTAATACACGGACTGCGTGTAGATTTAATGTAAGGTCTGGTTGGAGATTTAATGCACGGACTGAGTGTAGATTTAATACACGGACTGGGTGTAGATTTAATAGAAGGAATGTGTGTAGATTTAACACACGGACTGGGTGTAGATTTAATACACGGACTGGGTGTAGATTTAATAGAAGGAATGTGTGTAGATTTAATACACGGACTGGGTGTAGATTTAATAGAAGGAATGTGTGTAGATTTAACACACGGACTGGGTGTAGATTTAATACACGGAATGGGTGTAGATTTAACACACGGACTGGGTTTAGATTTAATACACGGACTGGGTGTGGATTTAATACACTGATTGGGTGTCGATTTAACACACGGACTGGGTGTCGATTTAATACAAGGACTGGGTGTAGATTTAATACACTGATTGGGTGTAGATTTAACACAAGGACTGGGTTCAGACTTAATACACGGACTGGGTGCAGATTTAATACACGGACTGGGTGTAGATATAATACACGGACTGGGTGTAGATATAATACACGGACTGGGTGTAGATTTAATACACGGACTGGGTGTAGATTTAATACACGGACTGGGTGTAGATTTAATACACGGACTGGGTGTAGATTTAATACACGGACTGGAAGTAGATTTAATACACGGACTGGGTGTAGATTTAATACATGGACTGGGTGTAGATTTAATACATGGACTGGGTGTAGATTTAATACATTGACTGGGTGTAGATTTAACACACGGACTGGGTGTTGATTTAATACACGGACTGGGTGTTGATATAATACTCGGACTGGGTGCAGATTTAATATACGGACTGGGTGTAGAATTACTCCACGGACTTGGTATAGATTTAATACAAGGACTGGGTGGGGAATTAATACATGGTCTGGGTGTAGATTGAATACACGGACTGGGTGTATTTATAATACATGGACTGAGTCTAGATTTAATACACGGACTGGGTGTAGATATAATACCTGGCCTGAGTCTAGATTTAATACAAGGACTGGGTGCAGATTTCATACAAGGACTGGGTGTAGATTTAATACAAGGACTCGGTGTAGATTTAATACACGGACTGGGTGTAGATTTAATACAAGGACTGGGTGTAGATTTAATACCGGGACTGGGTGTAGATTTAATAAAAGGACTCGGTGTAGATTTAATACCGGGACTGGCTTTAGATTTAATACACGGACTGCGTGCTGATTTAATACACGGTCTGGAAGTAGATATAATACACGGACTGGGTGCAGATTTAATACACGGACTGGGTGTAGATTTAATACACAGACTGGGTGTAGATTGAATACACGGACTGGGTGTAGATTGAATACACGGACTGGGTGTAGATTGAATACACGGACTGGGTGTAGATTTAAAACACGGTCTGGCTTTAGATTTAATACACGGACTGGGTGTAAATTTAATACACGGACTGTGTGTAGATTTAATACATGGACTGGCTGTACATTTAATACACGGACTGGGTGTAGATATAATACACGGACTGGGTGTAGATTTAATACATGGATTGGATGTAGATTTAATACGTGGACTGGGTTTCGATTTAATACGTGGACTGGGTGTAGATTTAATACACGGACTGGGTGTACATTTAATACACAGACTGGGTGTCGATTTAATACAAGGACTGGCTTTAGATTTAATGCATGGACTGGATGAAAATTAAATACGTGGACTGGGTGTCGATTTAATACAAGGACTGGGTGTCGATTTAATACACGGACTGGATGTAGATTTAATACAAGGACTGCGTATAGATTAAACACACCGACTGGGTGTTGATTTAATACACGGACTGGGTGTAGATTTAAAACACGGACTGGGTGTCGATTTAATGCACGGACTGGGTGTAGATTTAACACATGGGCTGGGTGTAGATTTAATACATGGACTGGGTGTAGATTTAATACACGGACTGGGTGAGATTTAATACACGGACTGGGTGTAGATTTAATACACGGACTGGGTGTAGATTTAACATTCGGACTAAATGTACATTTAATACATGGACTGGGGGTACATTTAATACAAGGACTGGCTATAGATTTAATGCATGGACTTGAGTTAGATTTAAAACACGGATTGTGTGTAGATTTAATACACGGACTGGCAGTATATATAATACACGGTCTGGTTGTAGATTTAATACACGGACTGGGTGCAAATTTAATACACGGACTGGGTGCAAATTTAATACACGGACTGGTTGTAGATTTAATACACGGACTGGGTGCAGATTTAACAAAGGGACTGGGTGCAGATTTAACAAATAGACTGGATGTAGATTTAACGCAGGTTCTGTGTGTCGATTTAATACACGGACTGGGGGTTCATTTAATACACGGACTGGGCGTTGCTTTAATAAACTGACTGGGTGCAGATTTAATACACGGACTTGGTGTAGATTGAATACAGGGACTGGGTGTAGATTGAATACAGGGACTGGGTGTAGATTGAATACAGGGACTGGGTGTAGATTGAATACAGGGACTGGGTGTAGATTGAATACAGGGACTGGGTGTAGATTGAATACAGGGACTGGGTGTAGATTGAATACAGGGACTGGGTGTAGATTGAATACACGGACTGGGTGTAGATTTAATACACGGACTGGGTGTAGATTTAATACACGGACTGAGTGTAGATTTAATACACGGACTGGGTGTAGATTTAATACAAGGACTGGGTGTAGATTTAGTACACGGACTGGGTGTAGATTGAATACACGGACTGGGTGTAGATTGAATACAGGGACTGGGTGTAGATTGAATACACGGACTGGGTGTAGATTTAATACAGGGACTGGGTGTAGATTTAAAACAGGGACTGAGTGTAGATTTCATACAGGGACTGAGTGTAGATTTCATACACGGACTGCGTTTAGATTTAATACAGGGACTGGGTGTAGATTAAATACACGGACTGGGTGTAGATTTAATACAGGGACTGGGTGTAGATTTAATACACGGACTGGGTGTAGATTTAATACATGGACTGCATGTAGATTTAATACAGGGACAGCGTGTAGATTTAATACAGGGACTGGGTGTAGATTTAATACAGGGACTGGGTGTAGATTTAATACACGGACTGGGTGGAGATTGAATACAGGGACTGGGTGTAGATTTAATACAGGGACTGCGTGTAGATTTAATACAGGGACTGGGTGTAGATTTAATACACGGACTGCATGTAGATTTAATCCACGGACTGCATGCAGATTTAATACACGGACTGCATGTCGATTTAATACAGGGACTGCATGTAGATTTAATACAGGGACTGGGTGTAGATTTAATACAGGGACTGGGTGTAGATTTAATACACGGACAGGGTGTCGATTTAATACAAGGACTGGGTGTAGATTTATTACATGGACTGGGTGTAGATTTAATACACGGAATGGGTGAAAATTTAACACACGGACTGGGTGCAGATTTAATACACGGACTTCGTTTCAAATTAATACACGGACTGGGTGTAGATTTAATACACGGACTGGGTGTAGATTTAATACAGGGACTGGGTGTAGATTTAATACATGGACTGGGTGTAGATTTAATACAGGGACTGGGTGTAGATTTAATACACGGACTGGCTGTAGATTTAATACATGGACTGGGTGTAGATTTAAAACACGGACTGGGTGTAGATTTATTACATGGACTGGGTGTAGATTTAATACACGGAATGGGTGAAAATTTAACACACGGACTGGGTGCAGATTTAATACACGGACTTCGTTTCAAATTAATACACGGACTGGGTGTAGATTTAATACACGGACTGGGTGTAGATTTAATACACGGACTGGATGTAGATTTAAAAAACGGACTGGGTGTAGATTTAATACACGGACTGGGTGTAGATTTAATACACGGAATGGGTGAATATTTAACACATGGACTGGGTGCAGATTTAATACATGGACTGAAAGTTGATTTAACACACGGACTGGGTGTAGATTTAACACACGGACTGGGTGTAGATTTAATACACGGACTGGGTGTAGATTTAACACACGGACTGGGTGTAGATTTAACACACGGACTGGGTGTAGATTTAACACATGGACTGGAAGTAGATTTAATACACGGACTGGGTGCAGATTTAATACACGGACTGGAAGTAGATTTAATACACGGACTGGGTGTAGATTTAATACAGGGACTGGGTGCAGATTTAATACACGGACTGGAAGTAGATATCATACACGGACTGGGTGCAGATTTAATACACGAACTGGGGTTAGAATTAATACACGGACTGGGTGTAGAGTTAATTCACGGTCCAGGTCTAGATTTAATACAAGGACTGGGTGTAGTTTTGATACACGGACTGGGTGTAGATTTAATAAACGGACTGGGTGAGATTTAATACACGGACTGGGTGTAGATTTAATACACGGACTGGAAGTAGATTTAATACACGGACTGGGTGTAGATTTAATACAGGGACTGGGTGCAGATTTAATACACGGACTGGAAGTAGATATCATACACGGACTGGGTGCAGATTTAATACACGAACTGGGGTTAGAATTAATAAACGGACTGGGTGTAGAGTTAATTCACGGTCCAGGTCTAGATTTAATACAAGGACTGGGTGTAGTTTTGATACACGGACTGGGTGTAGATTTAATAAACGGACTGGGTGAGATTTAATACACGGACTGGGTGTAGATTTAATACACGGACTGGGTGAGATTTAATACAAGGACTGCGTGTAAATTTAATACAAGGACTGGGTGTAGATTTAACAAATGGACTGGGTGCAGATTTAACAAATGGACTGGGTGTAGATTTAACAAACGGATGAAAGTACATTTAATACATGGACTGGGGGTACATTTAATACAAGGACTGGCTTTAGATTTAATGCATGGACTGGATGCTGATTTAATACACGGACTGGTTGAAGATTTAATACACGACTGGGAGTAGATTTAATACACGGATTGGTGCAGATTTAATACACGGACTGGGTGCAGATTTAATACAGGACTGGGTGAAGATTTAATACACGGACTGGGTGCAGATTTAATACACGGACTTGGTGTAGATTTAATACAGGGACTGGGTGTAGATTGAATACAGGCACTGGTGTAGATTGAATACAGGGACTGGGTGCAGATTGAATACAGGACTGGAGTAGATTTAATACACGGACTGCGTGTAGATTTAATGCAAGGTCTGGTTGGAGATTTAATGCACGGACTGAGTGTAGATTAATACACGGACTGGGTGTAGATTAATAGAAGGAATGTGTGTAGATTTAACACACGGACTGGGTGTAGATTTAATACACGGACTGGGTGTAGATTTAATAGAAGGAATGTGTGTAGATTTAATACACGGACTGGGTGTAGATTTAATAGAAGGAATGTGTGTAGATTTAACACACGGACTGGGTGTAGATTTAATACACGGAATGGGTGTAGATTTAACACACGGACTGGGTTTAGATTTAATACACGGACTGGGTGTGGATTTAATACACTGATTGGGTGTCGATTTAACACACGGACTGGGTGTCGATTTAATACAAGGACTGGGTGTAGATTTAATACACTGATTGGGTGTCGATTTAACACACGGAATGGGTGTAGATTTAACACAAGGACTGGGTTCAGACTTAATACACGGACTGGGTGCAGATTTAATACACGGACTGGGTGTAGATTTAATACACTGACTGGAAGTAGATACAATACACGGACTGGGTGTAGATTTAATACACGGACTGGGTGTAGATTTAATACACGGACTGGGTGTAGATTTAATACACGGACTGGGTGTGGATTTAATACACGGACTGGAAGTAGATTTAATACACGGACTGGGTGTAGATTTAATACAGGGACTGGGTGCAGATTTAATACACGGACTGGAAGTAGGTATCATACACGGACTGGGTGCAGATTTAATACACGAACTGGGGTTAGAATTAATACACGGACTGGGTGCAGATTTAACAAAGGGACTGGGTGCAGATTTAACAAATAGACTGGATGTAGATTTAACGCAGGTTCTGTGTGTCGATTTAATACACGGACTGGGGGTTCATTTAATACACGGACTGGGCGTTGCTTTAATAAACTGACTGGGTGCAGATTTAATACACGGACTTGGTGTAGATTGAATACAGGGACTGGGTGTAGATTGAATACAGGGACTGGGTGTAGATTGAATACAGGGACTGGGTGTAGATTGAATACAGGGACTGGGTGTAGATTGAATACACGGACTGGGTGTAGATTGAATACACGGACTGGGTGTAGATTTAATACACGGACTGGGTGTAGATTTAATACACGGACTGGGTGTAGATTTAATACACGGACTGAGTGTAGATTTAATACACGGACTGGGTGTAGATTTAATACAAGGACTGGGTGTAGATTTAGTACACGGACTGGGTGTAGATTGAATATTGGACTGGGTGTAGATTGAATACAGGGACTGGGTGTAGATTGAATACACGGACTGGGTGTAGATTTAATACAGGGACTGGGTCTAGATTTAAAACAGGGACTGAGTGTAGATTTCATACAGGGACTGAGTGTAGATTTCATACACGGACTGCGTTTAGATTTAATACAGGGACTGGGTGTAGATTAAATACACGGACTGGGTGTAGATTTAATACAGGGACTGGGTGTAGATTTAATACACGGACTGGGTGTAGATTTAATACATGGACTGCATGTAGATTTAATACAGGGACAGCGTGTAGATTTAATACAGGGACTGGGTGTAGATTTAATACAGGGACTGGGTGTAGATTTAATACACGGACTGGGTGGAGATTGAATACAGGGACTGGGTGTAGATTTAATACAGGGACTGCGTGTAGATTTAATACAGGGACTGGGTGTAGATTTAATACACGGACTGCATGTAGATTTAATCCACGGACTGCATGCAGATTTAATACACGGACTGCATGTCGATTTAATACAGGGACTGCATGTAGATTTAATACAGGGACTGGGTGTAGATTTAATACAGGGACTGGGTGTAGATTTAATACACGGACAGGGTGTCGATTTAATACAAGGACTGGGTGTCGATTTATTACATGGACTGGGTGTAGATTTAATACACGGAATGGGTGAAAATTTAACACACGGACTGGGTGCAGATTTAATACACGAACTTCGTTTCAAATTAATACACGGACTGGGTGTAGATTTAATACACGGACTGGGTGTAGATTTAATACAGGGACTGGGTGTAGATTTAATACATGGACTGGGTGTAGATTTAATACAGGGACTGGGTGTAGATTTAATACACGGACTGGCTGTAGATTTAATACATGGACTGGGTGTAGATTTAAAACACGGACTGGGTGTAGATTTATTACATGGACTGGGTGTAGATTTAATACACGGAATGGGTGAAAATTTAACACACGGACTGGGTGCAGATTTAATACACGGACTTCGTTTCAAATTAATACACGGACTGGGTGTAGATTTAATACACGGACTGGGTGTAGATTTAATACACGGACTGGATGTAGATTTAAAAAACGGACTGGGTGTAGATTTAATACACGGACTGGGTGTAGATTTAATACACGGAATGGGTGAATATTTAATACATGGACTGAAAGTTGATTTAATACACGGACTGGGTGTAGATTTAACACACGGACTGGGTGTAGATTTAATACACGGACTGGGTGTAGATTTAACACACGGACTGGGTGTAGATTTAACACACGGACTGGGTGTAGATTTAACACATGGACTGGAAGTAGATTTAATACACGGACTGGGTGCAGATTTAATACACGGACTGGAAGTAGATTTAATACACGGACTGGGTGTAGATTTAATACACGGACTGGAAGTAGATTTAATACACGGACTGGGTGTAGATTTAATACAGGGACTGGGTGCAGATTTAATACACGGACTGGAAGTAGATATCATACACGGACTGGGTGCAGATTTAATACACGACTGGGTTAGAATTAATACACGGACTGGGTGTAGAGTTAATTCACGGTCCAGGTCTAGATTTAATACAAGGACTGGGTGTAGTTTTGATACACGGACTGGGTGTAGGTTTAATAAACGGACTGGGTGAGATTTAATACACGGACTGGGTGTAGATTTAATACACGGACTGGGTGAGATTTAATACAAGGACTGCGTGTAAATTTAATACAAGGAGTGGGTGTAGATTTAACAAATGGACTGGGTGTAGATTTAACAAATGGACTGGGTGTAGATTTAACATACGGACTAAAGTACATTTAATACATGGACTGGGGGTACATTTAATACAAGGACTGGCTTTAGATTTAATGCATGGACTGGGTGCAGATTTAATACACGGACTGGTTGAAGATTTAATACACGGACTGGGAGTAGATTTAATACACGGACTGGGTGCAGATTTAATACACGGACTGGGTGCAGATTTAATACAGGGACTGGTTGAAGATTTAATACACGGACTGGGTGCAGATTTAATACACGGACTGGGTGTAGATTTAATACAGGGACTGGGTGTAGATTGAATACAGGCACTGGGTGTAGATTGAATACAGGGACTGGGTGCAGATTGAATACAGGGACTGGGTGTAGATTTAATACACGGACTGCGTGTAGATTTAATGCAAGGTCTGGTTGGAGATTTAATGCACGGACTGAGTGTAGATTTAACACACGGACGGGGTGTAGATTTAATAGAAGGAATGTGTGTAGATTTAACACACGGACTGGGTGTAGATTTAATACACGGACTGGGTGTAGATTTAATAGAAGGAATGTGTGTAGATTTAATACACGGACTGGGTGTAGATTTAATAGAAGGAATGTGTGTAGATTTAACACACGGACTGGGTGTAGATTTAATACACGGAATGGGTGTAGATTTAACACACGGACTGGGTGTAGATTTAATACACGGACTGGGTGTAGATTTAACACACGGACTGGGTGTAGATTTAACACACGGACTGGGTGTAGATTTAACACATGGACTGGAAGTAGATTTAATACACGGACTGGGTGCAGATTTAATACACGGACTGGAAGTAGATTTAATACACGGACTGGGTGTAGATTTAATACAGGGACTGGGTGCAGATTTAATACACGGACTGGAAGTAGATATCATACACGGACTGGGTGCAGATTTAATACACGAACTGGGGTTAGAATTAATACACGGACTGGGTGTAGAGTTAATTCACGGTCCAGGTCTAGATTTAATACAAGGACTGGGTGTAGTTTTTATACACGGACTGGGTGTAGATTTAATAAACGGACTGGGTGAGATTTAATACACGGACTTGGTGTAGATTTAATACACGGACTGGGTGAGATTCAATACAAGGACTGCGTGTAAATTTAATACAAGGACTGGGTGTAGATTTAACAAAAGGACTGGGTGTAGATTTAACAAATGGACTGGGTGTAGATTTAACATACGGACTTAATGTACAGTTAATACATGGACTGGGGGTACATTTAATACAAGGACTGGCTTTAGATTTAATGCATGGACTGGGTGTTGATTTAATACACGGACTGGGTGTAGATTTAAAACACGGACTGGGTGTCGATTTAATACACGGACTGGGTGTAGATTTAACACATGGGCTGGGTGTAGATTTAATACATGTACTGGGTGTAGATTTAATACACGGACTGGGTGAGATTTAATACACGGACTGGGTGTAGATTTAATACACGGACTGGGTGTAGATTTAACATTCGGACTAAATGTACATTTAATACATGGACTGGGGGTACATTTAATACAAGGACTGGCTATAGATTTAATGCATGGACTTGAGTTAGATTTAAAACACGGATTGTGTGTAGATTTAATACACGGACTGGCAGTATATATAATACACGGTCTGGTTGTAGATTTAATACACGGACTGGGTGCAAATTTAATACACGGACTGGGTGCAAATTTAATACACGGACTGGTTGTAGATTTAATACACGGACTGGGTGCAGATTTAACAAAGGGACTGGGTGCAGATTTAACAAATAGACTGGATGTAGATTTAACGCAGGTTCTGTGTGTCGATTTAATACACGGACTGGGGGTTCATTTAATACACGGACTGGGCGTTGCTTTAATAAACTGACTGGGTGCAGATTTAATACACGGACTTGGTGTAGATTGAATACAGGGACTGGGTGTAGATTGAATACAGGGACTGGGTGTAGATTGAATACAGGGACTGGGTGTAGATTGAATACAGGGACTGGGTGTAGATTGAATACAGGGACTGGGTGTAGATTGAATACAGGGACTGGGTGTAGATTGAATACAGGGACTGGGTGTAGATTGAATACACGGACTGGGTGTAGATTTAATACACGGACTGGTGTAGATTTAATACACGGACTGAGTGTAGATTTAATACACGGACTGGGTGTAGATTTAATACAAGGACTGGGTGTAGATTTAGTACACGGACTGGGTGTAGATTGAATACACGGACTGGGTGTAGATTGAATACAGGGACTGGGTGTAGATTGAATACATGGACTGGGTGTAGATTTAATACAGGGACTGGGTGTAGATTTAATACACGGACTGGCTGTAGATTTAATACATGGACTGGGTGTAGATTTAAAACACGGACTGGGTGTAGATTTATTACATGGACTGGGTGTAGATTTAATACACGGAATGGGTGAAAATTTAACACACGGACTGGGTGCAGATTTAATACACGGACTTCGTTTCAAATTAATACACGGACTGGGTGTAGATTTAATACACGGACTGGGTGTAGATTTAATACACGGACTGGATGTAGATTTAAAAAACGGACTGGGTGTAGATTTAATACACGGACTGGGTGTAGATTTAATACACGGAATGGGTGAATATTTAACACATGGACTGGGTGCAGATTTAATACATGGACTGAAAGTTGATTTAATACACGGACTGGGTGTAGATTTAACACACGGACTGGGTGTAGATTTAATACACGGACTGGGTGTAGATTTAACACACGGACTGGGTGTAGATTTAACACACGGACTGGGTGTAGATTTAACACATGGACTGGAAGTAGATTTAATACACGGACTGGGTGCAGATTTAATACACGGACTGGAAGTAGATTTAATACACGGACTGGGTGTAGATTTAATACACGGACTGGCAGTAGATTTAATACACGGACTGGGTGTAGATTTAATACAGGGACTGGGTGCAGATTTAATACACGGACTGGAAGTCGATATCATACACGGACTGGGTGCAGATTTAATACACGAACTGGGGTTAGAATTAATACACGGACTGGGTGTAGAGTTAATTCACGGTCCAGGTCTAGATTTAATACAAGGACTGGGTGTAGTTTTGATACACGGACTGGGTGTAGATTTAATAAACGGACTGGGTGACATTTAATACACGGACTGGGTGTAGATTTAATACACGGACTGGGTGAGATATAATACAAGGACTGCGTGTAAATTTAATACAAGGACTGGGTGTAGATTTAACAAATGGACTGGGTGTAGATTTAACAAATGGACTGGGTGTAGATTTAATACATGGACTGGGGGTACATTTAATACAAGGACTGGCTTTAGATTTAATGCATGGACTGGGTGCAGATTTAATACACGGACTGGTTGAAGATTTAATACACGGACTGGGAGTAGATTTAATACACGGACTGGGTGCAGATTTAATACACGGACTGGGTGCAGATTTAATACAGGGACTGGTTGAAGATTTAATACACGGATTGGGTGCAGATTTAATACAGGGACTGGGTGTAGATTTAATACAGGGACTGGGTGTAGATTGAATACAGGCACTGGGTGTAGATTGAATACAGGGACTGGGTGCAGATTGAATACAGGGACTGGGTGTAGATTTAATACACGGACTGCGTGTAGATTTAATGCAAGGACTGGTTGGAGATTTAATGCACGGACTGAGTGTAGATTTAATACACGGACTGGGTGTAGATTTAATAGAAGGAATGTGTGTAGATTTAACACACGGACTGGGTGTAGATTTAATACACGGACTGGGTGTAGATTTAACACACGGACTGGGTGTAGATTTAATACACGGACTGGGTGTAGATTTAACACACGGACTGGGTGTAGATTTAACACACGGACTGGGTGTAGATTTAACACATGGACTGGAAGTAGATTTAATACACGGACTGGGTGCAGATTTAATACACGGACTGGAAGTAGATTTAATACACGGACTGGGTGTAGATTTAATACAGGGACTGGGTGCAGATTTAATACACGGACTGGAAGTAGATATCATACACGGACTGGGTGCAGATTTAATACACAAACTGGGGTTAGAATTAATACACGGACTGGGTGTAGAGTTAATTCACGGTCCAGGTCTAGATTTAATACAAGGACTGGGTGTAGTTTTGATACATGGACTGGGTGTAGATTTAATAAACGGACTGGGTGAGATTTAATACACGGACTGGGTGTAGATTTAATACACGGACTGGGTGAGATTTAATACAAGGACTGCGTGTAAATTTAATACAAGGACTGGGTGTAGATTTAACAAAAGGACTGGGTGTAGATTTAACATACGGACTAAATGTACAGTTAATACATGGACTGGGGGTACATTTAATACAAGGATTGGCTTTAGATTTAATGCATGGACTGGGTGCAGATTTAATACACGGACTGGTTGAAGATTTAATACACGGACTGGGAGTAGATTTAATACACGGACTGGGTGCAGATTTAATACACGGACTGGGTGCAAATTTAATACAGGGACTGGTTGAAGATTTAATACACGGACTGGGTGCAGATTTAATACACGGACTGGGTGTAGATTTAATACAGGGACTGGGTGTAGATTGAATACAGGCACTGGGTGTAGATTGAATACAGGGACTGGGTGCAGATTGAATACAGGGACTGTGTGTAGATTTAATGCAAGGTCTGGTTGGAGATTTAATGCACGGACTGAGTGTAGATTTAATACACGGACTGGGTGTAGATTTAATAGAAGGAATGTGTGTAGATTTAACACACGGACTGGGTGTAGATTTAATACACGGACTGGGTGTAGATTTAATAGAAGGAATGTGTGTAGATTTAATACACGGACTGGGTGTAGATTTAATAGAAGGAATGTGTGTAGATTTAACACACGGACTGGGTGTAGATTTAATACACGGAATGGGTGTAGATTTAATACCCAGATTGGGTGTAGATTTAATACACGGACTGGGTGTAGATTTAATACATGGACTGGTTGTAGATTTAATACACGGACTGGGTGTAGATTTAATAGAAGGACTGGATGTAGATTTAATACACGGATGGGTGTAGATTTAATACACGGACTGGATGTACATTTAATACCCGGACTCGGTCTAGATTTAATACACGAACTGGGTATAGAATTGACACATGGACTGAGTGTAGATTTAATCCACGGACTTGGTGTAGATTTAATACACGGACTGTGTCTAGATTTAATACACGGACTGCGCGTTGCTTTAATACACAGACTCGGTGTAGATTTAATACATGGACTGGGTGTAGATTTAATACACGGACTGGGTGTAGATTTAATACACGGACTGGGTGTAGATTTAATACACGGACTGGGTTTAGATTTAATACACGGACTGGGTGTTGATTTAATACAGGGACTGGGTGTAGATTGAATACAGGGACTGGGTGTAGATTGAATACAGGGACCGGATGCAGATTGAATACACGGACTGGGTGTAGTTTTAATACATGGACTGGGTGTAGATTTAATACACGGAATGGGTGTAGATTTAATACACGGATTGGGTGTCGATTTAATACACGGACTGGGTGTAGATTTAATGCAAGGACTGGGTGTAGATTTAATACACGGACTGGGTGCAGATTTAATACATGCACTGAATGTAGATTTAATACACGGACTGGGTGTAGATTTAATACACGGACTGGGTGCAGATTTAATGCATGGACTAAATGTAGATTTAATACACGGAATGGGTGTTGATTTAATACATGGACTGGGTGTAGATTTAATGCAAGGACTGGTTGGAGATTTAATGCACGGACTGGGTGTAGATTTAATACACGGACTGGGTGCAGATTTAATACACGGACTGGGTGTAGATTTAATGCACGGACTGGGTGCAGATTTAATACACGGACTGGGTGTAGATTTAATACACGGACTGGGTGTAGATTTAATACACGGACTGGATGTAGATTTAATACACGGACTGGGTGTAGATTCAATACACGGACTGGGTGTGGATTCAATACACGGACTGGGTGTAGATTCAATACACGAACTGGGTGTAGATTTAATGCATGGACTGGGTGTAGATTTAATACACGGACTGGGTGTAGATTTAATACATGGACTGGGTGTAGATTTATTACAAGGACTGGTGTTAGATTTAATGCATGGACTGGATGTAGATTTAATACACGGACTGGGTGTAGATTTAATACAAGGACTGGCTTTAGATTTAATACAAGGACTGTTTGTAGATTTAATGCAAGGATTGTCTGTATTCAGCTGTTTAAACAACTTTAGCTGTAAGTGAAATGAAATATTTTCTTTGTTCTGAAGTGGTTGATTGGAGCTGTCAGTAATATCCCTGTGGTATTGTTGTACAGTAGACTGCAGCACTTCTGTTGGTAATCTCCTCAATCCCACAAACTGGTACACATTGTATATTATCAAGTGTATCCCTTAGCGCAGGAAAAGCCTTCATAATTGCTTTACTTGTGTCTGCAAGGCAGAATTACACTTCCAACTTGCCAAGTCTATATAGATCGAACAGGAAGGTTTTGCTGCACTGTCGAGGCTGTTACATTTAACACAATATTGCTGAAATATCAATAATGAGCCAGCAGTACAGTTAATGTAATGATGGATCACCTACCTTGGTCGGATCCCCTTTCTTGTTTGGAGTTGATACATTCCCCATACACCGCAGGACTCTGCCCGTTGTCCTATTGGTTCTGGGAAGTCACCTGCTCGAGACTGGTGATGGTGATGTTGGCGTGACTGTTGGCGTGACTGGCTGTCCTTGCCCTCTTTGAAAGGCGAGTAGCGTGTCTGGTTGACCTAGAGCTATTGTAATCTAACTGGGTGGTACACCCAGACTTGGAGATGGAAAGCATTACCACAGCCCATGGAGACTGTTGGGTAGCAGCACTTGTGTGTAGAAAATGCATCTGTTTGAAGAATGAAGAATATCTTATCAAAGGAGATCATTTATCTTTCTTCTTCTTTCTCCAAACACGGCAGGGGCATTCTAATGTATTACATTTCAGGAAAGGGGAAGCCTCTGTAATAAGGGTGACGGGGGAGGGGGTGTAATGGAGGTGTGATGAGGGGTGTGAGTGGGGTAGGGGTGACGGGGGGGGGGTGACGGGGGGGGGGTTGACGGTGGCCCTGTGACGGGGGGGGTGACGAGCGGGGTGATGGGGGTTGATGGGGGGCTGTGACGGGGGTGACGAGGGGGCTGTGACAGGGGTGTGATGAGGTGGGTGACGGTGGTGCTGTGACGGGGGCTGTGATGGGAGCTGTGACGGGAGCTGTGACAGGGGTGACGGCGGGTGTGACGAGGGGGATGATGGGGGCTGTGATGGGGGTGTGATGGGGATGTGACGGGGGGGTGTGATGGTGGGGCTGTGATGGGCGGTGACGGTGGGGCTGTGACGGAGGGTGACGGGTGCTGTGACGGGGCTGATGGCGGGTGTGAGGAGGGGGATGATGGGGGCTATGATGGGGGTGTGATGGGGGGTGACAGGGGCTGTGATGGTGGGGTGACGGTGGGGCTGTGACGCGGGCTGTGACGGGGGGGTGACGGGAGGGCTGTGATGGGGACTGACATTGGCTGTGACGTGGGTGAGACGGCTGGGGCGTGTGACGGTGGGGCAGTGACGGTGGGGCTATGACGGAGGGTGACGGTGGGGCTGTGACGGGGCTGTGACGGGGGCTGTGACGGGGGCTGTGACAGGGGCTGTGACGGGGGCTGTGATGGGAGCGGTGACGGGGTGGGGGGTGATGTGGGGGCGACGGGGGGCTTTGATGGGGGACTGACATTGGCTGTGACGTGGGTGAGACGGGTGGAGCGTGTGATGGGGGGTGAGGTGAGGCTGTGACGGGGGGTGACGGGGGGTGTGACGGGGGGGTTGATGAGGGGGTGATGGTGGGGCTGTGACGGGGCTGTGACGGGGGCTGTGACAGGGGCTGTGACGGGGGCTGTGACGGGAGCGGTGACGGGGTGGGGGGTGATGTGGGGGCGACTGGGGGCTGTGATGGGGGACTGACATTGGCTGTGACGTGGGTGAGACGGGTGGAGCGTGTGATGGGGGGTGAGGTGAGGCTGTGACGGGGGGTGACAGGGGGTGTGACGGGGGGGTTGATGAGGGGGTGATGGTGGGGCTGTGACGGGGGCTGTCGGTGGGGCTGTGACAGGGGGTTGTCGGTGGGGCTGTAATGGGGGGTGATGAGGGGGGAGACGGGGGGTGACAGACAGGCTGTGATGGTGGGGCTGTGACGGGGGGGTGACGGGGGCTGTGATGGGGGTTGATGAGGGGGGTGATGGAGGCTGTGACGGGGGAGGTGACGGGGCTGATGGGGGCTGTGATGGGGTGTGACGATGGGGGTGACGGGGCTGTGATTGGGGTGTGATGGTGCGATGACGGTGGGGCTGTGACAGTAGGGCTGTGATGGGGGTGACGGGGGCTGTGATGGGGTGGGTGACGGGGCTGTGATGGGGTATGACGGTGGGGCTGTGACAGGGGTGTGATGGGGGCTGTGACGGGGTGGGTGACGGGGCTGTGATGGGGTATGATGGTGGGGCTGTGACGGGGGTGTGATGAGGCGGGTGATGGGGGCTGTGACGGGGTGGGTGACGGGGCTGTGATGGGGTATGACGGTGGGGCTGTGACGGGGGTGTGATGAGCGGGGTGAAAGGGGGCTGTGACGGGGGTAACAGGGGCTGTGATGGGGGTGTGACAATGGGGGTGACGGGGGCTGTGATGTGGGTATGACGGGAGGTGTGACGAGGGCATGTGACGGGGGCTGTGATGGGGGTGTGACGGTGGAGCTGTGACGGGAGGGTGATGGCGGGGCTGTGATGGGGGGCTGACATTGGCTGTGACGTGGGTGAGACGGGGGGGCGTGTGATTGGGGGGTGTGACGGGGGGTGATGAGGGGGGGAGACGGGGGAGTGACAGACTGGCTGTGACGGTGGGGCTGTGATGGGGGTGTGACGATGGGGGTGACGGTGGGGCTGAGACGGGGGTGACAGGGGCTGTGACGGGGGTGTGATGATGGGGGTGACGGTGGGGCTGAGACGGGGGTGTGACGATGGGGGTGACGGTGGGGCTGAGACGGGGGTGTGATGGGGGGATTACGGTGGGGCTGTGACGGGGTGATGGGGGGTGATGTGGGGGTGACGGGGGGGTGAGATGATGGGGTGACGGGGGCTGTGACGGTGGGGCTGTGACGGGGGCTGTGATGGGGTGTGACGGGGTGTGTGACGAGGGGGGTGACGGGGGCTGTGACGGGAGTGTGACGGTGGGGCTGTGACGGGGGCTGTGACGAGGGGGGTGATGGTGGGGCTGTGACGGGGGCTGTGATGGGGCTGTGACGGGGAGTGTGATGGTGGGGCTGTGATGGGGGGTGTGACGGGGGTATGACAGTGGGGCTGTGATGGGGGGTGACGTTGGGGCTGTGACAAGGGGGGTGATGGGGGTGACGGGGGCGTGATGGTGGGGCTGTGATGTGGGCTGTGACGGGGGGGTGACGGGGGGTGTGACGGTGGGGCTGTGACGGGGGTATGACGGTGGGGCTGTGACGGGGGGGTGACGTTGGGGCTGTGACGGGGGGGGTGTGACGGGGGGGTGTGACGAGAGGGGTGACGGCGGATGTTACAGGGGAGGGTGATGGGGTACGGGGTGTTGGGTGTGACGCGCGGCAGGTCCGCTACCACCCGTTGTTGAATTCTATCCCGAGGTGTCTATCCTTGCTGAGGTGCTGCACTTGCTAAACGTTAGATCCTGGGAAAGCTGACGAATGGCATGGTAAATTTGAGTTGTTGAGCAGAGGTGGGATGGCAGTGATCCGATGGGACAAGATGTCCATTTGTTGGACATCCTAATTGATGAACAGGACAAAGCAGCGATCAATTTGATGAGGGGACAGGTGCTAAGGTAGACTCACAGCCTGAAGCAGATAATCTACGCATTCATGCTGGTCAGTCTGGGGGTGGGGGTGGGGGTACGGGGGGGGGGGGGGGGGGGCGTGGTGGGTGGGGGCTGCACATGGTGGGTGTGGGTAGCTGGTGTTGGAGGTCAATAGTACACAAGACTGCACCATGTCTGGATGGAGTGGACTGTAATGGTCTTTTCCCATCCTTCTGTCCGTATCTATGTAAAACCCGAAACAAGGGTTGGCAATGATTAACATTATGATCTGAAGTGTATTTGGACCTTGACTGTTTTTACAGGCTGAAAGCCCCTGACTGAATTGATGCAGCCATTCCCTTAGTTTTACTGTGATGCGGAGATGCCGGTGTTGGACTGGGGTGGACAAAAGTGAGAAGTCGAACAACACCAGGTTATAGTCCAACAGTTTTATTTGAAATCAGAAGCTTTCGGAGCTGCTGCTCCTTCGTCAGGTGAAGTGAAGGAATACGAATTGGCAAAGAATAGACAGAGAACAATGCCTGTGTAGCGTACAATTAGTTTTACTAGCTGACGCCACATCTTGTTGAAGTTACTTATGATTTTATTGTCACGGACCACAATGAACATAAGAACAGGAGGAGGCCATTCAGCCCCTCGAGCCTGATCCGTCATTCAATGAGGTCATGGCTGATCTGTATCCTAATTCTATCCACCCGCCTTGACTCCATATCCCTTAATACCTTTGGCTAGTAATAATCTATCGATCCCAGATAGATTTAAAATTATTAATTGAGCTAGAATCTGCTGCTTTTTGTGGGAGAGTGCCACACTTCTACCACCCTTTGCGTGAAGCAGTCTTTCCTAACTGCTCTCCTGAACGGCCTGGCTCTGATTTTAAGGTTATATCCCCTTGCCATGGCACAATGAGAAGCTAAGCTGGAGAATCTATGGGACCTGTTGTGTAGTGCTGAGGTAATGCAAGAGGACATCACGCAGTTGGAGACACATTGGCTGAGGCCACAGCTAGTGGAGGTCATGCTGCTTCCCTTTTATAGATGGCAGGAACAGCCAGTCACAGGGCAACAGTCACGCTTATGACATCACCTCCTGCAGTGTTGAGCATGTGACTCCCTCAGACCAATGGGGCAAGGGGCAGGCTCCTGCAGTGTGTGAAGGATGCTAAATGGAGAAGACAATTTAACAAAAGAAAACTCAAAGAAAATGGAACACTGCTTTAGACATTATTTGCACAACAGTGCACGAGAATGCAACGGCAGTCTATAATTATAGAGTGATTCCATGCGATAACAACAAGAAGCTTCTGTTTCCAACTAGGCTGCGCATCTCATATCTTATAAAGTAATAAATTCTAATACTTCTCAACATTTTGTTAAATGTGTGAAGAACTCTACTTTCTTGGCGTTACAAGAATTTAAACGAGTCGTTCACTTGAATGAGGCCTGAATATTTTCCAACATGATTACAGTTAGGAACCAGTTATATTTTAAACACAACATCGCATTCTGGCGTCAAAGTCTCAAGCACTGCAGGAGAATGAGCAAAGGGAATCAATAGCTATCACAAGATATCAAAGTCTCCTAATAATGTTTCATTCGTCATTGATTTCTCAGAATATTATGGTCTGTCTTTCTGGAACGCTGCAGATGGTGTGGGGCTGCTTAGTTTGTATTCTATAAGGGCAGCGAGTGATTGAGTTTGAGCAAGTACAGAGCTGTTTATACAGATGCTCTAAGCAGCAAACCAATGCCATTAGCACGCACCTAGTCATTCTTTCAATCTAGAATAATGTGCTAATATCACCTCTAAAGAATGCAGCCCTGAACATTCTAGGAACATAGGAACAGGAGCAGGCCATTCAGCCCCTCAAGCCTCTTTTGCCATTCAATGAGATTGTGGCTGCTCTGCAGGGGCGGGTTGGGAGGTTCCCACTGTAGCTTTGGTGGGAGACCTGCGGGTTCCCTCGGGAAACAGCGGGAGAGCCAGTTATACTGGGCAGTTCTAACCGGTTATTCTCGGTCTCCGGCAGTCCAGGAGTTTCTTCAGTGCCCTGTGGGAGCTTCCATTATGTTCCTCACATGGCAACTGACAAGCAGGGGAGGGGGGGCGGGGGGGTGGGTGCCAAGGGCAGTGAATCCCCTCAGCCAGGAGATCTCGCTCGTGCACCTCAGTCGGGGCCAGGCATTTGTGTGGCACCCGGTACACTGAGTGATTTGAGGCACACAGAGGCTAGCCTCCACTAGGGTGTATGTGGGACCCACCAGCGAGTCAAGGCTCGGCAAGTGGCCTGGACCCTCAAAGGCCTCTGAATTATTTTCTAAAGTAACGCAGATTGGCCCCCTTGCTCAGGGGGCTGACAGAAACATTGTCAGCACTGGGGGGCGGGGGGGAGGCCTGGGCAACCTCCCGTACTCTCAAAACCAGAAGAAAGCTGGAGATTCTGTTGGCATGGGGCAGGCAAACAAAGAGATGCTAATGCTAATGAAGTGCCCTACCTTTGACCTTCCAACCACTGGCGCAGTCAGCACAGGAGGGCACTGTCCTGGTGTAACTGCCAGCATTGTGGCCAAAGGAAATTCGGGGCCTGTGTTTAGTAACTATGTTTATGATCAGTAGGAAGATCTCACATTGATCAATAATGTAGAACAAATTGTTCAGTTCTTTACTTCCTATTTGCTGCTACAACAATAGCATTAGCTCAAGTAAACTTTCCTATTTTTTAATATGATAGTTTCAAGACCTTCTCACTAAGATACTAAGCTTACTGACCGATTAATGGAAATAGCCGGAAAAGCCTTACCAGACTCGTCCACTCTGGGGAGTTTAGATGGGCTTTCTTCATAGTCGTCATCAGACATTTCCATTTCCTCTTCACGACGAATTCCCATTAGTTCTTCACTATGCGCATTCCTGATTTCCTGTTGTTGAAGAGGGAAATACTTTGTTGCGAGGAATTCAGGCATGAACGATAAGTAGTCAAAAAATAAAGTTAGCTCAGATTAAACATTTCCCATATTGGGTAGGATACAATACTGCTTACCTGCGAAAATACAGGTTTGACGTTACAGGTGATCTCGAGCAGGGATGGACTGTGTGTTAGAATCATAGAATGATTACAGCACTGAAGGAGGCCATTCAGCCCATCGAGTCCATGCCGGCTTTCCTCAAGAGCACTTCAGCTAGTCCCACTCCCCCAACCTTTCCCTGTAGCCCTGCAATTTCTTTCTTTCAGGTACTTATCCAATTCCCTTTTGAAAGGCACGATTGAATCTGCCTCCACCGCCCTTTCAGGAAGTGCATTCCAGATCCTAACCACTCGCTGAGTAAAGAAGTTTTTCCTCATGTCGCCTTTAGTTCTTCTGCCAATCACCTTAAATCTGTGTCCTCTGGTTCTCGACCCTTCCGCCAATGGGAACAGTTTCTCTCTATTTTCTCTGTCCAGACCCCTCATGATTTTGAACACCTCTATCAAATCTCCTCTCTACCTTCTCTGCTCTAAGGAGAACAACCTGAGCTTCTCTAGTCTATCCACGTAACTGAAGTCCCTCATCCCTGGAACCATTCTTGTAAATCTTTTCTGCACCCGCTCTAAGGCCTTCACATCCTTGCTAAAGTGCGGTGCCCAGAATTGGACACAATACTCCAGTTGGGGCCAAACCAGTGTTTTATACAGGTTCATCATAATTTCCACGCTTTTGTACTCTATGGGCTGGATTTTCCCAGGTCCCACCTGCACAGTGCGGGGGAACCCGAGAGACGGCAGGAATCCCGGAAGGTCTGGTTTCACGGCACGCTGTGGAGAATCCCGAGCCCTGGGAACCCTGGCTGCCTGCAGTAAAACCTGCAAAGCAGGTTAAAGTAGAGGCTTCAAGCCTAATTATCATATGTAAATTGCCAACCTGCCTCTTGGCAGTAGGTTGGCCACCCTGCACGCCCCCCCCCCCCCCCGCCCGTCCCTCCTGAGTGAAAGGTGAAAGTGGGCGGGTTGGAGGCGGTTGGGGTCAGGGTTCACATTTTTTCAACTTTAATTTCCCCCACCTGCTCTTATCTCAGAAAATTCCGGCCTATGTCTCTATTTATGAAATTGAGAGGTCGCACAACACCAGGTTATAGTCCAACAGTTTTATTTGAAATCACAAGCTTTCGGAACTATCGCTCCTTCCTCAGGTGAAGTAAATTGGAAGCCCAGGATCCCGTATGCTTTTTTAACCGCTTTCTCAACCTGCCCTGTCACCTTCAACGATTTGTGCACACATACCCCCAGGTCTCTCTGTTCATGCACCCTCTTTAGGATTGTACCCTTTAGTTTATATTGCCTCTCCTCGGTCTTCCCACCAAAATGTATCACTTCGCACTTTTCTGCGTTAAATTTCATCTGCCACGTGTCCGCCCATTCCACCAGTCTGTCTATGTCCCCTTGAAGTCTATCACTATCCGCTTCACTGTTCCCTATACTTTCAAGTTTTGTGTCATCTGCAAATTTTGAAATTGTGCCCTGTACACCCACATCCAAGTCATTAATATATATCAAGAAAAGCAGCGGTCCTGGAACCGACCCCTGGGGAACACCACTGTATACCTTCCTCCAGTCCGAAAAACAACTGTTCACCACTACCCTCTATTTCCTGTCACTTAGCCAATTTTGTATCCATGCTGCCACTGTCCCTTTTATTCCATGGACTTCAACTTTGCTGCCAAGCCTTTTATATGGCACTTTATTAAACGCCTTTTGGACGTCCATGTACACCACGTCAACTGCATTACCCTCATCAAAAAACTCAATCAAGTTGGTTAAACATGATTTGCCTTTGACAAATCCATGCTGGCTTTCCTTAATTAATCTACACTTGTCCAAATGACTGTTCATTTTGTCCCGGATTATTGTTTCTAAAAGCTTCCCCACTACCGAGGTTAAACTGACTGGTCTATAGTTGCTGGGATTATCCTTACTCCCTTTTTTTGAACAAGGGTATAACATGTGCAATCCTCCAGTCCTTTGGCACCACCCACATATCTGAGGAGGATTGGAAGATCATGGCCAGTACCTCCACAATTTCCACCCTTACCTCCCTCAGCAACCTAGGATTCATCCCATCCGGTCCTGGTGACTTATCTACTTTAAGTACAGCCAGCCTTTCTAGTACCTCCTCTTTATCAATTTTTATCCCATCCAGTACCTCAACTACCTCTTCTTTCACTATGATTTTGGCAGCATCTTCTTCCTTGGTAAAGACAGATGCAAAGTACTCATTTAGTATCTCAGCCATGCCCTCTGCCTCCATGTGTAGGTCTCATTTTTGGTCCCGAATCGGCCCCATCCATCCTCTTATGACTTGTTTGTTATTTATATGCATGTAGAAGACTTTTGGATTCCCTTTTATGTTAGCTGCCAGTCTATTCTCATATTCAGCCTTGTTCTCACTTGTATTCTCGACCTGACATCTGTCATACGGCCCCTTTCTCTGCTTCATCTTACTCTCTATCTCTTTCGTCATCCAGGGAGCTCTGGCTTTGGTTGCCTTATCACCTTGCCCCCTCATGGGAATGTACCTCAACTGTACCCGAACCATTTCCTCTTTAAAGGCAGCCCATTGTTCAATTACAGTTTTGTCTGCCAATCTTTGATTCCAATTTACCCGGGCCAGATCCATTTTCAACCTACTGAAATTGGCCCTCCACCAATTAAGTATTTTTACTCTAGATTGCTCCCTGTCCTTTTCCCTAGCTAATCTAAACCTTATGATACTATGATCACTGTTCCCTAAATGTTCCCCTACTGACACTTGCTCCACTTGACCCACCTCATTCCCCAGAACCAGATCCAGCAATGCCTCCTTCCTCATTGGGCCGGAAATGTACTGATCATTAAAGTTCTCCTGAACACACTTCAGAAATTCTTCTCCCTCTCTGTCCTTTACACTATTACTATCCCAGTCTATATTAGGATAATTGAAGTCCCCCATTATCACTACTCTATAGTTCTTGCACCTCTCTGCAATTTCCCTGCAAATTTGCTCCTCTATATCTTTCCCACGAGTTGGTGGCCTATAGAATACAACTAGTACTGTAATGGCACCTCTATTGTTTCTCAAATCTAACCAAATAGATTCTGCCCTTGACCCCTCCAGGACATCCTCTCTCTCCAGCACTGTAATATTCTCCTTAATCAATACTGCCACCCCACCTAATTTCTTTCTTTCCCTATCTTTCCTGAACACCTTATAACCAGGAATATTTAGTACCCAATCCTGCCCTTTTTTGAGCCAGGTCTCTAGTTATCCCCACAACATCATATTCCCATGTAGCTATTTGCACCTGCAGCTCACCAACCTTATTTACTATGCGTCGTGCGTTTACACACATGCACTGTAAACCTATCTTAGACCTTCTTGTACTCTCTCTTAGTCAGACCCTATCTAATACCGTACTATCTCTTACTCTAGTGTTGTCTGGCTCCCCCAATCCTTTGTGCACCTTGTTTCTCCTTTCTAATGCTACATCCTGGTGCCCATCCCCCTGCCAAATTAGTTTAAACCCTCCCCAACAGCACTAGCAAACTCCTCCCGCCCCCGCGAGGATATTGGTTCCGGCTCTGTTGAGGTGCAACCCGTCCGGCCTGTACAGGTCCTACCTCCCCCAGAACCGGTCCCAATGCCCCAGAAATCTAAAGCCCTCCCTCCTGCACCATCTCTCCAGCCACACATTCATCTGCTCTATCCTCCTTTTTCTATACTCACTAGCTTGTGGCACCGGGAATAATTCGGAGAATACTACTTTTGAGGTCCTGCTTTTTAATCTCTTTCCTAGCCTCCTGCAGGACCTCATCCCTCTTTCTACCTATGTTGTTGAAACCGATATGGACCACGACCTCTGGCTGTTCACCCTCCCCCCTCAGAATGTCCTGCAGCCGCTCAGTGACATCCTTGACCCTGGCACCAGGGAGGCAACATACCATCCTGGAATCACGTCTGTGGCCGCAGAAATGCCCGTCTGTTACCCTAAATAATAAATTTCCTATCACTACTGCTTTCCCGATCTTCCTCCTCCCCCCTTGTACAGCTGAGCCACCCGTGGTGCCATGGACTTAGCTCTGGCTGAACTCACCAGAGGAACCACCAGCAATCACTGATTACCGGTTAGAGAGTGAGAAGCACTCGGGACTCCTGCACTACCTGCCTGGTCATTCTTGTCTGTCTGGCGGTCACCCATTTCCTCTCTGCCTGCAAACTCTTATGCTGCAGGGTGACCACCTCCTGAAACGTGCTATCCACAAAGCTCTCAGCCTCACAGGTGCACAGCAGTGATGCCAACTTCTGCTCAAGCTCCGAAACCCGCAGTTCGAGCTCTCCAGCTGATGACACTTCCTGCACATGATTGTCCAGGACATGGGAAGCCACCTGGAGTTCCCACATGGCACAAGATGTGCATTCCATGGGACTGAGGTGCCCTGCCATGACTCTATTTAATAGACTATTAACTAACTTAACACGCTCGAGATCACCTGTGTTGCCGGGTGTTTGATATTACAGGTGATCGAGAGTGGGCACTCACTGTGTGTTGCCGGGTGTTTGATATTACAGGTGATCGAGAGTGGGCACTCACTGTGTGTTGCCGGGTGTTTGATATTACAGGTGATCGAGAGTGGGCACTCACTGTGTGTTGCCGGGTGTTTGATATTACAGGTGATCGAGAGCGGGTAATCACTGTGTGTTGCTGGGTGTTTGATATTCATAGAATCATAGAAAGTTACAGCACGGAAGGAGGCCATTTCGGCCCATCGTGTCCACGCCGGCCAACAAAGAGCTATCCAGCCTAATCCCACTTCCCAGCTCTTGGTCCGTAGCCCTGCAGGTTAGAGCATCCCAAGTGCACATCCAAGTACTTTTTAAATGTGGTTAGGGTTCCTGCCTCTACCACCCTTTCAGGCAGTGAGTTGCAGAACCCCACAACCCTCTGGGTGAAGAAATTTCCCCCCAAATCTCCTCTAAACCTTCCACCAATTACTTTAAATCTGTGCCCCCTGGTTTTTGACCCCTCTGCTAAGGGAAATAGGTCCTTTCTATCCACTTTATCTGTGCCCCTCATAATTTTATACACCTCAATAAGGTCTCCCCTCAGCCTTCTTTGTTCCAAGGAAAATAGACCCAGCCTATCCAGTCTTTCCTCATAGCTAAGATTCTCTACTCCTGGCAACATCCTTGTAAATCTCCTCTGTACCCTCTCTAGTGCAATCACATCTTTCTTGTAATGTGGTGACCAGAACTGCACGCAGTACTCTAGCTGAGGCCTAACTAGTGTTTTATACAGTTGAAGCATAACCCCCCTACTCTTGTATTCTATGCCATGGCTAATAAAGGCAAGCATTCCGTATGCCTTCTTAACCACCTTATCTACCTGGCCTGCTACCTTCAGGGATCTGTGGACATGCACTCCAAGGTCCCTTTGTTCCTCTACACTACTCAGTGTCCTACCATTTAATGTATATTCCCTTTCCTTGTTAGCCCTCACACTTCTCCGGATTGAATTCCATTTGCCACTGTTCTGCCCACCTGACCAATTTATTGATATCTTCCTGCAGTCTACAGCTTCCTTCTTCAGTATCAACCACACAGCCGATTTTAGTATCATCTGCAAACTTCTTAATCATACGCCCTATATTCAAGTCAAGATCGTTGATGTATACCATAAAAAGCAAGGGACCTAGTACTGAGCCCTGCAGATCCAGGAAACTAAAGCCCTCCCTCCTGCACCAACTCTTTAGCCACGCATTCATCTGCTCTATCCTCCTATTCCTATACTTACTAGCACGTAGCACCAGGAGTAATCCAGAGATTACAACCTTTGAGGTCCTGCTTTTTAAACTGCTACCGAGCTCCCTAAATTCTTGTTGCAGGACCTCATCCCTCTTTCTACCCATGTCGTTGGTACCAATGTGAACCATGACCTCTGACTGTTCGCCCTCCCCCTTCAGAATGCCCTGCAGCCGTTCAGTGACATTCTTGACCCTGGCACCAGGGAGGCAACATACCATCCTGGAGTCACGTCTGCGGCCACAGAAACGTCTATCTGTTCCCCCTTACAATAGAATCCTCTATCACTATTGCTCTCCCACTCTTTTTCCTCCCCTCCTGTGCAGCTGAGCCACTCGTAGTGCCATGGACTTGGCTCTTGCTGCATTCCCCTGAGAAACCATCTCCCCCATCAGTATCCAAAACGGAAAATCTGTTGGAGAGGGAGATGGACCCAGGGGACTCCTGCACTACCTTCCTAGTTCTTTTACTCTGTCTGGAGGTCACCCATTTCCTGTCTGCCTGTGCACTCTTTACCTGCAGTGTGACCACCATCAACCATTACCCTCTGCTTGGGGGTGTCTCTCAATCTCTCCCGCTTTCTATCCTATCACTGACCTTCCCTTTTGTTCTTTCATCCCCTCCCCCATTTCCCCACCCCTAAACCTGCTTTAAAATCTATTCCATTTCCTGCTTTTTTCCAGTTCTGACGAAAGGTCTTCGACCTGAAACGTTAACTCTGTTTCTCTCTCCACGGATGCTGCCTGGCCTGCTGAGTTTTTCCAGCGTTTTCTGTTGTTATTACCCTCTGCTTCCTGTCTCCGAGCCAGTTTTGAATCCAACTTGACACTTTGCCCTGGATCCCATGGGCTTTTAACTTCGTGACCAGTCTGCCATGTGGAACCTTATCAAAAGCCTTGCTAAAGTCCATATACACTACATCAAACGCACTACCCTCATCTACCCTCCTTGTTACCTCCTCAAAAAATTCAATCAAGTTTGTCAGACACGACCTTCCCTTAACAAATCTGTGCTGACTATCCTTGATTAATCCGTGTCTTTCGAAATGAAGATTTATCCTGTCCTTCAGAATTCTTTCCAATAATTTTCCCACCACCGAGGTTAGGCTGACTGGCCTGTAATTACTTGGTCTATCCTTTTCTCCCTTTTTTTTTTACAAGGGTACCGCATTAGCAGTCCTCCAGTCCTCCGGCACGACACCTGAAGCGAGAGAGGATTGAAAATGATGGTCAGGGCCTCTGCTATTTCCTGTTTTGCTTTGCTTAACTGCCTGGGATACATTTCATCCAGGCCTGGGGATTTATCCACTTTTAAAGCTGCTGAACCCCTTAATACTTCCTCTCTCACTATGTTTATTTCATCTAATATTTCACACTCCTCCTCCCTGATAGCAATGTCTGCTTCGCCCCTCTCCTTTGTGAAAACAGCTGCAAAGTATTCATTAAGAAACCTACCTGACGTCTCCCGCCTCCACACACAGATTACCCTCCTGATCTCTAATAGGCCCTACCCTTTCTTTAGTTATCCCCTTACTTTTAATATATTTATAAAACATCTTTGGGTTTTCCTTGATTTTACTTGCCAAGAATTTTTCATGCTCTCTCTTTGCTTTCCTAATATAATTTTTAATTGCACCCTTGCATTTTCTGTACTCCTCTAAAGATTCTGGAGTATTTAGCCCTCAGTATCTGTCATACGCCTCCCTTTTTTCTTTATCCTACCCTGTATGTCTCTAGACATACAGGGGGCTCTAGATTTTTCTTTTTCTTTAAGGGCACATATTTGGTCTGAACCCTCCGGATCTCCTCCTTGAATGCTTCAAGTAGCTATTTCCAGTCCACTATGGCTAAATCCCCTCTGAGCTTAGCAAAATTTGCTTTTCCCCAATTTAGAATTTTTATTCCTGGTCTATCCTTGTCCTTTTCCATAACTACCTTAAATCTAACAGAATTATGGTCACTAGCACCAAAATGCTCCCCCACTGATACGCCTTCTACCTGCCCAGCTTCATTCCCTAAAACTAAGTCCAGAACCGCCCCCTCCCTTGTTGGGCTTGCTACATACTGGCTATAAAAGTTCTCCTGGATGCATTTTAGGAATTCCGCACCTTCTATACCCTTAACACTAATTTTATCCCAGTTAATATTGGGGTAGTTGAAATCCCCTACTATTACTATAGTTTTTGCACTTCTCAGAAATTTGTCTACATATTTGTTCTTCTATCGCCCTCTCACTGTTTGGAGGTCTGTAGTACACTCCCAGCAGTGTGATCGCCCCTTTTTTGTTTTTCAATTCGACCCATATGGCCTCGTTTGATTACAGGTGATCGCGAGCGGGCACTCGCTGTGTATTGCCGGGTGTTTGATATTACAGGTGATCGAGAGCGAGGATGGGCTGTGTGTTGCCGGGTGTTTGATATTACAGGTGATCGAGAGCGAGGATGGGCTGTGTGTTGCTGGGTGTTTGATATTACAGGTGATCGAGAGCGAGGATGGGCTGTGTGTTGCCGGGTGTTTGATATTACAGGTGATCGAGAGCGAGGATGGGCTGTATGTTGCCGGGTGTTTGATATTACAGGTGATCGAGAGCGAGGATGGGCTGTGTGTTGCCGGGTGTTTGATATTACAGGTGATCGAGAGCGAGGATGGGCTGTGTGTTGCCGGGTGTTTGATATTACAGGTGATCGCGAGCGGGCACTCGCTGTGTATTGCCGGGTGTTTGATATTACAGGTGATCGAGAGCGCGGATGGGCTGTGTCTTGCCTTGTCGTAACTACAGTTGGGTTAAAACAACATCTTGAAAGGGAGTTGCATTGGGAACATGGTTTTCCACAACTACTTTAGTTCATACCTGTATTTGGATTGTGAGAAAAACAGTGGTGGATTCCCAGATGTTGACACTTCTAAACAAATTTTCCAAGAGCTTGCTGAGGTTGGTTTAATTTAGGTTTTTGAAATAAGTTATATTTTTTAACAAGGCTTAACCGGCCAGTTCCAGATTTTATGAAACCGTGCAGCCCTCCAGACTATGATGTGAACTTACCAGTACTTGCTCCACAACCTAACCCTCGGACAAGGATCATTTTGTCAATGCAAGCTATTGTCAGAGATCAGGAAAAAGGACCTCATGTCAGTGCCAGCCTCTACCATGGTAGTGTGTCACTTACCTTAATTGCTGCTTTAATGAGGTGTACATACCATTAAAAATCATTTCAGATCCACAATAACACAAATGACAGTTGGGTTTTATACACCTTCTTCATCAACCTAATTAAGCGGCTCCCCGTGGCATTTAACCAGTGTATTAATGAGCGACTGTACTCTCCGAATCTCCTGAGAAAAACAGGTTTTCTACCATTTCATCAAGCACCTCATCTCGAAGTCAATCATGCATTCCTCAAACAGACAAAATAATTCAAATAACTCACCTCAAGAGGTAACTTATAACTTCAGCTGCTTAAAATGTACCCGTTGTAACGCTTCTAGAGTCAATTATATCTAAACAAAAATAAACCTTTGCGGTATAACAGACATTACATTTACAATTAACTTATGAATGAGTAAATTGGTATCTCGTAAATGCAATGACAAATGCAAAGCCTTGGGAAGGGTGCAGATGGGGGCCACTAGACTAATTCCCAGTTTAAAGCATCTTAGTTATCAAGATAGGCTAAAAATTTTGGGACTCTATACTTTAGAGAAGCCTAGACTTAGGGGAGATCTGATTGAGGTTTATAAGATGATGAAGGGAATAGATTGTCTTCCAGTTGACAGTTTGTTCCATTTAAATAGATTAGGGAGGATCAGAGGTCACAATTTGTATCAGATCTAGGTTAGATGTCAGGAGGTGGTTCTTTTCCCAGAGAATAGTGGACCTCTGGAATAGGCTGCCGTCTCGTGCGGTGAACGCCGATTCTCTGAATTCCTTCAAGCGAGAGCTGGACCTGTTTCTGGCTGGGGCGGAGATCACCTCTTACAAAAGGTAGGTACTGCAGGGATCTCAGGGCCAGAGTGATCTCCTGGACTAGTTTCGATCGCCTAGATGGGTCAGAGAGGAATTTCCCAGAATATTTTTCCCAAATTGGTCTGGGTTTTTAATCTGGTTTTTCGCCTCTCCCAGGAGATCACATGGTTTCGGGTGGGGTGGAGTGTATATATTGTGATACACAAGGTATCGCAATTGTGTGGGACAGGCTGGATGGACCCCTCGAGGGTCTTTACCTGTTCGTATGTTCGTAAATCACAATTTAATAAAGTTATATTATTTTGGTGGAAATTTGTGGTTGTGAGATAGTGTTAGGGTCACAATGAGAGGAATCCATTCATGAAAATAATCCTGATGAAAAGGTAAGGAAGGGAATGAAATTTGTCTTGGCAGTGCGACATGGCCAGTGGTGAATGAGCAGCCCTTTTTACACCCGCCCGGTTTTCATTTCCACCGAAGACAATAGAAAAGAAAAAATTGGACGGGGTGTAAAATGGGCAGCCCGCTTACCACTGGCCATTTTGTGCTACTGGCGAAGACTTCCCTCCCTCCCTCCCCCACCCCCCCATAATATTACTATAAGTTCAGGATTTTGAGCCTGGCAAGTTGTGGCCAATTGCAAGTGTGTGAGAAGCGTGCAGTAATGGAAAAATGGTATGGACTATACTTGGCAGTAAGACGAGAGACCTAGCTCAGGAAAGTTCTTGAAAAATCAATCACAAACTGCATGGTTTAACAGCAACACTTGTAAACAATTTTTAGTAAGAGCCTCTCCCCACCCCACTCCCCAGGAAGGCAATAAATATAGCCACGGTCACCTATGCTGGAGACTGATCTTCCATGCAGGGACCATGTTGAGCAGAAAAAATGCTTCAGAACAGAGAACCCAATTAGATGTTCCCTGAATCTCTAGTTGAAGCAGATTCGCCTTACCATGAATGTATTATCAGTTATAAAACAGATATCAAAGAAAGAATGGAGTAGTAAAGCAGCCAACTACAGGTTAATGAGAAAAAGTGCTAGAGGTCACAGATAAATACTGCAGAGCAAAGTGGCAATGGTGATTCAGCAGCAACAACAACTCGCATTTATATAGCGCCTTTAACGTAGTAAAATGTTCCAAGACGCTTCACGTAACCATAATCAGACAAAATTTGACACCGAGCCACATAAGAAGATATTGGAGCAGATGACCAAAAGCTAAGTCAAAGACATAGGGCTGG
This sequence comes from Squalus acanthias, assembly GCA_030390025.1. NCBI lineage: Eukaryota > Metazoa > Chordata > Chondrichthyes > Squaliformes > Squalidae > Squalus > Squalus acanthias. The sequence goes on from CM059429.1 coordinate 100,548,155, forward strand.
ATTTTCATTGACCCATGGAGGCGGGTTTATGGTATGGGGGTGGGGGGGTTAAAATTGCGAAAACTGGCGGGCGGGCACAAGTTCGCCCCCACGCAATTTTCATTAAATCGTGTCTGCTGGTCCCGACTCCGTCCCGCCTCTAAGAGGCGGGATAGGCTGTTAAGGCCCTTAACAAGCACTAAATTGCCTCTATAATGCCATTTTGAAAGGCCTGTGTGATTTTAACCCTTGTTCTACGTGAAGCACGCCTGTTCTGAACCATGATTGTGAAACCTGGCGGGGAGGGAGGGAGGGAGGGTGGGTGGGTGGCTGGCTGGCTGGCTGGCTATGGGGATACATATGTGGAGGGATATATATATGGATGGATGGAGAGGAGACATATCTGGGAGTGGTGGTGTAAAAATATCTGGGAGCAGACTTAGGACTGCTGCTGCTCATTTTGCAGGTCATCTCACAGCAAAGGCCAGGCAGTCTTTGAAGACCTTCAATGCAGCAGCAATGATGACATCATCAAAGGCGACTTTCAGACTGAAAACAGTAATTGGTTCATGTGTTCCCACATGCTGGAACTCAATTGCCCAATTAGGTGAAAATTGCATCAATCCCCCACATCCAATTGCAGTCGGGTGGATAACACGAAAAGTGGATGACACGACCCCAACCCGCCCCAGTATCAAAATCCAGCCCATAGGCTTTAAGGAGCATCTTAAAGGAGGAAAGAGAGATAGAGAGGCGTAGAGATCTAGGGAGGGAATTCCAGAGCTTAGGGCTGAGGCTGCTGAAGGCACAGCCACCAATGGTGGAGCGATTAAAATCAGGGATGCTCAACAGGCCAGAATTAGAGAAGCACAGATATCTCGGAGGATTGTCGGGCTGGAGGGGATTACAGATATAGGGAGGGACGAGGCCAGGGAGGGTTTTGAAAACAAGGATGAGAATTTTAAAATCGAGGCGTTGCTTAACCGGGAGCCAATGTAGGTCAGCGAGCACAGGGGTGATGGGTGAACGGGACTTGGTGCGAGTTAGGACACGGACAGCAGAGTTTTGGATGACCTCAAGTTTACGGAGGGTAGAATGTGGGAGGCCGGACAGCAGAACAAATAAATCATTCAGAAATTTATCGTAAACACAATGGAGGAAGATTTCCTGTCTGTTACTTGTAGTAAAATTGTAAACATTCCTTATACTTTCATAGGGTTTCACCACAATCTTCCCTCAGTATCTCTTACTATGCAATAATGAGTACTTGGGTTTTTAAATGTTAAGTTTATACTGAGATACCCCTTCTTATGTTCCTATGTTCTAGTATTAACCTGACAGATATTTTTTCAGAATGAATTCACTCTAAGGTTTTCAGTTGAAGCTGTTAAAGGTGTAGTAATCAAAGTGGCAGGTGGACCTCAGCCCACTGCTTGTTTAAACTTGCAATTATCAATATCTGCATCTCCAAGCATAAATTTTATTTAAGGTACAATGGGGGAAAAATTAGGTCGCGCCCCGTTTGGGGCGCAAATATCATCTGGACGCAAAAATTAGCGCCTGGCGCTAATTATCGCCACTGACTGGAAACTTCACTTTTACCACCCCGGGAGGTGAGTGGAGCGCTAAATCAGGCGCTGCACACCTGTCTTAAGGCGCAAAGGCCGAGCAGTGAGGCGCTAACTCAGCGCGCGAGCGCAGCGCAGGTGCTGCCAGTTAGCGAGGGAACACAGACACACTGGCGCCGGCCAGTTCTTAAAGCGGGGGGGCCAACTTGCTCCCCAGCCACACCCTGCTCATTGCAGCCTTGAATCTCGGCCTGGAGAGACCTGTGAATCCATTTTGCTGCCAATGATGGAGAGGGTGAGAGAACGAGCTCAGCGCTTCACCGAGCGGGCCTTGGATGCTCTGGTTGGCGCGGTGGAGCGCAGAAGATGTATACTCTTCCCTGAGAGTGGCAGGAGGCCTTTGCCACGCGAGTACAGAAGAGTGTGGAGGGAGGTGGCTCAGAGCGTCTCCTCCAGGAGCATGGTGCCCAGGACCCATGTTCAATGCCGCAAAATGTTCAACGACCTCACTCGGGTCGTCAGGGTGAGTGGCTTTTTCTCAATACCTCTCCATCCCTCCATCTCAACCTCACTCTATGGCCAGAGGGTCTTAAAACCCCAATGCACAACACTCATCCAACACCTATGGCCCTTTCATGAAACACACACACACATTCCACACTTTGCATACAGTAAGGGCTATTCACCTATGGGAGGCACATCAGGCAAGACCATGGCTGTATATTTACTCAGATGCTGTCCTTTTTCTTGCAGGCCAAGCTGGCGCATAATAGGAGACAGCAGCAACGGACAGGTGGAGGGCGGCCTCAGCTGCAACCCCTCAGCGATCTTGAGGAGCGCGTCCACAGGATTGTGGCAAGCCGGGTGATCGGTCCCGTCGCCACTGGAGACGCCGACCCCGTTCTGGACAGCAATGGTAAGGTCATCACCTTTTTGTCCTCTGTCCTTCCACTTGTCCCTCACAACACCAGCCTTTGACACTTTCAATCCAACTTGCTAACTCGCTGCACTTATTCCTCCCTTACTGCCACCCTGTCCTCACGCTAAAGCCACTCTTGTACCTCCCTGCTTTCAGATGGTGATTCACCAGCTGAGGAGACGGGCCCTGAAGCTGCCAGTGGGAGTGAAGCTGCAGCCGAGGAGGAAGAGGAAGCTGGAGCATCAGTGCCACCCTCTCCCGAAGAAGCCCATGCCCACACTGGGAACACGCCTTCCCTGGAGGGGAGCAGGGGGGAAGGGTCTGATGAGGGTGAAGCTCCAGGACCCAGCGGGCTGCAGCAACGCCATGGGGGTAGGGAAGAACGGGGGCCTTCTCCCCAGAGGGAGAGTATGCCAGCGACTCCTACTGCAATGGACGCAGAGGAGGAGCGGCTGATCGCAGAAATGAACACCCAGGCGGTGGGCATGCACACTGTGCTCATGGGTGCAGTGGGAAGGGTGCCCGAATGCATTGAGTCACTGGCAAGGAGTGTGGAGCACTTCGCTGTAGCACAGGCGGATGCCACACTAAAGCTTAGTGCTGCAATTCAGTCACTGACTGCCGTGATCCCATCTCTGACTGCTCTCATGCAGACTCAGATTGAGGCCACGCGAGCACTGACTGCTGCCAACCTCGATGGTTCGTTCACATGTCCCCGGGGCTCTCACCGCGCCGCAGCAGGCCAGCAATCTGTGCTCCAGCAGATTGCTCCGGATGCTGAAGTGCTGCCCCTTGGGAGTGCCAGTGTGTCGGTCGAGCAGGGAGTTGCTGTCCTCTCTCACGATGACAGCATTCCTGCTGCCAACACTGTCACTTCTCCACTGCACTTGCCACCGCCTGTAGGACAGACTGCTGCCGCCCATGCAGAGTTGGTGCAGTCTGCAGCCGGGCCCTCCAGGCCCAGAACTGATCGAGGCCGTCCTTCAGGGGCATCTGCAGTGTCAGGGTCTGACAATCAGCAGCCTTCCACCAGCCTTGCTGCAGCCACTGAGGTCCCATTACGGAGGAGCAGTAGGGTTAGAAGGGGGGAAGTGCGCAAGGGAAGGAGATCACCCTCGAAGGGCAAAAAGTAGGAGGTGTGACAAAATGCTGGTCATTTTTTTATTAAAGGCCGAGGTTCGTGGTCCAACTTTTGTCTAGTGTTTTGGACATTATCTCCAGGTTGTGAGAACCAGTTATGTTAATGACTGTTTTTTTGTGTTTATTTCTATGAGTTTGTCATGAGGAAATGACACACAGAGTTTGTAAAATAAATAAGTTTTTGTATTCAAAATATACATGTTTGGTGTTTGGAATCATTGGTGCCTTGGCCGGCTTAGGGGTTGCGTGCTGGGTTCATTGATGTTGTTAGCAATGGCAGAAGCCATTTCCACAGCAGGGGCCCTAGAAGCGGCTTGCTATCAGCCGTTGACGGACGGCCCTTGCAGTTTCACCATTGTGGGCCGCCCTCCCGCCTTGGTGCTGCTGATGATCATCCTCCTCGTCCTCTTCCTCCTCTTCCTCCTCCTCCTCTGGTGGTGCTCCAAGGCCTGGTGGCATTGGCTGGGTCCTGATGATTGCCATGTTATGCAACATGCAGCACACAACAACGAAGTTGGATACTCGCTCAGGCGAGTACTGCAGGGCTCCTCCAGAATGGTCGAGACAGCGGAACCGTTGCTTCAGCACGCCGATTGTGCACTCAATGATGTTCCTGGTAGCTTGATGGCTCTCGTTGTACCGCAGCTCAGCAGGGGTGTTGGGCGTACGGAGCGGTGTCATCAGCCAGGTGCTCAATGGATACCCCTTGTCCCCGAGAAGCCAACCAACTGGCTGATGCGGTGCCTCGAAAAGTTCTGCCACAGTAGTCTGGCGCAGGATGAAAGCATCGTGGCAGCTGCCAGGATAGTGGGCATTGACAGCGAGTATCAGCTGTCTGTGGTCACAGACCAACTGAACATTCAAGGAATGGAACCCCTTTCTGTTCCGGAAATCGTCGGCATTCTCATGTGGAGCACGCAAAGCCACATGCGTGCAGTCAATGGCGCCCTGCACCATGGGGAAGCCCGCTCTTCTCGCAAAGCCCAGAGCGCGGTCACGCTGCTTGTCTGGGGTCATGGGGAAAGAGATGAACTCTCATCTCCTTTTAAAGAGGGCATTTGTGACCTGCCGGATGCAGCAATGCACCGCGAACTGGGAGATATTGGCGAGGTCCCCAGCAGCAGCTTGAAATGAGCCAGTAGCATAGAAGTTGAGAGCCACTGTGACCTTCACTGCCACCGACAGAGACGTCCTGGACCTCAGTTGAGGCTGCAGATCTGGCTGCAGCAGGTGGCAGAGCTCAGTGACCACCTCCTTGCTGAATCGCAGCCTTCGCAAACACAGCTCCTCAGACAAATGAATGTAGGAGAGCTGTTCACGATATACCCTGGGAGGGTAAGCTCTCCTGTACAGACGCCTGTTGGCCCTCCTCCGTCTGGCCATCATTGCCACTCTCTCTCTGCGTCTCTGTGTCCTCCGATTCAGCTGGAGCAGGACGACGCCCCCATTCAGTGCAGCCCCCATAGTCTCTTTGCAAGCAAAGTTATGAAGGACAGCAACCAAAGTACCAGCGAAGTTAGGATCAGTAGGCAAAACTACCTCACAAAGCGTTGACTCAATGCAAAAGTCTCTCTTTCTCTGTCTCCGAATCTCTCTCTCTCTCTCAGAACGAGTGGTGCAAAAATGTCAACCACAGAAAAAGACAGGAAGAGGCCCCCTTTAAATAGCGCCCCCCCCCAGCCCCACAGCGATTGATAGCGTTCCAGTCTTCCGGTCGTTGGATGCGCCAGGCGGTAAGGCAGGGGGCGCCACTCAATTTCCGCTCCGGGGCGCCACAAGGGCGTTGCACCATGGAATGACGTCACAATCTGCGCGCGCAGGTGGTCGCAGCGGTAAAGTTTAGCGCCGCCGCACAATGTCTAGTTAAGTTCCCGAGCGGCGCAAACATCGCTGCGCCCAGGCGCTAGCGGCTTTGCGCCCCATTAGCGCCCTCTTAAGGCGCTAACGGGAGGCGCAACCAACTGAATTTTTCCCCCAATAGCTTTTAACCTCAGAGCATGCTTAAACCCAGCTGCACAGTCAAAGATTTGGTCTAAAATCGCTGTGAGGGAAGCGGATCTCTGCAAGTGGACACTGAAACAGAATGAAAGGGGACATTAGAGATCTGAAGAATCTGTAATGAGATAAAGGAGAGCAGAAGGATTTGAAAACTACTAAAGAGAACATTCCCTACAAAACAAGGCATGTTAGGAAGCTAATTTAGGAAGACTATTTTACTGAAGTAAAAAGAGAAGATGAAGCAGAAGTGTGGGGTTAACTCTTGCTGCTTAGAATTTCTTCAGAACTTTATTTCCTTCAATCTGTTGAGTCATGGCCAGTTGTAATAGACAGTTTAAGTTGTGGTTCAATCAATAAATTTCTTGGACATTCATATGAACCACTTGTTGATTGTCCTTTTCCAGGTTTCGAAGGTACAAAGGACAGTCGCCTCAAAGTATTGATTGAGAGAGCACCTTACTGCTCTTATAGCATCCAAGCAGATGAGCACAATTGCTGGCTCTAAGTTCTGGTTTAAGGAGAGATGTGTTGCAACACAAGCCAAAAATACTTTTAGATGGGAAATAATGGTTAACCAAAAGAACAGAGAAGCCTATCTCTGTACTAAATCTCATAGAAAACTGTCATCAGTTTGCTGATGTTGCACTGTCAACTGTTATAATGTAGGAAACGTAGCAGCCAATTTGTGTACAGCAAGATCCCACAAACAGCTATGAGTTAATGACCAGATACTTTGTTTTTTAGTGATGTTGGTTGAGGGATAAATGTTGGCCAGGATACAGGGGAGAACTCCCCTGCTCTTCTTTGAAATAGTGCCATGGGATCTTTTACGTCCACCTGACAGGGCAGACGGGGCCTCGGTTTAACATCTTATCTGAAAGATGACACCTCCGACAGTACAGTACCCCTTCAATACTGCACTGGTGTGCCAGCCTAGATTTTGTGCTCAAGTCTCTGAAGTGGGACTTGAACCCACGACCTTCTGACCCAATAGTCTACCACTGAGCAACGGCTGATACTGTGAGTCCAAGACCAGCTTCAAACTATATGAATCTCAATTTAAAATAAAGGTATAGTGCAAGATAGTTCGATCAGTTCCCACCATTAGGACCAACTCTGCTACGCCTCTTCTTGAGAATGACAACTATAACACTGTGGATAAGGTGGAGTGGTACAAAACCATATTTGTTCAAAAGTAATCTGAAATCCAAGCTCAGGAACCAAAAACTGAACGGATAGCAGCCCGTTCAACTAAATCGAGATTGGTCACGAGAAAGTTAAACATCTTCTAAAAAAAAGTTCCATCCCTGAGAAGCTCTCTGACCAATTGACACAGATAAAACAGGTTTGTAAAAAACAATCTGAAGAAAAAGGTTCTGACTTTGTTCCTCTGTCTCTGTCGACTGCTCTATCTAAGTGAAACCAGAAAATATCAGAAAATACCACAGCAAGGTTGCTGGGATGCTGGATGAGAAAAAAATAGATAAAGAGGAGGTACTAGAAATCTGGCAGTACTTAAAGTGGAGAAGTCACCCGGTCCAGATGGGATGCCTCCAAGGTTGCTTTGGGAAGTAATGGTAGAAATTGCGGAGGTGCTGGCCATAATCTTCCAATCCTCCTTAGATACAGAGATGGTGCCAAAGGACTGGAGGATTTGAAATGTTACACCATTGGTCAAAAAAGGGGAGAAGGATAAACCTGGCAATTACAGGCCAGTCAGTTTATCGTCGGTGGTGGGGAAGCTTTTAGAAACAATAATCCAGGAGAAAATTAACAGCCACTTGGACAAGCGTGGACTAATAAAGGAGAGCCAGCATGGATTTATAAGGGCAAATTGTGTTTGACTAACAAACTGAGTTTTTTGAAGAGGTAACAGAGAGTGTGGATGAGGTCAGTGCAGTTGATGTTGTGTATTTGGACTTTCAAAAGGCGTTTGATAAAGTACCACATATTAGACTTATTAGTAAAATTGAAGCCCATGGGATAAAAGGGGCAGCAGCAGCATGGATACAAAATTGGCTAAAGGATAGAAAACAGAGAGTTGTGGTGAATGGCTGTTTTCCAGACTGGAGGGAGGTATACAGTGGAGTTCCCCAAGGTTCAGTATGAGGATCACTGCAGTTTTTGATATACATTGATGACTTGGACTTTGGCGTACAGGGCACAATTTCAAAATTTGCAGATGACACGAAACTTGGAAGTGTACTAAACAGTGAGGAAGATAGTAATAGACTTTAAGAGGACACAGACAGGCTGGTGGAATGGGCGGATACATGGCAGATGAAATTCAATGCAGAAAAGTGTGAGCTAATACATTTTGGTAGGAAGAATGAGGAAAGACAATACAAGCTAAATGGTAAAATTTTGAAGAGAGAGACCTGGGGGTGTTTGTGCACAAATCTTTGAAGGTGGCAGGACAGATAAATAAAGCAGTTAATATCCTGGGCTTTATAAATAGAGGCATAGAGTACAAAAGCCAGGAGGTTATGCTAAACTTAGATGAAAAACAATAATTCGGACCCAGCTAGAGTATTGTGTCCAATTCTGGGCACCACACTTTAGGAAGGATGTGAAGGCTTTGGAGAGGGTACAGAAGAGATTTACTAGAATAGTTCCATCAATGAGGGATTACAGTTACATGGATAGACTGGAGAAGCTGTTCTCCTTCGAGCAGAGAAGGCTAAGAGGAGATTTGATAGAGGTGTTTAAAATCATGAAGGATTTAGATAGAGTAAATAAAGAGAAACGGTTTCCAATGGCTGAATGGTCGCTAACCAGAGGGCACAGACTTATGGTGATTGGCAAAAGAACCACAGGCGACGTGAGGTAAAACCTTTTTGCGCAATGAGTGGTTAGGAGAATGCACTGCCCGATAGGGTGGTGGATACAGATTCAATAGTAGTCTTCAAAAGGGAATTGAATAAATAATTGAAGGAGAAAAAATTGCAGGGATGGGGGAAAGAGCGGGGGAGTGGGACTAACTGAATTGCTCTTCGAAAGAGCTGGCGCAGACTCGATGGGCCGAAAAGTCTCCTTCTGTGCTGTACTATTCTATGATTCTATGAAGGGATCAGAGTCAACCATGAAATGTCCTCCACTGATGATCATATTTCGCAATGCAGCTTCATTTGATCAAGCCCGCCTTTCTGCATTCTCTTGTAAAAACTGTGCAAGCACCTCTCCTTTCCCATTGCTTTAAACTCTTAGGCGGAAAAATTCAGTTGGTTGCGCCTCCCGTTAGCGCCTTAAGAGGGCGCTAATGGGGCGCAAAGCATCTAGCGCCCGGGCGCGGCGAAGTTTGCGCCGCTCGCAAAATTAACTAGACATTTTGCGGCAGCGCTAAACACTACCGCCACGATCTCCTGTGCCGGCAGATCGTGACGTCAGTCGAGTGCCCAACGCCCCGGAGCGGATATTGAGTGGCGCCCCCTGCCTTACCGCCTGACGCTAGCAACGACAGGTTGAGGGGAGCGTTCGCCAGTCATGAAGGGAAAGGGGGAGCGCTATTTAAAAGGTGACCGCTTCCTGCCTTTTATTGTTGGTGCCATTTTTGAACTACGCATTCTGAGAGAGAGAGAGAGAGAGAGAGAGAGAGAGACTTCTGGAGAGATTCAACGTTGTGTGAAGGAGTTTTGGGTACTGAGCAGCACTTTGCAGGTTCATTTTAATTTGCCATTCCTTGTATCGATTTAGAAGAGACTGTGGGGGCTGCACTCTGAGCTCTTTGCCTGGTACTCTCCATTGTTCTTTCCAGCAGATTTGATGTGCAGGTCTCTCCAGGCCGAGATTCAAGGCTGCAATGAGCAGGATGTGGATGTAAAGCAAGATTAACCATCCCCTTTAAGAACTGGCCCGTGCCATTGTGTGTGTGTTCCATTGCTGACTGACATCACATGAGCTTCGCCAGCGCTCTGAGGTAGCACTTCGCTCCTCGGCCTTTGCGCCTTAAGACAGGTGTGAAGCGCCTGATTTAGTGCTCCAATCACCTCCAGGGGCGATAAAAGTCAAGTTTGCAATCGGTGGTGATAATTAGCGCCAGGCGCTAATCTTTGCGCCCAGCCGATAATTGCGCCCCAAATGGGGCGATACTGAATTTCTCCCCCTTATACTCCCAGTACACCTTTCCTCTTACTCAGAAATTTGCTCGTGTACACTCTGTTATCCTCCAACTACTGCCCTGTTGCCTACCCAGCAGTACCTTCTTAAATTGTGGATGCTACTGTCAATTCTCAAATTATCCATCGCCTTGTAAATTCTGGCCTAATCCATGACAGACAGTGTGGCTAAGAATTTCCTCAGCGCTGCTCTGGTTCTGCTGGTATGACTTGGCTGGAAGTGCCTTGGGAACCCCGCTAATAGATGTAAGCAGGCTTTTCATTGCACTTCTTGCGAAGTTATAGCAGTGAGGTGGGAAGGGTACCGAGGAAATTCAAAGCTTATGTCTTTGACATGCCCAGTCCACTGGTCATCTTATGCCAGTGTTACCTTACCCTGGAACACTTAAAAGAATCATTCCTCATTGTGCTGAACATTTCCAAAACTTCCCATGGGTTCCCGTACTGTGCAGTTCTCATGGCTGCTTAGTTTCCTCTCAAATAGCGCCATCTGTTTTCAGTTGATGGCTTATCCTCTGACTCATGAAAGAGAGGGGAGTACATTAAATACTGGGGACCTCAGAACTAGATCTTGGACCCTGAAAAGTGAAGTTTCAAAACAAGACATCCCAGCATTATATGGAGGCATCTGACTCCAGAAATTATTAGAGTAAGGTGAGGGAAGAAAAAGACAATTGTTTAATTAGGATCCAATTGCTGTACTGTTAAGGGAACAAGTGTGAGTGAAGTGAAAATATTCGGCCAAGGAGAAGCAGTGCGGAGTGGAAATACGATAGGCAGTGAGAAAGAGGGGGTGTAATGTTCCGCCCCTGCTGTTGGGTGAAGATCACCAGAATTGCAACTGGACCTATCTGCGTATTTGTTGAATCGCCTACTGTGTTCTATGCATTTAGGTTCCAAAGAGACTGACTCCTATTGGGAAAATTCTTTAACTTGGAAGTTCATCACGACATACATTAACTGAACAGCCTTCTCTCTGGTTCTTCTGCCAAATTTTCAGTCATAAAATAAACTTTAATGAGCGAAGCTTTGTGACAAAATTACAAAGAACATGAACATAGGAACAGGAAGAGGCCATTCAGCCCCTCAAGCCTGTTCCGCCATTCAATGAGATCATGGCTGATCTACGACCTAACTCCATATACCCGCCTCTGACCCATATCCCTTAATACCTTTGGTTAACAAAAATCTAGCACTCTCCGATTTAAAATTAACAATTGATCTACCATCAATTGCCGTTTGCGGAAGAGAGTTCCAAACTTCTACCACCCTTTGTGTGTAGAAGTGTTTCCTAATTTCACTCACTTTAGACTATGCCCCCAGTCCTAGAATCCCCAACTAGTGGAAATAGTTTCGCTCTATCTACCCTATCTGTTCCCCTTAATATCCTGAAAACTTTGATCAGATCACCCCTTAACCTTCTAAATTATAGGGAATACAACCCTAATTTATGTAATACAAAAGGAAAATACTGCAGATGCTGGAAATCTGAAATAAAAACAGAAAATGCTGGAGACACTCAGCAGGTCAGGCAGCATCTGTGGAGAGAGAAACAGAGTTAACGTTTCAGGTCGATGACCTTTCGTCAGAACTGGAAAAAAGTAGGAAATGGAACAGATTTTTAAGCAAGTATAGTGGCTGGGAAATGGGGGAGGGGATGAAAGGACAAAAGGGAAGGTCTGTGATAGGATAGAAGGCAGGAGAGATTAAGAGACATTGAGAGACATTAAGAGATATTCAAGGCAAAAGGAGATGGTAATGGGACAGGTTAAGAAACAAAGGATGGCTCTAGATGAAGTGTAAATTGCGCTGGCAGAATGAAGGACAGCTGCTATGTGGGAGAGAAGAACAGAAGGCCAAACAAAAAGTGTGGATAAAAAATATATATATGATAGGGGCCGAGGTTATGATCTGAAATTGTTGAACTCTATGTTGAGACCAGAAGGCTGTAAAGTGTCTAATCGAAAGATGAGGTGCTGTTCCTCGAGATTACGCTGAGCTTCCGTGGAACAATGCAAGAGGCCGAGGACGGTGAGGTCTGAGTGGGAGTGGAGCGGAGAATTAAAGTGACAGGTGACCGGAAGCTCGGGGTCCCCCTTACGGATTGAACGGAGGTGTTCCGCAAAGCGGTCACCCAATCTGCGTTTGGTCTCCCCAATGTAGAGGAGACCACATCGTGAGCAGCGAATACAGTATACTAAATTGCAAGAAGTACAAGTAAATCACTGTTTCACCTGGAAGGGGTGTTTGGGGCCCTGGACAGTGGGAAGTGGGGAGGTATAAGGGCATGTGTTGCATCTCCTGCACTTGCACGGGAAGGTGCCGGGTGAAGGGGAAGGGGTGCTGGGGGTGATAGAGGAGTGGACTAGGGGGTCGTGGAGGGAGCGGTCCCTACGGAATGCTGAAAGGGGAGGTGAGGGGAAGATTTGTTTGGTGGTGGGATCATGCTGGAGGTGGTGGAAATGGCAGAGGATGATCCGTTGAATGTGAAGGCTGGTGGGGTGAAAGGTGAGGACAAGGGGAACTCTATTGTGGTTCCGGGAGGGAGGGGCCGGGGTGAGGGCAGAAGTGCGGGAGATAGAACGGACATGGTTAAGGGCCGTGTCAACCACTGTAGAGGGGAATCCTCGGTTGAGGAAAAAGGAAGACATGTCGGAAGCACTGGTATGGAAGGTGGCATCATCAGAGCAGATGCGGCGGAGATGGAGAAACTGGGAGAATGGAATAGAGTCCTTACAGGAGGCGGGGTGGGAGGAAGTGTAATCCAGGTAGCTGTGGGAGTCAGTGGGCTTGTAGTGAATGTTTGTCAATAACCTATCCCCAGAGATGGAGACGGAGAAGTCGAGGAAGGGAAGGGAAGAGTCGGAGATGGACCATGTGAAGGTGAGGGAAGGGTGGAAATTGGAAGCAAAGTGAATGAAATTATCTAGTTCAGGGCGAGAGCAGGAAACGGCACCGATACAGTCATCAATGTACCGGAAAAAGAGGTGAGGGAGGGGACCTGAGTAGGACTGGAACAAAGAGTGTTCCACATATCCCTTGAAAAAGCAGGCATAGCTAGGACCCATGTGGGTTCCCATAGCAACACCTTTGATTTGGAGGAAGTGAGTGGAGTCAAAGGAGAAGTTGTTCAATGTGAGAACAAGTTCAGCCAGGCGGAGGAGGGTGGTGGTGGATGGGGACTGGTTGGGCCTCTGTTCAAGGAAGAAGTGGAGCTCCCTCAGGCCATCCTGGTGGGGGATGGAGGTGTAGAGGGATTGTACGTCCATAGTGAAAAGGAGGCGGTTGAGGCCAGGAAACTGGAAACTGTTAAAGTGGCGGAGGGCGTCGGAAGAATCGCGGATGTAGGTGGGAAGAGACTGGACAAGGGGAGAAAAAATAGAGTCGAGATAGGAAGAGATAAGTTCCATGGGGCACGAACAGGCTGAAACGATGGGTCTACCAGGGCAGTCCTGTTTGTGGATCTTGGGAAGGAGGTAGAAGCGGGCTGTGCGGGGTTGGGGAACTACGAGGTTGGCGGCCGTGGCGGGGAAGATCTCCAGAGGAGATGAGGTCAGTGACAGTCTTGGAAACGGTGGCTTGATGTTCGGTAGTGGGGTCATGGTCCAGGCGGAGGTAGGAGGATTTGTGTAATCTCTCCTCGTAACTTAACCCTTGAATCCGGGTATCATTCTGGTAAAGCTTTGCTGCACTCCCTCCAAGGCCAATATATCCTTCCTAAGGTATGGGGCCCAGAACTGCTCACAGTACTCCAGGTGTGGCCTAACCAGGGCTTTGTATACGGTTGATGGGTAAGAGTATACAGTTGCCATTCACATGGCTAAGACGTATTCAGAATGAAAGGCTTGCTCAACGTCTCTCCGAAATGTCTCAAAGCAGTTCATAAACAATGAGTCATGTTGAAGTGCAGTCACCATTGTTATGCAGATAAATGCCAGAGCCATTTTGTGCACAGCAAGATCCTACAAACAACAATGAGATGATTAACTAGTGAATCTGTGTTTTGTGGTGGTGACTGAGGGAGAAACATTGGCCAAAATGACACACTATAATCCCAGAGCGGGGCTTGAACCCATGGCTTTCTGACTTGGAGAAGCTCAAGCGAGCTACCAACTCAGCAAAACTGGCCCCACTTGAAGATAGAAAAGTATTGATTCTTTACTGACATCATTCTTTATATTTCACATGGGGTTTGATGCGGGGTGGAATTGTAAGGTGACTTGGTGAGTAGAGAAGCAAAGTCTCGTGGCTCACAGCAGCAGGCAGTAGGAAAGTGAGACAATCAAGTGAGCAAAACATAAGAAATAGGAGCAGGAGTAGGCCATTCGGCCCTTCGAGCCTGCTCTGCCATTCAATGAGATCATGGCTGATCTTCTGCCTCAACTCCATTCACCGGACCTATCATCATATCCCTTGATGCCCTTACTAGTCAGAAATCTATCGACTTCTGTTTTGAATATACCCAATGACTGAGCCTCCATAGCCCTCTGGGGTAGGGAATTCCAAAGATTCACCACCCACTGTGTGAAGAAATGTCTTCTCATCTCAGTCCTGAATGGCCTACCCTTTATCCTGAGGCTGTGGCCCCTGGTTCTAGACTCCCCAGCTAAGGGAAACATTCTCCCAGCATCCACCCTATCAAGCCCTGTAATAATTTTGTGTGCTTCAATGAGATCCCTTCTCATTCTTCTGAATTCAAGAGAATACAGGCCTAGTTTACTCAATCTCTTCTCATACGACAGTCCCGCCATCCCAGGAAGCAATCTCGTGAACCTTCATTGCACTCCCTCTATGGCAAGTATATCCTTCCTTAGGTAAAGAGACCAAAATTATACACAGTACTCCAGGTGTGGCATAGTGGTTAGCACTGGTGCCTCACAGCGCCAGGGACCCGGGTTCGAATCTGGCCTCGGGTGACTGTCTGTGTGGAGTTTGCACATTCTCCCCGTGTCTGCGTGGGTTTCCTCCGGGTGCTCCGGTTTCCTCCCACAGTCCAAAAATGTACGGGTTAGGTTGATTTGGCTATGATAAATTGACCCTTAGGGGTAGAAATTAGGTCGCGCCCCATTTGGGGCGCAAATATCGTCTGGACGCAAATATTAGCGCCTGGCGCTAATTATCAGCACTGACTGGAAACTTCACTTTTACCGCCCCGGGAGGTGAGTGGAGCGCTAAAGCAGGCGCTGCACACCTGTCTTAAGGCGCAAAGGCCAAGGAGTGAGGCGCTAACTCAGAGCGCTGGCGAAGCTCATGTAATTTCAGTCAGCAATGGAACACACACACAATGGCACGGGCCAGTTCTTAAAGGGGATGGTTAATCTTGCTTTCCATCCACATCCTGTTCATTGCAGCCTTGAATCTCGGCCTGGAGAGACTTGCACATCAAATGTGCTGGAAAGAACAATGGAGAGTACCAGGCAAAGAGCTCAGAGTGCAGCTCCCACAGTCTCTGCTAAATCGATACAAGGAATGGCAAATCAAAATGAACCTGCAAAGTGCTGCTCAGTACCCAAAACTCTTTCCCACAACGTTGAATCTCTCCAGAAGTCTCTCCCTCTCTCTCTCAGAATGCGTAGTTCAAAAATGCCACCAACAATAAAAGACAGGAAGAGGCCCCCTTTAAACAGCGCCCCCCCCCAGCCCCACAGCGATTGATAGCGTTCCAGTCTGCTGGTCGTTGGATGCGCCAGGCGGTAAGGCAGGGGGCGCCACTCAATTTCTGCTCCGGGGCGCCACAAGGGCGTTGCACCATGGAATGACATCACAATCTGCGCGCGCAGGTGGTCGCAGCGGTAAGTTTTAGCGCCGCCGCACAATCTCAAGTTAAGTTCTCGAGCGGCGCAAACATCGCTGCGCCCGGGCGTTAGCGGCTTTGCGCCCCATTAGCGCCCTCTTAAGGCGCTAACGGGAGGCGCAACCAACTGAATTTTTACCCCTTAGTGTTAGGGGGGGATTAAATATGTGGGGTTACGGGGATAGGATGGGATATGTTAGGGGGAATTAAATACGTGGGGTTACGGGGATAGGGTGGGATATGTGTCGGTGCAGGCTCGATGGAGATTCTGTGTGAGAAAGCAGGGACAGGGTACTGGATTTGGATGATCAGCCATGATCGTATTGAATGGTGGAGCAGGCTCGACGGGCCGAATGGCCTACTCCTGCTCCTAGTTTCTATGTTTACCTAAGGAAGGATATACTTGCCATAGAGGGAGTGCAACGAAGGTTCACCAGACTGGTTCCTGGGATGGGGGGATTGTCCTATGAGGACAGATTGAGTAGACTAGGCCTATATTCTCTAGAGTTTAGAAGAATGAGAGGTGATCTCATTGAAATGTATTAAATTCTTAAGGGGCTCAACATGGTTGATGCTGGGAGGTTGTTTCCCCTGGCTGGAGAATGTAGAACCAGGGGTCACAGTCTCAGAATATGGGGTTGGCCATTTAGGACTTAGAGGAGGAGAAATTTCTTCACTCAGAGGGTGGTGAATCTTTGGAATTCTCTACCACAGAAGGCTGAGGAGGCTCAGTCGTTCAGTATATTCAACATAGAGATCGATATATTTTTGGATACGAATGGAACAAAAGGATATGAGGATAGTCTGGAAAGTGGAGATGAGGTCGAAGATCAGCCATGATCTTATTGAATGGCGGAGCAGCCTCGAAGGGCTGAATGGCCTACTCCTGCTCCTCTTTCTTATGTTCATTAAATCTGAAGAGAGATTGAAAGTGAGAGCTCAATGAGTGGCCACAGGGTGGGCAGTGGACAAGCTGGCTAAGGAAGGGCTTTGAAACAGAATAAACAGAAAAGGAGCATAGGAAATGAGCAATCAGAAAGAATGACAATGGGAGGCATGAGGAAATACAGCTCAAAGGGGCCTGGTAAAAGGAAAGCCTTGAATTTTGAAGGAACACCATACTGATGAGTGAATGAAATGTAAAAAGAGTAAGGAGAGTCTACAATAATCTTTGACTTCTAGATGGTAAAAGATTCATTTATCAGATTGGAATTCATCATAGTGAACACATCTCTGAAGGGCAAATGAGAGGGGAAACATTCATTTACTGAATTTCGTTTGGTGGCTACATTGTTAATAAATGGTATTCATTCATAGAACCCACCTGCGGCTATTTATTTAGGGGGAAGTGTAATTATTAAGTACAGCTGGAAATAATTCATGGGGAACTTTATGCCCATCCCACAATTATTTCTGGAGCTACATATTTTTATATAGCCCAGCTCAAAACAATTTTGTGAAGGACATAGTGACCCAAAGATTGCTGTGGCAGGCCAACAAACGCTTGCCCGCTGTTAGTTAGACTTGCCCGTGCCCGTTTAATGTCGATGGTATTTTGCCCTGCAACTTGCTGGAAGTGGAAGATGGAAACAGCGCAGCGCCCTCTACAGGGCATCTGAGTGAACAGAGCAAGCAACCCTGTATCTCCTTAACCAATCAGATTGAAGGATTCTGAAATTAACAACACAAAGACTGAGAGGGGAGTGTCATTTCGAATAGTGAATTCAATGTCAAATCAGGTACAGGTAGAGAAATAAAGATTAGATTAAGAGATAGAGAAAAGAAAGAGACGGAAAGGAAAAGGAAAAGTAAGAATTAATTTTTAGTGGCAGGGAGGTTGATTGGCAGTAATTAACACCATGTCGTTAAAGGGTACTTAGACTTGAAATGACTTGACGTAACTTTCTGTGGCGAGTTTAGTTTGTATCTCCCGGGCAAATACAGCAACTTCACGCCTCTCACTGTCTTTCAATGGTGAGCCAGACAGTGCGATGCTGTTTTTGCAAAGCTCACGGCAGAGCAGTGTAACTCAGACAGCAACTTTTCGATTTCTGCGTTTAATCGTGTATCTGCCCCCGCCTGAATTTGCTGTGCCATTTGCGCAGAGATAACAGCGAGCCCCATTAAGCTCACCGTTACTTTGACAGCGATTTTTGGGCTAAAACTTCCATTTGCACAGCTTGGGAGCCAGTTGTGTGAAGCAAACAATCAGTGAGTATAGTTCTACACTATTTATTAAGAGAGATATAAATCTGGTTATTTATTGGGCATATAGGCCCAAAAATTAGTGCCGCTACGCGAGAGTACGCACTGTGTACTCTCGCGTATTCTGTCTCCAATTGCCGGTTTTCTGCATGCACTGCGCATGCGCTGAAAACCGGCACTTGGTGAATGGAAAAGGGGGCGGGTCCTAGGTGAACCGCGTGCGCGCTACAGGCTGTGCGCACGCTGTGCACTTAGTGCTTTGAACGCGCAGGTAAGTACAGAAGATTCTACACATAAAAAAAGGAGTAAGACCCACTTTTAACAAGGTAAGTAGTGAATTAAGTATTATTTTGAATTTTTTTTTAACAGGTATATCTTTTTAGAGACTTTAAAGACAGGTAAGTTTATTTTTATAACTTTTTAAAAGATTTTAAATTTTTTCAAAAATTTAATTTTTTATTTAAAATGGTTAATTTATTTAACTATACTTATTTTATTAATGTGATGGTTTTTTTTAAAATTTAATTGAGGTTTAGCGGTTCTTTTGGGGGGCTATAGTATTCATAACTTTCACAGCACTTATGTGAAAGTTATGAATGGAAGATGGTGTGCTGCCATTGGCTCTAACTGAGTCACGTGATCCCACAGCTCGCACGAATTAACTACGCCGGTGGGATACGCAAGCCCAGCACAGCAGCTGTCCAGAACATCAAGTTCGTGCGAGCTGGAACTGAAAAAGCCAACGCGGAGTGAGAGATCGCGGGGAGGCCTTACCCTCGCACGAAGGCTTCCTCACGAATTTTTGGGCCATAGAGTTATTCAGAGATACACTGGGGAGTAAACAGAGCAGCTTAGTGGCGGCTTTGTTTGGAACATTGGCCCGGATATTTATGGAGTGGCGGGGAGGAAGCCAGCTGCGTGTTTGTAGGGGTGGGGGGGAAACATGGAAATGCTGGGAAGGCGGAGGTCCTGCTGAATTTAACAGCAGGACCTCATTATCATTTTTTACTCCGATTCCCACAGGGCAGCTGTTTATATTGATAGCGGTAGGAGGCCACAGCTGGGGACCGTTGGGGACATCACAGGTTGGAGGTGGGGTGGGGGGGAGGGGAGCTGTTTATCGACTGGCAATCGGGAGGGAGGGGTGACTGGGAGAAATCGCGGGTTTAGAGGGGTAGGGCAATATTAATCACCCGGGAACCAAACTAGATGCCAAGCAAGCACCAAGTGTTTGGAACCAGGAAGAATAAATCAAGGGCTAGGGTCACTCATACACTGGGAAGTTGCTGGGCAAGTACCAGAGCTGAATATGTCGGGAACAGTAGCATAGTGGTTATTTTACTGGGCTAGTAATCCAAAGGCCTGGAAAAAGGATCGAAGAGACGGGAGTTCAAATCCCACCACGGCAGCTGGGGAATTTATATTCAGTTAATTAAATCAATCTGGAATAAAAAAACGAGGGGGAGAAATTAGGCACCTTAGCGCCTCTGGGGGATGCTACTGGCTTTGCGACCGGGCGCAGTGATTGTACCGACGCCTGTGAAATTGAAGTGGAGGTTTGCGCCGGCAGTACCCACTAGCGCCACGCTCTCCTGCGGCCGGTGATCGTGACGCCATCCGGGTACTGAAATTCACTCTCGCCCCCTGCCTGAGCATCTGCCATTAGCAAACGACAGGTACAGGAGGTGGAATGCAGTCAGAGGAGTGCTGTATAAAGGTGTCAACTTCCTTTTTTTTTTGTCGGCAAAGAATGCTGCCTTGTCAGTTTAGAACGATTTCAGCGTTCTCAACTTGAAGGAGTATTCTGGCTGAAAAAAATGTATCACTTTCATTTGGGTTACATTTGATAGTGCAACATTTCCATCATTTAATGGGGGCTGTACTGGCACTGGACCTCGCCCTCCAGCATCACCGTCAGAGGTAGTGGAGGCAGAGAGAAAGAGTGCAACACATGGCCAGAGTGAGGAGGGCCAACAGGGCTCTCAACAGGAGGCCTTACCCTCCCAGGCTATTCCGGCAGCATTTCTCCTACATCAATTTCACTGAGGACCAGTGTCTTAGAAGGCTCCGCTTCACCAAGGACGTGGTCACAGAGCTCTGCCAGCTCCTGCAGCCAGACCTCGAGCCTCACATCAGGAGCACCACGTCTCTCTCAGTCACAGTCAAGGTCACCGTGGCCCCCAATTTCTATGCCAGCGGATTCTTCCAGTGTGCAACAGGAGACATATCTAACATATCGCAGTTTGCCGTCCATTGCTGCATCTGCGAGGTCAAAGAGGCTCTCTGCAGAAGAGGGGATTACATTTCCTTCCTCATGACCAGAGAGAAGCAGGATGAGCGTGCATGTGGCTTTGCCAGGATAGCGGACTTCCCCATGGTGCGGGGCGCCATTGACTGCACCCACATCGCTTTGCTAGCACCTCATAACAATCCTGAGGTATTCCGTAACCGCAAAGGCTACCACTCACTTAATGTGCAGTTGGTGTGTGACCACAGACAGCGAATCCTCACCATCAATGCCCACTATCCTGGCAGCAGCTACGATGTCTTCACCCTGTGTCAGACCGGTGTGCCAGCACTCTTCCAGCCTCCACATTAAGCTAGCGGATGGCTGCTGGGAGACAAGGGCTATCTGCTCTCCACTTGGCTCATGACTCCCCTCCGCAACCCCAGCACTCGTGCCCAACACTCATACAATGAGAGCCATGCTGCCACCAGGAACATCACTGAGCAGACCATCAGGGTGCTCAAGCAATGGTTCCACTGCCTTGACCGCTCTGGAGGAGCCCTCCAGTATTCGGCTGACCGAGTGTCCCTTTTCGTCGTTGGCCATCATGAGGGCCCAGCCATTGCCACCAGGCATAGCGGGACCACCTCAGGAGGAGGAAGGAGGAGGGCGAGGACAAGGACGAGGAGGAGGAGGAGGAACAAGAGCACGAACAGCGGTGACAGAGGATCCAGCCACTCCATCGGCCTTGTGGAAGGGTGATCTGTGACCGTCTCATCAGACTGCGGTTCCAATGAATTCGATGCCACTTCCCGGTTGCTCATCCAGTCCCCATCATTCCATCAATTTCTCATTCCATACCACACCCCAAAGCTGAAGTGAAACACAGCACCGTTTCTGCAACATTCCAAGAATAAATTTATCCAAATTCAGCAACCACATATATACAGCAACAATATTAACAATATAATCGCCCTTGTGCAAACCCTTACTTGCCCCTTTTATAGTGCCTTTTCCTAATCTAGTGCTCCTACATTGCGTCTCCCCAATGGCTGCAGCAGGGCTGGTGGAAAACTGCTGAGTGTTGGTGCCTTAAACTACAGATGGCCTTGCAGGACGCCCTCGACCAGCTCTGGGCCTGGAAGGCCCGGCTGTAGAATGCACCACCTCAGCATGGGCGGCAGCAGTCTGGGCTGGCTGGATGACAGACAGTGACAAGGACAATGGCGGAATGCCAGTGGAGGGAGCAGGAATGCTGTCATCCTGAGAGAGGACAGCAGTTTCCTGCTCCATTGACACACTGTCACTCCCCCGGGGCAGCACCTCAGCATCCCTAGCAATCTGTTGGAGCACAGATTGCTGGCCTGCTGAGACACCGTGAGATCCCCGGTGGATTGTGGTGGTCCCAGCGACGATGGCAGCAGTCAGAGCTTTTGTGGCATCAAGCTGAGACTGGATGGCATCAACCATTGACTGTATTACAACACTAAGACGTTGCGTGGCTTCCGCCTGTGCTGCAATGGATGCTGCCACATCACCCATGACACGTGGCATGAGGTCTGGGTCACCATGGTCTCTCAGGGAGTCCACCATCTTTTGCAGACTCCAAGGATGGGTTCCATGGTGTGTGCAGAGCTCTGTGCAATGTTGGAGGCGGACTCCTCCACGCTCCTTGCCATTGCCGAGAGGCTCTCGGGCACCCTTGCCATTGCACCTATCATCTCGGTGTGCATGCCCATCACCCTTCTTCTAAACGCCTCCCCATCGAGGTCTTCATCTGAGTCCTGTGCAGCTGAACTCTCGCCTGAACTCACCCTCCGGGGAGCTGACTCCCAAGCTACCTTTCCCCCTGGCCTTGCTGCAGCCTGTTCGTCCCCGGTGCATCACCCAGTGCAGACCCCTCTACTAAACTTGCCTCTAAAGATCGCGTAGTGCCAGTATCTGAGGTGGTGCCTGCGGGTGAGACATGCAGTGATGCAGTGCTTTGCTCCTCCTCCTCTTCTCCTTCCTCACTCTCAGTGGGAGGCTCAGGGACAGGCTGGTCATCTAGTTGCTGATTCTCTGAAAGCATAAAAGCACAAGACTCGCGTTAAGGTGAGGGCAGGGGGGCAGGAAGGGAGCAAGGAATGCAGACAGTATCAGGAGTGAGAAAGGCTTGTGCTGTGAGGGGGAAGTGGGATGAGAGAAGGAGAGGGGATAAACATACCGTTGTTGCCCCTAAGGGGGTCGACATCGCCGACGGCCATGTCGCCCACCACCTGCTGCCCAATGAGTCACAGCACTCGCTCCTCAAGGTCTGAGAGCTGCTGGAGCTGCACATCACCCCTGCCTGTTCTCTGCTGCTCCCTCCTATTGTGGGCCATCTTGGCCTGCAATAGAAACAAACGTGTTTCAGTCAGAGTCCAGCTATGTGTTTGGGAGATATGCCTGTTGTAGTTGAATAGCTGTGATTGTAGGCAAGGCGTGAGATGTGGATGTGAATTTGAGTAGGTGCAGATGCTTGGTGGGTGAGTGGTGGGGGGGGGGGGGGTGGTGGTTTGTGCAGTGTGTACAGACTGAGGTTCAGATGTTGGTATGTAGGACCTGTTGAAGCATGTACTCACCTTGACCACCCGAGTGAGGTCGTTGAATTTCTTCCGGCACTGTGTCAGGTTGTGTACGACCACACTACTGGCCGAGACCTCCTGGGCCACTTCCCTCCACATTGCCCTGAAGACCTGGGGCAATGGCCTCCTTCCAGTGTCCGGGAACAGCACTGCCCTCCTTCGCTCCACTCCTGCGACCAATACCTCATCCATAAAATTACGAGCTCTCTCCCTGGGAGTGGGATCAGCCATCACAATCAGGGGATTGAGTTGTTAGCAGGTCACCTTCACAGCCAGCAATGCTGATAATGAGGATCTGCACAATGATGCAACCTCCCCTTTAAGAGCTGGAAGGGGCCAGTGCTGAATGCATTGCACCTGAAATTCATTATCGCTCTGCTGGTAGCGCTCCTGTAGTGCCCTGCTTAGGTCATTAGCGCTTGATTTAGCGCTCCAGCTCTTTCCAGGAGCGCTAACAGCCAATTTAGGGAAACCTCAGACTCATTAGTGCCTGGAATTAATTTTTCACAATTTCAAAGTTTAGCGCCCCAAAAGGGGAGATACTGAATTTCTCCCCCCTAGTATCAGTAATGTTGACCATGAAACTACTGGATTGTCTTAAAAACCCATCTGGTTCACTGCTGTCCTTACCTGGTATGGCCTATATGTGACTCCAGATCCACAGCAATGTGGTTGACTCTTAACTGCCCTCTGAAATGGCCAAGCAAGTCACT
The DNA here is from genome assembly GCA_030390025.1 of Squalus acanthias. NCBI lineage: Eukaryota > Metazoa > Chordata > Chondrichthyes > Squaliformes > Squalidae > Squalus > Squalus acanthias. Next base: position 100,571,419 of record CM059429.1, read on the forward strand.
CAGTTGTACCAAACCGCGACAGAAAACAATAATAAGAATAAAACCAGACGGACCACCTGGCATCAACCGGCTATGGACACGACAACGGCACACCCAGCCTAGTCGACCCTGCAAAGTCCTCCTCACTAACATCTGTGCCAAAATTTGGAGAGCTGTCCCACAGACTAGTCAAGCAACAGCCTGACATAATCATACTTTTCAGCCAACATCCCAGACTCCTCCCTCACCATCCCTGGCTATGTCCTGTCCCACCAGCAGGACAGAACCACCAGAGGTGGGGGGCACAGTGTTATACAGTCAGGAGGGAGTGGCCCTGGGAGTCCTCAACATTGACTCCAGACCCCGCAAAGTCTCATGGATTCAGGTCAAGCATGGACAAGGAAACCTCCTGCTGATTACCACCTACCACCCTCCCTCAGCTGATGAATCAGTACTCCTCCATGTTGAACACAACTTGGAAGAAGCAATGAGGGTAGCAAGGGCACAGACTGTACTCTGGGTGGGGGACTTCAATGTCCATCACCAAGAGTGGCTCGGTAGCACCGCTACTGACTGAGCTGGCCAAGTCCTGAAGGATATAGCTGCCAGACTGGGCCTGCGGCAGGTGGTGAGAGAACCAACATGAGGGAAAAACCTACTTGACCTCATCCTCACCAATCTACCGGTCGCAGATGCATCATCAGATGTGTGAAGTTCCGTCTTCACACTGAGGACACCCTCCATCGTGTTGTGTGGCACTACCACTGTGCTAAATGGGATAGATTCAGAACAGATCTAGCAGCTCAAAACTGGGCATCCATGAGGCGCTGTATTCTACCACAATCTGTAACCTCATGGCCCGGCATATCCCTCACTCTACCATCATCATCAAGCCAGGGGATCACCCTGGTTCAATGGGGAGTGTAGAAGAACATGCCAGGAGCAGCACCAGGCATACCTAAAAGTGGGGTGCCAACCTGGGGATGCTGCAACAGAGGACTACATGAATGCTAAACAGCAGAAGCAGCATGATGTAGACAGAGCTAAGCGATTCCACAACCAATGGATCAGATCAAAGCTCTGCAGTCCTGCCACATCCAGTCGTGAATGGTGGTGGACCATTAAACAACTAACAGGAGGAGGTGACTCCATGAACATCTCCATCCTCAATGATGGAGGAGCCCAGCACATGAGTGCAAAAGACAAGGCTGAAGCATTTGCAACCATCTTCAGCCAGAAGTGCCGAGTGGATGATCTATATCAGCCTCCACCTGAGGTCTCCACCATCACAGAAGCCAGTCTTCAGCCAATTTGATTCACTCCACGTGATATCAAGAAACGGCTGAGCGCACTGGATACAGCAAAGGCTATGGGCCCCGACAACATCCTGGCTATCGTGCTGAAGACTTGTGCTCCAGAACTAGCCGTGCCTCTAGCCAAGCTGTTCCAGTACAGCTACAACACTGGGATCTATCCGACAATGTGGAAAACTGCCCAGGTATGTCCTCTTCACAAAAAGTAGGACAAATTCAACCCGGCCAATTACCGCCCCATCAGTCTACTCTCAATCATCAGCAAAGTATTGAAAAGTGTCACCGACAGTGCTATCAAGCATCACCAATAATCTGCTCACCGATGCTCAGTTTGGGTTCCGCCAGGACCACTCAGCTCCAGACCTCATTACAGCCTTGGTCCAAACATGGACAAAAGAGCTGAATTCCAGAGGTGAGGTGAGAGTGACTGCCCTTGACATCAAGGCAGCATTTGACCGAGTGTGGCATCAAGGAGCCCTAGTAAAACTGAAGTCAATGGGAATCGGGGGGGGGGGAAACTCTCCACTGGCTGGAGTCATACCTAGCACAAAGGAAGATGGTTGTGGTTGTTGGAGGCCAATCATCACAGCCCCAGGACATCGCTACAGGAGTTCCTCAGGGCAGTGTCCTAAGCCCAACCACCTTCAGCTGCTTCATCAATGAACTTCCCTCCATCATAAGGTCAGAAATGGGGATGTTCACTGATGATTGCAGTGTTCAGTTCCATTCACAACTCCTCAGACAATGAAGCAGTCCATGCCCGCATGCAGCAAGACTTGGACAACATTCAGGCTTGGGCTGATAAGTGGCAAGTAACATTTGCGCCACACAAGTGCCAGGTAATGACTATCTCCAACAAGCGAGAGTCTAACCACTGCCCCTTGACATTCAACGGCATTACCTTCACCACACGGACTGCAGCGGTTCAAGAAGGTGGTTTACCACCACCTTCCCAAGGGCAATTAGGGATGGACAATACATGATGGCCTTGCCAGCGACGCCCACATCCCAGGAACAAATAAAAAAATATATAAAAGCTAGAGACTCAGAGGTGCAGTAGATGTCAAGGATAGGCTAACTATTTCCTGGAGGAATAGACGTTTACTGAGACAACATTTCAGCAAGGTACGGTAAACCAAGGAATATTGTTCCCAAAAAAAGCACAGCCAGCGGCATTCTAGAACATCAAAAGAGATCAGCCACATGCCAGGGCAAAGTTTAGAAGCAACAGAATCAACCAAGCTAAATAAGGTAGAATATAGAACATTGATCATTGATTGAATATAGTACGGAAAGAAAATAAAAGGTTGGCATTACAGCAACACTGATATAAGCCAACTTGATAGCAGGGATAATGTCACAAAATCATGCTCCCAAAGCACAGCATTGAGAGCACCTACCTGGAATTTGGGCATGCGCTTCCATCGGACTGCACATTGTGAGGCTATTTTGTAAATGATCCCTAGTGTGGCAAATTTGGGCATCAACCCTTAGAGTACCACTAACAAGCTTATCGTGCTGCCAGTGCTAACTGTAAGATCACTGAGTAGTGATGTTTTAGGTTTGACTTTATAAAACGTTGAAAGTTAGCCTTGTTAGGCCTAGGACATGACCGGATAAATCTTTCAAGTCCTGAGGCCCAGCAGATTGGAAAAATCAGCCTTTGGAGATAGTTTTCAGCCCAAGGACAATTTTGAAACCGAGGAAAACGGGTAAATAAAATATTTAGGAGGAGAAATTCGGTCTAGCCCCATTTGGGGCACTAAAACTTTAAAAGTTGAAAAATTAGCGCTAGGTGCTAATCATTCCCGCCTCCCGCGAAATTCAGTTTTAGCGCTCCAAGAGGGAAGTGGAGCGCTAAATCAAGCGGTAACCACTTCTCTTAGGGCGCTAAAGTGCAAGAGCGGGATGGTAACGGCAGAGCGCTAAACAATTCTGAGCACATTGTAAACGGCATTCTTTCATCACAGAGGCTGCGTCCCTCGCTTAAAGGGAAGGGCCAATGATGTCGTCAGTTCTGTTTTGCAAGGCGACCTGGGCGACTGCCAGTACAGCCCCAAACACTCTCACAAAGTGGAGGGCTTGGACATCTTGCACCAATGGAATATTAAAAACTTTGTGCAGGCACCAGACTGCTGCAAATAATAAAGGTTGCTCTAGCTGGAAAGCATTCCCTTTAATTACCATTCCCGAAGTGGCCAGCCGAGTTCACAACGCCTCCTCTTGGTGGCGCTGTTGGCGCGAGGCGATAAAGCAGGGGGAGTGAGGTCATCTTCCATCCAGGACAATAACGGGGCGCTGCGCACTTTATGACATCATGATCTGTGAGGCGCTAGAGGACCAGGCGCTAAGAGTTGGCGCCTGCGCTAAACCGGCACTGAAGTTCACGAGTGTCGCTGCATTTGCCGCGCCCGGGCGCTAACCCCTTAGCGCCCCCACCAGGCGCTAACAGGAGGCGCTAACATACCGAATTTCTAGCCCTCAGACTGAAAGAAAAATATAAAAAGTTTCAATACTTGTCAGCAGAAACAAAGCAAAGGTTAAACTGAAAGAATTTGAAGAAAGGGACAGAACAGGAAGAGAGACTAGGGTGGGAGGAAAGATGGGACAATTAAAAAAGAGTGTAATTTAAATGTTGAAGTTTTAGTTTGGTTTATATGGTTTGTATAATGGTAATAAAATTGCTCCTGAAATTACAGTAGCTTGTGCAGATCCGAACACATCCTGGAGCTGTTAGCAGTTGAAGAGTTAAACGGATACTTGCTCATATATTAACTACCATTTGATTAAAAAAAAATTCAAATGTTTTATGAAGCGACTGTACTTTAGAATATTTTTCTTCCAAAACTGTGATTAGGGGTCAAATGGGGCAAAGCCTAAGATTAAAAACCTTCCTCTCTATTCTCTCAGCAGACTGCAAGGGTCCTATGTCAAATATGTTCAGCCAATCTCAACCCAGTTCCTACTGGGCACAACACAAACTGCCTATAATTCAGCACTTGGTTGAAGTAAACTTCGTGATCAAAATGACTTACAAGTTAGAATGCTTGTTATTGAGAATGGTGCATACATCTAAATGTTGTATGCCTGTTGCTGTGGATGAATTCTATAAAAGCACTGGTACACTTAGTCACAGGGGCCCCAATAGCAATGCACAACATTACAGCATCAACACAGACTGCAAATGCTGATGGCTTTAAGCGGTGATTGACAAAAAGTAATGAGTTGAATACTAACAGTAAGATATAATACTCAAAGCTAGCCGAATACACTCTTGAAGCAAGTGGTAATGATAGAAGTGGAAGATTAATTCACCAACCTCAGCTTGCTTTCGCCATATATCAATGTTCTTGCGTTGAGCTTTTGAGAAATGGTCCCAAGCCTTTTGCTTCGAAGCAGCCTTGAAAACTGCCACAATCTGCTCAACTTTGGTAAACAAGGAAGTCAAACAAAACAACCAGTTTATGTTTTGATCAAAAATGATAAACAAAGCAGAGACACACAGGGGCTAGCATTGTGCTGCTTATAAACATTATTAAAGGCACTACGTCATCCCTCAGGCAAGAAAATGCCAATTTTAGCAATAGAGTAGCACTTTTAAGCACCAGAGATTATCAATGACACAGTGCCTTTAATCCTGCCAACTAATGTCTCTGTTGTACTTACAGTATGCCAACTGAAGATGGGCTCTCCTCATGCCTCAATGTCTCCACCACATTTCCATTGCAGCAGTGTTTACCCCTTTGTGCACTTATAGATTTTTTCCACAGTTATATGTGAATGGAATTAGATATTTTATCTTTAAAATCAAGGACTATCCTTTACATCTGTTTATGTCCCCAATGGTTCAGTTTATTTATAAATGTATTCTCAGACAGAAGGGGGTGGGAGAGGTATGAAGACAAGCCTTTAAAACTGCCACATGCAGAAAAATGGGAGAGGGGCAATCAAGATATTTCACTGAATGTACTGCAGCCCTCATAAAACTTTGCAAATTACACCCCCCCCCCCCCCCCCCCGCCAACCCCCAACTGATGGCTGCTGGAGGGGCAGTGGCCAGAAAGCCACTCTTCTATGCACACCTACAGTCTAGGTGGCAGCCTGGGAGGCCAGAAAGACCTCAACTGGCCTTCCAATCCCTGTAGCCCCAGCCACAAGTCTTAGTTGTCTGCTCCATGGAGAGCAGACCAGTGCCTTCCGCCCCAGGATACATGCTAGCACAATTCTTACCGTTAGCCAAGAAGGTGCATTTCCCTCGCTCTGTCAGCCTACAGCCAACTCTCTCCCTACAACCAATGCTGGGGTGAAACACTAATGCAGTACGTGTGCCATATCATCGCTGGTGAGAGCTGGGGAAGTATTGGGCAATGTAGAGCTCCTGTTCCTGGAGGCCTACAAGGTGCATGGCCTTTCCCCAAACACACACAAACCACCTCCCAGAGCAACACAGGAGTGAGCAATAAATGAGCATTAAAGCCCTGCCCCAAACCTGGTCCTGATTAGTATCCTAATTCACCATGACCACCAGTCAGTATGGGCAGGACACCTATTCCCCCAGCCCAGCTAATCGTGGGCTAGAACCAAACAACATGCCTTGGCCCTTAAGCACGTGGTAGCCCCAACCTATGCACAACCACATGCGAGCAAAACTCAGGTGACTATGTATCCAATGTATTCTTTCACAAGCACAATGTAAACTGCAAACAACCTCACACAATATGAAGAGGCATGTAACATTCTGAAAATAAAATTAGCAGTTTAATAAGTAAAAGAATATCTTTTAATTAATTAAATTAGTCTTTATAATTAATTTTAAGTTCATCTGCCTATAGTTACATAGACTCTACGTCACAGAAACAGGCCATTCAGCCCAACTGATCGATGCTCCACACAAGCCTCCTCCCACCCCTCTTCATCTCGCCCCGTTAGTATAACCTTCTATTCCTTTCTCTTTCATGTGTTTATCTCGCTTCCCTTTAAATGCATCTGTGCTATTCGCCTCAACCACTCCTTGTGGTAGCGCCTTCCACATTCTCACCACTCTCTGAGTAAAGAAGTTTCTCCTGAATTCCCCATTGGATTTATTAGTGACTATCTTATATTTATGGCCTTAGTTTTGGTCTCAGCTGCTATGTTGCAAAATATCCGCAACTGGACGACGTTACTTGTCGAGGTAATTTTCTTCACTGCATGAGAGCTCAGCCATTAACGAGATGCAATTTTTTGTTAACACCTCTTGTATTTAGATTAAGCTCCTAATGAATAGAATTTGATTAATTATAACGAAAACAAGAAACAACTCCACCTGGAGAAGTAATCAAAATTCCCTTCAGATAAATTGAAAGACTTTTACATTTAAGATCATTTCCAAGATGATTTAATGAATCAAGTAGGGAATGTCAAAATACCTCTGGTCATTAATTTCCAATTCCTTTCACGAGTATTCCAAACAAATTCCAGTCAACTAAAGTCATTCGCCTGTTTCGTGTCATTTTTATTCTTTGTATTTTGAATGTAGTGATCGTCCATTAGGATCTGTCTGATGGGGAAAGCCACCAAAAAACTATAGCCAACCCTTAGAGCAGCTGCTCCTTAAGTCTATTTATCTGCTAGCTGTGATCTTCTTCACCAGCATTACGCCAGTGTCTATTTAAAAAAATTAATTTGTTTTAGTTCGAAATCATATGTTGTAAACATTTCCATTACACTGATACCTGGATTGGGGTGGGGGTGGGGGGCATTTTCTCACTTCAGGCTGTCAGTGAGGTTTGGAAATTGTGCGCAGCGCCGGAATTTCCAATAAGTGCATCTGACGTTAGCAAACCAGCCTGCGGATATCTGTTCTAATTGTGCAGGGTTTGTTCCTAACCCTGTGGGAAAGTACCATACAGCTATTAAACTCCCTTACTATATTGTGTACCATCCAATTCAACATGGAATTAAATATGCTATCATATATTATGCTGGTGAGCCTATTTGGTACTCTAATATAACAGTCTAACATTGGAGATCAGTGGAACGATAGCTGTACCCGTGCGAATTGTATAGTCAGTGTCCACAATTCTTACAAAATGCCTTCTGACTCAAAAGATGAAGTGAAAGATTTCCTACCTGAAAACCTAGTCCTGTAAGATGGGCCCATGTTCTAGAACTTGTAGCATGAGTACTTACCCTGGTACTTTAACAGAACTGAGAATGCCAACATGCAAATGTCACTTACATCCAGTGAGGATCCCTGATAAAGCGTTTTTGAATCGCTCCTTGGCATCTTCCATTTCTTGCTCATGTGCTGCCTTTTCACTCATCAGTCTCCGGCTGTGGCTGTTGGCGGACTGAATCATGGAATAAAAATTGTTCGCTGAGCGCCGTGTCACTTCTCCGCGTTCAAACCAAGCCAGCAGCACCAAGATGGCTTCAGAGAACTTGTTCTCATCTGCAAGGGACCAAATACACATGAGCTGCAAACAAGAACCTTTCTTGATCTGACTCATGTACTTCTAAAAACAAAGACATGTGGAGAATTCAGGTAATTCACTGTGACGAAAGAAGGAGCATGGCAATTTTTAAAAACTATTTCCGACTGTTTAAATAGTTTGAATTGTGTAAAATAATCTAAGCTTTCCATAATAGTCAGTGAATTCTCCAGTAAACCACCACTGGCCATTGTTCTGGTTCCCAGAGGTCACTTGGAGCAATCACAAAGATCGACAGCATCCACTGCATATGTAATTGGAACAGACGAATCACCACCACCATGTGGCAAACACAAAAATATGGGAAAGCATGGAACAAGTAAATGCCATTCAGCCTGTAAAGCCACTCTATTGTGAACTCTGTCCCACACCATTCATCCCCTCAAGAAAGGTTTCCCATGGTTTCTCCACGTTGCTGAAAGGAACAGGACTCCAGGTTAACGGTCCAACCTTACATGCTAGGTGATTGGCACTGCTTGCCCGAGGTCCCCTTGGTTCAGTAACCAGCATGTTCCACAGAACATTCAATTATCTCTCTCTGTGTTTGTCTTCATAACTGTTAATTTGGTTTATAAAACAGATTTTCATCCAGATGTTCACTGAAACAGCAATAATTGCTTTTACTGGGAGTTTATTTCACATACCTCTGGACTTGACTATTCAAACGCACTCCTGGCTGGCCTCCCACGTTCTACCCTATGTAAACTTGAGGTCATCAAAAACTCGGCTGCCCATGTCCTAACTAGCACCATCCATCGCTGACCGACATTGGCTCCAAGTTAAGCAATGCCTTGATTTTTAAATTCTCATCCTTGTTTTCAAATCCCTCCATGACCTCGCGATGTCCCTCTCTCTGTAATCTCCTCCAGCCCCACAACCTCCCCCGAGATATCTGTGCTCCTCTAATTCTGGCCACTTGAATATCCCTGATTATAATCGCTCAACCTTTGGTAGTCAGCCATCTGTTGTTAAGGCCCTGAGCTCTGGAATTCCCTGCCTAAACCTCTCCGCCTCTCTACCTCTCTTAACTCCTTTAAGACACATCTTAAAACCTACCTCTTTGACCAAGCTTTTGGTCACGGGCCCTAATTTCTCCTCATGTGGCTTGGTGTCAAATTTTGTCTGATAACGCTCCTGTGAAGCGCCTTGGGACGTTTTACTACATTAAAGGCGCTACATAAATGCAAGTTGTTGTTGTTATACTCATAGCTCTTGTGGAAAGAGGAAGCTAATCTCAAGTCTTTCTTGTGGATTGTTAGTTCTGTACTCATGTCCCCCTAGTTCTGCAATCACAGTTCCCCTGTGCCATATTCTGACCTCTAATATCAGAATTATATCAAACCCTTGGCGATGCATCTTGGAGTCATCAGAAAATGTTATAATAAACAAGAATTATCCTGTCCCATATAATTTGTGAATAATGTGGAGAGCAAGAGACCTACAACAGACCTCTGCAGAACTCGACTCGCCAACATCTTGCCCCGAACCTGAGCACCTGCCATTTATTTTTACCTTTCACGTGCTACCCTATAAATGTCATGCTAATTAGCATAATCTAGGTCAGGCGAAGGGTTCAGGCTTGGAACCCATTTCCACCCCTTCCTGGCGCCACTGATAAATTACAATAGGGGACAGGCCGGGGGTTGGGGTGCTACTTCTGCCCATGGCCTTCTCCGTCATGGAGACGGGAGACCCAGCTCCCCGGAGCTCATGCCAGTCTCGGCTATTGAATGGCCGGTAGCAGCTATGCCTGTATGAAGCAGCCATACTTGCCATTCAAGGGCCATAAGTGGACCCCACAGTGCCGCATCCAAATGGCAATTTAATCAGAGATTTGTAGCGTGGCAATATGTTACAGGGGGCACTTGCAAGTTGAAATGGGACTGTTGGACCACTTAGGTTACACATTCACGTGCTCCCGCCCTCCCCCCACATCACCCCAATGAAGTGACAAGAAGCTGCTCTGAAACCCCATTGGCTCCGCGGGGCGAGTATTGAGATCGGTGCCCGCTCTTACCATTCAAGTGACCCCGGGATTTAGGATGGGGTCAAGGCGAGGGCACACAGACCAGTGGAACTTCAACCCCTCCCTCCCCGTACCCCACAATTCCTCAGCAAGATGGGGTTTCCAGAGAAAATCTTTCTATTTTTAAGCCAATTTTAATTCAATTAGTAACAGTCAATATTTCCACATACCTTAATCAGTCATATAAACCTTGTACATGAAACCTCCACAAACTCTCAAAGAGTTCCAGTAGGCTGGTGTTGCTCTCTGTTCTTTTGACGAACATTGACATGGACTCCATTCTGTCTATTGCGCTAACATTTTCCTCATAATAAATATTAGGCTCCATGGGCAATAATCCCCATTTTCATGCTAAACTCTTAAAAAAAAAATTGGGGCAATATTTGCTCTCCTCCAGTCCTTGGGTACAGTTTCTATGTTTATGCAGTTCATGAAATGAAACCAATCCTCTCTCATTTCCTGAGGGATTATGGTTAATGCCCTGTGTACATGTAAGGGCAAATTTTGTAAGGATGCTCTCATTAACATTAATCAGCAGAAAATTCTCTGTTGAGCATAAAATTTACCCCTTATTTCTTTGAGGGTCTTCATAACAATACCCTTTATTCATATCCATATATGGTAAATATTCCTGAGATAAATGGACCATCGTATCTGAAAAGGACAATGGGAGAAAAATTGAGTCGCGCCCCCTTTGTGGTGCTAACTTCACCGGGGCGCTACTTTTAGCGCCCTGAAAAAATTAGCGCCCGCGCGGCTGAAATTCATCAGTAGCGCCCCAAGAGGGAAGCAGGGCACTACTGGAAGCGCCCCGTCTTGGGGCGCTGCGAGGGGATATCACGGCACCAGGTGCCACAGCCCCACGTGCTGCGGCAAGTCGCGCCGCGGTATTGCAGGCCTTCCTCCCCTTCTTAAAGGGCAGGGGCCTTGCACGGCGCGACCCGGGGCCCAGCTGGGCCGCTGGGATTGGAGTGCCGGCAAAAGAACCCGGCACTCAAGAGAAGTGCCGGGCTCATGGAGCGCAGCCGGCACTCCGCGGGGTGGAGGGGTGCTCAGGAGGCCAGAGGTGGCAACGGGGGCAGGTGCTGGCAGGTGGCCAGGAACAAAAATGGCTGCCCGGCACCTCGCCTTTAATTAGCGGCGCCACAGCCGCAGGTAGGCCCCCCTGACCCCGTCGGACATAGCGTCTGGCGGTAAGTCAGGGGGCGTTACCGAAGATCGCGGCCGGGTCGCAAATGGGAGGCGCAAAGCAACCAAATTTCTCCCCCAATGTATTTAATGGAACAAAGTATTTGATGGGACACAAGTTTTTGAATGACATCACTGGGGAGAGACATCACTAGGGAGAGCAGTCCAGGGCAGAAATTTCCTCCATCTAAATATTGGGATGACTGAAGCCATTGACTTTGGTCCCCGCCACAAACTCTGTTCCCTGACCACCGTTTCCATCCCTGGCAACTGGCTGAGGCTGAGCCAGACCGGTCGCAACCTTGGTGTTGTTTTTGACCCCGAGCATCTGACCACATATCAGCTCCATCACCAAGACCGCCCACTTTCACCTCCGTAACATCGCCCGTCCCCACCCCTGCCTTAGCTCTTCGACTGCTGAAACCCTCATCCATGACTTTGTTACCTCTAGACTTGACCCTCCTGGCTGGATTCCCATGTTATACCCTTCATAAAATAGCGCTCATCCAAAACTCTGCTGCCCATATCTTAACTCACTCCAAGTCTCCTTCACCCATCACCCCTGTACTTGCTGACGTACACTGGCTCCAGGTCCGACAACGCCTCAATTGTAAAATCCTCATCCTTGTTTTCAAATTCCTCCATGGCCTCGCCCCTCCCTTTCACTGTAACCTCCTCCAGCCCCACAACTCTCCGAGATCTCTGCACACCTCCAATTTTGGCCTCTTGCCCATCCCTGATTTTCACCACTTCACCATTAGCAGCTGTGCTTTCAGCTGCCTAGGCCCAAAGCTCTGGAATTCCCTCACTAAAGTTCTTCGACTCTCTACCTATCTCTCCTCCTTTAAGGTGCTCCTAATATCGCCTTCTGTGGCTCGGCGTCAAAAATGTTTTTATTGATAATGCTCTTGTTAAATGCCTTGGGAAGTTTTGCTACAATAAAGGCGCTATATGAATGTAAGTTGTTGTTGAGAGAGACATCGCTGGGGGAGAGTGAGACATCGCTGGGGGAGAGAGAGACATCGCTGGGGGAGAGAGAGACATCGCTGGGGGAGAGAGAGACATCGCTGGGGGAGAGAGAGACATCGCTAGTGTAGGCTTCGCAAAATCCCCCAGACACTCGAACAGAACCCTAAAGGGAGTGATTTTTGGACCTTTCATACAAACTTGGGATGATGGGACCTAAGTGAAGTGATTTGAGGTAAAAACCTCAGTTTTGGACATTTTAAAGATCAGGGAAGAAAAACCCTGAGGAAAATGACTTTTGAATCTGACTGTTGGGAAAGACACCTTTCACAGACACAAGACAGGCTGCGGAGGGGCGTGGCCAGGCAGTGGACAGCTTTGGGTATTGGGGCCCAGTCAAGCTGTTTGGGAATTGTTTACACTCGAAATATGAATAATCCAAGCCCAAACAGGATACCAGAAGCCTGAAATCAATAAAACATTTAGTACCCCGATTACTTCATCAAAAACCAATCAACCAGGTATCCACAGGGACAGATTTACAAGCCCGCCAAAACCTAGGACAATAGGGACAAGATTTGACGCGCAGATAAAGGCCCTGCCTAAATGGGAAACATCGGAAGCCATCAGGACATGTTTAACACCAAGTTAAAGTCATCGAAACTAACAAGCCCGCCAAAACTAAGACAATGGAGTAAACAGGGCTCAATTGAAATCTAAAGGAAACTGATTTAGTGAGGGGTTTTGGGCGCGAAAAGGACAAAGGGCCTGAACAGTATAATTGGGGGCCTATGCCCCCAAGACAGTCTCTCTGGACTCTCTGTGGACTCTCTGACAACGCTCTCAACGCTCTCAAAGCTCTCTCTCAGCTCTGTTCCAGCAAGACACCACAAGCCACGAGCAGGAGGAGGAAAGAAGGCCAACAACTTCACAAGCAGACCAACACGCAAGAAGAAACCAGAGCGACTGCCTCAGTGACCATCGGACACCTCGCGACAACAAGGGCCTTACAGAACCTTTTACTAAAAAGACTCTAAACCATAACTCTCAACTGTCAAGGATTCGTTTGGTGAGCATTATCCCTGATCTCCTGAAACCAAAACCTAGCTAGATAGTGGGATTTTTGGGAGGGATAAGTTTTTTTTTGTATATTGTCATTCTCCCTCACTTGTACCGTGTGTTCCCCAACCTGTGTTTAAGTGTTAAGTGTGTTTTAAGTTTGTTACCTTTTTCTTTTAATAAAGTCAAAATTCTTTCATCAGAACCTGTTGTCTACTGCATCTTTTATTACAACCCCTAAATAAGTCCAAGGTCTAGAACCAGGAGCGTGGGAACGATTCGAACAGGCTTACTGAGTCAGAGGTGAAGGCTGATCCCACACACCACCCCCTACACTGGGGAGAGACAGACATCGCTGGGGAGAGAGAGGCATGGCTGGGGGAGAGAGAGACATTGCTGGGGGAGAGAGAGAGACATATCGCTGGGGGAGAGAGAGACATATCGCTGGGGGAGAGAGACATTGCTGGAGGAGAGAGAGACATCGCTGGGGGAGAGAGACAGCGCTGGGGAGAGAGAGACAGCACTGGGGAGAGAGCGACACAGCTGGGGGAGAGAGAGACATCGCTGGGGGAGAGAGAGACATCGCTGGGGGAGAGAGAGACATCGCTGGGGGAGAGAGACAGCGCTGGGGGAGAGAGACAGCGCTGGGGAGAGAGAGACACAGCTGGGGGAGAGAGACACAGCTGGGGGAGAGAGAGACACCGCTGGGGGAGAGAGAGACATCGCTGGGGGGGAGAGAGAGACATCGCTAGGGGAGAGAGAGAGACATCGCTGGGGGAGAGAGAGAGACATCGCTGGGGGAGAGAGAGACACAGCTGGGGGAGAGAGAGAGACACCGCTGGGGGAGAGAGAGACACAGCTGGGGAGAGAGAGACACAGCTGGGGAGAGAGAGACACCGCTGGGGAGAGAGAGACACCGCTGGGGGAGAGAGAGAGACACCGCTGGGGGAGAGAGAGACACCGCTGGGGGAGAGAGAGACACCGCTGGGGAGAGAGAGACACAGCTGGGGAGAGAGAGACACAGCTGGGGAGAGAGAGAAACAGCTGGGGAGAGAGAGAAACAGCTGGGGAGAGAGAGAAACAGCTGGGGAGAGAGAGACACCGCTGGGGAGAGAGAGACACAGCTGGGGGAGAGACACCGCTGGGGGAGAGAGAAACAGCTGGGGAGAGAGAGACACAGCTGGGGGAGAGAGAGACATCGCTGGGGGAGAGAGAGACATCGCTGGGGGAGAGAGAGACATCGCTGGGAAAGAGAGAGACATCGCTGGGAAAGAGAGAGACATCGCTGGGGGAGAGAGAGAGAGCCATCGCTGGGGGAGAGAGAGACATCGCTGGGGGAGAGAGACATCGCTGGGGGAGAGAGACATCGCGGAGGGCAGAGAGAGACATTGCAGAGGGCAGAGAGAGACATCGCTGAGGGGAGAGAGATATCGCTGAGGGGAGAGAGACATCGCTGAGGGGAGAGAGCCGTCGCTGAGGGGAGAGAGACATCGCTGAGGGGAGAGAGACATCGCTGGGGGGGGGGGAGAGAGACATCGCTGGGGGAGAGAGTGAGACATCGCTGGGGGAGAGAGAGAGACATCGCTGGGGGAGAGAGAGAGACATCGCTGGGGGAGAGAGAGAGACATCGCTGGGGGAGAGAGAGAGACATCGCTGGGGGAGAGAGAGAGACATCGCTGGGGGAGAGAGAGAGACATCGCTGGGGGAGAGAGAGAGACATCGCTGGGGGAGAGAGAGAGACATCGCTGGGGGAGAGAGAGAGACATCGCTGGGGGAGAGAGAGAGACATCGCTGGGGGAGAGAGAGAGACATCGCTGTGGGGAGAGAGAGAGACATCGCTGTGGGGAGAGAGAGAGACATTGCTGGGGGAGAGAGAGAGACACCGCTGGGGCAGAGAGAGAGATACCGCTGGGGCAGAGAGAGAGACACCGCTGGGGGAGAGAGAGACACAGCTGGGGGAGAGAGAGACACAGCTGGGGAGAGAGAGACACAGCTGGGGAGAGAGACACACAGCTGGGGAGAGAGAGACACAGCTGGGGAGAGAGAGAAACAGCTGGGGAGAGAGAGACACAGCTGGGGAGAGAGAGACACAGCTGGGGAGAGAGAGACACAGCTGGGGAGAGAGAGACACAGCTGGGGGAGAGAGAGACACCGCTGGGGGAGTGAGAGAGACACCGCTGGGGGAGAGAGAGAGACACCGCTGGGGGAGAGAGAGAGACACCGCTGGGGGAGAGAGAGAGACACCGCTGGGGGAGAGAGAGACGTCGCTGGGGGAGAGAGAGACGTCGCTGGGGGAGAGAGAGACGTCGCTGGGGGAGAGAGAGACGTCGCTGGGGGAGAGAGAGACGTCGCTGGGGGAGAGAGAGACGTCGCTGGGGGAGAGAGAGACGTCGCTGGGGGAGAGAGAGACGCCGCTGGAGAGAGAGAGAGACGTCGCTGGGGAGAGAGAGAGACGTCGCTGGGGAGAGAGAGAGCCGTCGCTGGGGGAGAGAGAGACATCGCTGGGGAGAGAGAGAGACATCGCTGGGGAGAGAGAGAGACATCGCTGGGGAGAGAGAGAGACATCGCTGAGGGCAGAGAGAGACATCGCTGAGGGGAGAGAGACATCGCTGAGGCAGAGAGATATCGCTGAGGGAGAGAGAGACATCGCTGGGGAGAGAGAGACGTCGCTGGGGAGAGAGAGACGTCGCTGGGGAGAGAGAGACGTCGCTGGGGAGAGAGAGACGTCGCTGGGGAGAGAGAGACGTCGCTGGGGAGAGAGAGACGTCGCTGGGGAGAGAGAGACGTCGCTGGGGAGAGAGAGACGTCGCTGGGGAGAGAGAGACGTCGCTGGGGAGAGAGAGACGTCGCTGGGGAGAGAGAGACGTCGCTGGGGGAGAGAGAGACGTCACTGGGGGAGAGAGACGTCGCTGGGGGAGAGAGAGATATCGCTGAGGGGAGAGAGACATCGCTGGGGGAGAGAGATATCGCTGAGGGAGAGAGAGACATCGCTGGGGGAGAGAGAGACATCGCTGGGGAGAGAGAGACATCGCTGGGGAGAGAGAGACATCGCTGGGGGAGAGAGAGACATCGCTGGGGAGAGAGAGACATCGCTGGGGGAGAGAGAGACATCGCTGGGGGAGAGAGAGACATCGCTGGGGGAGAGAGAGACATCGCTGGGGGAGAGAGAGACATCGCTGGGGGAGAGAGAGACATCGCTGGGGGAGAGAGAGAGACATCGCTGGGGGAGAGAGAGACATCGCTGGGGGAGAGAGAGAGACATCGCTGGGGGAGAGAGAGAGACATCGCTGGGGGAGAGAGAGAGACATCGCTGGGGGAGAGAGAGACATCGCTAGTGTAGGCTTCGCAAAATCCCCCAGACACTCGAACAGAACCCTAAAGGGAGTGATTTTTGGACCTTTCATACAAACTTGGGATGATGGGACCTAAGTGAAGTGATTTGAGGTAAAAACCTCAGTTTTGGACATTTTAAAGATCAGGGAAGAAAAACCCTGAGGAAAATGACTTTTGAATCTGACTGTTGGGAAAGACACCTTTCACAGACACAAGACAGGCTGCGGAGGGGCGTGGCCAGGCAGTGGACAGCTTTGGGTATTGGGGCCCAGTCAAGCTGTTTGGGAATTGTTTACACTCGAAATATGAATAATCCAAGCCCAAACAGGATACCAGAAGCCTGAAATCAATAAAACATTTAGTACCCCGATTACTTCATCAAAAACCAATCAACCAGGTATCCACAGGGACAGATTTACAAGCCCGCCAAAACCTAGGACAATAGGGACAAGATTTGGCGCGCAGATAAAGGCCCTGCCTAAATGGGAAACATCGGAAGCCATCAGGACATGTTTAACACCAAGTTAAAGCCATCGAAACTAACAAGCCCGCCAAAACTAAGACAATGGAATAAACAGGGCTCAATTGAAATCTAAAGGAAACTGATTTAGTGAGGGGTTTTGGGCGCGAAAAGGACAAAGGGCCTGAACAGTATAATTGGGGGCCTATGCCCCCAAGACAGTCTCTCTGGACTCTCTGTGGACTCTCTGACAACGCTCTCAACGCTCTCAAAGCTCTCTCTCAGCTCTGTTCCAGCAAGACACCACAAGCCACGAGCAGGAGGAGGAAAGAAGGCCAACAACTTCACAAGCAGACCAACACGCAAGAAGAAACCAGAGCGACTGCCTCAGTGACCATCGGACACCTCGCGACAACAAGGGCCTTACAGAACCTTTTACTAAAAAGACTCTAAACCATAACTCTCAACTGTCAAGGATTCGTTTGGTGAGCATTATCCCTGATCTCCTGAAACCAAAACCTAGCTAGATAGTGGGATTTTTGGGAGGGATAAGTTTTTTTTTGTATATTGTCATTCTCCCTCACTTGTACCGTGTGTTCCCCAACCTGTGTTTAAGTGTTAAGTGTGTTTTAAGTTTGTTACCTTTTTCTTTTAATAAAGTCAAAATTCTTTCATCAGAACCTGTTGTCTACTGCATCTTTTATTACAACCCCTAAATAAGTCCAAGGTCTAGAACCAGGAGCGTGGGAACGATTCGAACAGGCTTACTGAGTCAGAGGTGAAGGCTGATCCCACACACCACCCCCTACACTGGGGAGAGACAGACATCGCTGGGGAGAGAGAGGCATGGCTGGGGGAGAGAGAGACATTGCTGGGGGAGAGAGAGACATATCGCTGGGGGAGAGAGAGACATATCGCTGGGGGAGAGAGACATTGCTGGAGGAGAGAGAGACATCGCTGGGGGAGAGAGACAGCGCTGGGGAGAGAGAGACAGCGCTGGGGAGAGAGCGACACAGCTGGGGGAGAGAGAGACACTGCTGGGGGAGAGAGAGACATCGCTGGGGGAGAGAGAGACATCGCTGGGGGAGAGAGAGACATCGCTGGGGGAGAGAGAGACATCGCTGGGGGAGAGAGACAGCGCTGGGGGAGAGAGACAGCGCTGGGGAGAGAGAGACACAGCTGGGGGAGAGAGACACAGCTGGGGGAGAGAGAGACACCGCTGGGGGAGAGAGAGACATCGCTGGGGGAGAGAGAGACATCGCTGGGGGAGAGAGAGAGACATCGCTAGGGGAGAGAGAGAGACATCGCTGGGGGAGAGAGAGAGACATCGCTGGGGGAGAGAGAGACACAGCTGGGGGAGAGAGAGAGAGACACCGCTGGGGGAGAGAGAGACACAGCTGGGGAGAGAGAGACACAGCTGGGGAGAGAGAGACACCGCTGGGGAGAGAGAGACACCGCTGGGGAGAGAGAGAGAGACACCGCTGGGGGAGAGAGAGACACCGCTGGGGAGAGAGAGACACAGCTGGGGAGAGAGAGACACAGCTGGGGAGAGAGAGACACAGCTGGGGAGAGAGAGAAACAGCTGGGGAGAGAGAGAAACAGCTGGGGAGAGAGAGAAACAGCTGGGGAGAGAGAGACACCGCTGGGGAGAGAGAGACACAGCTGGGGGAGAGAGAGACACCGCTGGGGGAGAGAGAAACAGCTGGGGAGAGAGAGACACAGCTGGGGGAGAGAGAGACACCGCTGGGGGAGAGAGAGACATCGCTGGGGGAGAGAGAGACATCGCTGGGAAAGAGAGAGACATCGCTGGGAAAGAGAGAGACATCGCTGGGGGAGAGAGAGAGAGCCATCGCTGGGGGAGAGAGAGACATCGCTGGGGGAGAGACATCGCTGGGGGAGAGAGACATCGCGGAGGGCAGAGAGAGACATCGCAGAGGGCAGAGAGAGACATCGCTGAGGGGAGAGAGATATCGCTGAGGGGAGAGAGATATCGCTGAGGGGAGAGAGACATCGCTGAGGGGAGAGAGACATCGCTGGGGGGGGGGGAGAGAGACATCGCTGGGGGAGAGAGTGAGACATCGCTGGGGGAGAGAGAGAGACATCGCTGGGGGAGAGAGAGAGACATCGCTGGGGGAGAGAGAGAGACATCGCTGGGGGAGAGAGAGAGACATCGCTGGGGGAGAGAGAGAGACATCGCTGGGGGAGAGAGAGAGACATCGCTGGGGGAGAGAGAGAGACATCGCTGGGGGAGAGAGAGAGACATCGCTGGGGGAGAGAGAGAGACATCGCTGTGGGGAGAGAGAGAGACATCGCTGTGGGGAGAGAGAGAGACATCGCTGGGGGAGAGAGAGAGACACCGCTGGGGCAGAGAGAGAGATACCGCTGGGGCAGAGAGAGAGACACCGCTGGGGGAGAGAGAGACACAGCTGGGGGAGAGAGAGACACAGCTGGGGAGAGAGAGACACACAGCTGGGGAGAGAGAGACACAGCTGGGGAGAGAGAGAAACAGCTGGGGAGAGAGAGACACAGCTGGGGAGAGAGAGACACAGCTGGGGAGAGAGAGACACAGCTGGGGGAGAGAGAGACACCGCTGGGGGAGTGAGAGAGACACCGCTGGGGGAGAGAGAGAGACACCGCTGGGGGAGAGAGAGAGACACCGCTGGGGGAGAGAGAGAGACACCGCTGGGGGAGAGAGAGACGTCGCTGGGGGAGAGAGAGACGTCGCTGGGGGAGAGAGAGACGTCACTGGGGGAGAGAGAGACCTCGCTGGGGGAGAGAGAGACGTCGCTGGGGGAGAGAGAGACGTCGCTGGGGGAGAGAGAGACGTCGCTGGGGGAGAGAGAGACGCCGCTGGAGAGAGAGAGAGACGTCGCTGGGGAGAGAGAGAGACGTCGCTGGGGAGAGAGAGAGCCGTCGCTGGGGAGAGAGAGAGCCATCGCTGGGGGAGAGAGAGACATCGCTGGGGAGAGAGAGAGACATCGCTGGGGAGAGAGAGAGACATCGCTGGGGAGAGAGAGAGACATCGCTGGGGAGAGAGAGAGACATCGCTGTGGAGAGAGAGAGACATCGCTGTGGAGAGAGAGAGACATCGCTGGGGAGAGAGAGAGACATCGCTGGGGAGAGAGAGAGACATCGCTGGGTGGGGGAGAGATCATCGCTGGGGGGAGAGATCATCGGGAGGTCAGCTGATTGTGGGGTGAGGGAGATCGCTGCAGGTTTGCTTGATGTTCCGGGGGAATCACCCCTGCTGCTCTTGCCCCACAAGCAGTGCTGGAAAAGGACTTACCTGCTGGATCCGGCCCTTCTCGCCTTGGCCTGCATTAAATTTAAATGGCTGCTAAAATCGGAGGAACGGAGCTTCATTAACATATTATAATTACCGACTCTCCTCTCCAGGCTGAGTAACCCGGATGCCCCCCAAACCTGGCATGGTAAAACGAGAAGCAGGCACAGTCATGGTGGGTTGTGATCTTTAGCAATTGAACCCTCGCCCCGTCCCTCTGCCGCCCACCGTGGGGTGGCCAGGGGGAAGGGTAATAATCCCCCCAAAATATCTGAATGTATATGAGCAGTTGGATGAGACTAAGTGGGTAATTTTAAGCTACCTGGCCGGGTGGGACACCCCAGGGGGTCGGGTGGAACGCAGGTTTCACACCCCGCCCAATATTACTCCCTGGCAACTTCAATGGAGAGTGAAATCAGGCGGGATGTAAAACCAGCGTTGTACCCAATCCCATCAGTTTCCCCTTGGGTGGATTACGTTATAATTTCCCCAAAGAATCTGACTAGGACAAAGATGCTTACATCAAGACACTTTGTCCCATCCAGATACTTTTCATTTGCGATTGACGTTATTTATTTTCTACAAGTCTTTTTGTTGTTATCATTAAAATCTCGAAAGAACATAAGAACATAAGAAATAGGAGCAGGAGTAGGCTATACGGCCCCTTGAGCCTGCTCCACCATTCAATAAGATCATGGTTGATCCTCGACCTCAACTCCACTTTCCCAACCGACTTATTTAAAGAAAAAAATAAAATCTGTTTGCTCAAATCTTTTTTAGGCTGGCCAGGAATTTAGTCACTGCCCAAATACAGTAGGAGCCACAAAAGGCAACAATCGCGCCACACAAGTGCCAGGCAATGATTATCTCCAACAAGGAGAGTCTAACCACCACCCCTTGACATTCAACGGCATTACCATCACCGAATCCTCCACCATCAACATCCTCGGGGGGTCACCATTAAACAGAAACTTAACTGGACCAGCCACATAAATACTGTGGCTACTAGAGCAGGTCAGAGGCTGGGTATTCTGCAGCGAGTCTCTCACCTCCTGACTCCCCAAAGCCTTTCCATCATCTACAAGGCACAAGTCAGGAGTGTGATGGAATACTCTCCACTTGCCTGGATGAGTGCAGCTCCAACAACACTCAAGAAGCTCAACACCATCCAGGACAAAGCAGCCCGCTTGATTGGCACCCCATCCACCACCTTAAACATTCACTCCCTCCACCACCGGTGCACCGTGGCTGCAGTGTGTACCATCTACAAGATGCACTGCAGCAACTCGCCAAGGCTTCTTCGGCAGCACCTCCCAAACCCACAACCTCTACCACCTAGAAGGACAAGGGCAGCAGGCGCATGGGAACACCATCGCCTGCAAATTCCCCTCTAAGTCACACACCATCCTGACTTGGAAGTATATCACCGTTCTTTCATCGTCGCTGGGTCAAAATCCGGGAACTCCCTCCCTAACAGCACTGTGGGAGTACCTTCACCACAGGGACTGCAGCGGTTCAAGAAGGCGGCTTAGCACTACCTTCTCAAGGGTAACTAGGGCTGGGCAATAAATGCTGGCCTTGCCAGCAGACGCCCAGATCCCATGAACAAATTTTTAAAAAGTCGATGCTGGGCCGATTTCCTTGCCCAAACATGCCCACTTGCACAATTCTACTCCCTCGTGTAGAAATTATTAATTTACTAACCTACATTTTATTTGCAACACTGGGAAACATCAGAAGTAGCAACCATATAATGTCAAACAAAATATTGTGCAGGTTATTTAGAGAGGTTACTCATGTGTCTACACAACATGATTATATATTTAATTCAAAAAACTTGATGTAAATATATTATAAACTAATTGTTGTTAAGAACTATTAACCATCGCTAAGGGATTATTCACTTATCCCACAGTCTTCACCTCATGATTTGACCCATCATTCATGCCCTAACAAGAACCTTCCCTCCCTTTTCACTCTTGCTCCTTAATCTATTTTAGAACTGTAAGAGTTCACTAAGCACAAACAATCTGCTAACACTTTCTACTAACATTGTTACACTTTCTTTTACCCAGGTCTACCTTTTTGCTAAAATTAGTGAACAGAAGAAAATCCAGCCCAGGATTACTGTAAGGTGTCCAGCCCTGGAGGTACAAACTGCCCAGGACATCCTGCACTTCAGAGAATGCTGCAAACGCAGAATTGTTCTGCTGCATGTCTACCTGTTGAGCCTTTTTCTTTGCCAGGTCTTCCTCAGCATGAACAATCTCAGCAGCAACATCACCCACCATGGCAAGGATTCAGGCAAAGATTCTTTGTGCCGAATTTTGACTGAATTTCCTCAGAGCTTCTCTGCCTCTGCAATTGTGCTGGTAGCGCAAACGGCAGCGGAGCGGGGAAAAGCCCCGCGGAAATTCACCACCATGTTTAACTCCACAAATGCCAAAACAATTCATTCACAATGGGTAACTGGGACAAGTTTAAAGTAGTCAAAAACTGCCTCCAAATGATAAGCTTGATTGGGCGATTTTGGGGAGCATACAAAATGAATTGGCAGAAATCTGACCAAAAACTCAATGTTTCCACCCAAATCTAAATTTGGTTGAGTCCCAAAATTACCCAAAACTGGCAGAAGATTATCTCCAAGAATAGTCTGACTCGCTGGAATTTTCCAGTCTGCAGGTTTATGTACAATCTGAGATGGCCGTGTTTGGATCTTGACACTTTATTAAAACATTGTGCCCAGTTCAAGCATTCAAGGTCACGTCGTAATCAGCAGTGACACTACTTCTCCTTTGACCAGAATGTTGTGACCCTCTTGCCAAGTATCTTCTCTGAAAACCACTCATGGTTTCATTCAAGCACCTGGCAGATAAAGTCATTGTGTCCTACTCAAAAATATGGAGCGAATACAAGTATCCCTTATCTAACTCTGAAAGCACTTGGAAGAAACAGATATTTGTGAGCACACCATTATGTCCAGGAAAATATGCTAAGAATAGTGCCATGCCAAATGAGCAGTGTGAAACTCTGAAGTATAGGAAATCATTGAACTGAGCGAATTCCCCAGGCAACATACAGTAAGTTATTACAGTGCCACGTCAAATTAAATTTCTACTCATTCCCTAGCTATTGTATTACTATAATGAACTAACCTAAGCCTTACACACCAAACTAAATTCAATTCTGGGTGGATTCGAACTTTATTTTGATCGACTGATTTTTTTAATTTGGCATCTTTTTACCGCATTACAAGGAAACACAAGCTACTGCTGGTGACTAAGGACAATCTGTTCCTACGAAATAATTAAAATAATGAATATAGATGGTGAAATCCCACTAATACTGTAGATTGGTAATGTGGTTTGAACATAAGAAATAGGAGGTGGAGTAGGCCATTCGGCCCCTCGAGCCTGCTCCGCCATTCAATAAGATCATGGCTGATCTTCTATCTCAACTCCACCTTCCTGCACAATCCCCATATCCCTTCATTTCCTTGGTACTCAAAAATCTATCAATCTCTGTCTTAATTATAATTAAAGTTTGAAAGAGTCAAGAGTTCTTATTTTTTATGTTTAATAACAAAAGCTAAAGTAATCAGATCCTATTGTGAGGCAGGCAAGCTGTGATATGGTAGTTACAACAGCTTCCGTTATTATTGCAGCAATATCTCAGCATGGTGGGGAAAGACACCTCTCACACACTGAGGCAAGCACAACTATGCAGGGAGCAGTAGTCCTCAAAGATAGGCATGAGCAGTACATGAGGGAGAAGGAAACAGAGGGGCAGGGTGGGAAGAAAGAAAGACTTGCCTTTCATGACCTCAGGACGTCCCAAAGCACTTTACAGCCAATGAAGTACTTTTGAAGTGTAGTGACTGTTATAAGTGTGTACCATCTACAAGATGCACTGCAGTAACTCGCCAAGGCTTCTTCAACAGCACCTACCAAACCTGTGACCTCTACCACCTAGAAGGACAAGGGCAGCAGGCGCATGGGAACTCCACCACCTCCAAATTCCCCTCTAAGTCACTCACCAACTGACTTGGAAATATATCGCCGTTCCTTCATTGTTGCTGGGTCAAAATCCTGCAACTCCCTATCTAACAGCACTGTGGGAGTACCTTCAGCACACTGGACTGCAGCGGTTCAAGAATGCGGCTCACCACCACCTTCTCAAGGGCAATTAGGGATGGACAATAAATGCTGGCCTTGCCAGCGACGCCCACACCCCAGGAATGAATTTTGTTTTAATTATGTAGGAAACGCAGCAGCCAATTTGTGCACAGCAAGGTCCCATTATCCCATTATCTTGTTTTTAGGTGTGGGTTAAATAATGGCCAGAACACCGGGGATAACTCCACTGCTCTCCTTCAAAATAGTGCCATGGGATTTTTTACGTCCACCTGAGAGGGCAAACGGGGCCTCGGCTTAACGTCTCATCCGAAAGACGACACCTCCGACAGCGCAGCACTCCCTCAGTACTGCACTGGAGTGTGATATTGTGCTCAAGTCTCTGAAGTGGGACTTTGATCCCTCAACCTTCTGACTCAGAGGCGTGAGTGCTACCCACTGTGCTACCACGGCTACACCTAAGAGGTAATTAGAGGAGTGTTGAGTGGAGTAAAAACACCAGAATAGACCAGTTGGTCTGTTTTCTGTGTTGTAGATTCTATGGAATTCTAAGCAGGCCTCCTAAGAAAGAAAAATATTCAACTTATTTAGCAGCTTATCATGTCCTCGGGACATCTGAAAGTGCAACATATCCAATTCATTACTTTTTGAAGTGCAGTCACTGGGCAAACACAGCAGCCAACATGCATGCACAAAGATCCCACAAACAGCCGCAGTTCATCTGCTATTCACTGTGATAGAAATATTGGCCAGGTCAGCTCCCTGTTCTTCTTCAAGTGGTGTTAGGGAATGCTTTATGCCCACCTGAATAGACAGCCGGGTTTCATAGTTCAGCCAAAGGACGGCCCCGCTGATAATGCAGCACTCCTGGCAGTGCTGCACTGAAGCCTCAGCTGAGAATTCGTGCTCAGATCTTTAAATGGGCATGAGGGCTACCAACTGAGCCAAGCTGCTGCTTACTGGCTTTAATTGTAGAATAATGGAAAGTAACAAATTCTAAAACCCAACTAGAAAAGATGGCCTCAGCTTTCTGCCTCTTCCACCCCTTCACCAATTAGTTGATGGATCTGGGACGGGTGGAGACAGAAAGCCGTTTAAGGACCTGCTTCGCTGTGCCCACCTGTGGACAGTTGTATATAATCGGCGTGCAAATGAAGGAACGTGGCCTCCTTTGTCTTCTCTGCCATTTGGAATCTTTGAACACTGGGGCCACCTGTTAAGGGCCTGTGATCCAGGATTCGAATGTCAGCATAGGGGAGAGGGGAAGTTCTTAGGGCAAAAGAAGAAGTTTGGTCTATGTGAGCGTTCTTAGCGCATGACCATGCACAGGACCCATCAACTGGCCACCTCTGTCTCCACTGTAGGAGGCCCCCTGATGCTGCAAACCTCCACCCCAGACTGGCATGGCTCCCCGGCAAAGACCAGGGAGCCTGCCTCCCATATGTGAATGACCCTGGGCTGGAAATATGGCTGGGATCAAGGGGCATCTGGGGAGTGGACAGAAATCTCACCGCGCTGGAGATACACTGACGAGGCGCAAAACCTAGGCCGATAAGTTTAAGCATAGAAGGCTCTAACTTTCCTACTTTGTGTGAAATCAAATCAGAATCCATGGATCTCACAGGCCTTGCCCAGAGTGCATGAAACCATACTGCCCATGCACATAATAACAGTGGAATTTATTTTCTGAACCTATCTCCTGAGGATGATTGAGACAGATATCAAATTACTTCGGAGAAGAAATTGGTGTACAGTTTCAAATGCACTTGGATTTTCAAATTTCAGAAAATCAATGTCAAGGGCCTAAAGTTTGCTCAGTCATCTGAATGAAGTGGCTGCTTGGTGTTTGATGCAGACGTGGCTGGTGAGAAGGGCTCTGTGGAGGCATTTAAGTACGGAGCTCTGCTTCCTATGAGTCAAGAGCAGTGTGAATGGCCATTATACACTGTCCACTTGCACTGCCGTAAGATGGTGACTACGATATTATTAAAAAAATATTTCTCTACTACACCTGTTCATGTGAAGCAGTTGCTAACAAACACATTGGGATTTTTTTTTCGGTCTGCTGTTTCTGTAAGAATTATCTTGGCCAGGGTGGACACGGACATCCAATGGCTAATGGTATGAGTTGTAGACAGACACCCATCAGGTCCAGTTTGCCACTGGAAGCAGGAACTATAGTCACTGGGGGGAATTTTAACCTCAAAAAACAGGTGGGTTGGGGTCAGGTGGGACGTTAAAGAGTTAAAAAACTGAATCCCGAACCCAACTCGCCCACTTCAGGTTTTAACAGAGGCGGGACGGGGGGGGAGGGGGGAGCGGAGCGGGCAGCAATCTTTCTCCTCATTTTTAAGGGGCTGCGCACCGGCAAACAGCTGTGCGGCCGCGAGGACTCGCAGCTTGGAGGGAACGTTGGCGGGCGGCCAACCCGCTCCCAGGAGGCGGGGTGCCCATTTTAATATTATAATGATGCGCCTCATGGTGATCCATCATTTCAAATTTAGCTCTGCCTGGTCAGGTTTCCCGGGCCTTGGGGAGGCAAGGACTGCTGGACCCAGGAGGCAAGTGCCTTCACACTTACTGGCTGGATCCAACATCCCAGCCTCAACCACCACCCACCTCCGCCAGCCCCCACAATTGGACACCCCCCAATTCCCCCCTCCCCCCCCCCCCCGAGGCCTTCGATCTCTCCTGGACCTCCCAACACCCCCTCCCGAGGCCTCCGATCCCTCTCTCCGGCCTCCGACCTGCCCCACTCCGGCCCCTGATCGCCTTTCTGGCCTCCCCACTCTGCGCCCGATTGGACTCCGGCTCCCGACCACGCCCCCTTGATGCTCCTCCAGCCCAATCGTCCTTCAGCTCCTGACCACCACCCCACCACTGATCCCTCCCTCCCTCCCTCCTCCTCTCTGCAGCCTGGTGCCATAGGCCTATCCGTCCGACAGCCAGACAGCCTCTCCAGCTTTCAAATGCTAATCAGGCCCTGCTGTTAAATTGGGCAGGGTTTGCGGGAAATCCGTTCTTCCGGGTATCCCGACCACTTTCTAGAACCCCCATCCCCCGACCACTACCCGACTCCAGATTAAAATTCTGGCCGCTATCTACAATGACTGATCATTGATCTGATCCATTGATTGTGGAATCCGTTGATTGTGGGATTGCTTAGCCCCGTCTATAGCATGCTGCTTCTGCTTTTTAGCATGCATGTAGTCCTGTGTTCCAGCTTCCCCAGGTTGGCACCTCATTTTTAGGTACGTCTGGTGCTGCTCCTGGCATGCTCTTCTACACTTGTTATTGAACCAGGGTTGGTCCCCTGGCTTGATGACAATGGTAGAGTGAAGGATATGCTGGGCCATGAGGTTACAGATTGTGGTGAAATACAATTCAGTTGCTGCTGATGGCCCACAGCGCCTCATGGATGCCCAGTTTTGAGCTGCTAGATCTGTTCTGAATCTATCCTATTTAGCATGGTAGTAGTTCCACACAACACGATGGAGGGTGTCCTCAGTGTGAAGACGGGACTTTGTCTCCACAAGGACTGTGCGGTGGTCACTGCTACCAATACTGTTATAGACAGGTAGATTGATGAGGACGAGATCAAGTAGGTTTTTCCCTCGTGTTGGTTCTCTCACCACCTGCCGTAGGCCCAGTCTGGCAGCTATGTCCTTCAGGACTCAGCCAGCTCGGTCAGTAGTGGTGCTACTGAGCCACTCTTGGTGATGGACATTGAAGTCCCCCACCCAGAGTACATTCTGTGCCCTTGCTACCCTCAGTGCTTCTTCCAAGTGGTGTTCTTCCCTAAAGGACATTAGTGAACCAGATGGGTTTTTACGACAATCCAGTAGTTTCATGGTCACCATTACTGATACTAGCTTTTTTATTCCTGAATTTAATTAACAATGTAAATTCCCCAGCTGTCGTGGTGTGATTTGAACTCACGTCTCCGGATCATGCCTCTGGATTACTAGTCCAGTAACATAACCTTACCAATATGTCAGCATGTTTGCTCCCTCGTCAGCCCCTCGACCGTTCTGCCCCGGCAGTAGCCAAGGTGCTGCAGTCTGCAGCTGGGCTCTCTCAGGCTTGAGCTCCCAGACATTGTCGGCCACGAGCATCTCACAGATCCCCACGGAAAAACAGCCCCTTCCAGCAGCTCTGCCGAAGCCACCAGGGGGGGGCATCACATGGTGGGATTTGGACTCACGTCTCCGGATCATTAGTCCAGGCCTCTGGATTACTCATCCAGTAACATAATCACTATGCTACAGTTATGCTCTACACGAGCCTCCCCCCACCCTACTTCATCAACATATCCTTCTATTCCTTTCTCCCTTATGTGCTTATCTAGCTTCCCCTTAAATGCATCTATGCTATTTGCCTCAACCACTCCCTGTGGCAGCGAGTTCCACATTCTCACCACTCTTTGGGTGAAGAAGTATCTCCTGAATTCCCTATCAGATTTATTAGTGACTATCTTATATTCATGGCCCCTAGTTTTAGACTCCCCCATAAGTGGAAACATCTTCTCTACATCTACCCTATTGAACCCCTCTATCAGGTCACTTCTCAATCTTTTATTTTCTCGAGAAAAGAGCCCCAGCCTGTTCAGTCTTTCCTGATAGTTGAACCGTCTCAGTTCCGCTATCATCCTTGTAAATCTTTTTTGCACCCTCTCCAGTGCCTCTATATCCTTTTTATAATATGAGGACCAGAACTGTGCACAGTAATAAGTATGGTCTAACCAAGGTTCGATACAAGTTTAACCTAACGGGCTGGATTTTCATTGACCTGTGGAGGCGGGTTTGGAGGCGTGTGGGGGGTTAAAATTGCAAAAACTGGCGGGCGGGCACAAGTCCGCCTCCATCCCGCCTCTACGCAATTTTCATTAAATCGTGTCTGCTGGTCCCGACTCCGTCCCGCCTCTAAGAGACGGGATAGGCTGTTAAGGCTCTTAACAAGCACTAAATTGGCTCTATGATGCCATTTTGAAAGGCCTTTGTGATTTTAACCCTTGTTCTCCGTGAAGCACGCCTGTTCTGAAACACGATTGTGAAACCTGGCGGGAGCACATTTGGATAGCTGACTATCAGTGACTGGGGCTGGCAGGCATCTGGGATGGAGGAGCCGTATCTGGGAGTGGTGGTGCAAAAAAAATAATTCTTTCTCTCTCTCTCTCTTATATATTTTGCATCCAGGTCCTCTCACAGCAAAGGCCAGGCAGTCTCTGACCTACAATGCAGCAGCAATGATGACATCATCAGAGGCGACTTTCAGACTGAAACCACTAATTGGTTCATGGGTTCCCACATGCTGGAACTCAATTGCCCAATTCAGTGAAAATTGTATCAATCTCCCACATCCAATTGCAGTCGGGTGGATAACATGAAAAGCAGATGACACGACCCCAACCTGCCTCAGTATCAAAATCCAGCCCAACGTCTCTAAATATTCTCCTTCAACATATTCACCAATTACTAGTGGACTCCAATTCAGGGCGGGGGAGATGTATGTTTTCTTTTCAAGCCGTGGTTGCCATTGTCACTTGGAATACTTTTTGGGGTAGCTTTTGGCCTGGGCCTGTTTTTAGTGCTGCGTGACCAGCATGCACCCGAACTGAGAGGCCCGTTCATTAATGGAAATTAGTCCTCGGGTCTCATCAGCATACTTGGGGCTGAGCCGCTGCCGCTGGTTGTGCCTCCACAGGCACCTCGCCCGAGCGAAGAGATCAATGTCAGGCTGCCTGCCTTGCCAGTAGTGGCCCTTGGGTAAGTGGTGGGAGGGGCGGTTGCAGCAGGCTACGGTGGGGGGTGGGTGGTGGGGGAGAGGGGGAGGTAAGAGGGGGCGATCAAGGCTCCTGTAAAGTCGGAAGAGAACTCCTGCCCCTCATTGGCAACAAATTGCTTGATGGGGTCCTTCAACAGTCATTAGACCCCTAATTTACCTCGTTAAGGGGCCCGACATCTGTTTTAGGCGTCCACCCGGGACACCTTGAAAAAGGGCCGCACGAATTTAGCAGTGGGAACAATGCCTGCGCAGATTGCGTGTGGGCCGTCTCACTGCTAAATTGATATGTTTTGTGCCTTTTTTGCACCTGAAAATGGGTGAAACGCATAACAATTTCTATCCCTTTTAGTCTAATTATTTTATTATTATTTCCTAACTAGATGGAGTAACAGGAAGTAGGGCAGTACTTCATCTTAAAGGAGAGGAAAAAAAAAACTTGTTAGAATGATGGGTTCAGCTCTACAAAGAATGCTTGCTCAAGGCTAGTTTAGAATTCTTAATGACAGGGGCCAAGGTGCTCTCTGTTTCAAAGGCCAGTCCGCCATCTGAACAAGGGCCCTGTCAACATGGAGAGAATAGCAGATAAAGGGGAGTAGAAACTGTAATGAAAGTCTTCCTGGGGGGTTGGTGCATTGAGCTTTGACCTTTTATTTCTGGGACCTGGGGTCATGTTCAACCTTGAATGATTGGGGGAAAGTTTCCTCTGATGATGACTGGGGGGTATCCCGTGAACTGAATTTGAGTAATCTAAATTCAGTCCCTAGTGAGTGTGGACCCACAGCAAATGAGGGTCCATGATTTAGCACTTCACTGGAAAATTCAGGGATGCCACAGGATGAGGGCGATGGAAAAAATGTCGCCCTGGTGCTGTATGGGATACTGAGATATAACGGACAGTTTTATGAATGCACGGAAAATGGTGTCCGCGATTTCCCGATTACATCTAGCTGGTGGGGGAGGCTCCCACATTCTCTAAGCCAGCCCTATGTTTGGGAAGAGTAGGGACAACCTTATTCTGCCTCTCACAATGCTACGATTGACCTAGGGGTGCTTCTTGCTGACACTGGTTGCCTGAAGTGGAAGAGCGCTCTATCTTTTAAACACTAACATCTCTCGCTTCGATGAGCAGAAAAATTCACCAAAACAACACTTGCACTTGAGGCAAAGAAACAAGTTCAATGAAGCAGATGCTACCTTTTCAATGGGAGCGAAGGCTTGTGCATTACTCAGATAACAGTCCCAATACTAAATGGTTTGAATACAGAGGGAGCAGCACTGGCCATTCTTGCGATGTTCCTCAGTATGTCAGCTGACTGCTTTGTTTGAAAGACTCCCCAAGAGCTTGTGATTTTGGCACAGAAGAACCTGTTCTATTCACAGAAAGCGCAGAGGGGAAGAAAGCAAAGCCGCAACCTGCCCACAAATTTCATTTCATTACAGGCACGAGGAGGGTTGCCAACCCTCCAGGATTGATGATTAATCTCCAGGACACTTATGCAAGCAACCCAGGAGACAAAGCCTAGGGTTATTAAAAAAGTGTTTTTTTCATTTAATTTGAACAGTTCTAAAAATATTGAAGATGGGGAAAAAAGGTTGCTTTGACTGGCAGTCAAGAATCATCCAATCGGCTTTCCAATAGGCATTGGCAGGCGGTGCACTGTGAGGATGGCTGACCAATGGCAGGAGCATGGGGGGGGGGGGCGGGGCGTTGAAGGCAGGAGGTCACATCGTGAAACCTCCAGGAATACATGTAACCAGAGTTGGCAACCCAAGGCACGAGGCGTTGTGATGTTAGTTGGGACACAGGTGATACACTTGGGGAAGACTCTGTAAAGATAGAGCTCTGGTAGCACAGATTAGAATTGGATACCAGTGGCATTCACGCTAGAGGATGCCGGAATCAAGTAAAATAGCAAACTTTAATTTCAAACTTTTCAAGGGCTGATGTTACCTTTCAGGGGAAAGGGAAGTCGGGCACGGTGTAGAGCAGTCACTATGCTGACCTGGAGGAAGTTGTGACTCATCTCGGACTTGATGTCTAACAGCATGGATACAGTCGAGAGAAGTGCTGGAGAGGTAGAGCTGCCTGTCAGCAATTAGCCTGTATTTGATCTCAGGATCTGTCTATACAACCTTAAAGGGACACACCAGTTACGCACAGTTGCATCTCAGCAGCAGACTAGTACATTGTTAATTATGTGTTATGGTGCTTATTTAAATTTCTAATCTCAATATACAGCCATAATTTTGATTAGCCTGCTCATAGACATTGATTTTAACACAGTTGACCAGAGCGTGAACACGCTTCCTGCATCAATCTGTGACCCACAGGGCCCAATTAGCTCAGTCAAGGATTGCACAGTCACGCTGCTCAGCAGGACAGTATGAATTGGCATCTACTTTCTGCAGTTTGGAAAAAGGATAGCAGAAAATCTTGCTTCTTCAGCACAAAACAAATCACTACTTTAAGCATATAACTCTCGTTTACAAACGCCAAGAGCATTGAAGAAAATTTAGTCAGCAGAGTTTACAAAGTGCTGTTGGCATAATGCTTTATGCTCACATTGTGCAGTTCGTCAATTAAAGGGTTGGCTTGGGTACTTTCGAGGTTTTCGTCCATCGCTGGAGCAAAGCATTAACCTTGACCAGGTAAAACAGGGAGAAGCTTTGAAAAAAGGCTTTGAGAGCTGGAGTCTGTATTTCTTTCCGTTTCCTATTTGCCACTACGGAGACTGCATTCAATGCTCCACGAGGAGGGAGGACCAGCAAGTGCAGGACCTTCAGGAAATCCCGGCCACTACACCACCCCCCACCCCCACCACTCTCTCCCCGTAAATATCGGGGCCTATGATTCTCGAATTTCTATAATGACAAGAAGAAAAAAGAAAGAACTTGTGTTTATATAGCACCTTTCACATCCTTAGGACGTACCCAAAGCACTTTTGAGCCAATGAAGTACTTTTGAAGTGTAGTCACTGTTGTAATGTAGGAAACGCAGCAGCCAATTTGCACACAGCAAGGTCCCACACACAGCAATGAGATAAATGATCAGACAATCTGTTTTTAGTGATGTTGGTTGAGGGATAAATATTGGCCAGGACACTGGGGATAACTCCCCTGCTCTTCTTCGAAATAGTGCCATGGGATCTTTTACATCCACCTGAGGGGGCAGACCCTCTGTTTAACGTCTCATCTGAAAGACGGCACCTCTGACAGTGCAGCATTCCCTCAGCACTGCACTGGAGTGTTAGCCTAGGTTATGTACTCATTTTTCTAGAGTGGAAATTGAACCTCAACCTTCTGACTCAGGGACCAGAGTGTTACTACTGGGCCACGGCTGTCACTCTGGTGCTGTATTGGGTATTTATTTCATCCACTGACGTGGTGAGTGATGTTGGCAATTGGAGTTGGCACGATGCTGCCCATTGGTGCTCATGTTTTGTTCCAGATGTGTGACACCTAACTTGTGGAATAAATATTTCCTGAATTCACTGACAGCCTGCGGAGATAGCTGTGGCCTTAGACTGCCCTGAGGTGTCTATGGCAAAAGCACTGCATGTGAGTCAACCACACCCGAGACTGGGGTTATCGGAGTTAAACTGCGATATGCTTCTGGGTGAGTGGCCTTCGGTCCTTCATATTGTGTGCCTCCTTTCCATGAGTCATTGCAGAAGGGGCTGCAGCTCCCTGCCTGGAAATTCATTCAGTAAAAGGCCCATTCTCTTCAGACTAACTGAGTACATCAACTCAAAAACTATGCAAGCACTGAATTCTTCAAGTGTTTCCAACGTTCAACTCAATGTGATTAACATCAATGTTAAGGTAATGAGGCAAGTTAAATTGCAACAGCAATGTTTTGTTCATATTGGTTAATCTTTGCTCAATTCATTTTTCTGTAATAATTTTTGAACACATAGGAAAAATGAATTAAATACCATTCTTCCAGTGAGCTCTCTAACTTGGCACTATTACTTCAAGAGCTGTACTCAATTTCTAGGTGCAAAGCAGATTGAAACAGGGGGATATATTGGATTACAATGGCAGCAGAAAACATGATGACTCAGGCAGGTAGATTGATTTAGGAATGCAGTAGTAATAGGAGATTTGACAGTTAGAGGGGTGGACTCTATCTTTAGCAGTCCAGACCGAGAGCCCTGGATGTTTTGTTATCTTCCAGGTGCTAGCAGACTGAAAAGGATCATGGAAGGAGAGGCAAGTGGTATCCCCCCAGGGGTCGGTATTAGGACCACTGCTCTTTTTGATATATATTAATGACCTGGACTTGGGTATACAGAGCATAATTTCAAAGTTTGCAGATGACATGAAACTCAGAAATGTAGTAAATAATGAGGCAATTAGTAACAGACTTCAGGAGGAGATAGACAGACTGGTAAAATGGGCAGACACATGGCAGATGAAATTTAACGCAGAGAAGTGTGAAGTGATATATTTTGGTAGGAAGAATGAGGAGAGGCAATATAAACTAAATGATAAAATTTTGAAGGGGGTGCAAGAACAGAGAGACTTGAGGGTGTATGTACACTAATCTTTGAAAGTGATAGGACAAGTTGAGAAGGCTGCTAAAAAAGCATATGGGACCCTTGGCTTCATTAATAGACATGATGCGGAGATGCCGGTGTTGGACTGGGGTGGACAAAATTGAGAGGTCGCACAACACCAGGTTATAGTCCAACAGTTTTATTTGAAATCACAAGCTTTCGGAGCTATCGATTGCTCCTTCCTCAGGTGAAGTATCCTTCACCTGAGGAAGGAGCAATCGATAGCTCCGAAAGCTTGTGATTTCAAATAAAACTGTTGGACTATAACCTGGTGTTGTGCGACCTCTTCATTAATAGAGGCATAGGGGGAAAAATTCAGTTGGTTGCGCCTCCTGTTAGCGCCTTAAGAGGGCACTAATGGGGCGCAAAGCATCTAGCGCCTGGGCGCAGCGCTGTTTGCGCCGCTCGCAAAATTAACTAGACATTTTGCGGCGGCGCTAAACACTACCGCCACGATCTCCTGCGCCAGCAGTTCGTGACGTCAGTCGAGTGCGCAACGCCCCGGTATCGCCCCGGAGCGGATATTGAGTGGCGCCTCCTGCCTTACCGCCTGCCGCTAGCAACGACAGGTTGAGGGGAGCATTTTGCAGTCAGGAAGGGGCTGGGGGAGTGCTATTTAAAGGCGACCACTTCCTGCCTTTTATTGTTGGTGACATTTTAGAACCACGCATTCTGAGAGAGAGAGAGAGAGAGAGAGAGAGAGACAGAGACTTCTGGAGAGATTCAACGCTGTGTGAAGGAGTTTTGGGTACTGAGCAGCACTTTGCAGGTTCATTTTGATTTGCCCTTCCTTGTATCGATTTAGAAGAGACTGTGGGGGCTGCACTCTGAGCTCTTTCCCTGGTACTCTCCATTGTTCTTTCCAGCAGATTTGATGTGCAGGTCTCTCCAGGCCGAGATTCAAGGCTGCAATGAGCAGGATGTGGATGGAAAGCAAGATCAACCCTCCCCTTTAAGAACTGGCCGGCGCCAGTGTGTCCTGTGTTCCATTGCTGAGTGACATCACATCAGCTTCGCCAGCGCTCTGAGTTAGCGCCTCGCTCCTCGGCCTTTGCGCCTTAAGACAGGTGTGAAGCGCCTGATTTAGCGCTCCAATCACCTCCAGGGGCGATAAAAGTCAAGTTTGCAGTCAGTGGCGATAATTAGCGCCAGGCGCTAATCTTTGCTCCCGGCCGATAATTGCGACCCAAATGGGGCGATACTGAATTTCTCCCCCATAGAATATAAAAGCAAGGAAGTTATGATGAACCTTTATAAAACACTGGTTAGGCCTCAGCGGGAGTATTGTGTTCAATTCTGGACACCACAGTATAGGAATGATATCAAGTCCTTAGAGAGGGTGCAGAGGAGATTTACTGGAATGGTACCAGGGATGAGGGACTTCAGTTATGTGGCGAGACTGGAGAAACTGGTATTGTTCTCATTAGAGCTGAGATTTGATAGAGGTGTTCAAAATCATGAATGGTTTAGAGTAAATAAGTTCCAGTGGCAGAACAGTCAGTAACCAGAGGACACAGATTTAAGGTGATTGGCAAAGGAACCAGAGGTGACCTGAGGAAATATATATATATATTTTTTTTACACAGCGAGTTGTTGTGATCTGAAATGCACTGCCTGAAAGGGTGATGGCAGCAGATTCAATAATAACATTCAAAAGAGAATAGGATAAATACTCGAAGGGGAGAAAATTACAGGGCTATGGGGAAAGAGCTGGAGAGTGGGACTAAATGGATAGCTCCTTCAAACAGCTGACACAGGCACGATGGGCCGAATGGCCTTCTTCTGTGTTGTATCATTCTATGATTCGAGGAAGAGCAGCTAGTCATCATTGTCCATGTGGGAACCAACAATATAGGAAAGGAAAGGCCTGAAGTCTTGAAATGGAAGTGTGGGAGATCAGGAAACAAGACTTCAAGGGTGATAATCTCTGGATTACATGCTAGACTAGGGAAGGATAGGAAGATTATGGGGCTCAACACATAAATCAAGAGATGGTGTCAAGAAAAACGTTTCCATTTTCTGGGTCATTGGCACCAGGTCTGAAGAAGGTGGGAGATATTGCACAAGGATGGGCTCCACCTGAACAGGAAGGAAGCTCACGTACTGGCCAAACAGATAACTAGTGAAATGAATAGTCTGGAAGGAAAGGGGAGCAGGGAAAATAAAAGAGAAATAGTTGAGGTAAGTGTGCAAATAGAAAAGGATAGCACGCTGGAAGAATAAAGGGAGCAGAAGAGGAAAATCAAATTGACCAATTATAAACAGGGAAAATACTGAGATAAAGGAAGGAAGTGTTATCTTGGACAAAAAAAATCAAGGAAAAAGGCATAGCGTCAAATACAAACAGAGAAAGATAAAGTGCATGTACTGCAATGCTCAGAGTGCGGGAACTAAACTGAGGAATAAGAAGCAATTATTTCACAGGGAGATTACAGCACTTACAGAAACCGAGTGGAAAATAAACATATTGGATTATAATATTTTTAGGAGGACAATATAGGTAAGCAAGTGTGAAAATATTGGTGAAAGGGGGAATTCATGCTGCAGAGAGAACTGATGTACACAGTAACAAAACTATTCTTCTAGGAGATTTTAATAACCCACTCATTGATTGGGACAGGGAGGGAGTAAATGGAAAAAATAGGATGAAAGTCCTAAAATGTGCAGAGGACTCCGTTCTAAAGTGGTATGTTTGTATACCTACAAGGGGAGAGGTGTTGCTAAATCTAGTTATGAGCAAGGAAATAAATCAGGTAGATGAGCAAAATCCGGATGCGCACCTCAGGAGTATTGACTATGGGCAGAACTTTCAACTTCAGCAGGGGTGTAAAACGGGTGATATCGGATAGGAAAATAGGCGGCCAGTCCGATAGCACCTGTCCCACGCCCGTGCTGAAGTTGAAAGTCCCGATGCATAATATGATCAAATTTCAGATCCAAATAGAAAGGGAAGAAAATGAGAACAAAAAAAGGCACCAGATTGAAATAAGGCAGAGTTGAGAAAGATGAGAAGGGAGTGAGCTGAGGTGAGGCACACGGGACTATAGGTTAACAATAGGATAATTTTAAAAAGGAGATTGCAAAGTTCTAGAATAAATATCAACCACTCGAAAAAATTACAAGATTCTGGACACTGGATAAATGAAGGGGTTAAAAACAAACTAAAACAGAAGAAGAGGGCATATAGGGCCTGCAGGTATGATAACATTGATAAAAATAAAAGAGAATGCGAACAGAAGGAAAGAGATTGAGAAAGGGATAAGGAAAGCAAGGAGGGAGTATGAAGAGAGAATATCAAAATATTCTACAAATATATTAGTGAAAGGAGAATTGTTCTATGTGAGATTAGACCCGCAAGAGGAGAAGATAGTGAGTTAGTAAAGCATAAGCAGAGATTGATGGGGATATTTAACAAGTACTTCGCTTTAGTGTTTACAAAAGAGAAGAATATTGGGAAGGAAGTCAAACCCGCATTGACATAATAAAAGCAAAAGAAGCTAAGAAGCTAGGAACTGTGGAGAGGTAGAGATTTAGGAATCCATGTACAGAAATCACTAAAAGCTGGTGGACAGGTACAAAAAGTCATTTAAAAGGCTAATGGAATGCTAGCCTTTATCTCAAGAGGGCTGGAAAACAAAGGGGTAAAAGTTATGTTACAGTTATATAAATCTCGAGTTAGACCGCATCTGAAGCACTGCATTCAGTTCTGGGCACTGCACCTCAAGAAGGATATATTGGTCTTGAAGGGGGTCCAACGCAGAATGATACCGGGGCTACAAATTATGAGGACAGGTTGCATAGACTAGGCTTATATTCCCTTGAGTATAAAAGTTTAAGAGATGAACTAACTGGAGTGTTTAAGATGATTAAAGGATTTGATAGGGTAGAGAGAGAAAGGAACTATTTCCTCTGGCAGAGAATCCAGAACAAGGGGGCATAACCTTAAAATTAGAGCTAGGCCATTCAGGGGTGAGGTCAGGAAGCACTTCTTCACACAAAGGGCAGTGGAAATCTGGAACTCTCTCCCCCAAAATGCTGTTGAGGCTGGGGGTCAATTCAAACTTTCAAAACTGAGACTGATAGATTTTTGTTAGGCAAGGGTATTAAGGGTTACGGAACCAAGGCGGGTAAATGGAGTTAAGATACAGATCAGCCATGATCTAATTGAATGGCGAAACAGGCTCGAGGGCTGAATGGCCCTACTCCTCGTCCTATGTTCCAAAAAATAAAATTGTTGCAATAACATTTTCATTCTTTGGAGACGTTGAACTCTTGCTGTCTCAATGGGGCTTGTGGGAAGAGGTGGGAGGTCAGATATCGGAGGATCGGTGGAACAGTATCCCATGAGAAATATATAGGGTTTCATTGTCATTCAAAGCAGAGACAACTGGAAAATTCAATATTATACTTACCTTATCCATGTGTATTTCCATCTCTGGAACCCTTCAGTACCTGGATATGGCAGATGCAGTATAATGTGGATAAATGCGAGGTTATCCACTTTGGTGGCAAAAACAGGAAGACAGATTATTATCTGAACGGCAAAGATTGGGAAAAGGGGAAGTGCAACGAGATCTGGGAGTCCTTGTGCACCAGTCGCTGAAGGTAAGCATGCAGGTGCAGCAGGCGGTTAAGGCGGCAAATGGTATGTTGGCCTTCATAGCGAGAGGATTCGAGTACAGGAGCAAGGATGTCTTGCTGCGGTTGTACAACGCCTTGGTGAGACCACACCTTGAGTATTATGTGCAGTTTTGGTCACCTTATCTGAGGAAGGATGTTCTTGCCATGGAGGGAGTGCAGCGAAGATTTACCAGACTGATACCTGGGATGGCAGGAATGACGTATGAAGAGAGATTGGGTCGATTAGGCTTATATTCGCTAGAGTTTAGAAGAATGAGAGGGGATCTCATTGAAACTTATAAAATTCTAACAGGACTAGACAGACTAGATGCAGGAAGGATGTTCCCGATGGCGGGGGAGTCCAGAACCAAAGGTCACAGTCTAAGGATAAGGGGTAAGCCATTTAGGACTGAGATGAGGAGGAATTTCTTCACCCAGAGAGTGGTGAACCTGTGGAAATCTCTACCACAGAAGGCAGTTGAGGCCAATTAATTAAATATATTCAAGAAGGAGATAGATATATTTCTTAAGGCTAAAGGGATCAAGGGATATGGGGAGAAGGCAGGTACAGGGTACTGAATTTGGATGATCAGCCATGATCTCATTAAATGGCGGAGCAGGCTCGAGGGGCCGAATGGCCTACTCCTGCTCCTATCTTCTATGCTTCTATTAACAGCTGTTGGGAACAAGCCCACAATGGGTTGTCCATAATCAGGATAACCACTGGCCCAACCTATTTTCATTACATGAAGGGACTCTCACTGGAGATCTCTCTGGATTTGGAAATGGATTCCACCTCAACTTCTCCCCCCCGTCCAGATTTAATGATTTCCACATCAAAAAAAGGTAAGCATTTCGGGTCTCATGTTTTTATTCTCTGCAACAGAGCATGAGGGGATCCGCAAACCTTGCATCAACTACTGGACTTGCTTTTCAATCACCTCTCATTTACTTCATCATTTATTGGTTACCAGACTGGATTTCCTACACTGTAACAGTGACTACACTTCAAAAGTACTTCATTGGCTGTAAAGCGCTTTGGGATGTCCTGAGGTCATGAAAGGTGCGATAGAAATCCAAGTCTTTCTTCCTTTTCTCCTTTTGACCATCCACATATTTCTGTTCTGATTCATTGCCAAGAACCATTACCACTGTAAGGTGATATGAACCAGGCTAATTGCAATCTCTATTCTTGATTCACTCTCGAGCACAGTGAAAATTTATTTGATATTACTATGAGAGAGAAATTTAATTGCACTATTTATGTCCTAGTCTTTAGGCAAATTATTAAATTATCCACAGTAATCTCTATTTTGCATCTCTCTAAGTCAAGTGTCTCAATATCTATGTTCCCATTGTAAATCTTTTTATTGTGATAGCTGTATCATTTCATTAAAGGGACACAGATTGTAGAATAAATATATAGCTTTAGCAAAAAACTGCCAGTGGAAACAAGGAACCGATGATGGAAAAGCTCCCTGGACCAGCAGGAGAATCACGGACTGTAGATAGGTCTGGAGAAAATCAAATAAGATGGGCACAAAGCAGGTAGACCACCAGGGAAATTAGACACGACAGACACACAGGCCCATCTTAACCACCAGGGGAATTGAACTGCATCAGTGCATAGTCCCATTCCATTAGCAGAGAAATCAGGTACCACAGTTCTGTAGATCCACTACACCACCAAGCAGCTTGCACTCTTCATTCACAGATCCACTTGGACCACCAGGGAAATAAACACCACACTAATATACTTACAGTAGACCCACTGCAAGAATAGATACCACAGGCACTCAACAACTAGACAGCGGGAGACCGATAGATGAAACATTTTCTCTCTTTTAGTGGCTGGCAGCAAAAGTCACAGCGCAGTTTTTGAGACAATAATAACAAAACGGCATAATCCATGGCAATAGAATATGAACAAAACAACAAATTCTCCCACTGAGTATACATGGCATCTTTTCGGTTGGGAGAAATGCACTGGGGAATGGGGAGCCATTGGAGGTTGCCTCCTGTAACTTCTCTTCCACTTCCAGCTCAGTGTCCCCATCTTTTCGGTTGGGAGAAATGCACTGGGGAATGGGGAGCCATTGGAGGTTGCCTCCTGTAACTTCTCTTCCACTTCCAGCTCAGTGTCCCCAATGTCTTAGGGTGTTTGTGATGCGAACAATTGCATATAAGTGCAAGTTGTTTCTGTCCATTTAATGTAGAAGATAAGAGCAGTTAGACCCGATTTTGTCTGGGTTGCAGCAAGACCCATATAGCCAAAGATTGTGCGCTTGCTACAAAGTGGAGAGGTGAAGTACGAGCAGCCACTGCTGTCTTTGCTTTCCTTGATGTCCAGGCAAGTATCGAAAGGTGAAATAAAAAGAAAAAATGCTGGAGATACTCAGCTGGTCAGGCAGCATCTGTGGAGAGAGAAACAGAGTTAATGTTTCAGGTCGATGACCTTTCTTCAGAACTGGAAAAAGTTAGAGATGTGACATGGTTTCAGTAAGTGCAGAGGTAGGGAAAGGGGGCAGGGGAGGAAAGAACAAAAGGAAGGTCTGTGATGGGGTGGAAGGCAGGAGAGATTAAAAGACAAATGGGATGATGGTGCAAGGCAAAAGAGGGACAATAAAAGAAACAAAAGATGGGTCTAGAAGAGGTGTAAATGGCAACAGCAGAACCATTACCAGCACCTGTTGTCCAAAACAAATGGCTACAGCCTTCTGGACTCAACATTGAGTTCAACAATTTTAGATCATAACCACTTCTCCCATTTTTTTGGACAGCAGGTACTGATTC
Organism: Squalus acanthias; assembly: GCA_030390025.1. Taxonomy (NCBI): domain Eukaryota; kingdom Metazoa; phylum Chordata; class Chondrichthyes; order Squaliformes; family Squalidae; genus Squalus; species Squalus acanthias. The sequence goes on from CM059429.1 coordinate 100,613,388, forward strand.
TGTTATTCCCACTTACACCTCTTCTGGACCCATCTTTTGTTTCTTTACTTGTCCCATTACCACCCTCTTTTGCCTTGCACCATCATCCCTTTTGTCATTTAATCTCTCCTGCCTTCCATCCTATCACAGACCTTCCCTTTTGTTCTTTCCTCCCCTCCCCCCTTTCCCTGCCTCTGTTCTTGCTTCAAACCATGTCACATCTCTAACTTTTTCCAGTTCTGACGAAGGGTCATCGACCTGGAACATTAACTCTGTTTCTCTCTCTACAGATGCTGCCTGACCTGCCGAGTATTTCCAGCATTTTCTGTTTTTAATTCAGATTTCCAGCATCCGCAGTATTTTGCTTTTTCTTTTAAGTATTGAAAGGTGATGCATTTTGGGAAAACTCAAAAGTGATATAAAAGCTTAATTGAAATAAGATTTAATGGTAAAAAAAATATAAGTCAATGAAGTTCTTCAACTTTTTTTACCTCTTCACGTGTTGTATTTACACTTGCTCTGAAGTGGAGCTTTGGAATTGCCGAGAGAATAACCGTAGCTATAATCGATCCGGTGTTGGCTGATGTGATAACAATAAAGTCGTTCTCTATTAGTTTAGCTCTGCAGAGATGCCGTAAATTCAGTCACCAGTCATTGGGGGGGGAACATCTGCAGGCGTTTCCCCATTCGTTCACCATAGCTCCAATGGAAGAGCTGTGGAAACCTGGGGAAAATGGCATAAATGCCGTCTATGCCATTGTTCAGCGGTTTCTGCAGCTCTTCGCTGAAGTTACAGCAGGTGAGTTGAAGAACCCCAGCGGAAGCTCACCCCAAGGAATTTAAAGCTACTGTTAGAATCGTGCACCAAGCTTAACTCAATATAAATGTTGCATGCTCCTCAGTTGTCTGCAGAACTGCTGTTGAACAAACACAGACTGCGTTATTTGTTCAGTTATGTGTGCAACAGAAAGAACGGGGTTATTTTGCCAATGGGGGCGCGTTGGAGGCGGGACTGCTGCTTGTCGGGGTTTAGTCCCGCCTCCATCGACTTGTGGCCAACCCACGCTATTTTCCCTTGATTGACCTTGTTAAGCCCGCCCAGTGGGCTCAGCAGGCCAATTAAGGGGAAACCGGTGACAGAGACCGTCAGCGTATGACGTTTCATCTGTCAAAAATTATTGACAGATGAATTGTCATCGTTGGATAGCTCTGTGAAGCTGTCAAACACTGACATTCTCTGTAGTTTGATGAGTCCTTGTATTCAAGACTCATCAAACCTCTTTCTTTAGCAGAAATTAGATGGTTGTTGCATTGGAGAATGCAGCAGCCATCTGTCAACTCTGCCGGTGAGATGCGAGAGTCTCCGCATCCCCAACTGTTGAAGCCTGCAGAAAGAAACAAAGGTAAGTAAACATTTTCTATCACTTTCCACTCACCTCACACACTTACCTCTCCACACTTGCACCCGTCACTTACCTCACAGCGCACTTTTGCACCCCGCAGACCCCCGCAGACCCACTGCTCGCCTCGGTGACCCTGGCGGGGTTTCCCGACGTCGGGAAGCCCGTGCCTCTGGTGGAAAAATGGGGATAATTCTCGTAACTGCCTGTTAACTACCTGTTAACAGGCAGTTAAGTGGCTGTCCCATCCTCTGTCGGCGAATTACAGTATGCAGACGATGCTTGCGTCTGCGCTCACTCGGAAGTCGAACTCCAAACCATCGTCAACACCTTCACCGAAGTGTACGAGAGCATGGGCCTTACACTAGACATCCGTAAGACAAAGGTCCTCTACCAACCTGCCCCCGCCACACAGTACTGCCCCCCGATTATCAAAATACACGACAAGGCCTTGGACAACGTGGACCACTTTCCATACCTCGGGAGCTTACTGTCAACAAGGGCAGACGTCAATGACAAAGACCAACACCGCCTTCAGTGTGCCAGTGCAGCCTTCGGTCGCCTGAGGAAGAGAGTGTTTGAAGATCAGGAGCTCAAAACCGGCACTAAGCTCATGGTCTACAGAGCAGCAGTGATACCCGCCCTGCTGTATGCCTCAGAGACATGAACCATGTACAGCAGGCACCTCAAAGCACTGGAGAGGTACCACCAACGTTGCCTCCGCAAGATCCTTCAAATCTATTGGCAGGATAGACGCACCAACGTCAGTGTTCTCGCTCAGGCCAACATCCCCAGCATCGAAGCTTTGACCACGCTCGATCAGCTCCGATGGACGGGTCACATCGTCCGCATGCCCGATACGAGACTCCCAAAACAAGCGCTCTACTCGGAGCTCTGACATGGCAAGAGAGCCCCAGGTGGGCAGAGAAAACGCTTCAAGGACACCCTCAAAGCCTCCTTGAAAAAGTGCAACATCCCCACTGACACCTGGGAATCCCTGGCCCAAGACCGCACAAAGTGGAGGAGAAGCATCCGGGAAGGCGCCGAACACCTCGAGTCTCTTTGCTGGGAGCAAGCGGAAGCCAAGTGCAGGCAGTGCACGTCAACCCAAGCACCCCACCCACCCGCCCCTTCAACCACCGTCTGCCCCACCTGTGACAGAGACTGTAGGTCCCGCATTGGACTCATCAGTCACCCGAGAACTCATTTTTAATGTGGAAGCAAGTCATCCTCGGTTCCGAGGAACTGCCTAAGAAGAAGAGAAGAAGAAGTGGCTGTAATCCCCTTCCTGCCTCCAGGAGACGGGACCCGGCGCAGGTCGGCTACCCGCCTCCTGGAAAGATGGCACGGAGGCGGGTTGGGGGCGGGATGGGTACCCAACTCCAAATTCTGCCATTTTCCCGGCAGTCCCGCCTCCAAACCCGCCTCCCCAGGGCTGGCAAAATCCAGCCCTTATTCTCCAATGTGGTTGAAAGTTATTCAAATCCTGGATGTGCCAGTTCTCAGTGACACTTAAAGAGATGCAGCTGTTTGAAAGCGAGAGTCAGTTTGAAACTTCCAAGAGATATAGTTCAAACTTGCACAGCTTTCCACCGTGGTAAGAAATAAGAGAAAAGAAGCACTGTGTACATTAAATTTATTCAGAAAAGAATAGCTTAGCATTTAGGCTGCGACCTTTTAGGAATACAGGAATTGCTGGATGAAGGTCGAAGGTCCATCGAGTTCACCTTCACCATCCTGGGAGTCACATGATACAACGATAATGGAGTTATTGACTAATCACAGCAATCAATCTCTATCAATGAGTCTGCAACAGACCTAGACATGGGGCGAGGAAAACCCCAGTGGTGGAGAGCTTTGGGAACAATAGGTCCAAAATCACCTTTTCCTCCCAAGCACGCTCCACTTACCACATGCCATGTCTCAATGGATCAATACTAACAGCTTCCATCATCTCCCTAGGGAGCTTGTTCCATAGATTTGTCACTCGTTCACTGAAATAATGGGGTGAATTTTAATTTTTTGACCTGCCGGGAGCAGGAGGGGCCCGGTAGCGCGTGGGAAACCCATAAATCCAGGTTTCCCCGTATGCTCTGGAGCTTAAACTCCACAACGTGCATCTGATGTCACGGACAGGTTCCCTGCCCGGAAGTCAGCCTGATTGACAAGCTTGGCTTCCAGTCGGGCGGGGAAGAGGCCGCAGGACCAGGTAGGTCCGATCCCGACCCCGGGGGCCTGATCCCTGTTCACAAAGGGGGTTAGTCCAATGGTGAGGGAACTTGGGGGGCCAGGAGCGAGCACTCTTGCTCCTCCCGGCCCACAGGGAGTGCATCCCGAGGCTGTCCTCACCTCGCTGCAGCTGCTAGGCTCCCCGAGGCCTGTGAAAACCAGCCAGCCACAGTTAAACCTGCAAAGCAGGTTAAACCCAAGGCTTCCAGCCTCATTAAGGTTGGCTACCCTCCCCTTGTCCCACCTGAGTAAAAGCCGGAAATCAACGGGTTGGAGCCAGTTTCCCGGCAATCTTTGGCCATTTAATCCCCCAGCTGCACCATGTTAAAATTTCCCCCAAGGTTTCCGCAGATTAATTTTGAATTTTTGCGCTTCAAGCGCAGGCCGTGCCCTCTGGTTCTACTGTTCTGGATAAGGTGAAACAGCTCGTCATGATCTACATTATCCAGTCCCTTTAGAATCCTAAAATCAGCAATATCACCTCAACCTACCTTTACCAGTGAGAACATGCCTAATTTACATAATCGATCCACATAATCCAATCCCTCCACCCCCTCAATCATTCTGGTTGCTCTCTTCTGTATCCTTTCAATACCTACAATATCCTTTTTGTACTGTGGCGACCAGAACTGTACACAGTATTCGAAGTGTAGTCGTACCAATGATTTATAAAGTGGCAGGATTACCTCACTCTTTCAAATTTACCTCAACGACCTCAATTTTAGGGTTTTGCACTCGAGGGGCTAGATAGAGGATAGAGAATAAATTCACTTAATAGTTTAAATCAAAAATGAAGACTGGTGCTATGAGTCTCTATACTGCTAACTGAAGATGGGAGGAATATCATATGGAGCCAGAGGAGAATTTCAGTAGGTCAAATAATTAAGGGAAAGGTTGTTCTGTTTATTATCCTCGGCACATTATGGAAAACTTACATAGATATCAAGGCTAGTGAAGACATTCTTGAAGGATTAGGGAGCTGGGACTCCCTGTGAGAACGATCTAAGATGCAGGAGCCAAAAAATCAAGAGTAGGAAGGGTAGAAAATACCCCAAAACTTAACAGCTGTCTTAAATTCTTCTCAATCTCGATGTGTGTTATCATTATGAAAAATTATTTTGATTTTTGGGCTTGAAGCCAATAATTAAGAACTCAGCATAAAGATTTTTTTTACAATATGAGAAATGTTCCTGAGACGATAGCTAAATACAGGTTTTTTTTTACCCCTTTACCGATTTTGCAATAAATGCAGTCTAACCAGCAATTTCTCTCAGTACCTTCGTGTATGTGGAATAAGCAGGTACTACTGTCATACAAACAGGAGACCAGATCTGACACATTTCACTAACAAGGAACTAGTTTTCATCCTTGTTTTGTCCACTTGCAACACTTAACAGACAGATTGGGTTTCTAAAGGTTAAATGTAATACCCATTGTTAACCTAATAACTATTACTGAACTGAAATGGAAATGTTGCTGATGCTGTAGGAGTGCTCTTCTGAATTTGGGGTTAAGGCACATTGTTGGAGCAGTATAGAGGGAGCTTCACTCTGTAATTTGTTGCACTGCATCTGGCCTAGGAATGCTCAGTGTTGACATTGGGTGGTAAAAGTGAAGCAGTGTACCATTCCCCAGACTAGAATTACTCACAAAATTTACCTTACCCCAATCTATGTATTTTTTGTATATGTGTGCGTGTGCGTGCGTATGTGGGGAAGTGTGTGTGTGTGTGTGTGTGTGTGTGTGCACGGAACTGTGTGTGTGCATGTGCGTGTATTTGTATGTATGGGGAACTGTGTGTGTTTGTATGTGTGTGGAACTATGTGTGTGTGTATGTGCAGGTCTATGTGTGTGTGTGCATGTGAGTGCGTGTCTGAGCGTGTGTGCAGGTCTGTGTGTATGCGGGTCTGTGTGCGTGTGTGTGTGACAGTGTGTGTGCAGGTCTCTGTGTGGGTCTGTGACTGTTTGTGTGTGTGTGTGTGTGTAGGTCGCTGTGTGGGTCTGTGTGTGTGTAGGTCTGTGTGTGTGTGAGACTGTGTGTGTGTGTGTGTGTGTGTGTGTGTGTGTGTGTGTGTGTGTGTGTGTGTGTGTGTGTGTGTGTGCACGGAACTGTGTGTGTGCATGTGCGTGTATTTGTATGTATGGGGAACTGTGCGTGTTTGTATGTGTGTGGAACTATGTGTGTGTGTATGTGCAGGTCTATGTGTGTGTGTGCATGTGAGTGCGTGTCTGAGCGTGTGTGCAGGTCTGTGTGTATGCGGGTCTGTGTGCGTGTGTGTGTGACAGTGTGTGTGCAGGTCTCTGTGTGGGTCTGTGACTGTTTGTGTGTGTGTGTGTGTGTAGGTCGCTGTGTGGGTCTGTGTGTGTGTAGGTCTGTGTGTGTGTGAGACTGTGTGTGTGTGTGTGTGTGTGTGTGTGTGTGTGTGTGTGTGTGTGTGTGTGTGTGACACTGTGGGCTGGATTTTGAATGACCCATGGAGTCGGGTGGTCTTCTCACCAGCAGCCAGACAATCTCTGAGAGCAGGCAGTCAGCAATGATGACATCATCAGAGGCGGGTTTCAGACTGAAACCACTAATTAGGTCATGGGTTCCCACATGCTGCAACTCAATTGCCCAATTAAGTGAAAATTGCATCAGGCATCCACATTAATCTGGAGTCGGGGGGGAAACACGAAATGCGGATTACACGACCCCAACCCGACCCCAAGACAAAATCCAGCCCTGTGTGTGTGTGAGACAGTGTGTGTGTGCATGTGTGTGTGTGAGTGTATGTGTGTGTGAGACAGTGTGTGTGTGCATGTGTGTGTGTGAGTGTATGTGTATGTGTGACAGTGTGTGTGTGAGTGTATGTGTATGTGTGACAGTGTGTGTGTGTGTGTGTGCGCGCATGTGTGTGTGTGTGACAGTGTGTGTGTGCATGTGTGTGTGTGCATGTGTGTGTGTGTGAGTGTGTGTGTGTGAGTGTGTGTGTGTGTGAGACAGTGAGTGTATGTGTATGTGTGACAGTGTGTGTGTGTGTGTGCGCGCATGTGTGTGTGTGTGACAGTGTGTGTGTGCATGTGTGTGTGTGCATGTGTGTGTGTGTGAGTGTGTGTGTGTGTGAGACAGTGTGTGTGTGTGAGACAGTGTGTGTGTGTGTGTGACAGTGTGTGTGTGTGTGTGTGACAGTGTGTGTGTGTGTGACAGTGTGTGTGTGTGTGTGTGTGACAGTGTGTGTGTGTGTGTGTGAGACAGTGTGTGTGTGTGTGTGAGACAGTGTGTGTGTGTGTGTGTGTGTGTGTGTGACAGTGTGTGTGTGTGTGACAGTGTGTGTGTGTGTGACAGTGTGTGTGACAGTGTGTGTGTGTGTGACAGTGTGTGTGTGTGTGACAGTGTGTGTGTGTGTGTGTGTGTGACAGTGTGTGTGTGTGTGTGTGTGACAGTGTGTGTGTGTGTGTGTGTGTGTGTGTGTGTGTGTGTGTGTGTGTGACAGTGTGTGTGTGTGTGACAGTGTGTGTGTGTGTGTGACAGTGTGTGTGACAGTGTGTGTGTGTGTGACAGTGTGTGTGTGTGTGTGTGTGACAGTGTGTGTGTGTGTGTCAGTGTGTGTGAGACAGTGTGTGTGTGTGTGACAGTGTGTGTGTGTGTGACAGTGTGTGTGTGTGTGACAGTGTGTGTGTGTGTGTGACAGTGTGTGTGTGTGTGTCAGTGTGTGTGAGACAGTGTGTGTGTGTGTGTGTGTGTGTGTGTGTGACAGTGTGTGTGTGTGTGTGTGTGTGTGTGTGTGTGACAGTGTGTGTGTGTGTGTGTGTGTGTGTGTGAGACAGTGTGTGTGTGTGTGTGTGTGTGTGTGTGAGACAGTGTGTGTGTGTGTGTGTGTGTGACAGTGTGTGTGTGTGTGTGTGTGTGTGACAGTGTGTGTGTGTGTGTGACAGTGTGTGTGTGTGTGTGACAGTGTGTGTGTGTGTGTGACAGTGTGTGTGTGTGTGTGTGAGACAGTGTGTGTGTGTGTGTGTGTGACAGTGTGTGTGTGTGTGACAGTGTGTGTGTGTGTGTGTGTGTGTGTGACAGTGTGTGTGTGTGTGTGTGAGACAGTGTGTGTGTGACAGTGTGTGTGTGTGACAGTGTGTGTGTGTGTGTGTGTGTGTGTGTGTGACAGTGTGTGTGTGTGTGTGTGTGTGACAGTGTGTGTGTGTGACAGTGTGTGTTGTGTGACAGTGTGACCTGGTGTGTGTGTGTGTGGTGACAGTGTTGTGTGTGTGACAGTGTGTGTGTGTGTGAAGTGTGTGTGTGTGACAGTGTGTGTGTGTCAGTGTGTGTGTGTGTGAGACTGTGTGTGTGTGTGTGTGTGAGACAGTGTGTGTGCGTGTGTGTGACAGTGTGTGTGTGTGTGACCAGTGTGTGGTGTGTGTGTGACTGTGTGTGTGACTGTGTGTGTGTGTGTGTGACAGTGTGTGTGTGTGTGGTGTGTGAGACAGTGTGTGTGTGTGTGTGTGACAGTGTGTTGTGTGTCAGTGTGTGGTGTGTGACAGTGTGTGTGTGTGTGACAGTGTGTGTGTGTCAGTGTGTGTGTGTGACAGTGAGTGTCTGTGTGATGACAGTGTGTGTGTGTGTGTGTGACAGTGTGTGTGTGTGTGACAGGTGTGTGTGTGTGTGTGACAGTGTGTGTGACTGTGTGTGTGTGTGTGTGACAGTGTGTGTGTGTGTGTGTGTGAGACAGTGTGTGTGTGTGTGTGTGACAGTGTGTGTGTGTCAGTGTGTGTGTGTGTGACAGTGTGTGTGTGTGTGACAGTGTGTGTGTGTCAGTGTGTGTGTGTGACAGTGTGTGTGTGTGAGACAGTGTGTGTGTGTGTGTGTGACAGTGTGTGTGTGTGTGTGACAGTGTGTGTGTGTGTGTGTGACAGTGTGTGTGTGTGTGTGTGTGAGACAGTGTGTGTGTGTGTGTGTGAGACAGTGTGTGTGTGTGTGTGAGACAGTGTGTGTGTGTGTGTGTGTGACAGTGTGTGTGTGGTGTGTGTGACAGTGTGTGTGTGTGACAGTGTGTGTGTGTGACAGTGTGTGTGTGTGACAGTGTGTGTGTGTGACAGTGTGTGTGTGTGACAGTGTGTGTGTGTGTGTGAGACAGTGTGTGTGTGACAGTGTGTGTGTGTGACAGTGTGTGACAGTGTGTGTGTGTGTGAGACAGTGTGTGTGTGTGTGTGTGTGACAGTGTGTGTGTGGTGTGTGTGACAGTGTGTGTGTGTGACAGTGTGTGTGTGTGACAGTGTGTGTGTGTGTGTGAGACAGTGTGTGTGTGACAGTGTGTGTGTGTGACAGTGTGTGACAGTGTGTGTGTGTGAGAGACAGTGTGTGTGTGTGACAGTGTGTGTGTGTGACAGTGTGTGTGTGTGTGTGAGACAGTGTGTGTGTGTGAGTGTGTGTGTGTGACAGTGTGTGTGTGTGTGACAGTGTGTGTGTGTGTGTGTGTGAGAGACAGTGTGTGTGTGTGTGGGTCTGTGTGTGTGAGACAGTGTGTGTGCGAGACAGTGTGTGTGCGAGACAGTGTGTGTGCGGGTCTGTGTGTATGCGGGTCTGTGTGTATGCGGGTCTGTGTGCGTGTGTGTGTGACAGTGTGTGTGCAGGTCTCTGTGTGGGTGTAGGTCGCTGTGTGTGTCTGTGAGTGTGTGTGTGTGTGTGTGTGTGTGTGTGTGTGTGTGTGTGTCTGTGTCTGTGTGTGTGTGTGTGTGTGTGTGTGTCTGACACTGTGGGCTGGATTTTGAATGACCCATGGAGTCGGGTGGTCTTCTCACCAGCAGCCAGACAATCTCTGAGAGCAGGCAGTCAGCAATGATGACATCATCAGAGGCGGGTTTCAGACTGAAACCACTAATTAGGTCATGGGTTCCCACATGCTGCAACTCAATTGCCCAATTAAGTGAAAATTGCATCAGGCATCCACATTAATCTGGAGTCGGGGGGAAACACGAAATGCGGATTACACGACCCCAACCCGACCCCAAGACAAAATCCAGCCCTGTGTGTGTGTGAGACAGTGTGTGTGTGCATGTGTGTGTGTGTGAGTGTATGTGTATGTGTGACAGTGTGTGTGTGCGCATGTGTGTGTGTGTGACAGTGTGTGTGTGTGTGTGTGTGTGCGCATGTGTGTGTGTGTGACAGTGTGTGTGTGTGTGTGCGCGCATGTGTGTGTGTGACAGTGTGTGTGTGCATGTGTGTGTGTGTGACAGTGTGTGTGTGTGTGCGCATGTGTGTGTGTGAGTGTATGTGTATGTGTGACAGTGTGTGTGTGCGCATGTGTGTGTGTGTGACAGTGTGTGTGTGTGTGCGCATGTGTGTGTGTGTGACAGTGTGTGTGTGCGCGCATGTGTGTGTGTGACAGTGTGTGTGTGCATGTGTGTGTGTGTGACAGTGTGTGTGTGTGTGCGCATGTGTGTGTGTGTGACAGTGTGTGTGTGTGTGTGTGTGTGCGCATGTGTGTGTGTGAGTGTATGTGTATGTGTGACAGTGTGTGTGTGTGTGTGTGCGCATGTGTGTGTGTGTGACAGTGTGTGTGTGTGTGTGCATGTGTGTGTGTGACAGTGTGTGTGTGTGTGCGCATGTGTGTGTGTGACAGTGTGTGTGTGTGTGCGCATGTGTGTGTGTGAGTGTATGTGTATGTGTGACAGTGTGTGTGTGTCAGTGTGTGTGTGTGACAGTGTGTGTGTGTGAGACAGTGTGTGTGTGTGTGTGTGACAGTGTGTGTGTGTGTGTGTGACAGTGTGTGTGTGTGTGTGTGACAGTGTGTGTGTGTGTGTGTGTGAGACAGTGTGTGTGTGTGTGTGTGTGTGAGACAGTGTGTGTGTGTGTGTGTGTGAGACAGTGTGTGTGTGTGTGTGTGACAGTGTGTGTGTGGTGTGTGTGACAGTGTGTGTGTGTGACAGTGTGTGTGTGTGACAGTGTGTGTGTGTGACAGTGTGTGTGTGTGACAGTGTGTGTGTGTGTGTGAGACAGTGTGTGTGTGACAGTGTGTGTGTGTGACAGTGTGTGACAGTGTGTGTGTGTGTGAGACAGTGTGTGTGTGTGTGACAGTGTGTGTGTGGTGTGTGTGACAGTGTGTGTGTGTGTGACAGTGTGTGTGTGTGACAGTGTGTGTGTGTGTGTGAGACAGTGTGTGTGTGACAGTGTGTGTGTGTGACAGTGTGTGACAGTGTGTGTGTGTGAGAGACAGTGTGTGTGTGTGACAGTGTGTGTGTGTGACAGTGTGTGTGTGTGTGTGAGACAGTGTGTGTGTGTGAGTGTGTGTGTGTGACAGTGTGTGTGTGTGTGACAGTGTGTGTGTGTGTGTGTGTGAGAGAGACAGTGTGTGTGTGTGTGGGTCTGTGTGTGTGAGACAGTGTGTGTGCGAGACAGTGTGTGTGCGAGACAGTGTGTGTGCGGGTCTGTGTGTATGCGGGTCTGTGTGTATGCGGGTCTGTGTGCGTGTGTGTGTGACAGTGTGTGTGCAGGTCTCTGTGTGGGTGTAGGTCGCTGTGTGTGTCTGTGAGTGTGTGTGTGTGTGTGTGTGTGTGTGTGTGTGTGTGTGTCTGACACTGTGGGCTGGATTTTGAATGACCCATGGAGTCGGGTGGTCTTCTCACCAGCAGCCAGACAATCTCTGAGAGCAGGCAGTCAGCAATGATGACATCATCAGAGGCGGGTTTCAGACTGAAACCACTAATTAGGTCATGGGTTCCCACATGCTGCAACTCAATTGCCCAATTAAGTGAAAATTGCATCAGGCATCCACATTAATCTGGAGTCGGGGGGAAACACGAAATGCGGATTACACGACCCCAACCCGACCCCAAGACAAAATCCAGCCCTGTGTGTGTGTGAGACAGTGTGTGTGTGCATGTGTGTGTGTGTGAGTGTATGTGTATGTGTGACAGTGTGTGTGTGCGCATGTGTGTGTGTGTGACAGTGTGTGTGTGTGTGTGTGTGTGCGCGCATGTGTGTGTGTGTGACAGTGTGTGTGTGACAGTGTGTGTGTGCATGTGTGTGTGTGTGACAGTGTGTGTGTGCATGTGTGTGTGTGTGACAGTGTGTGTGTGTGTGCGCATGTGTGTGTGTGAGTGTATGTGTATGTGTGACAGTGTGTGTGTGCGCATGTGTGTGTGTGTGACAGTGTGTGTGTGTGTGCGCATGTGTGTGTGTGTGACAGTGTGTGTGTGTGTGCGCGCATGTGTGTGTGTGACAGTGTGTGTGTGCATGTGTGTGTGTGTGACAGTGTGTGTGTGTGTGCGCATGTGTGTGTGTGTGACAGTGTGTGTGTGTGTGTGTGTGTGCGCATGTGTGTGTGTGAGTGTATGTGTATGTGTGACAGTGTGTGTGTGTGTGTGTGCGCATGTGTGTGTGTGTGACAGTGTGTGTGTGTGTGTGCATGTGTGTGTGTGTGACAGTGTGTGTGTGCGCATGTGTGTGTGTGACAGTGTGTGTGTGTGTGCGCATGTGTGTGTGTGACAGTGTGTGTGTGTGTGTGCATGTGTGTGTGTGTCAGTGCGTGTGTGTGTGTGTGACAGTGTGTGTGTGTGAGACAGTGTGTGTGTGTGACAGTGTGTGTGTGTGTGACAGTGTGTGTGTGTGTGTGACAGTGTGTGTGTGTGTGTGTGTGTGTGAGACAGTGTGTGTGTGTGAGACAGTGTGTGTGTGTGACAGTGTGTGTGTGTGTGTGTGACAGTGTGTGTGTGTGTGTGTGTGTGTGACAGTGTGTGTGTGTGTGTGTGACAGTGTGTGTGTGTGTGTGTGACAGTGTGTGTGTGTGTGTGTGTGTGTGTGTGTGTGTGAGACAGTGTGTGTGTGTGTGAGACAGTGTGTGTGTGAGACAGTGTGTGTATGTGAGACAGTGTGTGTGTGTGAGACAGTGTGTGTGTGTGAGACAGTGTGTGTGTGTGAGACAGTGTGTGTGTGTGTGAGACAGTGTGTGTGTGACAGTATGTGTGTGTGACAGTGTGTGTGAGACAGTGTGTGTGCGAGACAGTGTGTGTGCGAGACAGTGTGTGTGTGACGGTGTCTGTGTGTGTGTGTATTTGTGTGAGTGAGAGTGCGGGTCTGTGTGTGTGTGTGTGAGACAGTGTGCGTGTGTGTGTGTGTGTGTGTGTGTGTGTGTGTGAGAGACAGTGTGTGTGCGCGGGTGTGTCTATTTGTGAGAGTGAGAGTGCGGGTCTGTGTGTGTGAGACAGTGTGTGTGTGTGACAGTGTGTGTGTGTGTGTGTGTGTGAGACAGTGTGTGTGTGTGAGAGACAGTGTGTGTGTGTGAGAGAGACAGTGTGTGTGTGCGGGTGTGTGTGTGTGTGTGTGAGACAGTGTGTGTGTGCGGGTGTGTGTGTGTGTGTGAGACAGTGTGTGTGTGCGGGTGTGTGTGTGTGTGTGAGACAGTGTGTGTGTGTGAGAGACAGTGTGTGTGTGTGAGAGACAGTGTGTGTGTGCGGGTGTGTGTGTGTGTGAGACAGTGTGTGTGTGCGGGTGTGTGTGTGTGTGAGACAGTGTGTGTGTGCGGGTGTGTGTGTGTGTGTGAGACAGTGTGTGTGTGCGGGTGTGTGTGTGTGTGGAGACAGTGTGTGTGTGTGAGACAGTGTGTGTGTGCGGGTGTGTGTGTGTGTGTGAGACAGTGTGTGTGTGCGGGTGTGTGTGGAGACAGTGTGTGTGTGTGAGACAGTGTGTGTGTGTGAGACAGTGTGTGTGTGCGGGTGTGTGTGTATTTGAGAGAGTGAGAGTGCGGGTCTGTGTGTGTGTGACAGTGTGTGTGTGTGACAGTGTGTGTGTGTGTGACAGTGTATGTGTGGGGGTCTGTGTGTGTGGGGGGGGGTCTGTGTGTGTGTGGGGGGGTCTGTGTGTGTGTGTGTGTGGGGTCTGTGTGTGTGTGGGGGGGTCTGTGTGTGTGTGTGTGTGGGGGGGGTGACTCTGCGTGTGTGTGTATGTGCAGGTCTGTGTCTGTGTTCAGCTGAATGAAGAATGTCCTATTTATCTTTTGAAATTCAAGCACATTAACATCTGATAGACTTTACGCATGGCCAAAAACAATTTCCTAAAAGTCACATGTTAGAGGAGAAGTCCTGTGAATCAAGTGTGTCTGTTTGTTGTCTGTGTTACATTAGATATTCACATTGTTTAGGAAAAATGTTTTTAAGGCTGTTCTCTCAACTGTGCAATGATGACTGTCTGCTCCACTTGTCTCCTGCTAAATATACTGACAGGAGATGAAGTTAGAATTGAATGTGCGCAGTCCTTGAACAACACAGTTTAACACTGTTTGAATGGAATATATTCAGGAGTACCTTTGAGTTTCTCAGCCATTAGGCTGGCTTCATGCTCTGAATAGTGCACGATCGGTGCAGGAGAGGGTGGCCTCAGATGTTCATCCTCCAACATGCGCCGGTGACGTTGCTCTCGCGCAAACATCCGCTGCTTACACTCCCACTCGTAGAAATCATCTCGAGCCTGAGCAAAGTCCACGTGCAGGCGACCTGTGTCCTTCTTGTCTGTGCTGGATCCCAGCCTCATGCGATAGCCTGAATGTGAACAGAAATCCTTAGAAACTAAACTAATTCAGTGGTGTTAGTTGTTAGGGTTTAACAGCAGAGTGGGCAATGTCACCCGCAGCAGTACGATCCCTACCGCTGGGCGCTTGATTTCCTACATTACAACAGTGACTACACTTCAAAAAGTAATTCATTGGCTGTGAAGATCTTTGGGATGTCCTGAGGTCTTCGTGAAAGGTGCTATAGAAATGCAAGTTCTTTCTTTTCTTTCTTGAAAGAATGTGTGCTTTATTTTGAATTTTCTTTTGTTGTATTTTGCGTATGATTTCTTGCACAGGTTATTTTTCTCAGAATGCCTCCAGTGGCCCCTCTAACCCAGTTGGCGTCACCTCCGTCCAGATCATCTGGACGTCAGATGGGACAGTCTGCTGACTGGAGTTGTCACTGATGGGTGGCAGTGCACAGCTGGGGCCTGCTCAACTCACGCCAGGTCAAAAACCATGGAAGGGAGCAGGAATGGTACGGTGTGAGAAAACAATTCAACTCTCTATTACATATATTCTAAAATATTGTAAACGTTCAGTATTACCAGTTCTAGTGTCAATCAAGGAATATTGATCTTTTAATAACTTAATCGCTTGACTAAATTCCATTGGCCAGCCAACCCTTTCAAACAAAGCTGTCTTTGTAGATCCTCTCTCACATCACCTGAACAGGTTTTCTGTTTAGAAGCATGGAAGTTTACAGCACAGAAGGAGGCCATTGGGCTCGTTATGGTACAGATTTTACTGGGGGAAAGAGGAGCAACTGAGCACAGCACCAGTGCTGGGCGTGTGGTCATTGGACAGGCCAAGAAGAGCGCACCCGTGATTGGCTTGGACTTGGACTTGGCATGCTCCATCCATGCTTCGTTGGCAAGGTTAGTGCACGCCTTAGTGCATGCATGTGTCACCTTAAAGGGGACAGTGTTGACTTCACTACCTGCTTCTGGCTCACATTCGCCATAGAGCAATCATTTATAAGCTGATTAGAGAGTGAAAAGCTGCCTTTTTGCCTCTAGAATTATATACTTCCAGTTTCTTTTGTAAGGAAAGGGTAAATCAGACTGTCCTGACGCCTGCTATTGATTTCTCTTGATAGTGTTGTAATAGCAACTTTTAGCTTTTGCCTGTTAAGCAGGGAAGTACAAGTCAATTTAGATACAGCGACCACTGAAGTGTTGAATTAAGACTGACCTTAAAGCAATGACCAGTTTAGTACCTAATTAAAAGACATTCCAATGCATACTGATATCAACTAATTGAAGTTCTCTGAAATGTAGGTAACAGGTTCTGCAGATGGAAACGTCTGCAATTACATCATCCTTTTAAGAAGCTGGAGACGATAATTACAGACTTAGAATTTGAGCAAGATTGAAACTACCAATATGATAACAAGGTAGGGGAGTTGTATCGGTTCACTGAAAAATAACACGTTAAAAGTAAAGTTATTGATAAGGGACAAGCTCACTAAAATTCACCTGAGAAAAAGGTATAAAAGTGGGTGTTGAAACAGATACTTAGGATTCATGAAGGCCTAAGATACTGAGCTCAGAACTAATGCGTTTGAGTCACCTGACTAAACCCGCAAGGTTTGTCCCAAGTACTGCTTTTTAAGTGTATGTTTAATTACTGTATACTTAATAAATCTGTGAAATCTGACATTCAATGTGTACGAACTCTAATGATTTGAGGAGGAAGTTATAAGTGAGAACACACCTATCACCAAACTCTTAACAGTGGGCACTGCAGGCCGTGAATTGTGTTGATACACATAGAGCGGAGACTTAAGGATCGCAACCTGATTTCTCCGATCGGTTGGGGTAGTGCTTCAAACATTCTACTGACTTTCAGACAGTAAATTAATTTAAAGCCATGGCAGAATTAAAATCTAACCTCGAAGAGAGTTTAGAGATATTTACCCTTGAATGTCGAGGATCAGAATTTGCGTTGGACACAGTCGGACACAAAGATGCAATTAAATGGGTTGGAGTCTCTTTGATGAGCAGTCTAAGACAAAAAAGGGCCTGCCTGATGGTTCAAGGGTTAAATAGAAACCGTCAAGACTTGATCAAGCAGTTAGAGCAGTGCTCAACACTGTGTAATAAATGAAAGGAGAATGAAATACAGCAGCTTAAGAACAAGATTTCAGAACAGCAATAGGCTGGAATAACCCGCTTGGCAGCTCTACTTGCCATTTGTAATTCCAATTGTGAAGTTCCGATCAGACGCCTTGATCGTAATAGAGTTTCATGGGGACCTGCTGAATATTCACAGTTTTCTGCCGAATTTCAGCATAAAACTATCTTTCACTTGCAGTCCCAGAACTGTCTCAGTGGGCACTAAAATGTACACCGTATGAAAGAGGAAGAGAAAGACAGATGGGGCGCACCTGACAAGTAGATAGCCTTGTCCACCATGAACTCTTCCGCGAAGCGGATGTGGCAGAAGTTCTTTTTGCTTTTGCGAATGGCTGTAATAATCCCACACTGCTCGAAAACCTCGCGAATGAGCTCCTCCGCAGCATTTTCCGGTAAACCCCCCACAAACACAGTCTTGCAGCCTGGCGGTCGATCACGGGTGGCCGGCGGAGGAAGGTCTGGAGATCCAACAAAACACAAAACTCAATTGCATCAGTCAGGGAAAATAGCTCGAGTGTTCTTTTATTTTGATTTGCTTTCTCGATTGGAAGAAGGCACAGTTCAGTGAGCCGTGTCTTGCACGAGTATAGTGACAGACCCAGCAAACCAGGCTAAATGAATGAAACTTCTGCTTTGCCTACTCCAACTATTGAGCCAGCATCAGGTGGGTCTCATCCTCTGATGCTTTGAAAGAGAGTTCTGGAAATTCTCACCAGAATGCTTCCTGTTTCTCTTCTCAATGCACATCAAAAATGATGGCAAAGTGTAATCTTTAATCCTGTTGACCCAGTGCCTGTTTGTAGTCAATGAACATAAGAAATAGGAGCAGGAGTAGGCCATTCGGCCCTTCAAGCCTGCTCTGCCATTCAGTAAGATCATGGCTGATCTTCGACCTCAACTCCACTTTCCTGCAATATCCCCATATCCCTTGATTCCCTTGGTATCCAAAAATCAATCGATCTCTGCCTTGAATATACTCAATGACTGAGCCTTCACAGCCCTCTGGGGTGAGAATTCCTAAGATTCACCACCCACTAAGTGAAGACATTTCTCCTCATCTCAGTCCTAAATGGCCGACCCTTTATCCTGAGACTATGCCCCCTAGTTCTAGATTCTCCAGCCAGGGGAAACATCCTCCCTGCATCTACCCTGTCAAGCCCCCTCAGAATCTTGTATGTTTCAATGAGATCATCTCTCATTCTTCTAATCTAGGGAATAGAGGCCCAATCTACTCAATCTCTCCTCATAGGACAATCTCCCCATCCCAGGAATCAGCCTTCGTTGCACCAACTCTAAGACAAGTATATCCTTCCTTAGGTAAGGAGACCAAAACCAAAAGTGCTTGCGCCCAGTCGTACTATATGAATCACCCATTGGTGCAATGAGCATTATAACGTGTTGCAAAGCAACTGATGCCATAATTAGTCATAAAGCAAACACCATAGTCGTTCCCTATTACAGATCTTGAATCTTCACTCGAGATTCTTTCGGGATCAATAACACTGGGCTGTCCCATAAGGGGACTCCATTTTCCCTACAATCTGGATGTTCACTTTAATTGCCTGTCTGCTTAAACATTAACATAACCCAAGGATCATAATAATAGATCCCTCATTGTGTGTACCAGACTGTATGTTCTCACACATGTCACCATGTGTGAAGACAGATTGATAAATAGGCTCATGATTCAAGACCTACACAGTAAACCAACATACTGATTTATTTTTTATGAATTACAGAATACCATTTTTACAGTGAGATTTACCCAGTTCCGATTGCTCCCCATACCATCAAAATAATCAACTTTTCCCTTTGATGTGGGCTAAACCCACTTTACAAATCAGTAGTGCCTGAACTCACCAGCACTAGCCTCAGAAAATGAGACCTTGCTATTTCAATCTGACTGCACCAGACTCAACCTTGACCAAGGCAGACTTTTCTACAGAGTGAGAGATAAACAGACTAAGGCTGATCTCACAACCATCACTCAGCTCTGTGTGTCAAGGATTGGCTTGCTGAGCTGCCAATCAAAACTACCACTTTGAATAAGAAACGTCCCCCTCTTGGTGTGGGGCTTAAGACAACGATGTTATTTCTTCAGCTAAATTGCCACCCACTCTATTCCAATACCAAAGGTGCAAATAGCTCTGGTATGACCTCCATTGTCACAAAAGGATGTGGTATGTGAGAATATATACACTTGAAATGGCTGATATGTCTGGCATTCCAATTAACTTGTCCTAAAGAACAAGTTAGCTTGTGCATCTTGACATAGAATGACATACAATATACAGCAAAGAAACCGGCTATTAGTTCCAATTGGTCTATGGTGTTTAGACTTCACACGAGCCTCCTCCGACTCTCGAGGCCCAGAAATTAGGCTACTTACCTCCACCCATTAGCGCTGGAGTCCTGGCGAAAAATGGCGGCTGCCACTCTAATGCTCTTCTCTGGCGTGGGACTCGACAGCCACCATTTTTGGTGAGGCCCTTAGTGCTGTCCATAGCAGCGCTGGCCCTGGAGATGCAAATGGAGAGAGCATGACGTCAGTTGGCATGCAATGCCGACTTCACGTCATGCTCTGCAAACTTCGACCTTAGCGCTGAGTTTTCCAGCATCCGCTCGCAGGGGGAAGAGGAAGACGTAGAAGAGGAAGACATAGAAGAGGAAGACGCAGAAGAGGAGGAAGCAAAAGGAAGGATGCAACCCAGACAGCCCCTTTCTGGCCGAGATATCTGGGATGGAATCATCCGCCTGTGGTACCAGTGACCACAAGCCCAATTCCCCTTTCAACATTTGTTCCACACTTTACCTTCCCTCTGTTAGTGACCTTCACAATGTCTTCTTGGCTACAATGCTGAAATAAAAGCCACTGTTAGGGTAAAAATTATAGGGCTTAAAGCAGCAACGTAAAGAGTTAAAGAATGTGCTGTAAAAGGTGAACTCGTAAATCGCTGACACAGTGCGATGAGTAATGTCTGTGGTCAACATGCGTACGTGCGAAACAACTTGAGGCCCACTAAGGCAATAACAGCACAACGGTTACACTTGAGAACCAATCACTGCATGACCAGCCAGTCCGGCCGGACAGATGTGACGCAACACTCTATGTTTATAGTTTCGGAAGGGAAGTAACAAGAAAATTTAGCTTAAAGTGCAGATTATAATTAAGGAGCCTGTTGCTGGGGGAATGTGATTGGGTGGAGACATTTGTATGTAATGAATTGCGTACCCGACCCTATAATGTATAAAAGAAGTTCCGATACCACTGTAATGACGAGAAGTGGATCACTAGACCGCGGGGTCTATGGCTCTTCTCCCAGAGCGCTCTGTTAAATAAACTGTGATCTTCTGCTTTGAGACAGTCTCGAGTGAATTCATTTTTCACCAACAGCCACCACAAAGCAAAGTTTCCAATCCAACTTTATACATCTATCCATTCAATATGACATCAAGAAATCAACTCATCACCCTTATGCATTCCCTTAGTGACTGTCTTGTGTGTGCCTTTGCCTATCCTACTGAAGTCATGCAGTGCTACCCCACTGGCTGCAGCATTTTCAGTGGGGGACACTGCAAATGTCCTTGCTGGTCGACCTTGAGAAGCTGGTCGCTGGGAGTGTGAAATCGAGTGACGATGTTTCTCCTTCTTCACTCTCCTCTCCCTCTTCACGGTCAACCATTGGCTGGGCAGGCTGCATTTCTTGAGTATGCAAACTGAGGATGGCACAGGGTGGAGGTTTGGTGAGGGGAGGGCAGGAGAACAAGAGGTGCATGCAAGAAGGAGGATAATGTATGAGGATACCAGCATCTTGCATCCTTTCAGCCCCTCCACTGGCCAAGGGCTCAGCCATGCCCCTGCCAACAATGGGCAGGACCGTCTCCTCCAAGGGGGTGAGGTGAAGCTAGGAATGTGAGATGTGCCTCATGCTTGGTACAGATTGTTTGTAGGTGAGTGATTGGGCCGGGAGGGTGGGGGGCGGGTCGTGCATTGAGCAGTGTGCGAGGCTAGTGATGCAGTTGGTAGGAGACGGCTTTCGAAGATGCATTTACTGACCTTGACCAGTGGTCTGAGGCCATGAAACTTCTTTGGGCACTGGAGCCAGGTGGTGGGGGCGACACTGCTGGCAGTGACAGCCTCGGTGATCTGGTCCCACATCCTTCCTTCTGGAGGGCCTCCTGGCCCCTGTGGGTAGAGGGCCTCCCTTGCAGTGTTGACCCCCTGCACAAAGCTGGAGTGCTGCCTGCGAGACCCTAGGTGCCCCTTCCCTGGCTTGCTGAGCCATTTGTGTTAGTGCTGAAGCACTTCTCCCTTTTTATTTTAGGTGTGGAAAGCAATTCAGCTTTAAGAGCTGAAGACTCCCATTTGGGAATTCTTTTTAATGTTAATTTTTTTCAGAAGGCATTTGAGCTGTAAGAGCTAAAAACTGCCAATTTTTACATGATTTTAATTTTTTTTCATTTCAGAAGGCAGTTCCCCTTTAAGAGACCAAACTGTTTTCTGAAATGACAGCCTCGCTTTAACAGAAGGCTGTTCTTGCTGCAATGATGCTACGGCCACACTACATTGGGGCCTCCTGCCAGGATGAACATCATGGTAAGTTTAGCGCTGGATTAATGCTAATTAGCCACCAGCGCCAATTTACCGGTCCTGCCAGAGCCACCATTTTCAGCGGCCGTGAACACCGGCCCGCGGTGGCACCGGCAGGTTTTTACAGACATTGAATTTCTAGGCCTGAGTACCTCTTCTCACCCTGCCCACATATCCTCTATTCCCTTCTCCCTCATGTATGTATCAAGACTCCCCTTAAATACATCAGTGCTATTCACTTCAACCACTCTAAGAGGCAGCGAGTTCCACATTCTCACCACTCTCCGGGAGTTAACCCCTTGTGAACCAATTTAACCAAGTTCTGATAAAAGAGTCTGCAACCAAAATGTCCACTTCTCTGTTCTCTCCACAGATACTCACTGACCTGCTCCATAGCAGCCTCATAAAGTAAATCGCACCAAATTCCTTTCCAGGGCAAATAGGTGACAATCTCAAAATATTAGTCACCCGTGATTTTTTTTTAACATTGTATTCATAGAATCTTACAGCACAGAAGGAGGCCATTCGGCCCATCATGCCTGTGCCGGCTCTTTGAACGAGCTCTCCAATTAGTCCCACTCCCCTGCTCTTTCCCCGTAGCCCTGTAATTTTTTCCCTTCAAGTATATATCCAATTCCCTTTTGAAAGTTACTATTGAATCTTTCAGGCAGTGCATTCCAGATCATAACAACGCACTGTGTTAAAATATTCACCTCATCGCCCTCCTGGATTGACCATCATAATTGGGAAAAAAAGCCATGACACGGCAATTCCTCTAGCGGGCTTTTGGGGCTAATTCCAGGGATACACCCTTACCGTGTGTCCAAATCCCGGGGCCAGGGGCATTTGCATATTGCGAGTGGATGCCCGTCCCGAAACAACACGGCTGGGGACCTTGCCTCAGCTCGGGAGAAGGATTCAGGAGCAGAGCCGAGCTGCACAAGTGCCTTTTTTCATTCTCATGATGTGGGCATCACTGGGAAGGCCGGCATTTATTGTCCATCTCTAGATGCCCTTGAGAAGCTGCCAGATGGCCTTCTCCTTGAACTGCTGCAGTCTGTGTGGTGCGGTGGTTGGATGCAACTGATAGTCATGGAAAGGAGCAGGATAACCAAATTCCTAATATGTGCTTTCCTCCCACAAAGCTCTGTGCCGGGAGCACTACAGTATAGACCGTACCCCTATATTCCAAGTGTGATCTCACCACAGGTCTTTACAAGGCTAGAACCTAATTCCATTGAAGACAGGTTTAGTTTTGCAAGGTAAATCGACCAAGACATAAGGCAATTTGATAAGGTTCCACACAAGAGATTATTAGCAAAAGAGGGCGCACGGAATTAGAGGTAACCTTTTGACTTGGGTTGGAAATTTGTTTGGGAGGTAGGAGATAGAGAGTAGGGATAAAGTGTATGTACTTAGATTAGCAGGATGTGACAAGTGGTGTTCCCCAGGGAGCTGTCTTGGGGCCTAAACTTTTCATCGTATTGGTTAATGATTTGGATGAAGGAATATGGAGTTGTATTGGAGTGCTTTCAGCTGCCTAGGCCCTAAACCCTGGAACTCCCTCCCTAATCCTCTCTCCTCCTTTAAGATGCTCCTTAAAACCTACCTCTTTAACCAAGCTTTTTGTCACCTGTCCTAATATCTCCTTATGTGGCTCGGTGTCAAATTGTGTCCGATAACGCTGCTGTGAAGCTTCTTGGGACGTTTTACTACATTGAGGGGGAGAAATTCGGTTGCTTTGCACCTCCTAAGAGGGCGCTAACGAGGCGCAAAGCAACTAGCGCCCGGGCGCGGTGCCGCAAACACCTTCCGCGAAATTCAGCGGGAAGTTAGTGGCAGCGGTAACCATTAGCACCTCGTGGCGCTGCGCCGCTGGCGATGATGTCATCGCTGTGCACAGCGCCCCGCTCGCGCCCCGGCCGCGATCTTCGGTAGCGCCCCCTGACTTACTGCTGGATGCTATGTCCGACGGGGTCAGGGGGGCCTACCTGCGGCCGGGGCGGCGCTAATTAAAGGTGAGGTGCCGGGCGGCCATTTTTGTTGCTGGCTGCCTGCCAGTACCTGCCTCCGTTGCCGTCCCTGCCTCCTGAGCACTGCCCCCCCCCCCCACCGCAGAGTGCTGGCTGCGCTCCATGAGCCCGGCACTTCTCCCGAGTGCCTGGCTCTTTTGCCGGCACTCCGATCCCAGTGGCCCAGCTGGGCCCCGGGTCGCGCTGCGCAAGGCCCCTCCCCTTTAATAAGCATGGCGCTGTGGCACATAGCGCCGCGATATTCCCTCGCAGCGCCCCAAGAGGGAGGCAGGGATGCTTCCAGTAGCGCCCCGCTTCCCTCTTGGGGCGCTACCGATGAATTTCGGCTGTGGGGGCACTAATTTTTTCGGGTGTAGCGCCCCGGTGAAGTTAGCGTCCCAAAGGGGGCGCAACTCAATTTTTCCCCCTAAAGGCGCTACATAAATATAAGCTGTTGTTGCTATATCCAAGTTTGCAGGTGACACTAAGTTAGGTGAAATAATAAGTAGTGCAAATGAGAGCAGGATGTTTCAAAGGGACATAGTCAGATTAAGTGAGTGAGCAAGCATGAGGTCATCCACTTTGGACCCAAGAAAGATAAATCCAAGTATTTTCTAAATGATGAGACATTAGGAACTGTGGAGGAGATTTGGGAGTCCAAGGACACAAATCATTAAAAGCTAATAGATAGCTACAAAAAGGCTCATGGAAAGCTGGCCTTTATCTCAAATGGGTTGGAATCCAAAGGAGAGGAAGTGACACTAAAGTTGTACAGAGCCTTGCTCAGGCCCCATCTGGAGCACTGCGTTCAGTTCTGGGCACCATACCGCAGGAAGGATATACTGCCATTGGAGGGGGGGCGGGGGGGGGGGCGGCGTAGATTCACTAGAATGATACTGGGGCTTAGAGGGTTAAATTATGAGGACAGGTTGCATAAACTTGACTTGTATTCCCTTGAGTATAGAATATTAAGGGGTGGCCTGATGGAGGTGTTTAACATTTTAAAAGGACTTGATAAGGTAGATACAGAGAAGCTATTTCCACTGGTTGGGGAATCATGAACAAGAGGACTTAACCTTAAAACTAGAGCTCGGCCAGTCAGGAGCAAAATCGGGAAGCACTTTACCACACAAAGGGGAGTAGTAATCTGGAACTTTCTCCCCTAAAAGGCTATGGATGCTGGGACAATTGGAGCTTTCAAGCCTGAGGTCGATAGGTTTTTGTTCGGTAAGTTTATCAAGGGATAGGGAGCAAAGGCGGGTAAATGGAGTTGAGGTGCAGATCAGCAATGATCTAAATGAATGGCAGAGCAGATTCGAGGGGCTGAATGGCTTAATCATGTTCTGAATGCTCCTATGTGCCTAAACCTGGATCTCAACGGAGAGGACTCTTTGCAGTAAATCACAGCTATGTGGTCCCAAGATCAGAAAATAGGATAAAAACTCCTCTTAAGCACAGTAAGCAGTATAATACAATAGAGTATAAGGCAATTTTAGTAGGTGGCTGACAGTTAGTTCCATATTAAGACTGACCATTCTGAAATAAGGACACATCAGATCAACTAATAGACATACAGGAATTTTAACCTAAAGAAATGGTTGGTTGGGGTTGCGTGGCAAGTTAAATTGTTAAAACTCCGAATCCCGACCATAACCCGCTTCCAATCGGGCCACTTCCAGTTTTAACGGAGGCGGGACGGGGGCGGACAGCCAACCCGCTCCCAGGAGGCGAGTCATCTATTTAAATACTATAATGAGGCTGGAAGTCGCGGCATTAACCTCCATTTTCAATTTAACTTTAGCTGGTCGGGTTTTTGCATGGCTCATGAAACCCGCCAGCTAGTGCAAGGCAAGGACTTCTGGAACCAGGACGCGAGTGCCTTTGCACTTACCTTCCTGAATCCAGCACCCTGCCTAACCCACCCCCGCCCCGCACGATCAGAGACACCCCCCTCCCCCCCCAGCCTCCGATCACAGCACACACCCCACTCTGCCGATATCACCCTCCTGCTCCTCTGGTCGGCAATCGTTCTATCACCCCCACTCCCCGCTCCCTCAGCCCCCGATACGCACCCAAGCCCCCCAGCTCCTCCAGCCTCTGATCCTCATCCAACCACGCCCACCCCACCCCCCGCCCCCCGGTGTTAGTCCCGGCCCCTGATTGTTCTCCGACGCCCCCCTGGTCCCCGCCTTGGTCCTGGCCCCCAATTTTCACCCAACCCCCCACACCCCCGTGCTGGTCCCCGATCGTTCCCTGACCCCCCCCCCCCGTCGTTCTTCACCTGACACCCCCACCGTGCTGGTCCCAGCCCCCGATCGGTTATTGGTGCCCTCCCAAATCTATTTCAATTTACAATTTCTCAACATCTACCAAGACACATCAAAGCTAGAAAATGACCAGTGATTCTCAGACTTACTTGGGTTTGCTGGAAAGAGTGTACAGTTTGTGCAGTGGATAATTTCTTTCATTACCGGTAACCCAGGTGGGACAGGTGGTTGCAGTAAGCTGATCCCGGTCATCATTGGGTTAACTGGCGCCATTCCTGTCATTAGCCCAAGGCCATGTTCAAAAGTCGGGACACAGATGGGATCTATAGACACAAGAAAATTCTTGTTATTCTTTCGGCAGGTACATCGCGTGTTAGCTACCTTCAGAAAAAACACAATGCTTCGATTACAGATGCATTAGGAGCGAGGCTCCCAGCATGGAACCTCCCTTGATGGGAGCATGGAGCAGAGAATCAAGCATTGAGGCCAGTGTGCCTGATTCGGGGCACTGACGGTGGCAATGGATTCCCCGACCTCCACTCCTGTTAAACTAGGCTCTGCAGTAGCAGCCTATCCTCCAAGATTTAGCCTCGTGTGTTTACGCTCAATGCATATTTTCCATATCGCAGGAAGACACAAACTTGGCAATGGTTCAGAAAGAAGGAACTTGCATTTATATAGCGCCTTTCATGACCTCATGATGTCCCAAAGCGTTTCACAGCCAATGAAGTACAGTAAATCTGTAAATTACAGACACCTTAGGGACTGGCATCAGCTATCCTTTTTTTTTTTGCAGGTGTCCTTATTTTCAAAATGGTCATTGTATGTACTGTAAAAATTCTCTGTAGAATGGGGAGTTATTTACACAGCATCCATAGCAGCAGAGAAGGTGCTCTGTCTCTGGGATCGAGCTGTGCAAGCATTCAATCCCAGAGAGAGAGAGGTTTCTCTGCCACTGTGCATTCTGGGCAAAGAGCTCCCCATTCCAAAAAAGCCAGTGCCGCCTCGCGCTGACCTTCATAGACTGATCCTCATAGACTGACCCTCATAGACTGACCCTCATAGACTGACCCTCATAGACTGACCCTCATAGACTGACCCTCATAGACTGACCCTCATAGACTGACCCTCATAGACTGACCCTCATAGACTGACCCTCATAGACTGACCCTCATAGACTGACCCTCATAGACTGATCCTCATAGACTGATCCTCATAGACTGACCCTCATAGACTGACCCTCATAGACTGACCCTCATAGACTGACCTTCATAGACTGACCCTCATAGACTGATCCTCATAGACTGACCCTCATAGACTGACCCTCATAGACTGACCCTCATAGACTGACCCTCATAGACTGACCCTCATAGACTGATCCTCATAGACTGACCCTCATAGACTGACCCTCATAGACTGACCCTCATAGACTGACCCTCATAGACTGACCTTCATAGACTGACCCTCATAGACTGACCCTCATAGACTGACCCTCATAGACTGACCCTCATAGACTGACCCTCATAGACTGACCCTCATAGACTGACCTTCATAGACTGACCTTCATAGACTGACCTTCATAGACTGACCTTCATAGACTGACCTTCATAGACTGACCCTCATAGACTGACCTTCATAGACTGACCTTCATAGACTGACCTTCATAGACTGACCTGTGGATGAATTGACTGTGCAAATTGATGTTAACGGATATGATGTGATTGGGATTACAGAGACGTGGCTCCAGAACAATCAAGGCTGGGAACTGAATATCCAGGGGTATTCAACATTCAGGAAGGATAGAATAAAAGGAAAAGGTGGTGGGGTAGCATTGCTGGTTAAAAAGGAGATTAATGCAATAGCTAAGAAGGACATTAGCTTGGAGGATGTGGAATCAATATGGGTTGAGCTGCAGAACACCAAAGGGCAGAAAACGTTAGTGGGGGTTGTGTACAGACCTCCAAACAGTAGTAGTGAGGTGGGGGAGGGTATGAAACAGGAAATCAGAGGTGCATGCAAAAAAGGCGCCGCAGTTATCATGGGTGACTTTAATATGCATATAGATTGGGCTACTGAAACTGGAAGCAATACGGTGGAGGAGGATTTCCTGGAGTGTTTAAGGGATGGTTTCCTAAACCAATATGTTGAGGAACCAACTAGAGGGGAGGCCATCCTGGACTGGGTGTTGTGTAATGAGGAAGGACTAATCAGCAATCTTGTGGTGCGAGGCCCCTTGGGGAAGAGTGACCATAGTATGGTGGAGTTCTACATTAGGATGGAGAAGGAAACAGTTAATTCAGAGACCATGGTCCAGAACTTAAATAAGGGCAACTTTGAGGGTATGAGGCGTGAATTGGCGAGGTTAGATTGGCAAGCGATATTTAAGGGGTTATCAGTGGAAGGGCAATGGCGGACATTTAGAGATTGCATGGATGAACTACAGCAATTGTACATCCCTGTCTGGCGTAAAAAAAAGGGAAGGTGGCTCAACCATGGCTAACAAGGGAAATCAGGGATAGTATTAAAAGCAAGGAAGTGGCATACAAATTGGCCAGAAGTAGCAGCAAACCCGGGGACTGGGAGAACTTTAAAACTCAGCAGAGGAGGACGAAGGGTTTGATTAGGGCAGGGAAAATAAAATATGAAAGGAAGCTTGCGGAGAACATTAAAACGGACTGCAAAAGCTTCTATAAATATGTAAAAAGAAAGAGGTTAGTAAAAACAAACATAGGTCCCCTGCAGTCAGAAACAGGGGAAGTCATAATGGGGAACAAAGAAATGGCAGATCAATTGAACAAGTACTTTGGTTCGGTGTTTACTGTGGAGGACACAAACAACCTTCCGGAAATAAAAGAGATCAAAGGATCTGGTAAGAGGGAGGAGCTGAGGGAAATCCTTATCAGTCGGGAAAAGGTGTTGGGGAAATTGATGGGACTGAAGGCTGATAAATCCCCAGGGCCTGATGGTCTGCATCCCAGAGTACTTAAGGAGGTGGCCTTGGAAATAGTGGATGCATTGACGATCATTTTCCAACATTCCTTAGACTCGGGATCAGTTCCGAAGGAGTGGAGGGTGGCTAATGTAACCCCTCTTTTTAAAAAAGGAGGGAGAAAGCAGGGAATTATAGACCGGTCAGCCTGACACCGGTGGTGGGTAAAATGATGGAATCAATTATTAAAGATGTCATAACAGACCATTTGGAAAGTGGCGACATGATAGGTCCAAGTCAGCATGGATTTGTGAAAGGGAAATCATGCTTGACAAATCTTCTGGAATTTTTTGAGGATGTTTCCAATAGGGTGGACGGGGGGGAACCAGTAGATGTGGTGTATTTGGACTTTCAGAAGGCCTTCGACAAGGTCCCACACAAGAGATTGGTGTGCAAAGTTAAAGCACATGGGATTGGGGGTAATGTGTTGACGTGGATTGAGAACTGGTTGGCACACAGGAAACAAAGAGTAGGAGTAAATGGGTACTTTTCAGAATGGCAGGCAGTGACCAGCGGGGTACTGCAGGGTTCGGTGCTGGGGCCCCAGCTGTTTACATTATATATTAATGATTTGGACGAAGGGATTAATTGTAATATCTCCAAATTTGCGGATGACACTAAATTGGGAGGCAGTGTGAACAATGAGGAGGATACTAGGAGGCTACAGAGTGACTTGGACAGGTTGGGTGAATGGGCAAATGTATGGCAGATGAAGTACAATGTGTATAAATGTGAGGTTATCCACTTTGGTGGTAAAAATAGGGAGGCAGACTATTACCTGAATGGTGGCAGATTAGGGAAAGGGGAGGTGCAACGAGACCTGGGCGTCATGGTACATCAGTCACTGAAGGTGGGAAGGCAAGTGCAGCAGGCAGTCAAGAAAGCAAATGGCATGATGGCCTTCATAGCAAGGGGATTTGAGTACAGGAGTAGGGAGGTGATGCTACAGTTGTACAGGGCCTTGGTGAGGCCACACCTGGAGTATTGTGTGCAGTTTTGGTCTCCTAACTTGAGGAAGGACATTCTTGCTATTGAGGGAGTGCAACGAAGGTTCACTAGATTGATTCCTGGGATGGCCAGACTGACATATCAAGAAAGACTGGATCAACTGAACTTGTATCCTCTGGAGTTCAGAAGAATGAGGGGGGATCTTATAGAGACGTTTAAATCCTGACTGGTTTAGACAAATTAGATGTGGGCAGAATGTTTCCAATGTTAGGGAAAACTAAAACCAGGGGTCACAGTCTAAGGATAAAGGGGAAGCCATTTAAGACTGAGATGAGGAGGAACTTCTTCACCCAGAGAGTGGTGAATCTGTGGAATTCTCTACCACAGAAGGTTGTTGAGGCCAGTTCGCTAAATATATTCAAAAGGGAGTTAGATATAATACTCACAACTAGGGGGATCAAGGGGTATGGCGAGAAAGCAGGAATGGGGTACTGAGGTAGCATGTTCAGCCATGAACGCATTAAATGGCGGTGCAGGCTCGAAGGACCGAATGGTCTACTCCTGCACCTATTTTCTATGTTTCTATGACCTTCATAGACTGACATTCATAGACTGACCTTCATAGACTGACCTTCATAGACTGACCTTCATAGACTGACCTTCATAGACTGACCCCACAGGAATATGGGGGCAGAAAGGAAGCGAGCTGCTAGGAGAAGCGCCAGTGATCCCGACTCAGTGAAAGTTCCAGATACAGAAGCTTTCCAGCAGACTGTGTCCCGTGTTTTAAGTTGTAAAAGGGTTTGGTGCTTTGAAGGCTGTCCGTGGTTTGTAATTTGCGAGTGTCCGTGGTTTCAGAGTGGCTCTTGTATATTTTACCATGCAAGTTATTTAGGTCTCTCAAGAAGTGTCCGTTTATTGCAGGCGTCCGTTTTTGGGGAGTGCCCGTTTATACCGGTTTCGCAGTACTTTTTGAAGTGTAGTCACTGTTGTAATGTAGGGAAACCCGGCATCCAATTTGCGCACAGCAAGCTCCCACTAAAAGCAATGAGATAATGACCAGATAACCTGGTTTGTTGTGAGGGATAAATATTGGCCAGGGCACCGGGGAAGAACTCCCCAGCTCTTTTTCAAAATAGTGCCTGGGATCTTTAAGGTCCACTTGAGAGAGCAGACGGGGCCTCGGTTTAACGTCTCATCCGAGAGACTACACCTCCGGCAGTGCAGCGCTCCTTCAGTACGGTTGTAGAATAACACCTCACTTGATTCTCCTTCTTAGTTTGGCTGTCGTTTTGATTGGATTCTAGTATCAACAGATGATGCTAACAGCAAAAGGCAGTACATCAGGTGCAAACATATTGTGGGGCTTTCAACTGTGTGGATTCTGTTCACCCGTTAAATCCGCAACATTTCAATTTCGACAAAATGAAGTGCACCGGCCGGCAACAGTGTGAAGACTGGCTCAAGCATTACATTCACATGTTCGGATGATGTTAATTGTACAACCAGATTGCTTCCATATGGAAGTCAAATTGTTTGGCTCGAGTTCTTCCATTCTCTCAAAACCACCTGCTTATCACCAGCTTTGAAAATTCGGTGTCAAAACAGAGTCAGAACATTTAAACACGCAAGGATCTGTAATCCCAAGTGTTGGCAGGGTTTTGTCAGTGCAGTGCATGTTTGCAATAATGAGTGAAGTCGGGAGAGGATGCAGTGACACGATGGGTCGGATTTTAGCTGACGGTGGGTTTCCAGCACAAAACTGTGAGGAGATTCCCCGTCCGTCATAGTCATCAGGAGGCCACGTTAATTCTAACCACTCAGCCTCGCCCGTGAGGGGGGAGAGAGGGGATTGTGAGAGGGTCTCGAGGTGGGTGGGGTTAGTCCAGGGCAGGGGAGGCTGTGAGGATTGTGGGGATTCGAAGGAGCACTTCTGCTGTTTATCCACCAAGGAGAGATTTCCATGAACCCTGGAGGGCCTCTTCGTCCTTCTCCCCAGCGGCCGAGCTGCTTCAGCCTGCTGGTTAAAATGCCATCAGAGTACTATTGACGTGGCGAGGTCTGGATTTACATAAATCCACAAGGCTCCCACCTGCTGTGCGCGGGCGCCTCATCTGCTTGTGGAACTCAAGCAGGCTACTATCGGAGATGGCGGGAAAGAGTCGTGTCATCCGGTCGCTTTCAACTGCCCACCTGCCTAGTGTCCGCCAGGCGGGCAGGGTTAAAGTCGTCCCCAGTGTATTTGTGGTTGCAGAACTTGTTGTCCACAACTCCTGATCTCACCGTGCTTTTAGGGAGGATACGAGGTGGTGGGGGGCAGTTGTTTCCATGTAGGGGGTGGGGAAAAGTCTGAGGAAGGTTGCCATGCAGGCTCTTCTGCTTCTGGCAGCTCGTTTCACAATGTCACTGGCAGAAGCCTGAGAGATAAGGCCATCTGCCAGACTTCTGGATGAGAGACTGATGGAGGGCATGAAAAGGCGTAAAGGAGAAGAAAGAAAATACATTACAAGATGGGACAAAAGAATTAAAAAGAGTACTGAATGAAGTCTTTGACAGCTTGCGTAATCTGATGTTCTGTTGCTCTTTGAAAGGTGCTTACTTCAAACAGCTCTGTTTGTTATCAAGGACTCTATGACATCCATGCTCGACTATTCCAATGCTCTCCTGACCTACCTCCCACCTTGCACCCTCTAAACAAGAGTACAGCACTATTATACAATTAAACAGAACATTATTATATGAACCACAACTCATCTCTTCACCTTTCCATGCAATTTTTTTATACCAGTGCTCAGACAACGGGCTAAGTTTTGCAAGAGCCTGGTCTCCCACATAATTTTACAGTATGCATTAGCTGTGACTGAGACCCTCCTCAGTGGCACAGGGCCTCACAGAATTTACCCTAAATAGGTCTTTTCAAATCAATAAGCCCAGGCAAGATAAAAGGAAACAGAAGCATCTTATTTAAGCTGTCAGTCATGTTTTTGGGACATTTCAGATGAGAGATGATAACATCCAAAATCCTGTACAAACCAAACTCTATAGAATGTCACCCAGATGAAGATAATTGGGCACAGAGCTCGGACACAGAGCTGGGTTAATCGCAATCGGAGTAGAAGCAGAGATTTGGTGATAGTAGGAATTCAGTGGAGAGGAGGAAGGCAGTTTCTCACACCCAAATCAAAAGGAGTGGAGCCACAGAACCCGAGGATACTAAGGTAAGTATCTAGGTTAAGTATCTAGATATCTAATATCTAGGTTCATTGGGGGCAAAATTGGGTGCCTTTGCGCCTCCAGTTAGTGCCCCGGGGGTGCACAGAGTGAACAACTGGGAGTTTGATAAGTGTGGGAGTTTTAAGGGTTAATCTCTTTTAAAATCTAATGTTAATTGCTAGTAGCTGGTTCCTGAAACAGTAGCAGAGCAGTGCTGACTCATCTGAGTCACAAAGAGTATAAACACAGCGGCCTATGAGTGCAGCCAGCACAGAGTGAACAACTGGAAGTTTGGTAAGTGTGGGAGTTCGGTGAAGTAGAGGAAGGAGGTGCTTGTTTTTCCTAATTTCTCCCACAGAGCAGCAGCGGACCTGAGCGGGAGCAGACCTGAGGCCAGAGAGCGGGATAAAAGCAGCAGCAGACCTGCATCAACAAGAGAAAATGGCAGTGTGACATCACAGGTAAGGCAGGTAAGTGATTAGTAGTGACTGTGGGCTAAGTTTTAAGTTAACATATAACATACAACTAAATTTTAAAAACTAAACTTAATTTAATTAATTTAATAAACTAAACAAGGTAAATAATTTGATTAACACTAAACTAATGAATTAAATAAATTAAATAATGGGAGAACAGGAGATGTGGTGCTGCAGCAATATGTGGGAGCTTGTGGACATTTTTGTCCAGGGTGACTACATCTGCAGTAAGTGTCTGCAGCTCGAGGAACTTCGGCTCCGAGTTGAGGAGCTGGAGTCCAAGCTGCAGACATTGCGAGACATCAGGGAGGGAGCCACACCCCTTAGAATAAATATTTTAGAATTGACACATGGTCAGGGACAGGAGGGTGTGACTGCGAGTAAGGCAGGTACGGGGATCCAGGAGGTAGTATTGCAGGAGCCTCAGTCCCTGCACTTGTCCAATAGATTCAAGGTTCTTGCAACCCTTGTGGACAAGTGCAGGGACTGCAGGGAGGACGAGCAAACTGACCATGGCACTGTGGTACAGGAAGCCATTCAAGTGGGGGGAGTAAAAAGGAAGGTGGTTGTAGTAGGCGACAGTATAGTTAGGGGGATAGGCACCGTTCTCTGCAGCCAGGAGCATGAGTCCCGAAGGCTATGTTGCCTAACCAGTGCCAGGGTAAAGGACATCTTCTCCGGGCTGGAGAAGAACTTGGAGTGGGAGGGGGAGGATCCAGTTGTCATGGTCCACATAGGTACCAATGACATAGGTAGGACAAAGAAAGAATTTCTGCTGAGAGAGTTTGAGCAGCTAGGGACTAAATTAAAAAGCAGAACCACAAAGGTCATAATCTCTGGATTATTACCGGAGCCAAGAGCAAATTGGCATAGGGTCAATAGGATCAGGGAGATGAATGCGTGGCTCAGAGATTGGCGTGGGAGAAGTGGGTTTCGATTCATATGGGCACTGGCACCAGTACTGGGGAAAGAGAGAGCTGTTCCGTTGGGATGGAATACACCTGAACCATGCTGGGACCAGAGTTCTAGTGAATCGAATAAATAGGGAGGTAGACAGGACTTTAAACTAAATAAGGGGGGGGGGGGAAGGGTCCCAGTGGAGAGAAGTCTACAATGTTAAAGAGAAAAGACAAGGAAGCAGTGCAGGAAAGTGATTGGGGTAAGGATAACTAGATTGTGTCAGGAAGTGACAAAGCGTACAAACAAAGGAGTGCACTAACAAATAGGGTCCGGGTAAGAAAAAATGGTAATAAGACAAATAGGGCCATAGTACAAAAAAATGTTAAGATGTCTAAAAATGTTAAAAAGACAAATCTAAAGGCATTGTATCTGAATGCATGAAGCATTCGTAATAAGGTAGATGAATTAAAAGCGCAAATAGATGTAAACAGATACAATATAATTGCGATTACGGAGACATGGCTGCAGAGTGACCAAGGCTGGCAGCTGAATATCCAAGGATATTCGATATTTAGGAAGGACAGGCAAAAAGGAAAAGGATTTGTTAGTAAAGGATGAAATCAGAGCAATAGTGAGAAAGGATATTGGCTCAGAAAATCAAGATGTAGAATCAGTCTGGGTGGAGCTAAGATGCACCAAGGGGCAGAAAACATTGGTGGGAGTTGTCTATAGGCCTCCAAACAGTAGTGGTAATGTAGGTGGATGGCATCAAACAGGAAATTAGAGATGCATGTAACAAGGGTACTACAATAATCATGGGTGGCTTTAATCTACATATAGACTGGCCAAACCAAATTAGCAATAATACTGTAGAGGATGAATTCCTGGAGTGCGTATGAGATGGTTTTTTAGACCAGTACGTTGAGGAGCCAACTAGGGAACAGGCTATCCTAGGTTGGGTATTGTGCAATGAGAAGGGGTTAATTAATAATCTTGTTGTGCGGGGTCCTTTCGGGAAGAGTGACCATAACATGATAGAATTCTTCATTAAGATGGAAAGTAAAGAAGTCCAATCTGAAACTAGGGTCCTAAATCTAAACAAAGGAAACTACGATGGTATGAGGAGTGAGCTGGCTATGATAGATTGGGGAGCTTCATTAAAAGGCATGATGGTGGATAGGCAATGGCTAACATTTAAGGAACGAATGCATGAATTGCAACAGTTATACATTCCTTTCTGGCGTAAAAACACAAAAGGAAAAGCGGCCCAATCATGGCTAACAAAATAAATTAGAGATATTATTCGATCCAAAGAGGAGTCATATAAAGTTGCCAGAAAAAGTAGCAAGCCTGAGGATTGGGAGCAGTTTAGAGTTCAGCAAAAAAGGACCATGAGATTGATTAAGAGGCGAAAAATAGAGTATGAGAGTAAACTTGCAAGGAACATAAAAGTGAACTGTAAAAGCTTCTACAAGTATGTAAAAAGAAAAAGATTAGTGAAGACAAATGTAGGTCCCTTACAGTCAGAAACGGGAGAATTTATAATGTGGAACAAGGAAATGGCAAGACAAATAAACTAATACTTTGGTTCTGTCTTCACGGATAACTTCCCAGAAATTCTAGAGAACCAAATGTCTAGTGAGAATGAGGAATTAAAGGAAATTAGTATTAGTAAAAAAAGTGCTGGAGAAATTAATGGGACTGAAAGCCGATAAATCCCCAGGGCCTAATAATCTGCATCCCAGAGTACTAAAAGAGGTAGCCATGGAAATAGTGGATGCATTGGTTGTCATCTTCCAAAATTCTATAGATTATGGAACAGTTCCTGCAGATTGGAGGGTGGCAAATGTAACCCCACTATTTAAAAAAGGAGGGAGAGAAAACAGGGAACTACAGACCGGTTAGCCTAACATCAGTAGTAGGGAAAATGCTAGAGTCTATTATAAAGGATGTGATAACAGGATACTTAGAAAATATCAACGGGATTAGACAAAGTCAACATGGATTTATGAAAGGGAAATCGCGTTTGACAAACCTACTGGAGTTTTTTGAGGATGTAACTGGTAGAATAGATAAGGGAGAACCAGTGGATGTGGTGTATTTGGATTTTCCGAAGGCCTTGATAAAGTCCCACATAAGAGGTTAGTGTGCAAAATTAAGGCACATTGGATTGGGGGTAATATACTGGCATGGATTGAAAATTGGTTAAGACAGGAAACAGAGAGTAGGAATAAATGGGTCTTTTTCGGGGTGGCAGGCGGTGACTAGTGGGGTACCGCAGGGATCAGTGCTTGGGCCCCAGCTATTCACAATATATATCAATGATTTGAATGAGGGAACCAAATGTAATATTTCCAAGTTTGCTGATGACATGAAACTAGGGGGGATTGTGAGTTGTGAGGAGGATGCAAAGAGGCTTCAAGGCGATCTAGACAAGTTGAGTGAGTGGGCAAATACATGGCAGATGCAGTATAACGTGGATAAATGTGAAGTTATCCACTTCGGTAGGAAAAACAGAAAGGCAGAGAATTATTTAAATGGTGATAGATTGGGAAATGTTGATGTACAAAGGGACCTGGGTGATCTTGTACACCAGTCACTGAAAGCAAACATGCAGGTGCAGCAAGCAGTTAGGAAGGCAAATGGTATTTTGGGCTTCATTGCAAGAGGATTTGAGTACAGGAGCAAGGATGTCTTACTAGTTATACAGGGCCTTAGTGAGACCACACCTGGAGTACTGTGTGCAGTTTTGCTCTCCTTACCTAAGAAAGGATATACTTGCCATAGAGGGAGGGCAGCGAAGGTTCACCAGACTGATTCCTGGGATGGCAGGCCTGTCGTATGAGGAGAGATTGGGTCGACTAGGCCTGTATTCACTAGAGTTTAGAAGAATGAGAGGGGATCTCATTGAAACGTATAAAATTCTGACAGGGCTAGACAGACTGGGTGCAGGGAGGATGTTTCCCCTGGCTGGGGGGTCTAGAACGAAGGGTCACAGTCTCAGGATACGGGGTAGGACATTTAGGACTGAGATGAGGAGAAATTTCTTCACTCAGAGGGTGGTGAACCTGTGGAATTCTCTACCACAGAAGTCTGTGGAGGCCAAGTCACTGAATATATTTAAGAAGGAGATAGATAAGTTTCTAGATGCAAAAGGCATCAAGGGGTATGGGGAGAGAGCGGGAATATGGTATTGAGATAGAAGATCAGCCATGATCATATTGAATGGCGGAGCAGGCTCGAAGGGCCGAATGGCCTACTCCTGCTCCTATGTTTCTAACAGGGCACAAATGGCCTTGCGACCGGGCGCGGCGCTGACATCGTCTCCCACCATATTCGGCAGGAGTTTTGCGGCGGCGTTACAGCGTTGCGCCCGATCTCCTTCGCCCGGAGATCATGACGTCATAGCCGTGCACATCTCCTCAGTAGCGCCCCGGACCCAAAATTGACTTCCGCCCCCTGCAGCAGCGCCAGTTGAAAACACCGACAGCTGCAGGAGGCGTGCATCAGGCGGTCGGCTGCTTCAGGGGCGATGAT
The DNA here is from genome assembly GCA_030390025.1 of Squalus acanthias. Lineage (NCBI taxonomy): Eukaryota > Metazoa > Chordata > Chondrichthyes > Squaliformes > Squalidae > Squalus > Squalus acanthias. The sequence goes on from CM059429.1 coordinate 100,650,581, forward strand.
TAAAGGCGAGGTGGCCGAGGTAAGTAAAAAAAAAAAACTTACCTTTCTTGTTGCAGGTTTTTTGCGCGGGTTCCTGCCCGCGATTGATCAGCCTGGCGCTCTGCTTGAGTGCCGGGCTGATCGTGTGGGATTGCGGCTGCCTTGGTGGTCCAGGTAGGTACTTTTTCTATTGCAGAGCCTGCAGCGATGGCCCTTCCCTTTAAGGGAGGGAAGGAGCCTCTGAATGCGGCAGCGCTGCCCGGCCCCTGCCCGGCCCCGTGTATGGCGCTGCTGCAGTCTCCGTCCCGCCTGCTGCCGATTGTACTCCAAGGAGGAAGTGGAGCGCTTGACTTACCATGCCACTTCCTTCTTGGAGCGTAAACGGCAAATTTTTCAAAAGTTTTAAATCATTAGCGCCTGGTGCCCCAAACGGGGTGATAGTGAATTTCTCCCCCCAATGTGTTAATTTGCTTTGAGGAGCGAATAGAAAAATAGCAGTGTAGTTTAGACCTAGTTAATAGCAATTGTATAGATAATCACTTTGTATCTAAGGAGTTTATTTTACATTTTTAATTAGAATGGAAGGACAGCTCTGACCCGTAGCCTGCAATTCCTGCACCATGTGGGATGCTTTGAGTGTCCCAGAGGCCCATGTTTGCAGGAAGTGCCTCCAGCTGCTGAGGGTTGCTGAGCTTGAGGGGCAGCTGGATTCACTGCAGGGGATGCAGGGGGCTGAGTGTGTCCTGGATCGCAGGTTGCAGGAGGTGGTCACCCCACAGCCAGAGAGAGTTCAGACTAGCAAGTGGGTTGCTGGATCACAGGTTGCAGGAGGTGGTCACCCCACAGCCAGAGAGAGTTCAGACTAGCAAGTGGGTTGCCACCCGGAAGGGTAGGAAAAGGTGGGCAGTGCAGGAATCCTTCGGGAGTGTGGCACTCTCAAACCGATATACAGCACTGAATACCAGTGAGGGTGACAACACCTCGAAGCAGTGCAGTCCCGAGCTTGGCACCGTGAAGCAAAGGACTGCACAGGGGGCTACGACAACGCGTAAGAATGCAGTAGTAATTGGGGATTCGATAGTCAGGGGGACAGACAGGCAGTTCTGCTACCATCGGCGTGAGACCCATATAGTCCGTTACCTCCCTGGTGCCAGGGTAAGGGACATCACAGAGCAGAACAGGTGCAGGTACATTCTGCAGGGGAGGGGAAGAGCCAGAAGTCGTGGTCCATGTTGGAACCTGACGACATGGGGAGGAAGATAGTTGAGGTCATGCAGTCAGTGTTTAAGGAGCTAGGGAGGAAGTTAAAAAGCAGGGCCTCAAAGGTAGTAGTCTCTGGATTACTCCCAGTGTCACACGCTAGTGAGAGTAGAAATAGGAGGATATGGCAGGTTAATGCATGGCTAGAGATGGTGCAGGAGGGAGGGCTTCAGATTCCTGGGATATTGGGACCAGTTCTGGGGCAGGAGGGACCTGTTCAAGATGGATGGGTTGCACCTGAACAGAGCTGGGACCAATATCCTTGCGGGCAGGTTAACTAGTGCTGTGGGGAGGGTTTAAACTAACTCGGCAAGAGGCTGGCACTAAGATGTAGTATTAAAAAGTAGAAACAAGGTGCACAGAAGACTGGGAGAGACAGAGTTAGAAATAATACAGAATTAGGTGGGATAAGAGAAAATACAAAGAGGTCCAAGTTAGGTTTGGAGTGCATGTGTATAAATGCACAAAGTGTGGTTAATAAGGTTGGTGAGCTGCAGGCGCAAATAGCCACGTGGGATTGTGATGTAGAGGCGATAACTGAGAGCTGGCTTAAAATAAGGGAGGGTTGGATGCTTAGGGTATAAGGTATTCAGGAAAGACAGGGGAGGAAAAAAAGGAGGGGTAGCAGTTTTGTTTAAGGGAAATATTACAGTGCTAGAAAGAGAGAATGTCCTTGAGGGATCAAAGACAGGATCTATTTTGTTGGCGATAAGAAACAATAAAGGAACTAATACGCTACTTGGTGTCTTTTATAGGCCACCGAATAGTGGGAAGGAGACAGAGCAGCAGATTTACAAAGAAATTACTGGGAGGTGCAAGAATTATAGAGTAGTGATGATGGGAGACTTTAACTACCCTAATATTGAATGGGTTAGTGATTGTGTTAAGGGCAGAGAAGGGGAGGAATTTCTGAAGTATGTTCAGGAGATTTTTCTTGATCAGTATGTTTCCTGCCCAATGAGGAAGGTGACATTGCTGGGTCTAGTCCCGTGGAATGAAATGGGTCAAGTGGAGAATGTCACAGTTGGGGAGCACCTTGGGAATAGTGATCATAGCATCGCAAGGTTTAGATTAGTTATGGAGAAGGACAAGGAGCAACCTAGAGTAAAAATACTTAACTGGAGGAGGCCTCATTTTGGCAAATTGAGGAGGGATCTGGCCCTTTGACTCCAATTTGTAAAGACTGGTATCAAATACTGGCAGGCAGAAATGTAATGGAGCAATGGGCGGCCTTTCAAGAGGAGATGGTTCGGGTACAGTCTAGGTACATTCCCGAAAGGGAGGGAAACCAAAGCCAGAGCTCCCTGGATGACAAAGGAGTTGGAGAGTAGGATGAAGCAGAAAAAGGGGGCATATGACAGATATACAAGGGAGAATCAGGCTGAATATAGTACAGAGGACAAGTGACAAGGGGCAAAGAGACAGTACAAGAATTGATTGGTGGCTAACCTAAAAGGGAATCCAAAGGTCTTCTATAAGCATATTAACAGTAAAAAAGTTGTCAGAGGAGTGGTGGGGTCGATTAGGGATCAAAATGGAGATCTACTGGTGGAGGTAGAAGGCATGGCTCAGGTAATAAATGAATACATTGCATCGGTGTTTACCAAGGAAGAGGACTTCGCCAAAGCTATGGTAAACGAGGAAATTGCTGGGATACTGGATGAGATAAAAATAGATAAAGAGGAGGTACTAGGAAGGCTGGCAGTACTTAAAGTAGAGAAGTCACCCGGTCTGGATGGGATGCATCCTCGGTTGCTAAGGGAACTAAGGGTAGAAATTGCGGAGGTGCTGGCCAAAATCTTCCAATTCTCCTTACCTACAGGGGTGGTGCCAAAGGCTTGGAGGAATGCAAATGTCACACCCTTGTTCAAAAAAGGGGAGAAGGATAAACCTGACAATTACAGGCCAGTCAGTTTAACGTCAGTGGTGGGGAAGCTTTTAGAAACAATAATCCAGGAGAAAATTAACAGCCACTTGGACAAGTGTGGACTAATAAAGGAGAGCCAGCATGGATTTGTTAAGGGCAAATTGTATTTTGACGAACCCGATTGAATTGTTTCATGAGGTCACAGAGAGTGTAGATGAGGGCAGTGCAGTTGATGTTGTGTATATGGACTTTCAAAAGGCGTTTGATAAAGTAAAACATATTAATAAAATTGAAGCCCATGGGATAAAAGGGGCAGTAGCAGCATGGCTACAAAATTGGCTAAAGGATAGAAAAGAGAGTTGTGGTGAATGGCTGTTTTTTGGACTGGAGGGAGATATACAGTGGAGTTACCCAGGGTTCAGTACTAGGACCACTGCAGTTTTTGATATACATTAATGACTTGGACTAAGGGGTACAGGGCATAATTTCAAAATTTGCAGATGAAACAAAACTTGGAAGTGTAGTAAACAGTGAGGAAGATAGTAATAGACTTCAAGAAGACATAGACAGGCTGGTGGAATGGGCGGACACATGGCAGATAAAATTCAATGCAGAAAAGTGTGAGGTGATACATTTTGGCAGGAAGAATGAGGAAAGACAATACAAGCTAAATGGTAAAATTTTGAAGAGAGAGACCTGGGGGTGTTTGTGCACAAATCTTTGAAGGTGACAGGACAGATTAACAAAGCAATTAATAAAGCATATGGGATCCTGGGCTTTATAAATAGAATTGAGAGGTCGCACAACACCAGGTTATAGTCCAACAGTTTTATTTGAAATCACAAGCTTTCGGAGCTATCGATTGCCCCTTCTTCAGGTGAAGTAAATTAGATACAGAATCGCCAAAGCATATATAGATAGAGAACAAAGCATGTGTACCTTACAATTGCAGACCACTAAATTAAATCATCCTGTCTATCTGCCGAGGTGTGATAAAGTTAATCAAGTCAGCCAGGAAGGTACCACATCAAAGACATAGCAAGATACAACTGAGACAATGAGGTGTAGTCGCAGGGGTTCTAACGTGTCAAAAGCTGCCGTCTGTATGTAAAACGAAAAGCTTTAAAATTTTTACTTTTTTACTGGGAAAATTTTTACTTTTTTACTGGGAATCAGTATTTATAAATAGAGGCATAGAGTACAAAAACTAGGAAGTTATGCTAAACCTGTATAAAACACTGGTTCGGCCCCAGCTGGAGTACTGTGTCCAATTCTGGGCACCACACTTTAGGAAGGACGTGAAGGCTTTGAAGAGGGCACGGAGGAGATTTACTAGAATGGTTCCAGGGATGAGGGATTACAGTTACGTGGATAGACTGGAGCAGCTGGGTTGTTCTCTGTAGAACAGAGAAGACTAAGAGGAGGTTTGATAGAGGTGTTTAAAATCACAAAGGGTTTAGATAGAGTAAATAAAGAGAAACTGTTTTCAATGGCTGAATGGTCGCTAACCAGAGGGCACAGATTTAAGGTGATTGGCAAAAGAACCAGAGGTGACATGAGGAAAAACTTTTTTTTATGCAACGAGTGGTTAGGGTTTGGAATGCACTGCCTGATGTGGTAGTGGATACAGATTCAATAGTAGCCTTCAAAAGGGAATTGGATAAATACTTGAAGGAGAAAAAAATTGCAGGGATATGGGAAAGAGCGGGGGAGTGGGACTTCGAAAGAGCCAGCACAGACTCGATGGGCTGAATGGCCTCCTCCTGTGCTGTACTATTCTGTGAGAGCTTACTTGCTTGCAAACTGATGAGTCTCTAACTTCTTCCACTTCTGATGAATGGTCATTGACCTGAAACGTTAACTCTGTTTCCCTCTCCACAGGTGCTGCCTGACCTGCTGACTGCTTCCAGCATTTGCTGTTTAGTTCAGATTTCCAACATCTGCGCCAATGTTCCCTCTGAGTTGCACGCGTGCGTGGCCGTGCAGTAATCTACAAGGTCCCGCGCAGGCCGCTCACCAGCTTTTACATTGTAAATACCGCGCATGCCCAGAAATTTAAAGGGACCACGCATTAACAGAAACAGGCCACGCAGAACATAGTGCAGCCCACAGGTAACACTGTTCTGTAGTATTTTGCTTTCGTCTTAATAAGAGCTTACTGTCTCTCTCGCTGTTCGCTGCCACGCCACAGTAGCTGGAGCTTCGACAGGTACAGGTGTTTGCTCAGCTTATACTCTAGATGGACATTTACTTGGTGGTAGTATCAGAACAAGCTGCAGGTGCTTCAACCTAGCAATTCACTGTGCTACACCCGCCATCCAATGGTTTATTTTTCACAACACACGGCTATCTGACACTCATCCTCCATATGGGAACATACCCACGGAACCGTAAAAAGTTCTCCCTGCTCTTCCAAGATTCTATCTGGAAATAATCAGATCAAGCTGTCGTGGTGCATAAGGTACAAGCCAAAGGACCATCAGGAGCCTCCTCCAATCCCGCAGGTTCATGTGAACATGGAAGGAGTGCTCTTGATCGAGTTTAGAAGGGTCAGGAATCAATGTTCCATCAAACAGATATTTTGACCATATTTACCTGATACCAGCGGTGGCCCAGCTAGTCCCACTGGGGCTATCCCCAAGTTGTTCATAGCAGTAGCCCATGCTGTGGTGCCAGTAACGGACATGCTGATCTGACTGGGGCCTATGACTATACCTTCCAAACCTTCTGTTGCTGTGGGAAAAAAAAGGAAATAATATAAGTAACTAAAGTTAGATCTTGCCCTGGGCTCAAAGGACATAAAATACTGTTTGGCTGCATGAATCCAGGGCGATTGCAAGACTTGTTTTCTCTGAGTGTCAGTATTGGCCTGTCGTAAACAGGGCGAGTCTCTGCTTTGTGCATCCCTTTTATTTCTTTCCTTCATTTTAGTCATTTAAACTGTCCCTACTGAGAAGCTGATTTTATCTGGGCACAGTGATGAGTCAGCCGTGGCTCAGTGGGAGCACAATCACCTCTGAGTCAGAAGATCATGGGTTCAAGCTCCACTCCAGACACTTGAGCACACAATCTAGGCTGACTCTCCAGTGCAACACTGAGAAAGTGCTGTACAGTCAGAGGTGCCGTCTTTCGGATGACACGTTAAACCGTGGCCCCATATACCCTCTCAGGTGGACATAAAAGATCCCACATCACTATTTCGAAGAAGAACAGTGGAGTTCTCCCCCGATGTCCTGGCCAATATTTATCACTCAACCAACATCACTAAAACACATTATCTGGTCATTTATCACATTGCTGGTTGTGGGAGCTTGCTGTGCACAAATTGGCTGCCGTGTCTCCTACATTACAACAATGACTACAGTCAATAAAGTACTTTTTGAAGTGTAAAGAGTTTTGGGGCAGCCTGAGGATGTGAAAGGCACTATATACCAAGCTAAAGGGAGGGACAGATAATCAGAGGCAAGAAGTCCTTGGGGTAGAAATTCGGTATCGCCCCATTCGGGGCGCAATTATTGGCCGGGCGCAAAGATTAGCGCCTGGCGCTAATTATTGCCTCCAACTGCAAACTTGGCTTTTATCGCCCCTGGAGGTGATTGGAGCGCTAAATCAGGCGCTACACACCTGCCTTAAGGCGCAAAGGCCGAGGAGCGAGGCGCTAACTCAGAGCGCTGGCGAAGCTCATGTGATGTCAGTCAGCAATGGAACACACACACAATGGCATGGGCCAGTTCTTAAAGGGAAGGGTTGATCTTGCTCTCTATCCACATCCTGCTCATTGCAGCCTTGAATCTCGGCCTGGAGAGACCTGCACATCAATTCTGCTGGAAAGAACAATGGAGAGTACCAGGGAAAGAGCTCAGAGTGCAGCCCCCACAGTCTCTTCTAAAACGATACAAGGGCAAATCAAAATGAATCTGCAAAGTGCTGCTCAGTACCCAAAACTCTTTCGCACAGCGTTGAATCTCTCCAGAAGTCTCTCTCTCTCTCTCTCAGAATGCGTGGTGCAAAAATGTCAGCAACAAAAAAAGGCAGGAAGTGTTCGCCTTTAAATAGCACTCCCCCAGTCCCTTCCCGACTGCAAAACGCTCCCCTCAACCTGTTGTTGCTAGTGGCAGACGGTAAGGCAGGGGGCGCCACTCAATATCCAGTCTGGGGCGATACCGGGGCGTTGCACACTCGACTGACGTCACGATCTGCCGGTGCAGGAGATCGTGGCGGTAGTGTTTAGCGCCGCCGCAAAATGTCTAGTTAATTTCGTGAGCGGCGCAAACATCGCCGCCCATGGGCGCCCTCTTAAGGCGCTAATGGGAGGAGCAAACCAACTGAATTTCACCCCCCCCTTGTGTCAAATTCACGTACCTTCTAGTGTCCTGTTCAAGACTACCACTTGGCAAAAGAGGGACTCAAAAAGTGGAAAAAGTTGCCGTTAAAAATAAAACAGTAGAGAGATAAATAAATGGCAGAGCAGTTGGCCATCTGTGGGTTCTGCTTGCTGCGCTAAGAACACACATACATTGAGTTTTATGGGGCTGGAGGTTTGGAAAGGGCGGTTTCCTCATTGGTGGATAAATCTCAAATCAGAACCCCAAGGTCTATTAGTCTCAGTAACCTGAGACACATGCAGATTACTGGGAGTATCGAGTAAACTTTATATATGTGGCTCCACTGTATGTACTCGAGTAGCTGACAAAGACAAAAAGTTTGGACACACCTGCTCTAAAGGCATTCAGTGTCATGCTCAGTATACTAGAAATGTCAATTTAGTCCTGTGTGATGTAGCAGACAACATCTGCATTTTTGAGCATCTGGAAACATTAATATTGAGCTCAGTGAGAGAGTGCAAAGGGTGTTTGGAGCAAAGGTTGTTCCTCAACCTCTGTGTATTTAGTCAAAATCCATTTGACTCTCCAGCTCGAAGGTGCATAGTCAGACCCACAATACACTGCAGCCTGACTGTAGCAAAGAGTTATAGGAGGAAAAATTGTGTCGCGCCCCCTTTGGGGCGCTAACTTCGCCAGGGCGTTACTTTTAGCACCCGAAGAAATTAGCGCCCCCGTGCCCGGAATTGAATGGTAGCATCCCAAGCAGGAGGCGGGGCGCTACTGGAAGCGCTCCCCCTCCCTCTTGGGGCGCTCCCATTGAATATTGCCGCGCTACGTGCAGCAGCGCCACGTCATTGCAGGCCTCCCTCCACTGATTAAAGGGGAGGGGCCTAGTGCAGCGTGCACCGGGGCCCTGCTGGACCACCGGGGAACAGGGTGTCGGGAAAACAGCCCGCACTTAAGAGGAGCGCTGGGGTGACGGATCGCAGCCGACACCCCGCAGGAGGAGGCTAGAGGGGGCAAGAGCTGGCAGGCGGCCCCCAAATAAATGGCCGCCTGGCACCTGCCCTTTAATTATCGCCGCCTCGGCCGCAAACACGACACCCCGACCCTGTCGGACATATTGTCCGCTGGTAGGTCAGGGGGCGCGAGCCAAGCTTGCGGCCGGGGCGCTGCGCACGCCGATGATGTCATCGCCGGAGGCGCAGCACTGCGGGGCGCTGCTGGCTACCACCTCCGCTAACCTCCCGCTGAATTTCGTGGGAGGTGTTAGCAGCGCCGCGCCCAGGCGCTAGGTGCTTTGCGCCCGGTTAGCACCCCCTCAGGAGGCGCAAAGTAACTTTCCCCCATCGAGTCATACATCACAGAAGGAGGCCATTCGGCCCATCGTGCCTGTGCCGGCTCTGTGAAAGAGCTGTCCAATTAGTCCCACTCCCCTGCTCTTTCCCCATAGCTCTGCAAACCTGTAAAACTGAACTATTGCAAAGACACATTTGAGAATACACGAATACTAGGATCTTCCTCTAACTCTCAGATTTGTTAATTAATACGCGGTGAAATGTGACGAATCATAGACCGCAAATTTGCATACCGTGTCCCCGTGAATTTTAGGTCCCAGCAGGTAATTCTGCCGCCTTCCTTTTCATAGTAAAGCCCCAACTACCCAGCCTTCCACCCACTAAACAAAACCAACAATCTGCACATGTAGCGAAACTGGTCAAGGAGACTGGGTGACCATCGGCAGAGACGGTAGGAAGTAACAGGGAGGGTAGAAAGGGGATTATCGGTGGAGCTGCATTTGTCTAATAGGTTTATCTGTTCCTTTTTGTCCATAGCACAACTGGAGCTACGATTGTAACAATTAGTGAGCGGTGTAGCGCAGACATTGTGAGACTCTTCTGTTGACCAGGGCCTCGCTACACACCAGCGTTGGGCTGGAAATAGGGGAGACAACATTGCAGCTCCAATTCTGTGTCCTGCACTCGCATCTAGCAAGGCTCCATGATGCAGTGAAGCCTTGCAAGTTCTTCCCTAGGAATGATGGTTAAAGTTGCATTGACAGATTTTTATAAATCTGAAACTTAATGTTGGAATACAATGTCAAGTTTTTGGGTATTTAATATTATTTGTGCACTGGGACCATAAGGAATTAAATGCTCCTTTCTCAGTTAGCCATGTTAATAACCTTATTGGGGTCTACTCACCTTTCTCCGCCACATTCCCGGGCCACAGGAATGTTTACCAGATTTTCCATTCTTCCCTCCTCCTCTGCTATTCTGCTCTAACCATTTACACCTCCTCTGTAACCATCTTTTGTTTCTTTACTTGTCCCATTACCACCCCCTTTTGCCTTGGACCAGCATCCCCTTTGTCATTTAATCGCTCCTGCCCATCACCCTATCACAGACCTTCCCCCTCTGTTCTTTTCCTGTCCCCTCCCCCTTTCCCTGGCTCTGTACTTGCTTAAAAACTGTTCATCTCTAACCTCTCCCAGTTCTGGTGAAAGCTCATCGACCTGAAACATTAACTCTGTTTCTCCCTCCACAGATGCTGCCTGACCTGCTGAGTGTTTTCCAGTTGTTCGGTTGCCAAGACCCTAAGCTCTGGAATTCCCTGCCGAAACCTCTCCGCCTCGCTACCTCTCTTTCTGCCTTTAAGATGTTTCTTAAAACCTACCTCTTTGACCAAGCTTTTGGTCGCTTGCCCTAAGTTATCCTTATGTGGCTCGGTGTCAATTTTTTTTGTCTTAAAATACACCTGTGCAGCGCCTTGGGACGTTTTACAACATTAAAGGCGCTATATAAATACAAGTTGTTGTTGTTTTCTGTTTTTATTTAATAGCCTTATTGTTATTCTGTAACCTATTGTGTAGATTTGAATGGCCTGCAATCAAACCGATGTGGAAGTTTACTGCGGCCGGTTTTACGCAGCCCAGTTTCATTGGCAGGAATGAGTGAAAAATATCCATTCACGAGGCGCATGCAGCAAAGCTCCTTTCACACTGGTAACTGGCGCACATCGTGAATGTTTCACTAGTGACCCTGTGGAGTGCCGGAAGTTTTGGTGAAACAGCTACGTTGTCAAAATGAAAAGCCCCCTTTCGCTCACCGGGCGCTGCTGGTCCTTGTGGATGTTCATCACAGAGAAACAGAAGGAGGTTTCCTTTCTGCTTCAGCGGTGCAGCCCAACGCATACCCCAGAAACAAAGACTGGTGTTACTGGGCTGCCATTTGCTGCAGCAGGGCTTCTGATGGCGTCTGCCATTAGTTAGACCTGCTGCTGCACCCTTCAGCTCAAAACATTTTTGCCCACAAAGTCGCTGGAAGTGCGAGCTGATAGCATCGCAGCGAGGGGAACAGAGCACCTGGGATCTGAGTGAACAGGGCAAGCAACAGGGTATCTCCTTAACCAATCCGAATTAAGGATTGGGAAATAAACAGCGGAAGGACAGAGAAGGAAGGAGAATTTTCAATGTCAAATCAGGTAGAGAGAGAGAAATAAAGAGAGGGAATGAAAGATTGGATTAAGAGAGAGAGAGAGAAAAAGAGACAAAGGAAAGGTAAGAAAAAAAACATTTTTAATATGTCCCTAAAAAATTCTAAATCTGAAGAAATGAGACTCCAGACTTGTAATAGTTCATTCTCAGTGCCAGCGAGACTGATTGGCAGTCACAAACACTTCTCACATCGTTAAGAGGGTACTTACGCATGTAATGACAAAACTTAACTTTCTGGGGGGTTTTCATTCATGGAATGTGGGCGTCGCTGGCAAGGACAGCATTTATTGCCCATCCCTAATTGCCCTTGAGTAGGTGGTGGTGAAACACCTTCTTGAACCATTGCAGTCTGTGTGGTGAAGTTACTCCCACAGTGCTGTTAGGGAGGGAGTTCCAGGATTTTGACGAGTGAGATATTTCCAAGTCAGGATGGGGTGTGACTTGGAGGGGAACTTGGAGTTGGTGGTGTTCCCATGCACCTGCTGCCCTTATCCTTCTAGGAGGTAGAAGTCACGGGTTTGGGAGGTGCTGTCGAAGAAGCCTTGGTGAGTTGCTGCAGTGCATCTTGTCGATGGTACACACTGCAGCCCCGGTATGCCGGTGGTGGAGGGAATGAATGTTTAAGGTGGTGGATGGGCTGCCAATCAACCAGGATGCTTTTTTCTGGATGGCGTTGAGCTTCTTGAATGTTGTTGGAGCTGCACTCATCCAGGCAAGGGGAGAGTATTCCATTACACTCCTGACTTGTGCCTTGTAGATGGTGGAAGGGTTTTGAGGAGTCAGGTGAGTCACTCGCCACAGAATACCCAGCCTCTGACCTGCTCTTGTAGCCACAGTATTTATGTGGCTGGTCCAGTTAAGTTTTCGGTCAATGGTGACCCCCAGCATGTTAATGGTGGGGGATTCGATAATATTAATGCCATTGAATGTCAAGGGGAGGTGGTTCAACTCTCCCTCATTGAAGATAGTCATTGCCTGGCACTTATGTGGCATGACTGTTACTTGACACTTATCAGCACAAGCCTGAATGTTGTCCAGGTCTTGCTGCATGCGGACATGGACTGCTTCATTATCGGAGGAGTTGTGAATGGCGCTGATCACTGTGAAATCATCAGCGAACATCTCCACGTTTGACCTTATGATTGACGGTAAGGTCATTCATGAAGCAGCTGAAGATGGTTGGGCCTAGGATACCGCTCTGAGGAACTCCTGCAGTGATGTCCTGGGGCTGAGATGATTGGCCTCCAACCACCACAACCATCTTCCTTTGTGCTAGGTATGACTCCAGCCAGTGGAGAGGTTCCCCTCTGATTCCCATTGACTACAATTTTACTGGGGCTCCTTGATGCCACACTTGGTCAAGTGCTGCCTTGATGTCAAGGGCAGTCACTCTCACCTCACCTCTGGAATTCAGCTCTTTTGTCCATGTTTGAACCAAGGCTGTAATGAGGTCGGGAGCCAAGTGGCCTTGGCGGAACCCAAACTGGGCCTCAGTGAGCAGGTTATTGGTGAGTAAGTGCTGCTTGATAGCACTCTCGACCACACCTTCCATCACTTTGCTGATGATTGAGGGTAGACTGATGGTGTGGTAATTGGATTTGTCCTGCTTTTTTGTGGACAGGACATACCCGGCCAGTTTTCCACATTGTCGGGTAAATCCCCGCGGCTAGTTCTGGAGCACAAGTCTTCAGCACGATAGCTGGGATGTTGTCGGGGCCCATAGCCTTTGCTCTATCCAGTGCGCTCAGCCGTTTCTTGATATCACGTGGAGTGAATCGAATTGGCTGAAGACTGGCTTCTGTAATGGTGGGGACCTCAGGAGTAGGTGATGAGTTTAATGGGCAATTAAAGCAAGTTCCTAAAAACAGAATGTCGAGGCTAATGGCCATTTTCACAAAGCTAACAGCGGAGTGCACAACTTGGACAGCAACTTGTGGATATTCATATTTAGCCGTGCATCTGCTCCTCGCCGAAAGTAGCTGTGCCATTTACCCAGAAATAACAGCGAGCGCCATTAGCCTTGCCGTTGTTTTGACAGCAAATTCTGACCCATAGTCTAGAACCTGCATTATGTTAGCACCGATCTCTGGTAACTCATTTTCGATGGTACTAATGGATGAAATGGCTTTTCTGTGAGTCTTGGTCCTTTGCCATTTCACATCTATCTGTGTAAATCAACACAGAGGTATGTCCTAATTTACACTCTTTATTTGCTTGTAGTAAAGGGAAGGAGCGCACACTACAGTAAATTGCGCTATAGTAACCCCACAAATAGGTGAAAGTAGCTCTTCAGGTTACATCACCAGGAATAAAAGAGAGAGAGCTGGCAATTACACAGCCTCTCAGGAGCTCACCAAGTGCTCACATACAATGGCCCAGAATTTGCTGGGAAAATAACGGTGAGCTTAATGCGCACGCCGTTATTAGTGTGTAAAAAATCCAGCAATTTGTGGTGAGGAAGAGATACGCCGTGAATTGTCAATCGCCACAGGTTGCTGGATGATTCGCGCTGCTCCGCTCTGCCTCCTTAAAATGGTGGCTCGCCCTTAACCTCCCCGTGAATTTCATGAAATTGCTGGTTTTGCACATTAATTACCCATTAAACTCGCCACAAAAATTTAGGGCTGGTACTTAACGACAGAAGGACGCTTTTAATTACGAGATTTATGTTCCTCAACCTCTCTGGCCCAGAAAGGGAACAACTGAAACTGTGGTAGTAAATTGTTGTTAAATTTTAAATTACATTTTTTTTCTTTTCCTTTCTGTCTCTTTTATTCTGTCTCTCTTAATCCAATCTTTCTTCCCCTCTCTTTCTGTTCCTGATTTGACTCAAATTCACCCTACTTCCTTCTCCATCATTCCTCGGTTTCATTCGCAATCCTTAAATCTTATTAGTTAAGGAGGTAGACTGGTGGTCCCGTCGTTCACTAAGGCCCCAGATGCCCCGTTATCAGCTCACACTTCCAGCAATGTGCGGCGCAAAAAGGATTCGAGCTGTTGTGGGAGGGAAAAAAATCTAAGTAATGGGTAGCGTCGCGAGATGCCTCGCTCCAGCAAATTCTGGGCCAACAAATCGCTTTGACATGCAGTCACTGTTGTCATGTAGATGAACACAGCAGCGATTGTATGCACAGCAAGATCCCACACACACAGCAAATGAGAGCCCTTTCTCGGAGTACTCCACTGACAGGACAAGTCGGTCCCTTGCTGAAGTCTCTTTTTTCTCCTCTAGGTTCCCATCCAGCAAATGAAAGAGTGAAATAAAAGTTATAAAGGAAATGACAATCACAGGACAGTCATTCCATGTGAGGCGAAGCTAGACAGATATAGTAAAATCGGTTATCAGTTTGAACTTTGTGCACTTTTGAATGAAGCTGAGCTGAATCAATTGGAAGGGTCACAGCTCAGCCCGCGCTTTAATTATACTATGTGAGGTTATCGGTTACATTGGACCACTGGAACCTTTAATCGACTTTGCCAAGGCAAGTTTATTAAGTTGTTAGGAGGTCAAGATTTGGGAGAACACTTTATTGTCAGTGTGTGCACTCACAGACGTAAATATTTTCCTTTGCTATGTGTAGCCAACATGTGTTCTTTATTGATAATTGCATATAGCACGCGACGTCCTTCAGCTCCCACAGGACTGGGGCCAGGTCGGGTCAACATTGCTAGTGTCTGACTGGGCCAACTGTGACAGCAGCCGCACTCTCAACATCCCCTCGGAATTGGCTGCTCACTGCTTCATCTGCTAAATACCACTCTGGCAAAAGACCGGCTGCTCAGCACAGTGCAATGTAATGCTATTTGTTGCATAATGCATGAGGATTTATTAACAAGCCTTGGTTATGCTTAATAAGCAGTGGCTGCAGATTGGCAGCTCAGACCTTGGGTACAAACCCGTACTGTTTTCACATAGCGGCCCATTTTAAAGCCCACCTCCATGGGTGCTAGCAGTGAAAAATATGGCATTTTGGGGGAAAAAATTCAGTATCGACCATTTTGGGGCACTAACATCGCCTGGGCACTATTTAGCGCCGGCGACCGCGAAATTCAGTTTTATCGCCCCAAGAGAGAAGTGGAGCGCTAAATCAAGCGCTACACACTCCTCTTAGGGTGCTAACGTCGGAGAGTGGGGCGCTACCGCAGAGCGCTACTCAAGTTCAGGCGCTGTCAATTAGAGAGTCCTCAGACAGACTGGCGCCTTCCAGTTCTTAAAGGGGAGGTTCAATCATGTTGCACAGCCTCACTCTGATCATTGCTGCCTGTGACCTGGGCCTGCAAGGAGCTGCAAACCATCCTTGAAAGATCTCATGGCTGATCAGAGGCCCAGGGAGCGAGCTCGCTGGTTCAGCGACCAGGCCTTGGAGGCTCTGGTCGTGGTCATGGAACGCCGATGGGCAGTGCTCTTCCCAGACACTGGAGGAGGCCATTGCCGCAGGAGTTCAGGAGGATGTGGAGGGAGGTTGCCCAGTACGTCTCGGCCAGAAGTGTGGTCCACAGGACTCCCACTCAGTGCCGCAAGAAGGCCAACGACCTCATTCGGGTGGTCAGGTTGAGTACATGCTTCAAAAACCTCTACAGCCACCATCTCAACCTCACTCTGTGCACAGACGGTATAAACCGCCAAATTCCCAGCATTCACCCAACAACTATGCCCATCTACTAAAAGTCACATCCACATCTCACGCCTTGCATACATTAACAGCTATTCAACTACGGTAGGCACATCTGCCAAACACATGGCTGCACATTCACTCATACGCTGTCCTGTTTCTTGCAGGCCAAGCTTGCTCATAACAGGAGGGAGCAGCAACGCACAGGAGGAGGTCAGCCGGAGCTGCACTCCCTTACAGACCTGGGAGGAACGAGTGCGCAACATCATTGCGGCCCAGGTCGTGGGCGCTGTGGCAGTCGGAGACATTGACCCCCTTGGGGACAACAACGGTATGTTCTTCACCACTCCCTCTACTCTCTTACCACTTCCCCCTCACACCACAAGCCCTTCCCACTTTCCATCTATGTATACTGTCTCCATTCCTTGCTTCCTTCCTGCCTCCTCCACTGACATTAAACCCACTCTTGTGCCTTTATGCTTTCAGATAATCAGCCACCAGCTGACCAGCCTGTCCCTCAGCCTCCCAGTGGCAGCGACGCGGGAGAGGAGGAGGAGGAACGCCAAGCCGGAGCCTCACTGCCTGTGTCTCCCGAGGACGAGAGGTCCGACAATGGGGCCACGCGGTCGCTGGAGGGGAGTCTAGGAAATGGGTCTGATGTGGGTGAAGCCCTGGGACCTAGCAGGCTGCAGCAACGCCACGGGGAAAGGGAAGCTCGGGGGGCCATCTCCCCGGAGGGTGAGTGCGTGCGCGAGTTCTGCTGCACAGGCCTCAGATGAGGACCTCAAGGTGGAGGTCTTGACCACACAGGCGATGAGCATGCATACTTTTCCTATTGATGGGACCTCTTTCCTGTCCATTATTCTGTTCGGTTGGACAGGGACACCTGCTCATTGGCTGGATCTTTTAAAGGTCTCATGGTTGTACATCTCCAAGGATGCAATGATAGACTGGCACTATGGACGTTCATTGGAGCAAAGTCTAATAACAGGGTGCCTCTTGCTGCAGACTTTACAATTCATTCTTTATCAGAAAAACAATTCATTTATACCTCTTGAGCAATGGTAGAAATCGTGCAGATAAATAAATGAGAAACCCATTTTCAGAGAGAGCAGAAAATGCCACTGTTTGACTTTCAGTTGATTTGGCAAGCAACAAAGTTTCATCATAAAAATTGCTTCAGACATAATTTACAACAGCAGGAGTAGGGCCTTTTATGGATACTAACATATTGCTGTTTAAAGCAAAAAGAGGAGTGTGATTAATTATCAACTACTCTCAAGTGAAACAAAAAGTGCCAATAATGGTGAAGGAAAGTCAGGGCAGGTTGTAAACAACGGTGGTGAGATATTTCCCTTCCCCAGTTTAAATTTCCCAAAAGTAACAGGACAATATTTGCAGCAGCAGATTAAGACCACTTAAAAAAAAAAATACTAGTGTGTCAGCAACTGCAAACCTCGGACAGTTTGGAATGAGCTGTAGCAATCGCTGTTTATTATGAGATTTTTCTCAGACGTGGAGGGGTGGGGGTGGGGGGGGCGGGGGGCGGAATGAAGAAACCACAAAGTACTGCAGTTCCTGGTTTTGTTATCCAAGTCTCACTCACGAATGAGGTAAAGTCTGCATTCGGCATCTAGAGGACGATTATTCTGACTGAAACGACACTGTAGAACACGAGAGCAGCGATGTACAGAAATGGAGGCCCTGTCTTCACCCTACCTCCGCACACACGCACTTCCAGCACGGTTTACTGGATAGGGGATCCAGAAAAGGAGCCCCGTATAACACCCCACACACCCACCCTCCCTGCCCCCATACAATCCAATGGCACGGAGATCAAACTGTAGTGTCCCGACCGCTGCTGGGGTGGCCCACCCTCCAGGAGTGGCCTGGAGTCTCCAGGAATTAAAGATTCATCTCCAGGACACTGCTTGCGAGTAACCCAGGGAGAAAAATCATACAGAAAAGTCAGAGGGACATTAAAAACACATTTTCTTTGAACACTTTTGTTTACCAATTATAAAAATATTGGAGATGGGGCAATGAGTCTGCTCGACAGGCGGGCCCGTGGTGAGGAGAGGTCACGTGACAAAACCTCCAGGAATACATCCAACCACATTTGATAGCCCCGAACCACTGCCCCAGCTATGTTCAGCTAACCCAGCACAGACCAGGTGAGGTCCAGTCGGGCCAACACAGGCCAAAAGAATGGCTTCATCTAGCGGAATACTGAATTAACCCATTATTAGTCACAGAGGATAAAATAAACAAAAAGTAGCGGTGATTAACACTAAAATGTCAGGGCAGTGTTTCTTTGCACCTCCACGTGATTGCCTTCGAGAGTCCAGGACAAATTTACCCCAGTTGTTCCTAAATTGAACTCAGGTCATTGGCACAGTTTTACAGCCTCTCCCCAGAGATTATCGGGGTGAAATAGTCTTGGGCAGTATCACAAAACAGGCGATAGCAAATCGGCAGCCTGTTTTACACCTGGGCAAGTTTTATTTTCCATTGACGTGGTGTATAATAGGCTGTCTATTTACTATCACCTGCTTTGTGTTACCACCCAAGAATATTGTACCCCTCGTGTTCAGGCGGGGTGGGGGGGGGGGGGGCGGGGTCAATGGTGTACGTGACAACACCATGGCTGGATGGGGTGGGCTTGTCAAGCCTCTTTGGAGAAAGAGGAACTGACAACAATGATATGCACTTACATTGTGCCTTTAACATAGAAAACTCTCCCAAGGTACTTCATAGAGGCATTAGGAAAACAACAAATGCCAAGCCAAAAGAAGGTATTATAATGGGTGACCCTCTGGTGAAAGAAGTGGGTTTTCAGGTGGGTTTTAAAGATGGAGAGAGAGGTGGTGAGGCAGAGAGGTTTAGAGATGGAATTCCTGAGGCCTAGATGGCTGAAGGCACAGCCACTAATGGTGCAACAATGGTAGGGCATGCACATGAGCTCAGTCAGAGGCACCGAGCTGTAGGGCTGGAGGAGGTTATGGAAGGAGGGAGGGGTTGAGGCCATTAAAGGATTTAAACACAATGGTGAGAATTTTAACTTTGAGGCATTAGCAGGATTGTGGCCAATAAAGGTCATTGAGGATGGAAGTGTTAGGCAATCTGGGATAGGATACGAGCCGCAGAGTTTTAGATGAGCTGAAGGGTGAAAAATGGAATGCTGGCCAGGAGAATTTTGGAATAGTTGAGTTTGGAGATGATAAAGACATGGATGAGGGTTTCAGCAGCAGGGGGGCTGGGGTAGGGGCCTAGATGTGCAATGTTAGAGGTGAAAGAAGTCAGTCTTTGTGATGGAGAGGATAAACACAGCTTGGGATTGAATAGTGAGCTGAGGTCATGACTGTTTGGTTCAGCCTGAGGCAGTGGCTGAGAGGAAGATAGAGTCTGTGGAAAGGGTACCAGCACTACCAGCAGATAAAGAGGAGGAGGCCAAGGATGGATCCTTGGGGGACTCCTGAGGTGACAGTGTGGGGTAGGATTGGAGAGGTGCATAACAAATTCAAGGACTTTGAAAAGGAAAGGAAGCTTTCAGAGGGGTTGTAGTTTACAAGGATAGAGGGGTCGAGGGTCAGATTTTTGAGGAAGGAAGTTGATGTTGGCAGTTTTGAAAGTGAGCGGGGCAGTGCCTAAGGAGAGAGAACCATTCGCAGTGTCAGCTAGAATGGGGCCAGGTCGGGAAATTAGGTGGTCAGCAGTTTAGTGGCAATTAAGGCTGATGGAGCAGGAGGTGGGAAAGAGGTTGGTTAAGGTTAAACCCTGGCGGTGTGCAGGGCAGAAAGGCCAGCAAGGGAGAATGATGGGGCAGTTGGGGATTGCTACTTGGAAGGAGGCAGCGATAGGTGCTTTATTGGGCTGTTTGGACATTATCAGGTACTCCGACTCCCCACACCTGATAAACTGCACAAATGAAGACGTTAACACTGAATGCATTCATCCTATATCTTGTAAAGCTAATCTTATATAAAATATTTAACCATCAGATGTCATTTGTTTATGGATAGTGTTGCTTTAAAAAATGATAGAAGAAAACAAAAAGAACCAGAAGGAGATGAGGAGAATTTTTGTTTACGCAGCGAGTTGTTATGATCTGAATGCACGGCCTGAAAGGGTGGTGGAAGCAGATTCAACAGTAACTTTCAAAAAGGAATTGGATAAATACTTGAAACTGAAAAAATATGCACAGCGAGGAGGAAAGAGCAGGGGAGTGGGATTAATTGGAGAGCTCTTTCAAAGAGCCGGCACAGGCACGATGGGCCGAATGGCCTTCTTCTGTGCTGTATCATTCTATGAAATTAAGAAGGATAAATGACCAGGGTGATAGCACTGTAAAAACATTAATGTTGTGAACGGATTGGTTATTAAATTCTATCTTGGAAGACTTTCTAATTAGTACTTGGACGACAGTGAATTGCTCTTTTGCTGAAATACAACACTGGACCACCCTCCAGTTAATTTAATTGAGGAGAGCACAATTGGATTGAGCGAATAAAAAAAAATGTTGTCACTGGGGCAATTCTGAGCGCAAATAAACAGCAGTTCAGCAAAAACATTGCATTGTATATTAGATCGTTTTGCTCTTCGGATTAAAGAATTAGCTCTGTAGGTTTGATGGAATAACTTTGAAACCCACTGCACTGACCAGGAAAAATGAGACATTCTCAGCATTTTGGTGCTGCAGCTTCTTCAGAACTAATTGTGCGGTAATTGAATTCAGTGGCAGAATATAGGGAGAGTGGAGATCTTCAAAGTCCGTTCAATTTAATCTTTCATTCACACCAGCAACAAGCACACAATACAGCAAGACCCCAAACTGCATCAGACTGTTCCCAGCAATCAGGCCTCCTGAAATATTTAACGCCGATTAAAGCACGGAGAATTCTCAGCCTTACATGACTATCAAACCATGCAGCAACCCTCATACCTTCTGCAAATTACATCTTTCCATCTGCACATTCATGCAGGGCGTGAACTGTATTTTGTGGTATTTACCCCCACGATAAGACACCATTACTGTTCGAACTCTGATGTTACATACCCATTGTTCTCTATGCCAGCGAACCCTGGCAACTGTGCCCTCCCGGTTAAAGCATGAAAACAAACTTTTAATTGTTATTCAAGACAGATATAACTTATAAAGCAATAAGACGGTGTACAGACTCAAAATGTGTTTCATTAGATGTGTTTCATCGTGGTCAGTGATATGAGTATTGAACTTGGAATCACATTTGTCAGACAGTCCTGTCCGCTTTATACAGATTTATCAACCAAAAAAATGAATTTCCATTGTTAAAATTGAGGTGAAAGTAATTTTATTTCACAAATGTTATAATGGGCTGTCTAAGTGACTTCAAGAAGAATTGGATTCTTGTAAAGCATTGGTTGTCAAGACATTGTCTGTAGGGAACCCATGGAAAGAGTAGCACATTACCATAAAGGCCGTTGCAGCAGAGCCTGGTCTCCAATCGGCTTGGATCACCTTGCCATTGGACCAAGACCTTGCTCTGTCAAGCCCGTGTAGTAGCTGGTGTGCAACGGCCACCCCACGTTAAAAGAATTCACACACAGGCATCTTCCACTCTTTAAAATGAAGTTCGGGACCTGGAACGTCAGGACCCTCATGGACAACTCCAACAGCGACAGACCGGAACGCTGTACTGCTATCGTTGCACGGGAGCTCAGATGTTTCGACATTGACATCGCCGCCCTAAGTGAGACCCGGCGGGCAGGGGAAGGCCAGCTCAAGGAGCAAGGAGGTGGCTACACCTTCTTCTGGAAAGGCAAACCTGAAGAACGACGCCACCTCCATGGGGTAGGCTTCGCCATAAAAAATGAACTAGTTGGGCGTCTCAGAGACTCTCCTAGCGGTATAAATGAGCACCTCACGACTCTTCGGCTCACCCTAGCCCGGAACCAGTGCGCTACGGTCATCAGTGCGTACGCCCCAACACTGGAAGCCACAGACGAGACCAAAGAGGAATTCTACTCCAGCCTCGAAAAATCCCTGTCCCGAGTCCCAACGGGCGACAAGCTGATCATCCTCGGTGACTTTAACGCCAGAGTTGGAAAGGACACAGACATCTGGGGAGGTGATCGGCAGAGAGGGGGTAGGGAAAGCCAACTCCAACGGTACCCTCCTCCTGTCGAAATGCTCAGAACATGGCCTTGTCATAACCAACATCTTGTTCCGTCAGAGAGACAAGTACAAGGCTTCATGGCAACACCCTCGCTCCTAAGCACTGGCATCTGCTGGACTACGTCATCGTCCAAGCGAGGGATCACAAGGACGTCCACATCATCCGCGCCATGACAGGAGCTGACGACTGCTGGACAGACCACTGCCTAATCCGTTATGTCATCTCCATCAATGTAGCCCCAAAACAGCGGCGGCAACAGAAACAATGCCGCAGGAAAATCAACGCTGGAGCACTCAAAGACCCTGCTAAGAAAGCTTTATTCAGCCTGCGCCTCACAAACAACCTGATGACTCCCAGTGATTCAGAGACACAGAGTGTCCACAGTGCCTGGTCTGCACTCAAGACCTCCATAATCAGCACCTGTGAAGAGACACTCAGTCACTCGACCAGGAAACACCAAGACTGGTTCGACGAGAACGACCAGGACATCCAGGAGCTAATAAGCTACAAGCGCAAGGCATTCCTGATCTGGAAACAGCAACACAGCTCGAGAGCAAGAAAGCAGCTCTACAGACACCTGAAGGCCAAGGTCCAACAAAAAACTCATGACCTAAAGAACAGATGGTGGGTGGAGAAAGCGCAGGAGATCCAGCAGCTAGCCAACAACCACGACATGCATGGATTCTTTAGCGCAGTCAAGACCATCTACGGCCCAAGCACCCAAGATCCTACCCCACTGCGGGCCAAGAACAGAAAGGCAGTCAGTGCCCGCTGGAAGGAGCACTTCGAAGATCTCCTTAACCGAGACTCTGTCTTCGACGCGAGTGTCCTCAACTCCATCCCGCAGCATGCTACCCGCCACCATCTCAGCACAACCCCAGCCCGGCATGAGGTTGAAAAGGCCATCCGACAACTGAAGAACAACAAGACCTCAGGAGCAGATGGAATCCCTGCCAAGGCACTAAAGCATGGCGGAGAAGCACTACTGGCGTGAATTCATGAACTCATTTCTCTTATCTGGAAGGAGAGCATGCCAGGGGATCTCAGAGATGCCGTAATTGTGACCATCTTCAAGAAAGGTGACAAGTCCGATTGCGATAATTATGGAGGAGTTTCCCTGCTGTCTGCCACAGAGAAAGTCATCGCAAGAATCCTCCTCAATCGTCTTCTCCCAGTGGCCGAAGAGCTCCTCCCAGAGTCGCAATGCGGATTCCGCCCACTAAGGGGCACAATGGACATGATCTTCACCGCACGTCAATTACAAGAGAAATGCAGGGAACAGCACCAACTGCTGTACATGGCCTTCTTGGATCTCACAAAGGCCTTCGACACTGTCAACCGTGGGGGATTTTAGAGTGTCCTCCTCAAATTCGGCTGCCCTCAAAAGTTTGTCACCATCCTCCGCCTGCTTCATGACGACATGCAAGCCATGATCCTGACCAATGGTTCCACCACAGACCCAATTCACATACGGACCGGGGTCAAGCAAGGCTGTGTCATCGCACCAACGCGCTTCTCGATCTTCCTTGCTGCAATGCTCCATCTCACCCTCAGTAAGCTCCCCGCTGGAGTGGAGCTAATTTGCAGAACAAACGGGAAACTGTTCAACCTCCGTCGCCTCCAGTCCAGATCCAAGGTCGTCCCTTCCTCTGTCGTCGAATTACAGTATGCAGACGACGCTTGCGTCTGCGCACACTCGGAGGTCGAACTCCAAACCATCATCAACACCTTCACCGAAGCGTACGAGAACATGGGCCTTACACTAAACATCCGTAAGACAAAGGTCCTCTACCAACCTGCCCCCGCCACACAGTACTGCCCCCCGATTATCAAAATCGACAACAAGGCCTTGAACAACGTGGACCACTTCCCATAACTCGGGAGCCTACTGTCAACAAGGGCAGACGTCGATGACGAAGTCCAACACTGCCTTCAGTGTGCCAGTGCAGCCTTCGGTCTGAGGAAGAGAGTGTTTGAAGACCAGGACCTCAAACCCGGCACTAAGCTCATGGTCTACAGTGCAGTAGTGATACCCGCCCGGCTGTATGCCTCAGAGACATGGACCATGTACAGAAGGCACCTCAAAGCACTGGAGAGGTACCACCAACGCTGCCTCCGCAAGATCCTGCAAATCCATCGGCAGGATAGGCGCACCAACGTCAGTGTTCTCGCTCAGGCCAACATCCCCAGCATCGAAGCTTTGACCACGCTCGATCAGCTCCGATGGACGGGTCACATCGTCCGATACGAGACTCCCAAAACAAGCGCTCTACTCGGAGCTCCGACATGGCAAGAGAGCCCCAGGTGGGCAGAGGAAACGCTTCAAGGATACCCTCAAAGCCTCCTTGAAAAAGTGCAACATCCCCACTGACACCTGGGAATCCCTGGCCCAAGACCGCACAAAGTGGAGGAGAAGCATCCGGGAAGGCACCAAACACCTCGAGTCTCTTTGCCAGGAGCAAGTGGAAGGAGTGCACGTCAACCCAAGCACCCCACCCACCCGCCCCTTCAACCACTGTCTGCCCCACCTGTGACAGAGACTGTAGGTCCAGCATTGGACTCATCAGTCACCTGAGAACTCATTTTTAATGTGGAAGCAAGTCATCCTCGGTTCCGAGGGACTGCCTAAGAAGAGAAGACCATAAAGGTCCTCTAAATAATAAAACACTACCAGAGACTTCATCTAAATAGTAATACATCCCCAGAGACCTCATCTAAACTTGCTCTAAATAGTAATACACTCTGAGAGACCTCATCTAAATAGTAAAATCTCCAGGTCTCTCACTCTCTCCGAAATAGCAACTTACTCCTCGAGAGCTCTTCTAATCAGCAGCACACTCCCAGGACTCCCTGCAAATAGTAACACACTCCCAGTGACCTCATCTAAATAGTAACACACTCCCAGTGACCTCATCTAAATAGTAACACACTCCCAGTGACCTCAACTAAATAGCAACACACTCCCAGTGACCTCAACTAAATAGTAACACACTCTAAGTGATTTCCTCCAAACAGTAACCAACTTCCCGAGATCTCCAAGTATTGGCATTCTTTCAAGGACCTCCTCTAAAAAGCAACACATTGTGAGCAACTTTCTCTAAACTATAGCACACTCCCAGAGACTTCCACAAAATAATAAAACACTTCCTGAAACCACCACTAAATCGTAACACCTCCCTGTGACCTTTTTAAATAGTAAGACACTCTCGAGAACCTCCTTAAGACTAGCACACTCCCAGAGACCTCCGTTAAATCGGAAAATACTCCAAGAGATCTGTTCTAAATTGGCAGCCGTGCCTTCAGTCGTCTAGCCCCTAAGTGCTGGAATTCCCTCCATAAACCTCTCTGCCTTTCTACCTCTCTCTCCTCCTTCAAGACGTTCCTTAATATCTACATCTTTGACCAAGCCTATGTCCTAATATCACCTTATTTGGCTCAGTGTCCAATGTTATCTGCTAACATTCCTGCGAAGTGCCTTGGGACGTTTTACTATGTTAAACAAGCTATAGAAATGCAAGTTGTTACTGTTGGTGTGAAAATCTGGTTTGCGGTCAGTAAAGCACAACTTCATTCCTATAAGATGTTCGGGGGAAGTTTTTCCAAATGAGTGGCCTTGATTGTATGGGAGAGTCTTTGCTAAAACACTGGACTGATGAATTGCACACAAATGTGCAATTGTGTTCATTAGGAATGCAATTTTCAAATGAGTTTTGATCGTAGAAAATCTCATCCACCTTAATGAGTGAATTTTAATGTATGGAAGGTCGCATGGATCATGCTCAAACTTCCGATATGCATTTCCATCGTGCAGAGCTATGGTGTGCCAGGATTGAGATAGCTGTGATTCGAAGCTGTACTGCCAGCTTGCTGCACATGTTGGGAATCAGGAAAGTGGCTCGAAACTACCGACAGATAAGATGCTGCTGGGAAACCAAAATATATAGTATTACGACAATTGTAAATATCAGCAATTATCCCTTTTTTGTTGCTTTAATTGATTATTATGTCTGCACACTATACTGGCTGACTTTTCAAATAAGAGTGCCTCTAAGGCTGCAAAGCACTTCATTTCGACATTTTTCTAATGCTCTATGTAATTAAATGAAAATATTTAACATTCATATTTTTTACAGGAATAAGTGAGCCAATGTTTACAAACTACAAAGAGAATAAATTGTTAAATCTATTTCTCATTGGGGCCATTCAAAGTCCTCAGCGTTAAGCAATATGAACAGAAATTGGTGGAAAACACTGGGGCTCAGGAGGACAGAGGGATGGACTTGGGTTTATCGAGTACCTCAGGAATCTCACCCCCACTCCACAATCAGGAATTACCTTGAAGCGCAGCAGCCATTCTGAGCAAGCAAGGTCCCACAAATAGCGAACGGGACGAACGACCAGTCAATGTGCTTTTTGGTGCAGGGAGGAACGTTGGCCAGGACAAGGGGAGAACTCCCTGCAAATTTTTAAAAATTCATTCACAGGATGTGGGTGTCGCTGGCAAGGCCAGCATTTATTGCCCATCTCTAGTTGCCCTTCAGAAGGTGGAGGTGAGCCGCCTTCTTGAACCGCTGCAGTCCGTGTGGTGAAGGTACTCCCACAGTGCTGTTAGGGAGGGAGTTCCAGGATTTTGACCCAGCGACAATGAAGGAACAATTATGTATTTCCAAGTCAGGATGGTATGTGACTCGGAGGGGAACTTGGAGGTGGTGGTGTTCCCATGAACCTGCTGCCCTTGTCCTTCTAGGTGGAAGAGGTCCCGGGTTTGGGAGGTGCTGCCGAAGGAGCCTTGGCGAGTTGCTGCAGTGCATCTTGTAGATGGTGCACACTGCAGCCACGGTACGCCTGTGGCGGAGGGAGTGAATGTTTAAGGTGGTGGATGGGGGGTGCCAACTGTAGAAACTGCTGACAGATAAAATGATGCCGGCAAACCAAAACATACAGTTTCCGACAATAGTTCCCACGAACCACTAGACAGTGTCTCACTTTATTATCCCTTCAATAGGATAGCTCCTCCAACAATGTAGCACTCATTCCATACAGTGATGGACCTTCAGCCTAGACTGTATACTTGAATCTTGGAATGGAACTTGAACCTACCACCTTCTGACTCAACGGCGAGAGTGTGAGCAACTGAGCCAAGTTGTTGTATGCTTGATTTGAAAAAAATACCCGAGTAATTCCTTAAATGACCCATTCAGATCAGGATGCTCTCGGGTTCGACCCCTAGTCTGCACTCATTTAGTCGATCTTTGCTGGGGTGGCTGTAATTGGCCTTCGAGTCTCTGAGTGGGGAAAGGAAAATCAGCAAGGGATTCTATACGTGATTGCTGTCCAGGAAGCCTGCTGGATGTGAATATGCGTGGCCATTCATGAGGAGGGTAGAATCATAGAATCTTACAGCACAGAAGGAGGCCATTCGGCCCATCGTGCCTGTCTTTGAAAGAGCTACCCAATTAGTCCCCTTCTCCCAGATAATCTGTTTTAGATGTTAGTTGAGGGATAAATATTGGCCAGGCCACCGGGGAGAACTCCTCTGCTCTTCTTCGAAAAAATGCCGTGGGATCTTTGACATCCACCTGAGATGACAGACGGGGCCTCAGTTTAATGTCTCAGCCAAAATACGGCACTGCCGACAGTGCAGCACTCCCTCAGCACTGCACTGGAGTGTCGGCCTAGATTCTGT
Source organism: Squalus acanthias (assembly GCA_030390025.1). NCBI lineage: Eukaryota > Metazoa > Chordata > Chondrichthyes > Squaliformes > Squalidae > Squalus > Squalus acanthias. Next base: position 100,677,962 of record CM059429.1, read on the forward strand.
GCTCAAGTCCCTGGAGTGGGACTTGAACCCACAACCTTCTGACTCAAGGAGCGAGAGTGTTACCCACTGAGCCACAGCTGACACCTTGCACAATCTTTTTCAGTCTATTCAATATGTCCCTTGTGGTAACACAATACAGCTTCCTGTGACTCGAACTTTATTGCATCACTTCCTGTGATTAGTCCAGGATAAATACTGGACTGATCAGTTGGATCCTGGAGAGGCATAGAGTAAGACCTCTTTTGTATGTAGCACCTTTTTAGTTGATTAAAGCTTACTTTAAGTTCACCACGCGTAAGGCTCATTCTTACGACATCCCTTAAACCAAAGACGGATTGTTATGCACCTAGGAAGCAAAAAAAGCATCCGGAACTCTTGGTCTAACTGCAGAAGGTCGTACCAGCCCCTGACTATTGAATTCTCGGTCGCTGCTGCATTTCTAGCTGTGTTGCTAATCTCCCCCTTTGAGCTAGGTTTCGTGAATTTCCCATGTATCCTTAAACAGCTCTGAGAGTTCAAGTACATGTTCCAGATAAAATCCAAGATTCAACCATGCACTGACAGAGTTTCCAGCTAGATTCATGACTTTACCAAAACTGAAGAAGGCAATGCGAGCACTGAAGGTGTGTGGCTTGAAGCAAGGGTGGAATCATCATGGAAAGAGTGGTTGGATGGTTTGGATGATGAGGGGGAGAATACACTATGAAGAAGGAAAAGAGGAAAGTTCTGGAGATGTCTTGAGCTAATGGAAAAAAAATCAGAGAAGGAACTATCAACATTTCTTGTATTTGAAAGCAGCAGGAGATGCCAATTCTGAGCGCAAACACAGCACTTTGAAACTGTCCTATAAAGAGACAGAATTGATCTCATGGGTGCCACACAATTAGCATATAGTAATGAAACTCCCACCTGAGGGACCAGTTAAAATGGCAGCGGGCAGGAATTGAACGAGGACGGGGAGGTAAATCTTCTCATAGCAAATGTTCTCACACTGTTACTGCCGGGCGGGGTGGGTTAAAATAGCCCCCTATTGATTCGGATCTCCCACCAGGAGCCGATACTGGGAGTGGGGATTACCAGCAAGCACTAAGACTGTGATTGGAGATTACCGCAGATACGGAGACCGAGCAGGAATTCCCAGCAGACACAGACGTGAGTGGGATTCCCAGCAGACACCAATACTGTGAGTGGGCATTACCAGCAGACACTGACACTGTGAGTGGGATTCCCAGCAGACACCGATACTGTGAGTGGGCATTACCAGCAGACACTGAGACAGTGAGTGGGATTCCCAGCAGACACCGATACTGTGAGTGGGCATTACCAGCAGACACTGACACTGTGAGTGGGATTCCCAGCAGACACCGATACTGTGAGTGGGCATTACCAGCAGACACTGAGACAGTGAGTGGGATTCCCAGCAGACACCGATACTGTGAGTGGGCATTACCAGCAGACACAGACAGTGAGTGGGATTCCCAGCAGACACCGATACGGTGAGTGGGCATTACCAGCAGACACTGAGTGGTGATTTCCAGCAAACAGAACTGTGAATGGGGATTACCAGCAGACATCGATAGTGTGAGTGGGGATTCCCAGCAGACACCGATAGTGTGAGTGAGGATTTTTACCTAAAACAGTGAGTGTGTTTGGGAAGGGCGGGTGGTTACAAGGGACGATACTGACAGCAGGTCGGGAAGCCGGCTCCAACCCACCGACTTCCACTTTTAACCGCAGTGCGTTCAGCTGCGTGCGAGAAACCCCCATGGGAGAGGACGGGTTGGCAATTGAAAGATATTAGGAGGCAATTAGGAGCTGTTTTAACTGCAGATTTGAGCTTCAACTCAGTGCACAGCTTTTCTGTGCTTTCTGGAACTTGCCAGTGAAAGCAAGGGGAGATGACACTGCCAATTGAGGGATCTGACCAAATGACAGGCAAAAGTTGTGTGGTATTGTTTAAGAGTATTTGTACTGTAAACATTATTGATTATTTGTAAAAAAGACAAAATCGAAATCCATAAAGCTGTTTTTTTAAGGCTTTATTGTTTATTGTGATCAAGGAATGAAAAGGTTTACTATGTAATTGATGAGTTGTATAAGTACTATTGTACTTGAATAAAAAGATTAAGGACAGGCAAACAATCCTATACATACTCAGACCTCACACCTGCTTCCTTGCCTGACTGAAAGGTTTCTGGAGAGGGGGCTTTCACTACTTTGCAGCTGATTTCCACTACTTTGGAGGTCAGTTCTGCTACCTTGGATATTTGAGAGTCTGAGCTACACTGTCCAGCTGTCGAGCATCAGTTCAGCGTGGCTGCTGCTTATGTAGCTTTACCTTGGACCTCAGATGAGGATCAAGATCAGCATCAGCAACAGCAGCAGGAGCAGCACCAGCAGGAGCAGCAGCAGCCTTCTCCTCACTGACCTGCCACTCCACAGGAGAGAGGGTATTAGCACAAGGGTGCAGCCCGCAAGAGGCGATATCCCCAACACAGGGTATACAGGCAGAGAATCAACTTTCTGGACATGTCGGAACACCAGTGCATCGCGTCAGGTGGTCGCAGACATTTGCAGCATCCTGGAAGAAGACCTCCTGCCAAGTGGACCTGAGGACACGCTTTGCCAGTGGCTGTCAAAGTCACCACCACTCTCAACTTCTTCGCCTCAGGCTCCTTCCAGGGATCTGCAGGAGATATCTTCAGAACCTCGCAATCTGCTGCCCACAAACGCATCACTCAGGTGACCGATAACGCTTGCAAAATGCACATCTTTGTGCGGCCATGGCAACAGATGAGGCCAGTCCGAACGAGCAGGAACTCGGCTTTGCGGCTCTGGCTGGCTTCCCACGGGTCCAGGGCATCATCGATTGCACACGTCAATCAAGGCGCCCCCGCCCCCCCCTAGATCACCTTGGAGAGTTCGTGGGCTTCCACTCCATCAAAGTTCAGCTTGTATGCAACCGCAAAAAGATCATCATGCAGGTGTGCACAATATTCCCAGGCAGCTGCCATGATGCTTGCATCCTGCGCCAGTCCATCCTCCCAGAGCTCTTCGGACCTCGAAGCAGAGTTAGCGGCTGGCTCCTTTGAGACAAGGGCTACCCCCGAAGACGTGGTTGATGACACCCATTAGGAACTCAAACGATGAGGCCCAGGAGAGATACAATCAAAGCCACATGGCCACGAAAACGGTCATCGAACAAGCAATCGGAATGCTGAAGATGCGCTTTAGGTGCCTGGACAGATAGGGTTGGGTGCACTTGTGAGGTAAGAATGTAGGAGGAGTAATGTGCTGGTGTCGGCGTGGGAAGAGAATCTCCCTGCGGTCCCTTGCAGAACGCAGCATCAGCTCCAGGGAGGCATCATTCAAGCGAGGTGCAGCCTTGCCATGTTGGAGCTCCATTAATGCAGTTTCTTCCTCTGTTCCGCCACCTCCACAATCCTTCAACATTCATCTTCGCAGGGTCCCTTTAAATAGTTCAGCTGAAATAGACTCATTCGCATTGTCATCACGCCCGCTCGCGTGAATTGGTTGGGAAACCCAGGAGTCAGATGCTAATGCAGTGGCTGGGTTAAAAAGCCACTGACAAATGTGCTGCTCAAACTTCCAGGTTCCCCAGGCGCTCCAGGGCTCCCCCGCTGCCAGCGCATCGGACTGTGAAAATTGTGGCCTGTGAGTGAGGAGTCCCAGCAGACACCGATACGGAGAGTGGGATTCCCAGCAGACACCGATACTGAGAGTGGGATTCCCAGCAGACACTGATACTGAGAGTGGGATTCCCAGCAGACACTGATACTGTGAGTGAGGATTCCCAGCAGACACTGATACTGTGAGTGGGAATTCCCAGCAGGCACCAATACTGTGAGTGGGGATTACCAGCAGACATTGATATTATACTGCTCGGTATAATCTGAACCTTGGCTGGACATGCTAGCGCTATGGGGAATGAGCAGGGGAGCGGGACTAATTGGGTAACTCTTTCAAAGTGCCAGCACAGGCATGATGGGCCTAAGGGCCTCGTTCTGTGGTCTACGATTGTATGGCCCTGTACAGCTATGAGCTTGAGCTTTAGCTTAATAACTAACTGTTCAACTCTTTCGGAAGCAATCACATTTATTTGTTTGGCTCCAAATCATTCTCCGGTGTTAGTCTGTCCTTGAACAGCAGCTTGTTATTTCTGTTAGCGTGTCTAATACACACTGACCTTCACGGACGCTCAGAGGCATCGCAGAGCCAATTAAGATTTCAGTTTGTCCAGTTATGTTGCAGTTTGTCCACAAATGCTTTGAAAGGCCATTCCGAGCTACAGTAATCAGGTCCCCAGGGAGTCGGAGACCAGATCGCTGTGGCTCAGATAGGCAGAATGAGGACAATAGAAACTGAGAGGGGGAAATGAAATCCTGGCCAATGCAGTCATAGCTGGGAGCAGCGCTGAGCGTGAATGGAGCCTGCTAATCGCTCCTCACAGCTCCCTGCGACAAAATACATTTGGTACTTATTTACACCCCTGTATTATCTGGAGAGGTATGTCAGCAGTGATACTGAGTTACTGTGGACGTTTTATAAATGTGTGCGAAACCCATAATGGAGTAAGTGAGCTATGACGATCTTTTGCATGAATGAAAGAACACCTGGAATCCAATGTCACCAGTGAGAAGTTCCTGTCAGCATCATGTCGTATTAATGCCACAGAACCATCGCCGCAATCTTAAAGCAGTCTTCAAATTAATTCTGCAAGCTCGTGCACAACCGCCACAAAGTTTTTCAAAGTACTTTGTTGTAAAAGAGCGTGCTGTGATGCAGAAGTAGTAGCTGCATGAGGTGTCAGCCGTGGCTCAGTGGGTACCACTCTCGTTTCTGCGTCAGAAGGTTGTGGGTTCAAGCCCCACTCCAGGGACTTCAGCAGGAATTCTAAGCTGACACTCCAGTGCAGTGCTGAGGGAGCGCTGCACTGTCGGAGGTGCCGCCTTTCAGATGAGATGTTAAACCGAGGCCCCGTCTGCTCTCTCAGGTGGACGTAAAAGATCCCATGGCCACTATTTTGAAGAAGAGCAGGGGAGTTATCCCCAGTGTCCTGGCCAATATTTATCTCTCAACTAAAAACAGATGATCTGGTCATTATCACATTGCTGTTTGTGGGAGCTTGCTGTGCGCAAATTGCCTGTCGCGTTTCCTACATTACAACTAGTGACTACACTTCAAAAGGTATTTCATTGGCTGTGAAGCGCTTTGGGATGTCCTGAGGTCGTGAGAGGTGCTATAGAAAAGCAAGTTCTTTCTTTCTTTTTGGAATCTGTAGCCCAATGCTGTCAGTAATGAGTTGAGTGGACTGCCATTACAGGCCAGAGTGTCAAACATACACAGAGTGTTAACAACAGTTTTGTGAAAAAATGCAACTGAACCTACAGCACAGCTTCACAACATTAGATGAAAGTTTCTGTTTGGTGTTTTAAACCTGATAGATGTCACACATTAGCACAGCAATGGATATATTTGGCCTGGTTATAATTGTCCATAAACATGTCCCCCTTTCTGAGTTCAGACACTATGGACCAGAATTTGCTGTCAAAATAACAGTGAGGCTTAATGGCGCTCGCCGTTATTTATGTGCAAATGCTACAGCAACTTCAGGCGAGGGGCAGATGAGCGGTTAAATGCAGATATTTAAACGGTGCTGTCCAAGTTGTGCCACTCCGCCGTTAGCATCGCGAAATCAGCATCTCGCCTGGAGCCTTCCCATTGACATGCATTGAATGGCCTGCTCACTCCTTGCACTGTCAATTTCACAATCGGTCAAGCTCACTGGTTAAGGAGATACCCTGTTGCTTGCCCTGTTCACTCAATTCCCAGGTGCCCGGTTTTCCTCGCAGCCACATTATCAGCTCACACTTTCAGCAACTTGCCACGCAAAAAAATGTAAATACCTAAATGTGCAAGGTCAAGTCTAACTAACGGCAGACGCTGTTAGATGCCCGGCCGCAGCAAGTTACTGCCAATGTCACATAGCGGCTGGAGCAATTCTTGACTCATCGAATATACCTTTCATTTCGCTCAGGAAAAATAGTTTCACCTGCCCTGAATAGAACGAAAGCCCAATTCTAAACAAAAGAATGAATCATAAAAATTGAAACAAAATCAGAACTGAAGAGCAGCAGTGTTTTTGCACCCAGATAAGAGCTTGCCCTAATTTGTCAAGGATCAAAAACAGCGAGGCAAAGAGGCTGGGAGAAAGACTTTTGGCAATTAGTCCTCTCCCAAGCCTAAATATTGCTGCCTCCGAAATAGGACGAAAGCCTCGATTTTGCGATCGGTGTTATTTTAATGCTGGCGGTGTTACCGATTCTGCCAGTTGGAAATACCGGGCTGTGCATCGAACGAAATGCTTCCGCACTTGAATTTTTTCGATCATCATCTTTTAAAAGTGATGGCTTGGAATTTCTGAGTGAGGTGGCCTCACATGACAGAAGCAAGCTGAAGCAGCTGGCTGCATGCTGTACCAAGCATGATTAGCATCATAAATCCCAGTGCAGGTAAGTAACTTGTGGGCTCAGATGACAGGAGGACTGAAGCATTGCAAGGACAAGCCGCTGCACAGATGTTGAGCGGTTCCAGCCGACACTAATTTAACACCATCGCCGCTCGCTCCATAACGTATTTTGACACATTTATCATATTTAGCCAGCAAACTATCGCAACAAAAACAACCTTTTGCATTCACGCAGTGTTTGTCACATAACAGAACTTCACAGAGTGGACACCAAGCAGGAAAATGACATATAATTCAAGCGAGTGAAATCAGGAAGCACAATTTCACACAAAAAGGAAGTGGAAATCTGGAACTCGCTCCCCAAAAGACTGTGGGGGCTAAATTGGGTGGTGTAGTGCCCGTTTTTTTAGGCGCTACCCAGTCAACTAAGACTCGAAAATGGGGTCTGAGATGCGCGCGCGCACACCTCCGACTGGACGTGAGCAGGACGCCATCTTGATCAAGGGGTTTGCGTGCGGGCGCCTAACAACTGCCGGCAGCACAGAGAGCAGCGAGCTGGTGACGTGAATCAGTGTGCAACGCTGTCACTCTGGAACTCTGCACTCCAGCCAACGTCCTGTCTTAATCTCGCATAGCTAACACGACGTTAATAGAATAAAGGACTCCCCCGCCCCCAGCACTATTTAAAGGGATCACTTACAGATACAGGTTCGTTGTTGGTGTAATTGTATGTGTTTTTGGAGGTTTCCTATACTTGGCTCTCTCACATGTCCAGCCATTCTTCGATATATGACAGCACAGATTCAGTTCACAATGACTCCCACTACTTCCTGCAGCCACAATGCCCCTCCCCTTTAAGAGGTGCAGGCTGCCTTTAAGTAGCACTAGCCACTCGCGATATCGGGCCCCCCTGCTGATGCGTGCAGCCAATGAACAGCGTGGGTAGCTCTGGCTGTGTGCAGTAATCATTTAAAACAGCAACAGCACCAATTGAACACGCTGCCTGCAGCACGATGAACGGGCGCGGGTTAATAGCGCACCGCCATCCCCACACCCGTTTTCGGGGACTAGCCAATTTAACCTCCTCTGGACGCTGGGTCAATTGAAAATTTCAAGACTGAGATGGATAGATTTTTGTTAGGCAAGGGCGTCAAGGGATATGGGACAAAGGAGCGTAAATGGAGTTGAGCTGCAAATCGGCCATGATCCAACAAATGGCAATCAGGCTCGAGGGGCTGAATGGCCCACTCCTGTTCCTATGGGCTGACTCAGCAATCCCTCACTCCAAGCGAGGAGCTACACTGAAGGGAGGACAATTCAGGGAATCAGGCTCTGTCCCTTCGAGAGAGCAGGAGTGTGAGATCCTGGAGTGACTCCTACCTTGTAATTGCAAGTCTCTGTTGCAGCAATTATAGAAAACCCCTTCCTACGCAAAAAAAACAAGAAATCTCTAATGACGCGATAATTCTCAGCTCCATTTGCAAAACCAAATCACGAATCCTAATATCACAGGCCCTGAACTTCCTGCCAGCGCAGGTTTGGCGGACATGCGGTGGAAACCCTGTTTACGCTCAGAAACCGTGACATTACAGCAATGAAGCGGCAGAATCTTCGAGGAAATTAAGGGCCCTAATGCCACTGTGACTTAAAAGATATTGGGAATAATTTGACTTTGTGCGATTGTGGAAGACGGGTGATAGTGAATTGGCAACCCATTTTACATCTCTCTGCATTTTTATTTCCATTGAATTTATTTTACACTATCTCACCAAAATGAGCACCATTAATATATAATTTATACAAATCTATATTCTAAACTAAACTCAACACCACAGAAATGCAAGATCCAGTGCCCATGAAACACAGGCCTCAAAATTCACCCTCGTTTAAAGGGCGACAGCCTCACTTTTAAAGCATCAGCTGTATTTGGAAAAATGACATAAACTTCTCATATATTGCATTGGACAGAATAAATGAACGGCTTACAACAACCCCAAAGCTGCTGGGAGCCTAAAGCAACCCGAGCTCCCGACCAGTTTGACTTCATCTTCACCTCTTTGGCACTCAGCTGAATTTTCCCCTCAGAAAACATTCCTTGTGTCAACCTAGATTTTGTGCTCGAGTCTTGGGAGTGGGACTTGGCTCAGAGGCGAGAGTGCTCCCCGCTGAGCCATGGCTGGCGCCGTGTATCTTTGAGCCATCGGTCTAGGCTGAATGGCAGCACTCTTGCGTCCGAGTCCAAAAGGTCAGGGCTTCAAATCCTTGAGCACATAATCCAAGCTGACACTCCAGTGCAGTGCAGTGCTGAGGGGGTGCCGCTTTTTGGATGAAACGTTAAACTGCCTGTTCAGGTCGATGTTAAAAATTCCACAGCACTATTCAAAAGAAGAGTGGGCAGCTCTCCCAGTGTCCTGGCCAATAATTTATCCCTCAACCAACACCAGCAAAACAGATAATCTGGTCATTTATCTCACTGCCATTTGTGAGACCGTGCTATCTGCAAATTGGCTGTTGTATTGCCCTACACTGCAACTGTGACTACACTTCGAGAGTACCTCATTGACTGTGAAGTTGTGAAAGGCGCTATATAAATGCAAGTTCTTGTGTTTATTACTTAGAAAAATATCAGACGCGGAAAAAAAAGGCTGTTTGACTGACCAACCGCCAAAAGCAATGTTCCCGTTAAGCTGAGCGGCAGGTCCAAAGGTCTTGCGCAGGCCGGTCACCGGCTTCTGAACGGAAAAGCTGCACAGCCCATTAAAGGGGCCGCACACCCAAAAAATAAATCCATTCGAGGGAACATTGGTCAAGAGTCAGCCAATCAGATAACGAAGAGTCTATCCGCTTTCCGATCGGCCCGTGGGAAGGCGATGCACTGCGAGGATGGACATGTTGGCCGGCTGGAGGTCATGGGATGACACCGCCTCCACAAATAAGCCCAACCAGAGTTGGCAACCCTACCAGCTGGACACATCACCAGGCCGCCTATTCCTGCCAATCTTTCAATTTAGTCATCACGGGCCAGTTATTTTGCGGAGAGTTGGTTGGACCGATGTTGATGAACTGGGGCCATGATGTGGTGGCAGCTCCAGTGAATTGGGCCTGGGCAGCAGAGTGCAGTCGCTGGAGACTCTGCACAGATATTTGTTTAAGAAGAGCAAGCAAAATAATAAAAGCGCTGCTCTTTTATCCCCCCACGTGTTGTACAAAAACAAATCTGCAACCACTAGATGGCAGCAACACGCATGGCTGAACAATTCCACACACAACTCTGTACATGACTAATTAGGCAGAAACTGTAACAGTTCCACGCTTGCAACGCATTAACTATTTATCAAAAAAATATATATATATACATTTTAAAGCATTGCATGATGAAAAATGCCGTTCCATTGTTTCTGTACTGCTGCACTTTTGCAGAAGGGGCCATTTTCAAGCAGACAGCTGCAAGGATCCAGCTGAGTGTGAGAAACTGATCATTACTGAGGACTGCTCTGTGGATTTACTGCCCAGCCTTACAGAAAGAGCGTCCTTTTCAATGAAGATAATACTTGTGGCATATTGTACCGAGAACACATGCAAGATGCAGATGCACGCCTGCGAGATACTCCTCCTTTCTTACCTGCTGCCATGACAGAATGCTTTTGGTTCCGTTGACTTGCTTGCTGCTCCTCTCATCAGACCTTTCAATCACTTCTGCACACTGGCTGGATTGAAACGCTGAAAGGGTTGATGGCAATTGGCAGCGCCGAGCAACACCTGGTTAAGCTGTGAGACAAAAGAGCAAGGTTTTCAGCATCTGCTGTAATGCTGGGAGGAGGAATTCCTCCACCACTACAAGCACAGATCACAATTTGCTCAGATAACTTCCCGCACGCTCGTAAAAATGCAAAAAACAGAGACAACAGTGCCAGGCAGAGAAATCAATCTGAATTTGTTGCACGAGGGCAGAGTCCCAGGGGAGGTGAGTGCCTTCTGTTTTTTTTGCAATGCTCCAACAACTGGGCTACAGCATATCTAACCTCAGCCCGCTCCGAGAGACGGATGCCATTTAAGTAGCCGTCAGCTATTTTACCTTGGGGACCCTGTGTCTTATCAGTGCTGTAACAGCACAGCCTTTTGCTCTCTGCCAGCATCTGTGCTTTAACATTTAAAGGTGCGCGCACCGTCGATTTCACCCTCCCCTCCTCCTTGCAAACCAACTTCTCCTGCATTCTCCTGAGTGGACACTCAGCAGTGTGTTAAAAAAAACAACGAAATGACTGCAACACTTTGCCCCTCGGACTGTTATTTCTTTTTGTTCCCCTTCTCGGAAGAAACGCTGAATAATTTACAGGCGCTTCCCTGCTGTGAAGTATCTCTTTTCATTGGCATTATGTTTGAAACTCCCATCAAAGAGGTTCAGTGCCAGATATGAAAAGAAAACCCAGACAAGTGAAGTAGATAATCATGGCCCTGAGTTTGTGGCCAGCGGTGAAGGAACGGCGCTCGCCGTCTGTTACGCTTACGGCTGCCCACAGACTTTTCGCGAGCTTTTCAGCGGCAACTTACGGTATCTCGAGATCCCTTTCCACACGCCACCCTCTACAGGGGGATCTGTGGTGTGTGTGAGTAGGGCAAGCAAAAGCGTGTCTCTTCAACCAATCAGAGTGAAGAAACCTCACTGAGCCAGGCAGAGTCTAAGCCAGGAAGTGTAAGTTAGAATATTTAATTCAATGTAAAATCATGCACAGAAAGTGAAATAAAGAGAAGGAAAAAAAGATGGGATTAAGAGAGAGCAAAAGAAAAAGTAAAAAACATTTTAATTTTTTTTAAATCACCAACAATAATTAAATTCTGATGGTATGAGACTCCACACTTGTAAAAGTTAATTTTCAGGGTCAGAGAGGTTGTTTGGCAATAATTACGACTTATCACACCGTTAAAAATTCACTTACACTTGTAATGGACGAGTGTTGACTTTTTCTGGCGTGTTTAGTGGGTATCTGGTGGGTAAGGACAGTAACTTCACACCCTTCATGTATTTGAATGGCGAATCTATCATCGAGGTACCGGTGTAGAGCAGCTTGTGGAGGAGCAGGGCAAATCAGACAGCAACTTCCTGATTTCTGGGTTTTACTGCATGTGTGTGGACGCTGGAAGTTGCTATTCGATTTACTCCTTAACAATGGTGAACGCGGATAGCCTCACTGATATTCTTACTGCAAAATCCAGGCCATTGTTTCTGTAGCTTCAGAAATGGCTGATGTTACTCCTGTAGAATCATGCCTTATTAAACTGATCCAAACACACATCAGCTTTCACTCAAGCTTTCATTCTCATGTAGCTCTGCTTTTGACAAGTGAAGGAAATTACTATGTATTAGTACTATACCTAGCACTGGCATGCATGTAATGACTTGTGCTAATAATTAACTAATTAATACTGCATGTGTAGCAATAATGAATAAACTCTCATATATAACAGCCATGATTTACACCAATCGACTGCTGCTTCTAAGGGTGCATTGCAAGCAATTTCCATGTCACACCAATGCTGAGCTTGCAGTGCAAATCCAGAGTCAAATTCCGAGTTGACTCTAATGTGAAGCAGAGCGAGACTCTCTGGATGGGAGACTCTCACTTTGCTTCGGTTTGACACCGCATGGAGTGTAAATTCAGTGAGGCGTCAAACCTGGTATCCAAGTCTCTTCCTGGGCTCTTTACAAACCTGCCTGACCTTAGTCTAAATGTCCCAAAATGCTTTTATTGAAGTTCAACTAGAGCAGGGATTCTCCCTTCCCTGCTCTTTATACACTTATATTGCTAACTTTTTGGGCACAGCTCTCCCTGTGTGTGCATTCCAGGCATGTGCAGAGCTCCCTTCTAAACAGGCCAGTTAGAGTTAGAGAACCCCATGCAGAGTAAACAAGGATTCTGCCGGGCTGGAACCCAAACTACAGCATCTGGGCTCGCCCTAACCCGCTCCCTGCCAGTTTAAAAGGGCTTGAATATCCGATCGGACCATGGGCACGTCTCCGGCAGAACTGCTGGGTGGGGACTGGAAAATGGGATGGAACCCGGTCACCAAGTCCCGTTCACCCATCACCCCTGTGCTCGCTGACCTACATTAGCTCCCGGTCTGGCAACACCTCAATCTTAAAATTCTCATCCTTGTGTTCAAATCCCTCCATGGCCTCACCCCTCACTATCTCTGTAACCTCCTCCAGCCCCACAACCCTCCGAGATCTCTGCGCTCCTCCAATTCTGGCCTCTTGCGCAGCCCCGATTTTAATCGCTCCACCATTGGTGGCTGTGCTTTCAGCTGCCTGGGCCCTAAGCTCTGGAATTCCCTCCCTAAACCTCTCCACCTCGCTGTCTTCCATTAAGACGCTCCATAAAATCTACCTCTTTAACCAAGCTTTTGGTCATCCGCCCTAATATCTCCTTTTGTGGCTCTGCGAAGTACCTTGGGACGTTTTACTATGTTGAAGGCACTATATAAATACAAGTTGTTGTTGTTTGTTGGGATGTTGGGCTTTCAACCCGTTCCATCGACTCGGAGATTTTCGAGTTGGGCAGAGGTGGGGCGTCAGTGTTGCACTCACCCCATCCCCATGTCATGGGGAATTCCTGGGCTCGATCGGGAATTCCACCCAGTGGACCCTTATAATGGACTTCTCGCCAGCTGAGAGATAGGAGCTGCTGCGCGTCCTGTGCAGGCCCTCAGAAAGACAAGGCTAATTGGTCCCGGAGGAGGCCGCTTACCTTATTTATGCAGGTAAATTGCTCCCTTAGGAGCTGACTATTTAAAAACTTTCCCTCCACCTTTGGGCTTGGGAAAGGCCTTGGGATCTCCCCAACAAACAGCTGCAGGCTGAGTCACAAAAGTGGGTCGAGGAAGACGCCCTCATGCACTGTTCCAGGTGCAGGGCACCCAACCTGACTGTACCCACAACCAATGACACGGGTGAATGTCTGCTCTCGGTGTGGGCCGATCGCCATTTCAGCCCCACAGTTGCTTGATGAATAAAATTCACATCACGCTAACTAAATGGGAAATAAGCTTTAAGTTCCAGCTTTGCTAAAATACAGAAAGTGCCGTCAAATCACCGTTTCTTGATTAAAAAAGATAGAAAAAACTTGCATTTCTATAGCACCTTTCATGACCTCAGGATGTCCCAAAGTGCTTTACAGCCAATGAAATACTTTCTGAAGTGTAGTCACTGTTGTAATATAGGGAAACGCGGCAGCTAATTTGCACACAGCAAGCTCCCACAAACAGCAATGCGATCATCTGCTTTTTTTTTAGTGATGCTGGTTATTTCAAAGACTGTGTGAGAGCCAGTTCTAATCTGAAGCCGAGGAGAATCCTTCTGACACGCGAGGCTGTAAATGTATTTGATACCATTAGCGATGCAGGGTCCCAGTCACAGGGCTTGCAGAACACTGACATTGAACCTCTATAGTGGAACAAAGGCATGCTCTGCTGTATCCAAGAATCCCTAGCAACTCCACTTGAAAAGAATAGAAAAAGGAATTGTTCACCTTCCCAAAAAGCATAGGAAACAAAGCCTACACAACTACAGACGCACAGCAATGTGGTTGACTCTTAACTGCCCTCTGAAATGGCCTAGCAAGCCACTCAGTTGTAACAAACCGCTACAAAACACAATAATAAGAATAAAACCGGATGGGCCACCCGGCATCGACCTTGGCACCGGCTATGGACACAACAAAGGCACACCCAGCCCAGCCGACCCTGCAAAGTCCTCCTGACCAACATCTAGGGACTTGTGCCAAAATTGGGAGAGCTGTCCCACAGACTAGTCAAGCAACAGCCTGACATTGTCATACTCACAGAATCATACCTTTCAGCCAATGTCCCAAACTCCTCCATCACCATCCCTGGCTATGTCCTGTCCCACCGGCAGGACAGACCCACCAGGGGTGGAGGCACAGTGGTGTACAGTCAGGAAAGAGTGGCCCTGGGAGTCCTTAACATTGACTCCGGACCCCATGAAGTCTCATGGCTTCAGGTCAAGCATGGGAAAGGAAACTTCCTGCTGATTACCACCTACCGCCCTCCCTCAGCTGATGAATCAATACTCCTCCATGTATTGAACACCACTTGGAAGAAGCACTGAGAGTAGCAAGGGCACAGAATGTAATCTGGGTGGGGGAGTGCAACATCCATCACCAAGAGTGGCTCGGTAGCACCACTACTGACCGAGCTGGCCGAGTCCTGAAGGACATAGCTGCCAGTCTGAGCCTGCGACAGGTGGTGAGAGAACCAACACGCGGGAAAAACCTACTTGACCTCGTCCTCACCAATCTACCTGTCGCAGATGCATCTGTCCATGACAGCATTGGTAGCAGTGACCACCGCACAGTCATTGTGGAGATGAAGTCCCGTCTTCACGCTGAGGACACCCTCCATCGTGTTGTGTGGCACTACCACCGTGCTAAATGGGATAGATTCAGAACAGATCTAGCAGCTCAAAACTGGGCATCCATGAGGCGCTGTGGGCCATCAGCAGCAGCAGAATTGTATTCCACCACAATCTGTAACCTCATGGCCTGGCATATCCCTCACTATACCATTAAGATCAAGCCAGGGGACCAACCCGGTTCAATAAGGAGTGTAGAAGAGCATGCCAGGAGCAGCACCAAGCGTACTTAAAAATGAGGTGCCAACCTGGGGAAGCTGCAACACAGGACTACATGCATGCTAAAAAGCGGAAGCAGCATGCAATAGCATGCTCTAGACAGAGCTAAGCGATCCCACAATCAACGGATCAGATCAAAGCTCTGCAGTCCTGCCACATCCAGTCGTGAATGGTAGTGGACCATTAAACAACTAACGGGAAGAGGAGGCTCCATGAATATCCCCATCCTCGATGATGGTGGAGCCCAGCACGTGAGTGCAAAAGACAAGGCTGAAGCGTTTGCAGCTATCTTCAGCCAGAAGTGCCGAGTGGATGATCCATATTGGCCTCCCCCTGAGGTCCCCACCATCACAGAAGCCAGTCTTCAGCCAATTCGATTCACTCCACGAGATATCAAGAAACGGCTGAGCGCACTGGATACAGCAAAGGCTGTGGGCCCCGACAACATCCCGGCTATCGTGCTGAAGACTTGTGCTCCAGAACTAGGTGCAGCTCTAGCCAAGCTGTTCGAGTACAGCTACAACATCCGACAATGTGGAAAACTGCCCAGGTATGTCCTGTCCACAAAAAGCAGGACAAATCCAATCCAGCCAATTACCGCCCCATCAATCTACTCTCAATCATCAGCAAAGTGATGGAAGGTGTCATCGACAGTGCTATCAAGCAGCACTTACTCACCAATAACCTGCTCACTGATGACCAGTTCGGGTTCCACCAAGACCACTTGGCTCCCGACCTCATTACAGCTTTGGTCCAAACATGGACAACGGAGCTGAATTCCCGAGGTGAGGTGAGAGTGACTGCCCTTGACATCAAGGCAGTATTTGATCGAGTGTGGCATCAAGGAGCCTAGTAAATCTGAAGTCAATTGGAATCGGGGGGAAAACGCTCCACTGGCTAGAGTCATACCTAGCACAAAGGAAGATGGTTGTGGTGGTTGGAGGTCAATCATCACAGCCCCAGGACATCGCTGCAGGAGTTCCTCAGGGCAGTGTCCTAGGCCCAACCATTTTCAGCTGCTTCATCAATGACCTTCCCTCCAATATAAGGTCAGAAATGGGGATGTTCTGATGACTGCACAGTGTACAGTGCCATTCACAACTCCTCAGATAATGAAGCAGTCCATGCCTGCATGCAACAAGACCTGGACGACGTTCAGGCTTTGGGCTGATAAGTGGCAGGTAACATTTGCGCCACACAAGTGCCAGGCAATACTATCTCCAACAAGCGAGAGTCTAACCACTGCCCCTTGACATTCAACGGCATTACCATCGCCGAATCTCCCACCATCAACATCCTGGGGGGTCACCATTGACCAGAAACTTAACTGGACCAGCCACATAAATCCTGTGGCAACAAGAGCAGGTCAGAGGCTAGGTATTCTGCGATGAGTGTCTCACCTCCTGACTCCCCAAAGCCTTTCTACCATCTACAAGGCAAAAGTAAGGAGTGTGATGGAATACTCTCCACTTGGCTAGATGAGTGCAGCTCCAACAACACTCAAGAAGCTCGACACCATCCAGGACAAAGCAGCCCGCTTGATCGGCAACCCATCCAGCACCTTAAACATTCACTCCCTCCACCACCGGCGCAACGTGGCTGCAGTGTGTACCATCTACAAGATGCACTGCAGCAACTCACCAAGGCTTCTTCGGCAGCACCTCCCAAACCTGCAACCTCTTCCACCTAGAAGGACAAGGGCAACAGGCGCATGGAAACACCACCACCTCCAAGTTCCCCTCCAAGTCACACAACATCCTGCCTTAGAAGTATATCGCCAATCCTTCATCGTCGCTGGGTCAAAATCCTGGAACTCCCTACCTTACAGCACTGTGGGAGTACCTTCACCACACGGACTGCAGCGGTTCAAGAAGGCGGCTCACCATCACCTTCTCGAGGGCAGTTAGGGATGGGCAATAAATGCTGGCCTTGTCAGCGACGCCCACATCCCACGAATGAATTAAAAAAAAACTCGAGAGGGGAAAAAAACAACCAAACGCTGGAAAACTTTGCGATGCTCACAAAGAACGAGGAGCTAACATCAACGGGGTAGATCTTGCGAATTAGCGCTCCAAGCACACATCTTGTGGCTGGAATGAATATTGGGAATTTGGACAGTCTCTGGAGAATCACCCAAGAAACGCTGATCTCCACGCTCATTGTCACGACTAGCACATCTGTTGTGTGAAGCTCCAAGCTGGGATTCCTCGTTTGTGAATTGGCCCCTAAACCTTTACAGAAAGGTTACAGATCCAGCCCGGACAGTTACTGTCCTATCAACCTACTCTCAATCATCAGCAAAGTGAAGGTCATCAACAGTGCTATCAAGCGTCAATTACTCATCAATAACCTGCTCACTGATGCTCATCTGGGGTTCCGCCAGGACCACTCGGCTCCAGACCTCATTGCAGCCTTGGTCCAAACATAGGAACGTAGGAACAGGAGGAGGCCAATCAGCCCCTCAAGCCTGTTCTGCCATTCCATTCGATCATGGCTGATCTATATTTTAACTCCATCTACCTGCCTTGGTTCTGTAACCTTAATACCCTTGCCTAACAAAAATCTATCAATCTCAGTTTTGAAATTTTCAATTGACCCCCAGCCTCAACAGCTTTTTAGGGGAGAGAGTTCCAGATTTCCACTACCCTTTCCTACTCTTATTCCTGCTCATTTTCTTCAGCCACTGCCCACTGTGCTATATCTACAGAAAAAGACTTTGTCAAAAGCAACTGCTCGCTAAGAACTTACCTCTGCTACAGATGATGCTCAGCTCCAGTGCCCAAATTATATGTGCATTACACGTGTGAATTGAAAGCTTAAGGAACAGTGATTGTAATTTAGCTTTTTAATCCCAGTGAGTCCAGGTTGTAATGGGTTTCCTCAACCATATGATTTTTTAATAATTTTTTTGATTATTGAGCAGATTAAGGCATCAAAACCCGCCCGAATAATCTGCAGATTGCTTAGCTTGATAAATACATGAGGGAGAAAGACATAGATGGATATGTTGATAGGGTGAGAGAAAGTAAGGTGGGAGGAGGCTCGTGTGGAGTATAAACACCGGCACAGACCTGTTGGGCCAGATAGCCTGTTTCCGTGCTGTAAAAATTCGATGTTCATAGCCTTTAATGGGTACTTAGGCCAGTATGAATATCCCTAATTGCTCTTGTGCCTACATTACGTGCTCTACTGCACAGAATCCTTTGCCCACTGCCAGCGATATGGATCGGAGGAGCTGTGTCGACTGACCTGTACTCTGAGTTGCTGCTGTCTCCCTCTTACATACTGTATGCTCCATAGTCCTTTTGCACTGCCAGTTACTTTGAGGCAATAATATCGATGTTGAATAAGTATTTTGGACTTTTCCCGATTTACGGGTGAGCCCAGGGAGAACCTTTGCAGAACCCTTTCCTCAGCAGATTAAACGAGTTGAGTGGACTCCAGACCTTGATGGAGCAAGTTAAAATTAGCCTGCGGAAAGAATGAGCTTAATGGGCGCTGTGACCTTTTTTCGCTTCAAGTTTTCTTATGTAGGCTTGAGAGCCAAGGCATGAATGCTAAGTGAGTTGAGAAAAATATTGTATTTGGGGAAAAATAAGGAGTGTGAATGCTCATTTTAATTCTTCGAAAGGTTATTTGGGGGGAGTATTCATTTCACGAGTGTTTGATTCCTGCGTGTGTTGCGCTGGAAAGAATAAATGTCCAAACATCGCCTTTGGCCAGTGAGAGAACTGCAAGTACAAATTTTTGTTGGCCGAACGAGTTCCGAGCCTTTGCACTGGGAACTGCCTTAACCCGAACGCCCATTTGATTTTTCTTGTTACTACATCCGTTCTTAGTTTAGAAAAAATCCTTCTTTAAAGGAGTACTTCCAACGTGTTTGCTACATGTTTTTGTTGAAGGGGGGGCGGGGGGGGTGGTCATCAAATCCATGTGTCCCTTCAGGGTTTATGGATATTTTATGAGTGAAGTGATAATGCATTTTGATGCAATTTATTCTATTCCAAATTAATTTGAGTAAAAGCGAAGGAATGGGACGATGTCGAAAGCTCGTTCAGAGAGCTAGTACAGGCACGATGGGCTGAATGGCCGCCCTTTGTGCTATAACATGCAATGATTTCGGAATTGAGAGAGGCTTTCAATTCTTCATCAAACCTAATGACTTCTAAAGGTATAATTGAGGAAACTGACACGGAGGATTCACGCATTCTAGCAGCTTAAGGAAGCTGAATATCATCACTGATGCTTCAGTTGCCTGGCGGTATCATTATGAAGTAGTGCTCCTGGTGCACAGCTCTGCAGGATGGCATTGCAAATTGGGAATTCCACCGTGAAAGTCATCACAGAGCATACGATTGAGGGGACATGATGTGAGCCACTCGGCCCTCTGCGCTCAAATTCTCAAATGCTCCCATTGCACGGGACCCTGATAACATTGGGCTCAGTAATTCCTCCCAGCCATCCCCCGTTCCCTCTCCCCGCACCCCCCCCCCTCCCCCGTAGTAATATCAGCGTTCAAACAGTCATTCAAAAAAGTCAGGGGCGAAAAGAACAAAAGGGTTGTGACAGAAACAGAAAATGTTGGAAACACTCAGCAAGTCAAGCACAGTGTCTGTGGAAAGAAGTGACAAGTTAACATTTCAGGCATAACCCTTTACCTGAACTGTTCAGCTGAAACGTTAACTTGTTTTCTCTCCATAGACGCTGTGCTTGACTTGTTGAGTGTTTCCAGCATTTTCTGGTTTTTGTTTCAGATTTCCAGCATCCGCATAGATCGTAGAATCACAGAGTGATACAGCACAGAAGGAAGCCATTCGGCCCATCGTGCTCTTTGAAAGAGGTAATCCAATTCGTCCCACCCCTCTGCTTTTTCCCCATAGCCAAGCATTGCTTTTCAAGTATTTATCCAATTCCTGTTTCAAAGTTACTATTGAATCTGCTACCACCACCCTTTCAGGCAGTGCATTCCAGATCAGAACATCACGCTGCATCATTTTTTCCCCTCATGTTGCCTCTGGTTCTTTAGCCAATTACCTTAAATCTGCATCCTCTGGATACCAACCGTTCTGCCACTGGAAACAGTTTCTCCTTATTTACTCTTATCAAAACCCTTGGTGATTCTGAACACCTCTATCAAATCTCCCCTGAACCTACTCTGCTCGAAGGAGAACAACGCCAGTTTCTCTAGTTTTGCCACGTAACTGAAGTCTGTCATCCCTGGTACCATTCCAGTAACTCCTCTTTAAGACCTTGACATCCTTCCTAAAGTGTGGTGCCCAGAATTGGCCATAATATTCCAGCTGAGGTTTAACCAGTATTTTATAAAGGTTTAGAATAAGTTCCTTGCTTTTATACTCTATTCCTCTATTAATAAAGCCAAGAATCCCATATGCTTTTTTAACAGCCTTCTCAACTTGTCTCAACCTTCAAAGATGTGTGCATGTGAACCCTCAGTTCTCTCTGTTCCTGCGCCAACTCTAAAATTGTACTATTTAGTTTATATCGCCTCTCCTCATTCTTCCTTCCAACATGAATCACTTCACACTTGTCTGTGTTAAACTTCATCTGCCATATGTCTGCCCATTTCACCAGTCTGTCTATGTCTTCCTGAAGTCTGCTACTATCATCCTCATTGTTTACTACATTTCCGAGTTTAATGTCATAGAGTCAGAGTCATACAGCACAGAAAGAGGCCCTTCGGCCCATCGTGTCTGCATCTGCCATCAAGCCCTGTCTATTCTAATCCCATTTTCCAGCACTTGGTCCGTAGCCTTGTATGCTATGGCATTTCAAGTGATCATCTAAATGCTTCTTGAATGTTGTGAGGGTTCCTGCCTCTACCACCCTTTCAGGCAGTGAGTTCCAGATTCCAACCACCCTCTGGGTGAAAAAGTTTTTTCTCAAATCCCCTCTAAACCTCCTGCCCCGTACCTTGAAACTATGCCCCCTGGTTATTGAGCCCTCCACTAAGGGGAACAGTTCCTTTCTATCTACCCTATCTATGCCCCTCATAATTTTGTACACCTCAATCAGGTCCCCCCTCAGCCTTCTCTGCTCTAAGGAAAACAACCCCAGCCTGTCCAGTTTCTCTTCATAGCTGAAGCGCTGCAGCCCAGGTAACATCCTGGTGAATCTCCTCTGCACCCTCTCCAATGCAATCACATCCTTCCTATAGTGTGGCGACCAGAACTGCACACAGTATTCCAGCTGTGGCCTAACTAGCGTTTTGTACAGCTCCATCATAACCTCCCTGCTCTTATATTCTATGCCTCGGCTAATGAAGGCAAGTATCCCATATGCCTTTTTAACCACCTTATCTACCTGTCCTGCTGCCTTCAGAGATCTATGTACATGCACACCAAGGTCCCTCTGATCCTCTGTCCTTCCTAGGGTCTACCATTCATTGTGTATTCCCTTGCCTTGTTAGTCCTCCCAAAATGCATCACCTCACACTTTTCAGGGTTAAATTCCATTTGCCACTGTTCTGCCCATCTAACCAACCCGTCTATATCGTCCTGTAGCCTGAGGCTTCCCTCCTTGCTATTTACCACCCCACCAATTTTTGTGTCATCTGCAAACTTACTGATCATACCTCCTACATTCATATCTAAATCATTAATGTACACTACAAACAGCAAAGGACCCAGCACCGATCCCTGCGGTACACCACTGGACACAGGCTTCCAGTCACAAAAACAACCTTCGACCATCACCCTCTACCTCCTGCCACTAAGCCAATTTTGGATCCAATGTGCCAAATTGCCCTGGATCCCATGGGCTCTTACCTTCTTGACCAGTCTCCCATGCGGGAATTTGTCAAAAGCCTTACTGAAGTCCATGTAGACCACATCAACTGCACTACCCTCATCCACACACCTAGTCACCTCCTCGAAAAATTCAATCAAATTGGTCAGACATGATCTCCCCCTGACAAAGCCATGCTGACTATCCTTGAATAATCCTTGCCTCTCCAAGTGGAGACTAATTCTGTCCCTCAGAATGTTTTCCAATAATTTCCCTACCACTGATGTTAGGCTCACTGGCCTGTAATTCCCTGGTTTATCCCTACTACCCTTCTTGAATAATGATACTACGTTAGCTGTCCTCCAGTCCTCTGGCACCTCCCCTGTGGCCAGAGAGGTTCTGAAAATTTGTGTCAGAGCCCCTGCAATCTCCTCCCTTGCCTCACACAGCAGCCTGGGATACATCTCGTCTGGGCCTGGGGATTTATCCACTTTTAAGCCCACTAAAACCGCTAGTACCTCCTCCCTCTCAATACTAATTTGTTCAAGTATATCACAATCCCCCTGCCTGATTTCTTTGCCTACATCGTCCTTCTCCATAGTGAACACAGATGCAAAATATTCATTTAAAACCCCACCCACATCTTCTGGCTCTACACACAGATTGCCACTTTGGTCCCTAATGGGCCCTACTCTTTCCCTGGTTATCCTCTTGCCCTTAATATACTTATAAAACACCTTGGGATTTTCCTTTATTTTGCCCGCCAGTGTTTTTTCATGCCCCCTCTTCGCTCTCCTAATTTCTTTTTTAAGTACCCCCCTGCACTTTCTATACTCCTCTAGGGTTTCCACTGTTTTTAGTCCTTTGTATCTGCCAAAAGCCTCCCTTTTTTTCCCAAATCCATTCTCGTATATCCCTTGACATCCAGGATTCCCTGGGCTTGTTGGTCCCACCCTTGACCTTTACGGGAACATGTTGCCGTTGTACTCTCTCTATTTCCTTTCTGAAAGACTCCCACTGCTCTGATGTGGATTTTCCTACACGTAGCTGATCCCAGTCCACTTTGGCCAGATCCTGCCTTATCATATTAAAATCAGCCTTCCCCCAATTTAGAAGCTTTATTTCCAGTCCATCTTTGTCCTTTTCCATGACTACCTTAAATCTCAACGAATTATGGTCACTGTCACCAAAATGCTCTCCTACTAACACTTCTACCACTTGCCCAGCTACATTCCTAGAATTAGGTCCAGTACCGCCCCCTCTCTTGTAGGACTTTCTACATGCTGGCTCAAAAAGCTCTCCTGGATGCACATTAAGAATTCCGCACCCTCTAAGCCTTTCACACTCTGACTATCCCAGTTAATATTGGGGAAGTTGAAATCCCCTACTATTATTACCCTATTATTTCTACACTTCTCTGAGATTTGCCTACATATCTGTTTCTCTATCTCCCCCTGGCTGTTTGGGGGCCTATAGTACACTCCCAGCAAAGTGCTTGCCCCCTTTTTGTTTTTAAGTTCTACCCATATGGCCTCATTAGAGGAACCTGCGAAGATATCATCCCTCCTTACAGCAGTAATTGACTCCTAGATTAATATTGCGATGCCCCCTCCTCTTTTACACCCCCCTCTGTCTCGCCTGAAGATTCTATACCCCGGAATATTGAGCTGCCAGTCCTGCCCCTCCCTCAACCATGTCTCTGTGATAGCAACAATATCATACTCCCATGTGTTCATCAACACCTTCAATTCATCTGCCTTACTTGCAAGACTCCTTGCATTCAAATAAATGCCATCCAGCCTTGCCATACTCCCTTGTGCCGTTATATATTTGCTTTGCTTTCCAGGCTGACTTGTTTTTTCCTCTATATTTGGCTGTGCATCACCCCCTACTATAGCTCCACTCCGTATCTCATCCCCCTGCCAAGTTAGTTTAAACCCCCCCCACCCAACAGTACTGGCAAACCTCCCCGCAAGGATGTTGGTCCCGTTCCGGTTCAGGTGCAACCTGTCCGACTTGTACAGGTCCCATCTTCCCCAGAAGCAGACCCAGTGATCCAGGAAACTAAAGCCCTCCCTCCTGCACCAACTCTTTAGCCACGCATTCATCTGCTCTATCCTCCTATTCCTATACTCACTAGCATGTGGCACCAGGAGTAATCCAGAGATTACAACCTTTGAGGTCCTGCTTTTTAATCTGCTACCTAGCTCCCTAAATTCTTGTTGCAGGACCTCATCCCTCTTTCTACCCATGTCGTTGGTACCAATGTGAACCACGACCTCTGACTGTTCGCCCTCCCCCTTCAGAATGCCCTGCAGCCGTTCAGTGACATCCTTGACCCTGGTACCAGGGAGGCAACATACCATCCTGGAGTCACGTCTGCGGCCACAGAAACGTCTATCTGTTCCCCTTACAATAGAATCCTCTATCACTATTGTTCTCCCACTCTTTTTCCTCCCCTCCTGTGCAGCTGAGCCACTCGTAGTGCCACGGACTTGGCTCTTGCTGCATTCCCCTGAGAAACCATCTCCCCCATCAGTATCCAAAATGGAAAATCTGTCGGAGAGGGAGATGGACCCAGGGGACTCCTGCATTACCTTCTTAGTTCTTTTACTCTGTCTGGTGGTCACCCATTCCCTGTCTGCCTGTGCACTCTTTACCTGCGGTGTGACCACCTTGTTAAACGTGCTATCCATGAAGATCTCAGCTTTGCGGATGCTCCACAGTGACTCCAGCCGCAGCTCCAGCTCCGAAACGCGGATTTCGAGTAGCTGCAGCTGGAGACACTTCCTGCACATGTGTTCGCCCTGGACACCTAAAGTGGCCTACTCCTGCTCCTATTTCTTATGTTCTTATATTTCTTGCATCTTTCTGTAATGTGCCTGTAAATTTGCTCCTCTATCTCCTTCCCATTATTTGGTGGCCTACAGTACACACCCAGCAGTGTAATAGCTCCTCTATTGTTCCTTAATTGTAAACAAATAGATTCTGTCTTTGAACCCTCAATTACATCATCCCTTTCTAGTGCTGTAACAGTATCTTTGATCAATACTGTCACCCACTCTGTTCTTTTCCATCCCTATCTTTCCTGAATACATTGTAGCCAGGAATATTAAGTGTCCATTCCTGCCCTTGTTTGAGCCAGTTATTGTCACTATATCATAATCTTATGTGGCTACTTGTGCCTGCAGCTCACCAACCTTATTTACCACGCTCCGTGCATTTACACACATTCACTCCAAACTCATTGTAGTCTGCCTCGCAATTCTGCCTCGCAATTCTACCCTCCCACCCCCGTCTGATTCCTCCTATTTCTGAACTACATTTTATTCTAATACTGTTTGTCTCTCCCAGTCCTCCATGCACCTTGTATCTGCTCTCCAATGCTTCATCCTGGTGCCCATCTCCCTGTCAAATTAGTTTAAACCCTCTGCCACAGCACGAGTTAACCTCCCTGCGAGAACGTTGGTCCCGGCTCTGTTAAGATGCAACTCGCCCATCCTGTACAAGTCCCTCCTACCCCAGAACTGGTCCCAATGCCCCAGGAATCGGAAGCCCTGCCTCCTGTACCATTTCTCCAGCCATATATTAACCTGTGCTATCTTAATGCTCCTATACTCACGAGCGCGTGGCACTGGGAGTAATCCAGAGATTACTACCTTTGAGGTCCTGCTTTTTAATCTCCTTCCTAGCTTGTGAAACTCTGCCTGTAGGACTGCAACCCTTTTCCTACCTACGTCAGTGGTTCCAACACAGACCACGTCTTCTTGCTGTTCCCTATCCCCGCAAAATGTTCTGCACCCATTCAGTGATGTCCTTTACACTGGCACCAGGGAGGCAACACACAATGTGAGACTCACGTCGGTAGTTGCAGAAACACCTGTCGATCCCCTTGACTATTGAATCAAAGTGCACATTTTGCTGTGCTCCCCTGTGCAATCATTTGCCCCACGGTGCCATACTGTAGTATTTTGTGCTTTAAATGGCTTCTCTTCCCACTCCCACACTGTTATCTCTGGAGTCCCCCAGTGATCTTTCCTTGGCCCCCTCCAATTTCTCATCTACATGCTGCCCCTCGGTGATATCCGAAAACATGACGACGATAGCAAAATACTGCGGATGCTGGAAATCCGAAATAACAACAGAAAACGCTGGAAAAACTCAGCAGGCCAGACAACATCCGTGGAGAGAGAAAGAGAGTTAACGTTTCAGGTCGAAACCCTTCGTCGGAACTGAAAGAGCAGGAAATAAACAGATAAAAATGCAAGGGGGAGGCTGGGGGGGAGGAATAAAAGAACAAAAGGGATGGTCTATAGTAAGTAGAGACATTGAGAGATGCTCAAGGCAAGACGAGATGGTAATGGGACAGGTTGAGAAACAAAAGGTAAGGTGTGAAATGCTGGCAGAATCAGAGACAGCTGCCGTGGGGGGAGAGAGAGAAAAAAAAAGGAAAAAGGCACGGACCAAAAGAGTGGATAAAATGTATACATATGTGGTGGGGGCCGGGGTTATGATCTGAAATTGTTGAACTCGATATTGAGTCCGGAAGGCTGTAAAGTGCCTAAACGGAAGATGAGGTGCTGTTCCTGGAGCTTACGCTGTGCTTCCGTGGAACAATGCAAGAGGCCGAGGACGGTGAGGTCTGAGTGAGCGTGGAGGGGTGAATTAAAATGACAAGCGACCGGAAGCTCGGGGTCACCCTTACGGACTGAACGGAGGTGTTCCGCAAAGCGGTCACCCAATCTGCGTTTGGTCTCCCCAATGTAGAGGAGACCACATCGTGAGCAGCGAATACAGTATACTAGATTGCAAGAAGTACAAGTAAATCGCTGTTTCACCTGGAAGGGGTGTTTGGGGCCCTGGACAGCGGGAAGGGAGGAGGTAAAAGGGCAGGTGTTGCATCTCCTGCGCTTGCACGGGAAGGTGCCGGGCGAGGGGGAAGGGGTGCTGGGGGTGATAGAGGAGTGGACTAGGGTGTCTCGGAGGGAGCGGTCCCTACGGAATGCTGAAAGGGGAGGTGAGGGGAAGATACGTTTGGTGGTGGGATCACGTTGGAGGTGGCGGAAATGGCGGAGGATGATCCGTTGAATGTGGAGGCTGGTGGGGTGAAAGGTGAGGACAAGGGGAACTCTATCGTGGTTCCGGGAGGGAGGGGCCGGGGTGAGGGCAGAAGTGCGGGAGATGGAACGGACACGGTCGAGGGCCGTGTCGACCATGGTAGAGGGGAATCCTCGGTTGAGGAAAAAGGAAGACATGTCGGAAGCACTGGTATGGAAGGTGGCATCGTCGGAGCAGATGCGGCTGAGACGGAGAAACTGGGAGAAGGGAATAGAGTCCTTACAGGAGGCGGGGTGGGAGGAAGTGTAGTCCAGGTAGCTGTGGGAGTCAGTGGGCTTGTAGTGAATGTTGGTCAATAACCTATCCCCAGAGATGGAGACGGAGAAGTCGAGGAAGGGGAGGGAAGAGTCGGAGATGGACCATGTGAAGGTGAGGGAAGGGTGGAAATTGGAAGCAAAGTGAATGAAATTATCTAGTTCAGGGCGAGAGCAGGAAACGGCACCGATACAGTCATCAATGTACCGGAAAAAGAGGTGAGGGAGGGGACCGGAGTAGGACTGGAACAAAGAGTGTTCCACATATCCCTTGAAAAAGCAGGCATAGCTAGGACCCGTGCGGGTTCCCATAGCAACACCTTTGATTTGGAGGAAGTGAGTGGAGTCAAAGGAGAAGTTGTTCAATGTGAGAACAAGTTCAGCCAGGCGGAGGAGGGTGGTGGTGGATGGGGACTGGTTGGGCCTCTGTTCAAGGAAGAAGCGGAGCGCCCTCAGGCCATCCTGGTGGGGGATGGAGGTGTAGAGGGATTGTACGTCCATGGTGAAAAGGAGGCGGTTGGGGCCAGGAAACTGGAAACTGTTAAAGTGGCGGAGGACGTCAGAGGAATCGCGGATGTAGGTGGGAAGGGACTGGACAAGGGGAGAAAAAATAGAATCGAGATAGGAAGAGGTTAATTCCATGGGGCAAGAGCAGGCTGAAACGATGGGTCTACCAGGGCAGTCCTGTTTGTGGATCTTGGGAAGGAGGTAGAAGCGGGCTGTGCGGGGTTGGGGAACTATGAGGTTGGCGGCCGTGGGGGGTAGATCTCCAGAGGAGATGAGGTCAGTGACAGTCTTGGACACGGTGGCTTGATGTTCGGTAGTGGGGTCATGGTCCAGGTGGAGGTAGGAGGAGGTGTCTGAGAGTTGGCGTTCAACTTCCGCTAGGCAGAGGTCGGTTCGCCAAACAACAACAGCACCACCCTTGTCAGCAGATTTAATGACAATGTCTCTCTCCCCCCATGGCAGCTGTCTCTGATTCTGCCAGCATTTCACACCTTACCTTTTGTTTCTCAACCTGTCCCATTACCATCTCGTCTTGCCTTGAGCATCTCTCAATGTCTCTACTTACTATAGACCTCCCCTTTTGTTCTTTTATTCCTCCCCCCCAGCCTCCCCCTTGCATTTTTATCTGTTTATTTCCTGCTCTTTCAGTTCCGACAAAGGGTTTCGACCTGAAACGTTAACTCTCTTTCTCTCTCCACGGATGTTGCCTGGCCTGCTGAGATTTTCCAGCGTTTTCTGTTGTTATTTCCGAAAACATGACGTTAGGTTCCACATGTATGCTGATGATACCCAGCTCTACCTCCCCACCACCTCTCCCGACCCCTCCACTGCCTTGGTGTTGTCAAGCTGCTTGTCTGAATTCCAATTCTGGGTAAGCAGAAACTTCCTGCAGTTAAACATTGCAAAGTCCAAAGCCATTGTCTTTGGTCCCCGCCACAAACTGTGTTCCCTAGCCATCGACTCCAACCCTCTCCCTGGCCACTGTCTAAAGCTGAACCAGACCATTCACAATCTTGCCATCCTATTTGACCCTGAGCTGAGCTTCCGATCACATCCTGTCCATCGCCTACTTCTACCTCTGTAACATCGCCTGTCTCCACCCTGCCTCAGCTCATCTCTTGCTGAACTCCTCATCCATGGTTTTGAAACCTCTCGACTCGACTATTCCGATGCTTTTCTAGCCAGCCTCCCATTTTCCACACTCCGTAAACTTGAGCTCATCCAAAATTCTGCTGCCCGTGTCCTAGCTCGCACCGAGTCCTATTCACCCATCACCCCTGTGCTCGTTGACCTACATTGGCTCCCGGTCCAGCAACGCCTTGATTTTGGATGGAGATCTCGATCCTCATCCTTTGTAACTGTCTGGTCTTTAAAAGGAACCATTCCCTTTGATCTTGTTGCTAAAAAGCCACATTTTCAAAAAGAACCAGAGTCCAGTGATGAGAGCAAAAGCAAAATACTGCGGATGCTGGAAATCAAAAATAAAAAACAAAAAATGCTGGAAATACTCAGCAGGTCAGGCAGCATCTGTGGAGAGAGAAACAGAGTTAACGTTTCAGGTCAATGACCTTTCGTCAGAACTGGAAAAGGTTCAAGAAAGGTAAAGACAACTCTAACAGCTGGGCTTTATATCCTCATCTGATTTGTATTTTCATTGATTTCAATGGGAATGTAAACTGGTAGAGGTGTATATATATCGCCTGGCTTACACTATCGCCACAAGGCAAAATGACCCCCTCAATATGCAAATGCACATGTGTCAAAAGTATCATAGTTTTAAATCCCTTCATTGGGATAAAACCAACTCACCTCTGTTCCCAAGCAAAATGTTATCCAAACACCTTCTGGTGAAGATATTGCAGTAGATTTAATAATGAGCACTTCTGGCACAGATTCTGACACTTCACAAGTCTTTGCATCCAAATGTGTGGGGCACACTAACTGCCACACCCAAATTACCAACATGCGATTCCATCGCAGGGACGCACTGACCTCCGTGCTCAGATTCTCAATACATTCTCCCAGTTGCATGAAGCTCTGAGCCGTGAATGCTAATCTGTAAAATCTACCCTGTTGTGCCTTCAATTAAAAACTGAAATAAAAACTTTAAAACTGGCAAAGGTGGCATCTGCCACAGTACAAGGGTGTCCTGGCTGCCCCTGTAGCTGCTCTGCTGTCAGTAC
Source organism: Squalus acanthias (assembly GCA_030390025.1). NCBI lineage: Eukaryota > Metazoa > Chordata > Chondrichthyes > Squaliformes > Squalidae > Squalus > Squalus acanthias. The sequence continues at coordinate 100,707,905 of CM059429.1, forward strand.
ATAGAATCACGTAGTATTTACAGCACAGAAACAGGTCATTCGGCCCAACTGGTCTATGCCGGTGTTTATTGCTCCACACGAGCCTCCTCCCACCTTACATCACCTCACCCCTACCAGCATATCCTTCTATTCCTTTTTCCCTCATGTGCTTATCTAGCTTCCCCTTAAATGCATCTATGCTATTCCATTTGGTAGCGAGTTCCACATTCTAACCATTCTCTGGGTAAAGAAGTTTCTCCTGAATTCCTTATTGGATTTATTAGTGACAATCTTATATTTATGACCCCTAGTTTTGGACTCCCCCACAAGTGGAAACATCTTCTCTGCATCCACCCTATTGAATCCCTTCAAAATTTTAAAGACCTCTATCAGGTCACCCCTCAGCCTTCTCTTTTCTGGAGAAAAGAACCCCAGCTTGTTCAGTCTTTCCTGATAGTGGTATCCTCCAAGTACTGAGAGTAGGCTCCTCCAGACACTCTAATAAGTGGTCTATAACTAAGAATAGTAATTCAGGAGAGGAATGTCCTGCAGCTACAGTGCCAGTTTTCACCCATTCCTCTTTGCAGGAAAAATGTGCCATTTACAACGCAGCTGCCTAAACAAGTCAGCACATAGTGTTCTGATCACAGCAGTGAGTGCCAGCTGAGAAGCATTCCCTACAATTGAAAGAATGGAAACATGAGTACGAGGAGGTCAAACAGAAACAAGTGTGGGAACTGATTGGTACAATATGTGTTAGTGCGTTGGGTGCAAATCCAGGCCAGGCTGCTGAATTTCTGCTGTCTGATTTACACATAAGTAATGGTGAGCACTGTTAGCCTCACGGTATTTTCACAGCAAAATCCGGTCCAATAAGTCAGCATCAAATAGGTGCATCCTTTACTGTATGAGTCTAACCTCCATGGATAACAAAGGTTTACATAATTGCGCATTCTATTTTTGCCTTGCTCGTGCTCTACAACAGGGTCATGGGACTGAGATTGCCTTCCTCTCATGGCAGCTTGTTACTGGCAGAGATCCGATGCCAACTGCATCTCTGGAGCATGTTCCTTGGCAACCTGGTGTCACCTTCTACTTTCCACAGTATGTGCTGCTGTCCTGAGAGATGGCAGTATCAGATAGGTAGCTTCTAGCTGTTGCCATGACGCTGGGCCTTGGATCTGTGCCCCTAGTGATAACATACTTAATAACTCATTAGAAAAAGGTGTAGTGCCAGAGGACTGGAGGTTAGCTACCTATATTTAAGGAGGGAGATAGAGCATGTCCAGGGAACTATAGACCAGTCAGTTTAACATTGGTGGTTGGAAAGATAATGGAATTCCTACTAAAGGAGAAAATAGAAAAACATCTAGGAACCAAAAATATAATAATGAATAGTCAGCATGGATTTCAAAAGGGAAAGTCTTGCTTGACCAACCTCATTGAATTCTTTGAAGAGGTAACAGAGAGAGTAGACAAGGGTAATGCAATAGATGTAATATATCTAGATTTCCAAAAGGCCTTTGATAAGGTACCACATAATAGACTAATGAATAAGGTCAGAGAATGTGGAGTCATAAGACAAGTAGCAGAATGGATAGCGAGCTGGCATAGAAAGCAGAAAGTAACGGTAACTATTCAGAGTGACAGAAGGTGGGAAGTGGCGTCCGACAAGGATCAGTGCTGGGACCAATGTTGACAATTTATATTAACAATATAGATTTTGGATCAAAAACACAATTTCTAAATTTGCGGACCACACCAAATTGGGGGGATAGTCAATGCTGAACTGCTTGGAACAAGGAACTGCAACAAATTACAAGAAGACATTCATAAATTTGCAGAATGGGCATACAATTGCCAAATGAATTTCAACATATCTAATTGTAAGGTATAACATTTTCGTAAGAAAAATAGGAAGGTCACATATTACTTGGAAAATAAGAATCTAAATGGGGTAGAAAAGCAAAGGGATCTGGGAGTACAAATACACAAATCACTAAAAGTAGTGACACCGGTTAATGAGGCCATTAAACCAAGCACGAGGGTTTATTTCTAGAGGTATAGAATTGAAAAGTAGAGAAGTTATACTAAACTTGTATCGAAATTTGGTTAGACCACACTTGGAATGCTGTGTACAGTTCTGGGGGCCATATTATAAAAAGGATATAGAGACACTGGAGAGGGTGCAAAAAAGATTTACAAGGATGATACCAGAACTGTGAGGTTATACCTATCAGGAAAGGATGAACAGACTGGGTCTCTTTTCTCTTGAAAAGAGAAGGTTGAGGGGTGACCTAATAGAGCTCTTTAAAATTATGAAAGGTTTTGATAGAGTAACATAGAAACATAGAAGATAGGAGCAGGAGTAGGCCATTCGGCCCCTCGAGCCTGCTCCGCCATTCGATGAGATCATGGCTGATCATCCAAACTCAGTACCCTGTACCTGCCTTCTCCCCATATCCCTTGATACCTTTAGCTTTAAGAAATATATCTAACTCATCCTTGAATATATTTAATGACTTCGCCTCAACTACCTTCTGTGGTAGAGAATTCCACAGGTTCACCACTCTCTGGGTGAAGAAATTCTTCCTCATTTCTGTCCTAAATGGTTTACCCGTTATCCGTAGATTATGACCCCTGGTTCTGCACTCTCCGACCATCGGGAACATTCTTCCTGCATCTAGTTTGTCCAGACCTGTCAGAATTTTATATGTTTCGATGAGATCCCCTCTCATTCTTCTATACTCCAGTGAGTATAAGCCCAATCGACCCAATCTCTCCTCATATGTCATTCCTGCCATCCCAGGTATCAGCCTTGTGAATCTTCGCTGAACTCCTTCCATGGCAAGAACATCCTTCCTCAGATAAGGCGACCAAATTTGCACACAGTACTCAAGGTATGGTCTCACCAAGGCCCTGTACAACTGCAGCAGGACATCCCTGTTCCTATACTCAAACCCTTTCGCTATGAAGGCCAGCATACCATTTGCCTTCTTCACCGCCTGCTGCACCTGCATGCTTACTTTCAGCGACTGGTGCACAAGGACACCCAGGTCTCGTTGCACTTCCCCTTCTCCCAATCTATTGCCATTCAGATAATAGTCTGCCTTTCTGTTTTTGACACCAAAGTGGATAACCTCGCACTTATCCATGTTATATTGCATCTGCCATGCATCTGCCCACTCACCCAACCTATCCAAATCATCCTGGAGTTTCTCGGTATCCTCCTCGCAGCACACACTCCCACCCAGCTTTGTGTCATCTGCAAACTTGGAGATATTACATTTAATTCCCTTATCTAGATCATTAATATATATTGTGAATAGCTGGGGTCCAAGGACCGATCCCTGCGGTACCCCACTAGTCACTGCTTGCCACTCGGAAAAAGACCCATTAATTCCTACTCTCTGCTTTCTGTCCGCCAACCAGTTCTCTATCCAAGTCAATACCTTGCCCCCAATCCCATGTGCCTTAACTTTACACGCTAATCTCTTATGCGGGACCTTATCGAAAGCCTTTTGAAAGTCCAAATACACCACATCTACTGGTTCTCCCTTATCTATTTTCCCAGTTACATCCTCAAAAAATTCCAGTAGATTAGTCAAGCACGATTTAACTTTTGTAAATCCATGTTGACTTTGTCCGATCCTGTCACTGTTTTTCAAGTGCTCAGCTATTACATCCTTTATAATGGACTCTAGCATTTCCCCCACTACCAATGTCAGGCTTACCGGTCTGTAATTCCCCGCTTTCTCTCTACCACCCTTTTTGAATAGTGGGGTAACATTAGCCACCCTCCAATCCATGGGTACAGTTCCAGATTCCATCGAATGTTGGAAGATGATCAGCAATGCATCTACTATTTCTAGGGCCACTTCCTTAAGTACCCTAGGATGTAGATTATCAGGCCCTGGGGATTTATCGGCCTTCAATACCGTCAATTTCCCTAACACCATTTCCCTGCAAATACTGATTTCTTTCAGTTCCTCCCTTTCATCAGACCGTATGTTCTCCAACATCTCTGGGAGGTTATTTGTGACCTCCTTTGTGAAGACAGAACCAAAATATGCATTTAATTGGGCTGCCATTTCTTTGTTCCCCATTATAACTTCCCCCATTTCTGACTGCAAGGGACCCACACTTGATTTCACTAATCTTTTTCTCTTCATATATCTGTAAAAGCTCTTAGTTAGTTTTTATGTTCCCAGCAAGCTTACTTTCATATTCTATTTCCCCCTTCTTAATTAATCCCTTTGTCCTCCTTTGTTGAATCCTAAACTGCTCCCAATCCTCAGGGCTACCACTTTTTCTGGCCAATTTATATGCCCTCTCCTTGGATCTTATGCTATCCCTAATTTCCCTTGTTAGCCACGGTTGAGTCACCCTTTTTGTTTTATTCTTATGCCACACTGGGATGAACAAATTCTGTAGTTCATCCATGCAGTCTTTGAATGTTTGCCATTGCCTATCCACCGTCAACCCCTTGAGTGACATTCCACAATCAATCCTATCCAATTCGCGCCTCATACCATCGTAGTTTCCTTTATTTAAATTCAGGACCCTAGTCTCTGATTCAACTACTTCACTCTCCATCCTAATGAAGAATTCTATCATATTATGATCACTCTGACCCAAGGGGCCTCGTACAACAAGATTGCTAATTAATCCTTTCTCGTTACATAATACCCAGTCTAAGTTGGCCTGATCTCTGGTTGGTTCCTCGACATATTGTTCCAGAAAACCATCTCGTAAACATTCTAGGAATTCCTCCTCCACAGTATTTTTACTAATTTGGTTAGCCCAATCTATATGTAAATTAAAGTCACCCATGATGACTTCTGTGCCCTTACTGCATGCTTCTCTAATTTCCCTTTTAATGCCGTCCCCAACCTCCGTATTACTGTTTGGAGGTTTATATACCACTCCCACTAACGTTTTCTGCCCCTTGTTATTTCTCAGTTCTACCCATACAGATTCCGCATCATCAGAGCTAATATCCTTCCTTTCAATTGTGTTAATCCCCTCTTTAACCAGCAATGCTACCCCACCTCCCTTGCTTTTTTGCCTATCTTTCCTAAATATTGAATAACCCTGGATGTTGAGTTCCCAGCCTTGGCCACCCTGGAGCCATGTTTCTGTAATCCCAATCAAATTGTATTCATTTACCTCTATTTGCGCAGCTAATTCATCCACCTTGTTCCGAATGCTCCTTGCATTAAGACACAAAGCCTTCAGGCTTGTTTTTTTAACGCTCTCAGACCTATATGAATTATTATTTACTGTGACCATGTTTGATTTAAACTGTTGAGTTCTTTGCCTTCTACTTTTGTTTTTCTCCTTCCTGTCTTTAGCTTTTATCTTTGTTTCCCTTTCCTCTGTCTCCCTGCTCAGGTTCCCAACACCCTGCCACTTTAGTTTAAACCCTCCCCAACAGCACTAGCAAACACTCCCCCTAGGACATCGGTCCCGGCCCTGCCCAGGTGCAAACCGTCCCGTTTGTACTGGTCCCACCTCCCCCAGAACCGGTTCCAATGTCCAAGGAATTTGAATCCCTCCCCCTTGCACCATTCCTCTAGCCACGTATTCATTTGAAATATCCTCCTATTTCTACTCTGACTAGCACGTGGCACTGGTAGCAATCCTGAGATTACTACCTTTGAGGTCCTCTTTTTTAATTTACCTCCTAACTCCCTATATTCTGCTTTTAGGACCTCATCCCGTTTTTTACCTATGTCGTTGATGCCTATGTGCACCACGACAACTGGCTGCTCGCCCTCCCCCTCCAAAATGTTCTGTAGCCGCTCCGAGATGTCCTCAGTAAACTCAGAGAGAATGTTTCCACTTGTGGGGAAGAGCAAAACTAGAGGCCACTAATATAAGATGTTCACCAAGAAATCAAATAGGGAATTCAGAAGAAACTTTTTACCCAGAGAGTGGTGAGAATGTGGAACTCGCTACCACAGGGAGTAATTGCAGCGAATACTATAGATGCATTTAAGGGTAGGCTAGATTAGCATATGAGGGAGAAGGGAATAGAGGATTTTGCTGATAGAGTTAGAGGAGGAAGGACGGGAGGAGGCTCGAGTGGAGCATAAATGCCGGCATGGACTGGCTGGGCCGAATGGTCTGTTTCTGTGCCGTATATCCTATGTAATTCTGTGTAATTCTTTGTGATGACCAGGATGGCTGCTCTGATGGTAGCAACCAGATTCTGAAAGTCCCGAAAGACAGCAGCATGCATTGCAGCCACCATGGTCTGGAAATTCAAGCTGAGAGCATTGCTACAGAGTGAGCTGGTAATGGAGAGAGTGAGAACAGAGGGAGAACTAATTTCCAAATTAGGAATTTGGCTAGAGAAGAAATGAGAGCAAACGGAGAAGGAGGAACAGAGTAGATTAATTAAAATTCAAGTGAATAAAGAATACCAACTTAAAACTTAACTACAACTTAGCTGATATTTATCGTAAGAATGGCAGCCTGGAAGGGACAGTGATGTGCAGTTCTTGCAGGACGTTAGAGTTTTGAGTCGCAGATGTTGACTCAGACAAACACATCTGCAGGAAGTGTCTCCACCTGAAATTACGTAGGTCAAGATCTCAAAACTTATGCAGCGCTCAAGACAGTCCGACACATCAGGAAGGAAGAGAGGTTTGTGGAGCATGAATGTCAGGTGCTAGTCAGTCTGCTGAGAGATACAGAGCTGGTGGGGTAGAGGTAGAGAGGTGACTATCCACAGGTCAGGGGAAATGAGGAGAGATCGGCTAGGGCAGGATTACCAGAGCAAATGACTCTCTCTAATAAGTTTGAAGCATTGGCTTCCTGTCAGAGGATGAGGATCCTGGGCAGAGCCATTAACTGGATTGTAATGGCACCAAAAACATGAGGTGGTTCAATTGGGGGGGGCGGAGGGTGGTGAGGGAGATTAGAAATTCAGTCAGGAATGCAGTAATAATAGGAAACTCAATAGTTAGAGCAGTGGACACTATCTGCAAGTCACAGCTACTAAGGTAAGGAACAATTTGGAAAAACTGGAAAAGACTATGGAAGGGAAAAGAAAGCAGCCAGTCATTGTGGTCCATATGGAAGCCAATCATACAGGCAGTGAAAGGGCTAAAGTCCTGCAAAAGGAGTTGAAGTGATTAAGAAGCAGATTTAGGAGCTGGACTTCAAGGGTGCTAATTATCTAGATGAAGAGAAAATAATTATAATACAGTGTACTTGCTACCTATGAGGATAAGGAGAAAGGCTGTGCAGCCACAATGCTGACCAAGGCACCATGGGGCAGGAGGCAGTTCAAAGTGGGGGGAGGGGAGAAATGTTGGCCTTTATATCACGGGTTCTGGAATACAAAGGGGTGGAAGTTATGCTTCAATTGTATCAAGTTAGACCCCATCTGGAGCACTGCACCTCAGGAAGAATATATTGGCCTTGGAGGGGGTGCAGCACAGATTCACCAGAATGATATAATAGCAAAATACTGCGGGTGCTGGAAATCTGAAATAACAACAGAAAATGCTGGAAATACTCAGCAGGCCAGGCAGCATCCGTGGAGAGAGAAACAGAGTCAACGTTTCAGGTCTGGGACCCTTCATCAGAACTGGAAAAAGCTGGAGATGTAATAGATTATAAACAGGTGCAGAGGCAGGGAGGGGGTTGGGAGGGGAGGAAGGAACTGAAGGAACATTCTGTGCCATGGTAGGAGGCAGGAAAGATAAAGGGCTGGATTTTCTCAGCCCCGAGGAGGCGGGTATGAAGGCAGGACTGCCGGGAAAGTTGCACAATTAGGGGGCGGGTGGCAAACCCGCCCCCAACCCGCCTCCGTGCCCTCTTGCCAGGAGGCGGGAAGCCACCCTGCCCCGGGTCCTGTCTCCTTGGAGGCGGGAAGGGATTAAAGCCTATTAACTGCCTGTTAACAGGTAGTTAACAGGCAGAAAATAGGATTATCCCCATTTTTCGTTTCGATGTGCAGGCTTCCCGAACTTGGGGAACCTTGCCGGGGTGTAGGAAGTGAGTAGGAGGTCTGCGGGGGTCGGTGCGGTCTCAAAGTGCGATGTAGAGGTGAGTGATGGGTGCAAGTGTGGAGTGGTAAGTATGTGAGGTGAGTGTAAAGTGTTAGAAAATGTTAACTTACCTTTGTTTCTACCTTCAGCCACTGTGGAGCTGTAGTCTCCGACATCTCCATTGTAGAGATCACAGACTGGCTGTTGCATCCTCCGATCCAACAGCCAGCTGATTTCTGAAAAGTAGAAAGGTTTGATGAGTCCTGAACACAAGGTCTCATCAAACTACACAGAATGTCAGTGTTTGACAGCTTCACTGAGCTGTCAAACGATGACATTTCTTCTTTCAAAAGTTCTTGACAGATGACACGTCATACGTTGACGTGCTCTGTCACTGACTTCCCCCTAATTGGCCTGCTGAGCCCACCGGGCGGGCTTAACAAGGTCAATTAGGGGAAATTCCCGCTGGTTTTCCAGAAGCTGATGGAGGCGGGACTGAGACCTGGCAAGCAGCAGTCCTACCTCCAAAAGCTTCTCATTGAGAAAATCCAGCCCAAAATGTTGCAAATGGGGATGGCAAAATCATACAGCCTGAAGAATGGGGGCAGGGGTTATAGTCTGAAATTGTTGAACTCAATGTTGAGTCCAGAAGGTTGTAAAGTGCCTAATCAAAAGATGAGGTGCTGTTCTTCGAGCTTACGTTGAACTTCATTGGAACAATGTAAGAGACCAAGAACAGAGAGATCAGAGTGGGAGTGAAGCGGAGAATTAAAGTGACAGGCGACCGGAAGCTCAGGGTCACCCTTACGGACTGAACGGAGGTGTTCTGCAAAGCGGTCGCCCAATCTGCCTTTGGTCTCCCCAATGTAGAGGAGACCGCATCGTGAGCAGCGAATACAGTATACTAAATTGCAAGAAGTACAAGTAAATCGCTGTTTCAACTGGAAGGTGTGTTTGGGGCCCTGGACAGTAGGAAGGGAAGAGGTAAAAGGGCAGGTGTTGCATCTCCTGTGCTTGCACGGGAAGGTGCCAGGCGAAGGGAAAGGGCTGTTAGGAGTGATTGAGGAGTGGACCAGGGTGTCACGGAGGGAGCGGTCCCTTCGGAATGCTGAAAGGGGAGGTTAGGGGAAGATGTGTTTGGTGGTGGGATCACGTTGGAGGTGGCGTAAATGGCGGAGGATGATATGTTGAATGTGGAGGCTGGTGGGGTGAAAGGTGAGGACAAGGGGAACTCTATCGTGGTTCCGGGAGGGAGGGGAAAGGGTGAGAGCAAAAGTGCGGGAAATAGAACGGACACGGTCAAGGGCCGTGTCAACTACAGTAGAGGGGAATCCTCAGTTGAGGAAAAAGGAAGACATGTCGGAAGCACTGGTATGGAATTTTTTTGTGGACCCGGACAGCTTTGAGCAAGAGTGCGTCGGTACTGCTGAAGAGAGAGGTTGAGTGTGTTCATGTGGCGGCGCATGGCGCTGAGCATGGATCTCAGGATGCGGCGAGAGCAGTAGTTTGAGGAACGCTGAATATCTTGGAGATATTTGTGTTTTTGTGGACCCTGACAGCTGTCTTCCTTTTTCCTCAACCGAGGATTCCCCTCTACTGATCCCACCATCAAATGTATCTTCCCCCTCACCTTCCCTTTCAGCATTCCGAAGGGACCGCTCCCTCCGCGACATCCTGGTCCACTCCTCAATCACCCCTAACAGCCCTTCCCCTTCGCCCGGCACCTTCCCATGCAAGCACAGGAAATGCAACACCTGCCCTTTTACCTCCTCCCTTCCTACTGTCCAGGGCCCCAAACACCCCTTCCAGGTGAAACAGCGATTTACTTGTACTTCTTGCAATTTAGTATACTGTATTCGCGGCTCACGATGCGGTCTCCTCTACATTGGGGAAACCAAATGCAGATTGGGTGACCGCTTTGCGGAACACCTCCGTTCAGTCCATAAGGGTGACCCTGAGCTTCTGGTCGCCTGTCACTTTAATTCTCCGCTTCACTCCCACTCTGATCTCTCTGTCCTCGGCCTCTTACATTGTTCCAATGAAGCTCAACGTAAGCTCAAAGAACAGCACCTCATCTTTCAATTAGGCACTTTACAGCCTTCTGGACTCAACATTGAGTTCAACAATTTCAGACTATAACCCCTGCTCCCATTCTTCCGGCTGTATGATTTTGCCATCCCTATTTGCAACATTTTGGGCCGAAAATTGATCCCGGGACGCGAGTATTCCCACTCCAATTGCCGGTTTTCTGCATGCCCTGCGCATGCGCTGAAAACCGGCAATTGCTCTTCTGAAAAGGGGGCGGGGCCTGGCTGCATCGCGTGCGCGCTACAGGCTGCGCGCACGCTGTGCACTTCATGCTTTGGACGCGCAGGTAAGTAGGGAAGATTTTGGAAATGTAAAAAGAGGAGTAAGACCCGCTTTTAAGAAGGTAAGTAGTGAATTAAGTATTTTTTTGAATTTTTTTTTACAGGTATATCTTTTTTAGAGACTTTAAAGACAGGTAAGTTTATTTTTATAACTTTTTAAAAGATTTTAAATTTTTTCAAAAATTTAATTTTTTATTTAAAATGGTTAATTTAATTAACTATACTTATTTTATTAATGTGATGGTTTTTTTTTAAATTTAATTGAGGTTTAGCTGTTATTTTGGGGGGGTGTAATTTTCATAGATTTCACAGCAGGTCTGTGAAACTTATGAATGGAAGATGGTGTGCTGCCATTGGCTCTAACTGAGTCACGTGATCCCACTGCTCGCACGAATTCACTACGCCGCTGGGATACGCAAGCCCAGCACAGCTGATGTCTGGAACATCAAGTTCGTGCGAGCTGGATCTGAAAAAGCACAAGCGAGGTGAGACATCGCGGGGAAGGCTTACCCCCGCAGGAACAGAGCGAGATCAATTTCTGGGCCAATATCTTTCCTGCCTCTGACCTTAGCACAGAATATTCCTTCAGTTCCTTCCTCCCCTCCCAACCACCCCCCGCACCTCTCCCTGCCTTTGCACCTGCTTAAAATCTGTTACATCTCCAGCTTTTTCCAGTTCTGATGAAGGGTCCCAGACCTGAAACGTTAACTCTTTCTCTCTCCACGGATGCTGCCTGGCCTGCTGAGTGTTTCCAGCATTTTCTGTTGTTATTTCACCAGAATGATACTGGGGCTAAAAGGGTTAAATTATGAGGACAGGTTGCATAGACGAGGCTTGCATTCCCTTGAGTATAGGTGATGTAATTGAGGTGCTTAAGATGATTAAAGGATTTGATAGAGTGAAACTATTTCCTCTGGCATAGAGCCAAGCCATTCAGGGGTGATGTCAGGAAGCACTTCTTCACACAAAGGGCAGTGGAAATCTGGAACTCTCTCCCCAAAATGCTGTTCAGGCTGAGGTCAATTGAAAATTTCAAAACTGAGATTGATAGATTTTTGTTAGGCAAGGGAATCAAGGGATATGGAACCAAGGCGGGTAAATGGAGTTGAGATAGAGATGAGCTATGATCTAATTGAATGGTGGAACAGGCTCAAGGGACTGAATAGCCCACTCCCATTAAGAATCTCAGAGTGTTTGGAAGTGGGTAGTGGTGTTCCAAAGGATTCTTTTCTGTATACATCAATGATTTATATATAGAGCTACAGGGAGTGATGTCCAAATTTGCAGATGATACTAAAATAGGATGTATTGTAAATAAATCTGAGGATCTAAGGAAGGTGCTCGGGAATATTGATAAGATGTGGAATGGGTAAAAATGTAGCAGCTGCAATTCAATATTGTGTGGGTTAGGTTGATTTGGCTATGATAAATTGACCCTTAGTGTTAGGGGGGGATTAAATATGTGGGGTTATGGGGATAGGATGGGATATGTTAGGGGGAATTAAATACGTGGGGTTACGGGGGTAGGGTGGGATATGTGTACTGTGGGGATTAAAGCAGGGACAGGGTACTGGATTTGGATGATCAGCCATGATCGTATTGAATGGTGGAGCAGGCTCGACGGGCCGAATGGCCTACTCCTGCTCCTAGATTCTATGTTTCTATGTTTCTAATAATTAATTTTTGATTTAAAAAAAATTATACTTTGAATAGGGAAGGTTGGGTGATGTGGAAAAACATAGGGTGGGGATCGTGCTTACAAGACATTAGGCAGAACCTCAAATGAATAAGGGCATAACGAGAGCTGATGAAATACTGGGGCCGAGATTTTGCTGACCTCGGTGGGTCCGGTGCAGGTGATGTCGGTGGCGGATCGCGGCCCCGCTGTTGGCTCCATCCCGCTGCCTAAAATGAATTTACGTTGATAGGGCTTGTTAAGCCCGCCCAGCGTGTTTCCCAGGCCAATTAGAGGAAGTGGGTCTGGTGACATCATTCATGATGCGTCATCAGCTGGTTTCCTTAAAGGGACCTTGGTCACATTTCTTTTGACATTTGTGCTGTCAGTGTTCTACAGCATTGAAGTGCTGCAAACTCTGACAATGACTACACAGAGGCAGAGGACCGCACCCTAGGCTCTCCCATGACTCCCTCCATATGCTTATGGAGGGAGTCAGAACACGCAGGAAGGTCCTCTTCCCTTCCGATGGGCAGAAGACACCTCCCCAGGAGACCAACGCAGCCTGGTTGCACATTACACAGGAGGGCACAAGCAGGGATGTGATCAGGAGGATCTGGGCGCAGTGACGCAAACATTTCAATGATCTCAATCGATCACAAAACGTTACTGCAAAGCCACACTCAACCTCATCCTGCTGTGCCTCTCATCACATCCCCATCACTCTGCCTTACCTACCCTACTCTTGCACATCCTTACTCACACCAATTTACCTTGCACCTCCACCCATCCCTCCCTAGCTACATTATCACATCCCCATCTCACTAGCCACCCCTCACACTCACCCTCATCCAAGTGCAATCATACCAACTAACAACACAGAAGGGTAGCCACTTGGGTGTTTTATCCAATGTTTATGTAAAGTTTCTATTAATGTGCTGTCAAACATTGAAATCTTTATTTTCAACACTTTCCATTCTTGGACAGATTGGTGTGCACCTTTGGAAGTGGTTTAGTGAGTTGCAGTGACTGGTGAGACATAACGGTACCCCACGCAATGGTGATGAGTGTGAAAGGAATGGCTTGGTCATTGTAGTGATGCTTTATGGTGTTGGTGTGGGTTGGTGCCAACCTGCCGCATCATGTGGCAGCCAGGATGTACAGCGTAAAGTTAAGTAAATCTGGCCATGATGAGAGCAGCAATGTGCTTGGGTGCTGATGCCCTCTGTCCTGTGCAGCATCAGGTTATTGCGGAGAAGTTTGGTGTTGTTGGTGCTGCTGGCATGCCTGGTGCTGCTGGTGTTGGGGCTCATCGTGGTCTGATTCTGAGGACCAAGGTGAGACAGTATAAAGGCACCCGTGCTGATGGAATAGATGGCAGGTGAAGTACAGATGACAGAAGTGATCTGTCAATGGTGAAAGAGGTAATGAGGTGAGACTGGATGGAGACTTGTGGAAAGACTTGCAGCATGTTGAATCTTTTGTGGAAATGCAGTGAGGAACAGCTTGTGGCTGAGGAAAGTGATCATTTGTCAGGTGGGAGCTTTTACTGTACATTTGAAGCTGTCAAGTAATCAGCTGGAGCAATGGCCACTGAACTCCCGCCTCAGGATGACAGACGTGGTCACCGAACAGCGTGGTTCCCGTGGCCCTGAAGTTAAAGTTAAAAAGTAAGGTAAAAGAGCCTATTAAGGGTCTGTTAAGTACATTATAATGAGTTTAATTGGGTTGCCCGCCACTGCCTGTTGGGTCTGCTCAGTGCTGACAGAGCCGACATTGGGAAAGGTGAGTTGCAGCGGGTTGACAGCGGGTTCCCAACCTGCTGTCAAAAAACCCCACTTTCCCACCTGACCCGCCACCGATCCCGCCCGCTGACTTCCCGCCTAGGTTTATGGCAAGAGGTGTAGAATATAAAAGTCGAGATGCAATGGTGAACTTTAGTAACACTACACTTGGAGTATTATGTGCAGTTTTGGGCTCCACACGATAGGAAGGGTATTAAGGCAATAGCGAGAGTACAGAGCAGATTCACTGGGATGCTACCTGGTATGAGGGAATACAAATATAAGAACATAAGAACATAAGAAATAGGAGCAGGAGTAGGCCAATCGGCCCCTCGAGCCTGCTCCACCATTCAATAAGATCATGGCTGATCTGATCCTAACCGCCAATCTACTATCTACTATCACAGAACCATCTCCTGCATCTAACAGAATTGCACACACGAAATAGGAGCAGAATCAGGCTACACGGTCCCTGGGCCCGCTCCACTACCCACAGGGCCATGACCGATCCGAACCTAGACTCATGTCCAAATTCCTGCCCGCTCCCCGTAACCCTTAATGCCCTTTACTTCTAGGAAACTGTCTATTTCTGTTTTAAATTTATTTAATGATGTAGCTTCTATAGCTTTTTGTGGCAGCATATTCCATGGACCTACCACCCTCTGAGTGAAGTAGTTCCTCCTCATCTCAGTTTTGAAAGAGCAGCCCCTTATTCTAAGACTATGTCCCCTAGTTCTAGTCTCACCCGTCATCGGGAACATCCTCCCCGCATCCACCCGATCCAACCCCTTCACAATCTTATATGTTTCAATAAGATCTCCTCTCATTCTTCTGAACTCCAATGAGTAGAGTCCCAATCTACACAACCTCTCCTCATATGACCACCCCCTCATCCCCGGGATTAACTGAGTGAACCTTTTTTGCACTGCCTCGAGAGCAAGGATGTCTTTCCTTAAGTAAGGACACCAAAACTGTATGCAGTATTCCAGGTGCGGTCTCACCAATACCTTGTACAACTGAAGCAATACCTCCCTATTTTTATATTCTATCCCCCTAGCAATGAAAGCCAACATTCCATTTGCCTTCTTAATCACTTGCTGCACCTGCATACTAACCTTTTGAGTTTCGTGCACCAGGACCCCCAGATCCCTTTGCACTTCAGTACTCTCCAGTTTCTTGCCATTAAGATAATAAATTGCTCTAGGATTTTTCCTGCCAAAGTGCATCACCTCACACTTTCCAGTGTTGTATTCCATCTGCCAAATCTCTGCCCACTTACTTAGCCTGTCTATGTCCCCTTGCAGGTTTTTTATGTCCTCCTCACTCACTACTTTCCCTCCCATCTTAGTATCATCTGCAAATTTTGATATGTTACACTTGGTCCCTTCCTCCAAATCGTTAATATAGATTGTAAAGAGTTGGGGACCCAGCACTGACCCCTGTGGAACACCACTAGTTACTGATTGCCAGTCTGAGAATGAACCATTTATCCCAACTCTTTGCTTTCTGTTAGATAGCCAATCCTCTATCCATGCCAGAATATTACCCCCAATCCCGTGATTTTTTACCTTAAGCAATAATCTTTTGTGTGGCACCTTGTCAAATGCCTTTTGGAAGTCTAAATACACTACGTCTACTGGTTCCCCTTTATCCACTCTATATGTTACTTCCTCAAAGAACTCCAGCAAATTTGTCAAACATGACTTCCCCTTCGTAAAACCATGCTGACTTTGTCCTATTAAATTATGATTATCCAAATGTCCTGTTACTGTTTCCTTAATAATGGACTCCAAAATTTTACCTACCACAGATGTTAGGCTAACCGGTCTATAGTTACCAGCCTTCTGTCTACTGCCCTTTTTAAATAAGGGTGTTACATTAGCAGTTTTCCAGTCTGCCGGGACCTTAGCGGAATCCAGGGAGTTTTGAAAAATTATTACCAATGCATCTACAATCCCTACCGCCACTTCCTTCAAGACTCTAGGATGTAAGCCATCAGGTCCAGGTGATTTATCCGCCTTGAGTCCCATTATTTTACCGAGTACCACTTCCTTAGTGATTTTGATCGTGTTTAGCTCCTCTCCCCCTATAGCCCCCTGTTTGTCCAGTGTTGGGATATTCTTAGTGTCCTCTACTGTAAAGACTGATACAAAATATTCATTCAGTGTTTTTGCCATCTCCATATTTCCCACCATATAAAGAAAGACCTGAAAAATTGAGGCTTTATTCATTAGAACAGAGGAGATTATGTGGTTATTTGATAGAGGTGTTTAAAAATAGGTCAAATAAAACAACCAGTCAAGCTAACTGACAGCAGACAGTCAACTGACTGCCCCTTACTTACCTGCCACTCCCTCAGACTGCTGCAATCCTGTGCCAGAACTCGCTTTTTAAAGACTCTACTCTAATTTTTGAGCGCCTAGCTCATTACTCCTGATTTACATGGGTTTTACACCAATCACTACTCCAGTGGATATGCAAGTATGAACATACGAATTAGGAGCAGGAGTAGGCCACTCGGCCCCTCGAGCCTGCTCCGCCATTCAATAAGATCATGGCTGATCTGATTACTCCACATTCCCGCCTACCCCCGATAACCTTTCACCCCCTTGCTTATCAAGAATCTATCTACCTCTGCCTTAAAAATATTCAAAGACTCTGCTTCCACCACCCTCTGAGGAAGAGAGTTCCAAAGACTCACGACCCTCTGTGAGAAAAAAGTTCTCCTCATCTCTGTCTTAAATGGGCGACCCCTTATTTTTAAACAGTGACCCCTAGTTCTAGATTCTCCCACAAGAGGAAACATTCTCTCCACATCCACCCTGTCAAGACCCCTCAGGATGTTTCAATCAAGTCACCTCTGACTCTTCTAAACTCCAGCGGATACAAGCCTAGCCTGTTCAACCTTTCCTCATAAGACAACCCGCCCATTCCAGGTATTAGTCTGGTAAACCTTCTCTGAACTGCTTCCAATGCATTTACATCCTTCCTTAAATAAGGAGACCAATACTGTACACAGTACTCCAAATGTGGTCCCACCAATGCCCTGTATAACTGAAGCATAACCTCCCTACTTTTGTATTCAATTCCCCTCGCAATAAACGATAACATTCTAATTAGCTTTCCTAATTACTTGCTGTACCTGCATACTAACCTTTTGTGATTCATGCACTAGGACACCCAGATCCCCCTGGATCTCAGAGCTCTGCAATCTCTCACCATTTAGTTAATATGCTTCTTTTTTATTCTTCCTGCCAAAATGGACAATTTCACATTTTCCCACATTATACTCCATTTGCCAGATCTTTGCCCACTCACTTAACCTATCTATATCCCTTTGTAGCCTCCTTATGTCCTCTTCACAATTTACTTCCCTACCTATCTTTGTGTCATCAGCAAATTTAGCAACCATACCTTCGATTCCTTCATCCAAGTCATGTATATAAATTGTAAAAAGTTGAGGCCCCAGCACTGATCCCTGTGGCACACCACTCGTTATATCTTGCCAAACAGAAAATGACCCATTTATGCCTACTCTCTGTTTCCTGTTAGCTAGCCAAACTTCTATCCATGCCAATATGTTACCCCCTACACCATGAGCTTTTATTTTCCGCAATAATCTTTGATGTGGCACCTTATCAAATGCCTTCTGGAAATCTAAGTACAGTACATCCACCGTTTCGCCTTTATCCACAGCACATGTTACTTCCTCAAAGAACTCCAATAAATTGGTTAAACATGATTTCCCTTGCACAAAACCATGTTGACTCTGCCTGATTACCTTGAACTTTTCTAAGTGCCCTGCTATAACATCTTTAATAATAGCTTCTAACATCTTCCCTATGACAGATGTTAAGCTAACTGGCCTGTAGTTTCCTGCTTTCTGTCTCCCTCCCTTTTTGAATAAAGGAGTTACATTTGCTATTTTCCAATCTAATGGAACCTTCTCCGAATCTAGGACATTTTGGAAAATTAAAACCAACGCATCAACTATCAAATAATCTGATGCAGGAAATTCTGGTGTAAATACCTCTCCAGATCATCGGAGGGCACAACCCATTTATATTTGGTGTAACTCACTGCGTGGAAGTTCAGATAGACAGATGAAGTGGTGGCGTTCATGACGAGCAGTTTTCCATTTTCAGCAAGATGTTTTTTAACTGGTGGAGGATCCCATGATCTCCACTGATGGATAGCAGGTTCTTAAGATCACAGCATATGACTTGAAGAGACATGATACTACATCATGAAATTCAAACCGTGGGTTTTAGTTCACTGCAGACAAACTGCCTGCCCCATATATATTCTACTGATTTACTGAGCAAAAATACAGTTCTATTCGGGATGGTGGAAGTCTCAGGACAGGTAAGAAATTTGCCCTACCTGTACTGCTGGGACTTGCAGGTGGGTGTGCACTGTGCCTGGGGACTCACGAGGTGTTGACCGGGGCTGTGTAAGTGGCAGGAAAATAGGCAAGCCAAAAATTCCATTTTGTCCAAACCTCTTCCACCAAACTCTTGCTGGCAGTCCTCCATTGGCCGGGAGACAGTTAATTTCAGCCAGTTTTGCCATGTCAATTGTGCAACAATTACAACAACTTGTATTAATATGGTGCCTTTAATGTAGTAAAACGTCCCAAGGCCCTTCACAGGAGCGCTATCAGACAAAATTTGACACCGAGCCAGATAAGAAGATATTGGGAATGGTGACCAAAAGCTTGATCAAAGAGGTAGGTTTTAAGGAGCATCTTAAAGGAGGAAAGAGAGGTAGGGAGGCGGAGAGGATTAGGGAGGGAATTTCAGTGCTTAGGGCCTTGGCAGCTGAAGGCACTGCTGTCAATGGTGGAGCGATTAAAATGGGGGATGCTCAAGAGGCCAGAATTGGAGGAGCGCAGATATCTCAAAAGGTTGTAGGGCTGGAGGTGATAACAGAGATAGGGAGGGGCAAGGCCATGGAGGGATTTGAAATAAGGATGAGAATTTTAAAATCAAGGTGTTGCTTGACTGGGAGCTCATGTAGGTCAGTAAGCACAGGGGTGATGGGCGAACGGGACTTGGTACGAGTTAGGACACGGGCAGCAGAGTTTTGGATGACCTCAAGTAATAAATTGACAGAGAACTGGAAAAATTAAATGGGATACATTTATATTTGTATTTTAATTAATCAATGCACACTTATTGTGAACAAACCTGGAAAAAAGACATTTTAAAAATAGTGTCGCATAAACTGTGACTTTTGTCAATATTATAGTCAGTACTGTTATTGTTATGTTTCAGGTTTTTTTAGCAGAACTGAAATGAGCCAAATCATTCACCTGCTAATAAAGTCTTGTTCAATGACGTGCCTTCATTGCTTTAGCATTGCTTACCTTCATTCATTCTGTAGCTTTATTCTCAAACTACTTTCGATGTGACAGTTATTGTAGCTAGAGGACATTTTACATCCTTCACCCACTTTCTTTCCTTCATTCAGCATAGAATTACATTTATTACAACTCACAATCTCTGCTATGTCTGACATATTCTGATGTCAAAACTTAAGTGCTTGCAGTCTAACTTCCACAGGACTCATCCCCGACTACATCATCTAATTTCTTTTGATAACGTTCTTTTGTATCATGGACTCTGGGATGTCGGGCTCTTCAAATGTAACTTCCCCTCCAACAATCAGATCACCTCTTGAACATTGATAACTTATTTGAGCTGTCAGAAAACAAAGAGGAAAATACACTTCGACCATCTGCCTCAGGCCCGGTTTACAAATCTGAGCCGAGAGATTACTGTTGGAGGACGGATGCTTATTTTAAATGGGTTAACGCTTCCGCTAAAATAGCACACAGAGGATTCAGGATGTTCATCTGCTTTCTCACCAACCATCGTAATTTGTAAGCTCTGATCGTTTCTACCTCAGACATGTATCTCTCAACTGCTTACAGAATCACAAAGGCTAGTAGAAATCTGGAATTCTCTGCCCAAAGGCTGTGGACGTTTGGGTCAATGGGAGCTTTCAAGACTGAGAACGATAGATTTTTGTTAGGTAAGGGTATCAAAGGATATCGCGCTAAGGCCGGGAAATTGAGTCGAGGTTCAGATCAGCCATGATCTAATTGAATGGCGGAGCAGGCTCAAGGGGCTGAATGGTCTACTCTTGTTCCTAAGTTACTATGTACTAATTAGGAATTGACCCAATTCCCCCTCAGATGTTGACACAGTGTCAGTATTTGGTACACTAAAGCCGACTCTAAACATACTTCTTTAGCTTATAATCATGCCCTGTAGTTCCTCTATTGGGTTTGACACAAAATGCGCATGTATACCCACTTTATTAATTATCTTCAATAGGTTCTGCAAAAATCTTTATAAAACCAGAGATTTCCGTGGTTTTGGAGGGGTCAGCAGCGGTCCCTTTAAGGACCGCTGGTTAGGCCATCCAACACCTTGTACCAATGGGGTTAGTGTGCGCTGCTGCACTCATTGGTACCCCAAAACTATATACATTATAGGACCCTGATTAGCATATTAGAATTAGACTCCTGCGTGATTCTCAGGGTGCTATTGTGCCGTCCCCGATAGGGTGGAGTGAGTTAAAATCAACCTCCTATGTTCTCACTTCTTAAATAGCTATCAATTGCTTCCTTCTCAATACGTTCCAGTGCCCTTCCTAATGTATATGCTCTGCTTCAAGCTGAAATTACTGAACGCTTTTTAAAAATTGCAATAAGTTGAGCTATTTTTAGTCTTGTGGTACTACTTGCAATTTAATGAGCCATGAAAACTTTCAGCCAGAGCTCCGCTACTCCTATACCCACTTCCTTAAGTGCTCCTGGACTCATAGCATCTGGTCCTGTTGTTTTGTTCAACTAGTTCAGGGTTTTATTGATGGTCTCACTGTTGATCTCCATTTTCTCCTTGAGCTCCAAAGCATCTCCTAAGGCTTTAGCTCCTGAAAGAGGCATTCAGCCATATCCCGCAGTGAAAACTGCTGTTCTCACCACCTTAAATCTGTTGCAAACTGATATGCCACGTCCTTTAATACTGAAGGCCTTTCTTATTTGATCAATTGGTTGCTTTGTCGGCCAACTCCTGTACACGCTGGCCTACAAAGGAAAATAAATCATAAAACAGTCTGATTTCAACTTTCTGTGCCATACTCTGTATAAAGGGATAGATATCACTGATAAGACAGGATCGATTCAGTAAAGTCTTAGAAGATGCACTGGACTCGTGCATCAAGCTTAGCATCTGTCTGAATAAATGGGTGAGATTGCTTCTCACTGTATTCACAGTTCTTCTGCTCCATCTGGTGAAGCATGTTATCCAATAAAGCAAAGAATTTCCATGGAGCTCCTTGCCTAGCCTGAGGGAAGAGCATTCATCACGAAGGCATCAGTGTTGGGCGGCAGCTCTGATCACAGTCTCACCCATACAAGGTTTGGGAAGATAGCAGGCTTGTATGGAAAATCCGTGAACTTTAATCTTGTTGAGCCGATAGGATCAAACAGAAACCAATTGATTGTACGTTTATTAAGCAGGAGGAGTTCCAAACTGTGGCCTGTGGACCACATTGCTTATCCCTGAACCCCACAAATCCAGCCCATGAGGTTCAGGGATCTGGTTTATTTGCATTTATTCCTGATTTACTGGATTTTGTCGGACTGGAAGTTTGGACAGGGCTGTGTTAATAATGCTTTTGCCTCACCTTTTACAGTCTCCTTCAGCTTTACATGCATTCCCATACCTTTCAGTCTTCTGACTCTATCATTTCATACATCCCCCATGTTTTTGACCCACCATTGGAGGCAGTCATCAATCACCTTGCCCCAACTTTCTGGAGCTCCCTCTCTAAACCTCACCACCTCTCTACCAAGATCATTGCCTAAAAAGCCTTGATAAAACCCATCTTTTCAGCCAATCTTTCAGTCACCTCTCCTAACTCTCTCACCACGGCTCAATGTACATTCTCCATTTATGCCCCAGTCAAGCATCTACGTTAAAGGTGTTAGATAAATGCAAGTTAGAATCATAGAATGGTTACAGCATGGAAGAAGGCCATTTGGCCTGTCAAGCCCATGCTGGCTCTCTGCAAGAGCACCTCAGCTAGTCCCACTCCCCCCCGCCTTTTCCCCATAGCCCTGCAAATGTTTTTCTTTCAGGTACTTATCCAACTCCCTTTTGAAAGCTGTGATTGAGTCTGCCTCCACCACCCTTTCAGGCAGTGCATTCCAGATCCTAACCACTCGCTGAGTAAAAAAGTTTTTTCTTATGTCACCTTTGGTTCTTTTGCCAATCACCTTAAATCTGTGTCCTCTGGTTCTTGACCCTTCTGCCAATGGGAACAGTTTCTATCTATTGTGTCCAGACCCCTCATGATTTTGAACACCACTATCAAATCTCCTCTCAATCTTCTCTGCTCTAAGGAGAACAACCCCAGTTTCTCCAGTCTATCGACGTAAATGAAGTCCCTCATCCCTGGAATCATTCTCATAAATCTTTTCTGCACCCTCTCTAAGGCCTTCACATCCTTCCTAAAGTGCGGTGCCCAGAATTAGACACAATACTCCAGTTGAGGCCGAACAAGTGTTTTATACACGTTCATCATAATTTCCATGCTTTTGTACTCTATGGGGGAAAAATTCAGTTGGTTGCGCCTCCCGTTAGCGCCTTAAGAGGGCGCTAATGGGGCGCAAAGCATCTAGCGCCCGGGCGCGGCGATGTTTGTGCCGCTCGCGAAATTAACTAGACATTTTGCGGCGGCGCTAAACACTACTGCAACGATCTCCTGCGCCGGCAGATCGTGACGTCAGTCGAGTGCGCAACACCCCGGTATCGCCCCGGAGCGGATATTGAGTGGCGCCCCCTGCCTTACCGCCTGCCGCTAGCAACGACAGGTTGAGGGGAGCGTTTTGCAGTCAGGAAGGGACTGGGGGAGCGCTATTTAAAGGCGACCGCTTCCTGCCTTTTATTGTTGGTGACATTTTAGAACCACGCATTCTGAGAGAGAGAGAGAGAGAGACTTCTGGAGAGATTCAACGCTGTGTGAAGGAGTTTTGGGTAGTGAGCAGCACTTTGCAGGTTCATTTTGATTTGCCCTTCCTTGTATCGATTTAGAAGAGATAGTGGGGGCTGCACTCTGAGCTCTTTCCCTGGTACTCTCCATTGTTCTTTCCAGCAGATTTGATGTGCAGGTCTCTCCAGGCCGAGATTCAAGGCTGCAATGAGCAGGATGTGGATGGAAAGCAAGATCAACCCTCCCCTTTAAGAACTGGCCCGCGCCATTGTGTCTGTGTTCCATTGCTGACTGACATCACATCAGCTTCGCCAGCGCTCTGAGGTAGCGCCTCGCTCCTCGGCCTTTGCGCCTTAAGACAGGTGTGTAGCGCCTGATTTAGCGCTCCAATCACCTCCAGGGGCGATAAAAGTCAAGTTTGCAGTCGGTGGCGATAATTATCGCCAGGCGCTAATCTTTGCGCCCGGCCGATAATTGCGCCCCAAATGGGGCGATACTGAATTTCTCCCCCTATACCTCTATTCATGAAGCCCAGGATCCCGTATGCTTTTTTAACTGCTTTCTCAACCTGTCCTGCCACCTTCAATGATTTGTGCACATATACCCCCAGGTCTCTCTGTTCATGCACCCCCTTTAGGATTGTACCCTTTAGTTTATATGTCCTCTCCTCATTCTTTCTGCCAAAATATATCACTTTGCACTTTTCTGCGTTAAATTTCATCTGCCACGTGTCTGCCCATTTCACCAGCCTGTCTATGGTTTCTTGAAGTCTATCACTCTCCTCACTGTTCACTATACTTCCAAGTTTTGTGTCATCTGCAAATTTTGAAATTGTGCCCTGTACACCCAAGTCCAAGTCATTAATATATATCAAGAAAAACAGTGGTCCTAGTACCGACCCCTGAGAAACACCACTGTATACCTTCCTCCAGTCCGAAAAACAATCGTTCACCACTACCCTCTGTTTCCTGTCACTTAGCCAATTTCATAACCATGCTGCCACTGTCCCTTTTATTCCATGGGCTTCAACTTTGCTGGCGAGCCTATTAAGTGGCACTTTGTCGAACGCCTTTTGGAAATCCATGTACATCACGTCAACGGCATTTCCCTCATCAACCGTTTGTTACCTCATCAAAAAACTCGGTCAAGTTGGTTAAACACGATTTGCCTTTAACAAATCCGTGCTGGCTTTCCTTAATTAATCCACACTTGTCCAAGTGACTGTTAATTTTATCCCTGATTATTGTTTCTAAAAGCTTCCCCACTACCAAGTTTAAACTGACCGGCCTATAGTTGCTGGGTTTATCTTTACATCCTTTTTTGAACAAGTGTGTAACATTCGCAATTCTCCAGTCCTCTGGCACCACCCCTGTTTCTAAGGAGGATTGGAAGATTATGGCCAGTACCTCTGCGATTTCTTCCTTCACTTTCCTCAGCATCCTAGGATGTATCCCATCCGGTCCTGGTGACTTATCAACTTTAAGTACAGCCAGCCTTTCTAGTACGTCATCTTTATCAATTCTTATCCCACCTAGTGTCTCCTCTACCTCCTCCTTTACTATGTCTATGGCAGCATCCTCTTCCTTGGTGAAGACAGATGCAAAGTACTAATTTAGTACCTCAACCATACCCTCTGCCTCCATGCATAGGTCTCCTTTTTGGTCCCTAATTGGCCCCACCCTTCCTCTTACTACCTGTTTACTATTTATATGCCTATAGAAGACTTTTGGATTACCTTTTATTTTAGCTGCCATTCTATTCTCATACCCTCTCTTTGCCCCTCTTATTTTCTTTTTCACTTCTCCTCTGAACTTTCTATATTTAGCCTGATTCTCAGATGTATTCTCGACCTGACATCTGTCAAATGCGCTCTTTTTCTGCTTCATCTTACTCTCTATCTCTTTCATCATCCAGGGAGCTCTGACTTTAGTTGCCCTACCTTTCCCCCTAGTGGGAATGTACTTCGACTGTATCCGAACTATTTCCTCTTTAAAGGCAGCCCATTGTTCCACTGCAGTTTTGCCTGCCAGTCTTTGATTCCAATTTACCCGGGCCAGATCCGTTCTCATCCCACTGAAATTTGCCTTCCTCCTATTAAGTATTTTTACTCTAAATTGCACCCTGTCCTTTTCCATAGCTAATTCCTAAGTAACATTTGTGCCACACAAGTGTCAGGCAATAACTATCTCCAACGAGAGAGAATCTAACCACTTCCCCTCAACATTCAATGGCATTACCATTGTCAAATCCCCCACCATCAACATCCTGGGGGTCACCATTGACCAGAAACTTAACTGAACCAGCCACATAAATACTGTGGCAACAAGAGCAGGTCAAAAGCTGGGTAGTCTGTGGCGAGTGACTCACCTCCTGACTCCACAAAGCCTTTCCACCATCTAAAAGGCACAAGTCAGGAATGTGATGGAATACTCTCTACTTGCCTCAATGAGTGTAACGCCAACAACACTCAAGAAGCTCAATACCATCCAGGACAAAACAGTCCGCTTGATTGGCACCCCATTCACCATCTTAAACATTCACTCCCTCAACCACCGGCACACCGTGGCTGCAGTGTGTACCATCTACAAGATGCACTGCAGCAACTTGACAAGGCTTCTTCAACAGCATCTCCCAAGCCCGTGACCTCTACAATCTAGAAGCATGGGAAAACCACCACCTCCAAGTTACACACCATCCGGACTTGGAAATATATCGCCGTTCCTTCATCGTCGCTGGGTCAAAATCCTTGAGCTCCCTCCCTAACAGCACTGTGGGAGTACCTTCACCAGATGGCTCACCACCACCTTCTTAAGGGTAATTAGGGACGGGCAATAAATGCTGGCCTTGCCAGTGATGTCCACATCCCATGAATGAATTTAAAAAAATCAGAACACCAAGATCTGTTATTATCAGCAGCTTGAGATATATATATATATATATATAGACTGCAGTGCAGTACTGAGGGAGTTGTGCACTCTCGGAGGTGCCGACTTTCAGATGAGGCGTTAAATCGAGGCCCCATCTGTCTTCTCAGGTGGATGAAAGATCCCACAGCACCATTGAAAGAAGAGCAGGGGAGTTCTCTCCAGTGTCCTGGCCAATATTTATCCCTCAACCAATAACACAAAAAAAGATGATCAGGCCATTATCTGATTGCTGCTTGTGGGATCTTGCTGTGCACAAATTAGCTGCCACGTTTCCCTACATTACAACAGTGACTACACTTCAAAAGTATTTCATTGGCTGTAAAGCACTTTGGCATGTCCCGAGGTCATGAAAGGCGCTACAGAAATGCAAGTTCTTTCTTTCTAATGGGAACATGGATTTAAACGGGATACACAGCCCCCGAAGCCCCAGGGTATACTCCTATGTGGCCATGAACACAAAAGGCTTGGAGACTCCTGTTATACAGCCATGCAGGAAATGATTTCCGCTGCTTCAGAAGAGGTGTTACTAACAGGGAATACCTTGCCCAGATTCGATAAAATGACTTGTACAGCTGTACACAACATAAGCGGGCCTCGGCCTCTACAGCCAGAAAGTCGCCCTGCATCTTTAGAGGCCAAGACATCTCGCATTAGTTACTCTGTGATGCTTCAAGGTTGCCAGCAAAAAAGATATTTGTTAAACTGGACCAACGGGTCTAATTTTTAAAAAGCAGAATCAAATGAAGCAAAAATAATTCTTGAATGCTGATCTGCAAATATTTAAGTGGCCGGTGCAGTATAATTAATATTTGATTTTCCTATCATATTATTTATAGTGTTTTAGATGCTTATGGTCCAGTTGGAAATACCACTTCAGACCAACCGAAACATTCTATACCTGTTTCACCTACTTAGGGGATTCATATTAATTACAACAAATTGGCAACTATACCCTTAATCATGATTGTGGTTTAAGGATTACACTTCAATTAACCACATAACATGCTATTTGTGTGGTAATAAATACATTGAACTGCAATCCTATTCAATTATCTACTCTAAACATTTCCAAAGTAGCTTGCTATTATATGCACATATAAAATTCATTATCCTGCTGCATGGAGATTTGTCATACAATTTTAATTTCCACAAATGATGTAGCTAAATAACTCATGACTGGACTGAACCTTGGTTTCGTTTTGAGTGGAAAGGAAATCTTAACACACAAGCTGCTGTCAATGATCTCTGTGTAATGTTTGTACTTCATTAAAACAATACAGAAAAGTCTTCTTAGAACTTTTGGTTTGTGATTTTGCAGGCTAATATACAGGGGACTGAAGTATCTGATTAGGCCACTGATGTGAGAAACCGGGAAATCAGCCTGTATGCTGCATTCTGCACGGACTGCTCATTCGCATCTACCCATCGGTTTAAGATTCCTACCATTTCCAGGTTTTGGAGGTTTCAGAAAATGGCAAAGTATTCTTAAGGTCATTCCTTTTAGTAAGATTTATAATAAATAATGGGGCTACTTTTATGATTTAATGCTGCAGTCGAGAATGGTGGTAGACATTAATATGACATTTACATCATTTACATATTGAAACAGTCAAATTGGTGGGCCCCAGTGGGAAATGCTGCCAGAAAACTGCATAGAACACAAGGTAGGTGGAGAACTGGTGTGATTCTAATTTCCAATCAGTTTTGCCCAATTTAGTTCTATCTTGCAGGCGAGACCGAGAAAATCTAGTCTTCAGAGCCTAGGTTTACATATAAAGAACAATAGCATGAGTAATGGTGTTCATAAGAATAGAAGGAGGGAACACACACATTAGAGTTCTAACAAATAACAGGGAAATATAACACCATCACAGCGTGTACTCGGGTGGATGTAAAACATGGTACTATTTGTCGAAGAGCAGGGTAGTTCTCTGGCTAATAGTCATCCCTCAACCAAACCGTGTCAACATAATTTGTGTACAAGCATAAGAGCACACACAGTTTACATTCCCAGATACATTACAGGCAATGTTCCCCCTCATTTTTTTTTTGGGTGCGCGGTCTCTTTAACGGGCTGCGCGGCCCATTCAAAATTTCGTGCACAAAATCTCCCGTTTGAAAAGCCGGTCCCGGGCTGCGCGGGACCTCCAGACAGCTGCACAGCCACCCAGCTTAGCAGGAACATTGATTACGGGTCATTTTCCCACTCTGTGCTGCCGGAATGGTTAGAAAACCACGTGCAGTGGGCACCCAATATGTGCTATCGGCAGTCAGGTCTCCAGGACTGGTTTTGATTGCCTGAGGGGGTCGAAGAGGAATTTTCCAGAATATTTTTTCCCTTACTGGCCCTGAGTTTTTTTCTCTGGTTTTGTTTTGCCTCTCACGGAGATTGCATGGTGGAAGTGGGGGAGGAGGGGTGGGGTGAAAGTGTTTAGTCACGATTCTCCAACCATCCATCAGGCTTGTTGTCCAGCTCGTCTTTCCCTGCCCGTCAATTGTCCCTATTATAGCTCACACCAAAACTACAGCCGTATCACTATCTGGCGAGTTCAGGTTGGAGAGCAACACATGAATTACAGCGGCACACATCAGGGGAGGAAAGGTCCAGTCAGATTTTTATTTCAAGACTTTTGGAACCTAACATGTCTTAGGAATTTTTTATCATACACTTCAAGATAGACTATTAAATCCACTCACACCAGTCTGCAGAGAGGAGTTGAGGGTAATGTGCGAAAGAAAGGCTAGTACCAGCAGATTAGCCTTAACCCTTAGAACATCAGCAGCTCATCAGGACAGCCAGTTTGTTTGAGATTCCAGCTCACGCACCATGACGCTAAACTAAACACTAATATTCCTGTAAAAGAACCACTCTGGTGTCAGGAGCAGTTTTAGTACTTTAATGTTAACCATTACTTTAATATTAACACTCTTCAGTCATGTGAATTTGAGTTCACCAGCTGTTTAACAGGATAACTAATCAATGGCGCGGTCAAAGATTCACATGAGAGGGCATATTTCAGATCTTTCAGCTACCCAGGCGATATACCGCAATAGTCTTGCAATCATATAGATCCCTATGTTCATCAGCAGGGTCCTAGGGATTAAACAATGCATATAATGCTACAATCCCTTAATTCTGATACGACTTCAGGGGATTTCGAATGCTATATCTCTCCCAGGCAGCAGTCAGTCTGAATCAGCCAGGGTTAGAGGCAAGTCAATGACTTCACAGTACTCAACTGACACACAAGGCTAATCAGGGAATGTGCTTCACGATTCTGTTTTTTATTGAAGCTTTGCACAGGAGATGTTTGTGATATTCTGAAAAGAGTAAAGTTGGTAATTAGTGTAAATCCACTGTTTGTATTTAATACTGCTAATTTACCTGTTTTATATTCAATAAGTCTGATTAGCAATTTATACCTAAGCCATGATCTCATAGAGTGTTCATTTTTCTATCTACTGAAGATTATGTAAGCACATATGATGCAGCCAGTAAGCCAGAATCAGTGCCGAGGGCTCTCTGTTCAGCCCCTGGGCTTGTTACAGTTACCCAGATATTGGGCATTTAAAGGCACGTTCCACATCATAGGGTTCAGAGTTTATGGGAGCGGTTTGCGGTTCTATACCAAGAAAAATATCTAGTATATAAAAAAAGCGTAACACTCTCCACAAAACATGCAAGTGATGATGCTGCCAGTGGGTTCTATCTGCCTGGGTTCAAGATTATTCAAATATGGCATCAAACCAGGACTCATGTGGTGTCACAGTCATGCAATGGAGTTATAGTTTTTTTAAATTTAAATTTAAAGAGACGAAGGGACTACGTTACATTCATGTGCATTGGCAATCAGGAATATTGCAGTTGCCTGCCGATATTATGTAGTTTTATGAGTATTAAGGCTAATGGGTTTGATTGCGGCTTGTGACGGGATTGTGTCAAAATTTTGTCTGATTACGTTCCTGTGAAGCACTTTGGGACATTTTACTATGTTAACGGTGCTATATAAATGCAAGTTGTTGTTGTTGTTGTTTGTGTTACATTTGAGGGCTTTAGTGATATTTCATTTCATATTAGTGATCATCAGAGAACAGCAGCAAGTATGACTCTGGAACTTAAGCCCCTAGGTTATGGAAATCAACTTGTCATTACAGCAAAGGATATTGAGAGGAGATATGATCAAAGTTTAATTTTATTCTTCCCTCCAATTTCCTTTCTTCTTCTCCTGAAGATGAAAACTCATGTTGGGATTCGCTGGGGACATGACATGCTCTGGTACCTTGCCCAATTCTTGAAAAAGAAAGAACTTGCATTTATATAGCGCCTTTCATGACCACAGGACATCCCAAAACGCTTTGCAGCCAGTGACTGGCTTTTGAAGTGTAGTCACTGTTGTAATGTAGGAAATGCAACAGCCAATTTGTGTACAGCAAGATCCCACAAACCACAATGAGATAAATGACCAGATAATTTGTTTTAGTGATGTTGGTTGAGGGATAAATATTGGCCAGGATGGCAGGGAGGGCTTTTTTTTTTTACATTCACCTGAGAGAGCAGACGGAGCCTTGGCTTAACATCTCATCCGAAAGACAGAACCCCTGACGATGCAGCACTCCCTCAGTACTGCACTGGAGTGTCACCCTAGATCATAGGCTCCAGTCTCTTCAGTGGCCTTCTGACTGAGCCTCAGCTGACACACAGGAGCTTAATAAGCACCATCACAGCACAATCGCAGCTGATCCTGATCCTGTCCTCCACCATCCACATATCTGAAATGCTGAGCAGGTAATGTTCAAAATAACAAGCGTGTTTATTTAAACATGGACTTCCGAGAGTGTAAGGGTAAAATTAACAAGCCTCGGGCAAGATTTAAGATTAGAAGGAATTCCCCCACCACGCAAAACCGTTCCGCGTACAACAGACTGGCAACTAATGCAATTAATGCTGTGTTAATTAACATCTGCAAAGTGCTGCGTGAAGATTTGGTTAGGAATGGGACTGCCAACTACAAACATAATCTGGACAGATATAATCAACTACCGTGTGGAAGATGAAGGTTCTTGAGCTGCTAGACCCATGGAAATATAATTACAAATAACACAGATTTGTTGCACTGTATAAGTAGAATGCAATTAAATAGGCACTTTGAAATTTTACTCGATTGACCTTTCTTGGAGAGGCGAGAACCTGTGCAGGAGATTCATTCCATGGGATGGAGTTCATGGTTACAGAATGTATGTGATGTGTGAAAGGAATGGCCTGATAGGCTGACTGGACTCTTCTCATTCCAGACTCTCTTATGTTCTTGTACTAAGGCAGTAAGAAATACCAAACTCAATTTGTGAGCGCACTTCAAATTATTCAGACATAATGTTGTGGAAGTAGTGCAGAGAAAATGGCAGTTTGCAAGCACCAAACACTAGTCAACACATGTAATGAAAGGGCCAACAATCATTGAGCTGCTTATTATTTCAGTGAAAACTGCATGACTGATGTAAAACAGTCAGAAATAAATGTAATCTAACAGTCAAATGCCAATAACAGGGTCCCTTTTTTACAACTCCCCTCCCGTCCATGCATAATTTATTTTTAAAAAATAAGATAAATCTTTTTGCTATTATGTGCTGAACACAGAGGAGGGTTTCCAGAGAGAAGCAGTGGAGGAAGTACATCGTTTGCAAGGCTGATAGAGTTATGCACTCAACACGAGCAGAAGCTATAAACTGTATTTATGTAATCCCCAAGATTTAAAGCAAAGCAAACAAGATTTTCAGTGCGCAGAACATTACAGGGAGAAATTCTCTTCCACTGGCACCATTCCCTACAGCGTGATTTGAGCAATTGGGGACTGAGAAGTTTGGCAGCACATGATCCCACTCAATCTTTATCGGATTCCTACCATCCAAACTTCAATTCAGCTCCACACCCATGTAAATAGCTTAATTTTAATAATTAAATCAACCCTTAATGCCTGTGAATGTATTCAACACATAGAGGGGTGATTTTCCATTATTGTGGCAATGGGGCAGGTGGGGCATCCACTACACTAACTCAATGATGTTGATGTGCGGCCTGGTCCATTTTCATAGTCGAAGCAGATTTTAATATCCACAGCCAGCTGCCAGTACCAATCACCCTCCATTTAGACAGCTCACCCATTGGACGGGCAGCAAATCCAATGTGGCTGCCACTATTTAAAGGCAGCAGCAGAACCTTAAAGGGGAGGTGCACTTTTCATATGGTGGATACTAGAATTTGCTTTTTCAAGCTCTGATGAGATAATTGCAGCCAAGGCCCCCAGGGTTTTCGGATGGTGCTTTGGAGGTGCCAATAGAGCTGGTGAGCAGCAAGAAGGAAGTCCGCTCCCCAGTGATGGTTTCTGGGTGCCCAGGAGCAATGGCGAGAAGTGGCAGGACATGTAAATGTTACAATCATTGTTCCCAGGACCTGCAGAAATGCCGGAAAAAATGTAATGACCTCACCAGAGCTGCGAAGGTAAGACTCTCCTTCACATCTTTCTTACTCTCTGCACAACCCTGAACCACCCTATTTTAGCCTCAGCCCGATCAACCCTTCCCTCTCCGCTTCTTATGCCTCTCCCGCCACCTGAACCGGATACTTCACTGCACTCCTTCTCCTTGCACTTGTGCAGTCAGAAACTGCCACTGCTCTCACATCTACTGCCCGCTCTTCCCTACACCTGCTGCTACTTCCTCTCATCATGCAGATTAATCCGTCTCACACATCTTCAGAACCCTTCAACGGGGCAATCACCAACCCACTTCTACTCTTCTTGCTGGACAAGGTCTCTTGCAATAGAAGGGAGAGCACAAGATCCAAAGAAGTGCTGCAGTGATGCAAGTGCTAACACCAATGGAGGGGGCCACCACTGACATAACTGCCAGAGGTTGGGCACACAGAGTTTGCGATGACGAGGTTGGACAGCAGGGTGTTTGGGCATCCTCCCTTCCTTCTCTCTTTAGACTGGACTCTCTCACTCACACACGCAGCAGGACAACCTGGTAGTGCATTGTGCAGCCACTCATTTGCTGCTGCTTACCCCTGCCACTACGGGCTAACTCGTCCCTCTCCCTTCATTCCAGGTGCATTTAGATTCTAGCAGAACTACAAAATGGGAAACACAGAGAGGACATGAATACAAGTGTTCACTCCAGCTCTGGAAGCCATTTAATTCATGCCACAGAGTTTACGTCTATTGCCTGGACAAGTTAAATTAAATGATTGGGGTTACTTTGAAAATGTCCACAATTGCATGATTTAATGGTGGAAGTGGTACACGATGAAAAAAGGCATACCAGGAAGATCAGCAGAAACCAGAACTAGACTGCCTGAACCTGCCATTAGCTCATCAACTGTATCTGTAAGCCTCGGCACATTTACCTGGCATTGACGAAGGAAAATTGGCTCAAGATGCTTTGGGTCAGCAGCAAGCCAACTGCATGATTGGCGATGCTATCAGCTGCAAGAAGGTCCACAGGCAACATAGGTATGGCACTGATAGTGACAGGCAAAATCACAACCCGCCCTCCACAGCTTCTCTGCCTTGCCTCCTTCCAAATTAGCATAGGGATCATCTGACGTATCCGCCAACTGGTCTCAAACAGGTGACTGATACATTTATCCGCATAGCCAGCACTTTCATTTCCATTCCCATAGAACAGCTACCGCAGCACAACACTGCTGTTTAATGTGACCTCACTGCTCAGTGGGCAGCACCCTCGCCTGAGTCAGAAGGTTGTGGGTTCAAGTCCCACTCCAGAGACTTCAGCACAAACCTAGGTTGACACTCCAGTGCAGTGCTGAGGGAGCGCTGCACTGTCGGAAGTGCCGTCTTTCGGATGAGACATTAAACCAAGACCCCGACTGCCCTCTCGGATGGATGTAAAAGATCCCATAGCACTATTTTGAAGAAGAGCAGGGGAGTTCTCCCTGGTGTCCTGGCCAATATTTATCCCTCAACCAACATCACTAAAAAACAGATTATCTGGTCATTATCACATTTCTGTTTGTGGGAGCTTGCTGTGCACAAATCACATTGCCTACATTATAACAGTGACTACACTTCAAATGTACTTCATTGACTGAAATCGTATTGGGACATCCTGAGGTTGTAAAAGGCACTATATAAATGTAAGTTCTTTCTTTCTTGGGAAATCTACCCCTTAGTAATAAACTTCTGGCTTGCAAACAATTAAAATAGCTGCTCAAAGCTGGGATCAGACTGCCTCTGCAGACTATTAGCTGATCTTTCTCCCTGTTGCTTTTGCTGTGTTGTTGAAGTTAGCTGGAGAATTCCTCGTCGCTTCTCCTGCTCTTCCAGTGAACTTACAGCAACAGAGTGGGAGAAGCGCTGAGGAAATTCTCCCCCTTAGTATCTAAAAAGAATGCTACATTGTAGGGCTCAATGTCTATCAGTCAGTGTTTGAAGACAGCTTGGTTACTGGCATTCTATTGGGGTGATTCTGTGATTGCATACTTGCAGTAGGAAGCCACGCTCACAGAGAGTGTGTGTCAGAGAACTTATAACCTTTTAAATGTTGGTAATCTGATTTAAAGTCATTGGCAAAAGAACCTGAGGGGAGATGAGAAGAATATTATTTATGCAGCCAATTATTATGAATGGAATGAACTGCCTGAAAGAGTGGCGGAAGCAGATTCAAAAAGAAAGACTTGCATTTATATAGCGCCTATCAAGACGTCCAAAAGCATTTTAACGCCAATGAAGTACTTTTGAAGTGGAGCCGCTGTTGTAATTTAGGAAACGTGGCAGCCAATTTGCGCACAGCAAGATCCCACAAACAGTAACGTGATAATGACCAGATAATCTGTTTAGTGATGTTTGTTGAGGGATAAATATTGGCCCAGGACACCGGGGATAACTCCCCTGCTCTTCTTCAAAATAGTGCCATGGGATCTTTTACATCCACTTGAGAGAGCAGTCGGGGTCTAGGTTTAACATCTCATCCAAAAGACGGCACCTCCAACAGTGCAGCGCTCCCTCAGCACTGCACTGGAATGTCAGCCTAGATTTTTGTGCTCAAGTCTCTGGAGTGGGACTTGAACCCACAACCTTCATGACTCAGAGGCGAGGGTGCTGCCAACTGAGCCACTGGCTGCCACCGGTAATAACTTTTAAAAGGGAATTGGATAGATACTTGAAGGGGTGAAATGTTCAGCGCTATGGGGAAAGAGCGGGAGAGTGAAACTAATTGGACAGCTCTTTCAAAGAGCCGGCACCGGCATGATGGGCCAATCGGCCTCCTTCTGAATCGTATGATTCTATGATCTCCAGCAACTGCGGCTCCCTGTTTGAACTGCAGAATCATCCCTTGCAGCCTTTCAGTCACCCTCTGAAGACAGTTCTGTGTGCAGAAACCAAAGCGTCTTTCTGAAGAGAAGTAGTCTTTGAACTTACATGTCTGTTCAATCAGAATATCAAGAGCATCGGACTCTTTGAGGCTTCCGTCTATTCGCTTTGTGACAAAAATTATTCACTGTTTTGGCTCCATGTCTATTAGCCTAGAGGGTGAGTGTAGTTCTGTACTTATTTTGACTGCTTGCACAGAATGTTCTCTGAACAGAAACCAACACCATGTCTGTTCAGTCAGTCTCTGAAGATAGTTTTAAATGTTGATGCTTCAGGTCCCTTGTGTCAGTCTGTGACAAGAATGCTACACTTTGAGGCTCCGTCTCTGTTACAGCAGGCTATGAAGTATTGCAGTTTGCTGCTAAGTGTCAATGGGGTTGATTTTTTTACTGGGGCTGCGTCTGGGAGGGACGGGAAACTCCAGCGGGGGGTTCGGCATGAGGCCCAGACCATTTTAACACCCGGGCCTCATTTAAATATTCCAGGATTGTCTCCCGCCCGGAACCGGTGAGAGTGACATCAGGGCTGGCGAGCTGGAGCAGAAATCGAGTTGGGAGCCCGGGAACGCCGATAATGCAAGGGAACGGTGAGGAGGGGGTTTCACAGGGCAGACCGGCGTATGGAGGGAGAGACAAAGCCGGGGCTTGAGGGGGGGCCAAGGACTGCATGCGGGGGGCCGGGAGTGAAATCCTGCACCTCCTGAGCCCATAAGGATTCCACAGAAAAGTAACTTTTTTCAACATATCCGTGGCTGATGTTCCCGTTAAGCCGCCCGGCCGCGCAGCGCTCTGGAGGTCTCGCACAGCCGGCTTTTAAATGGAAAAACCGCACATGCACAGCATTTTGAATGCGCTAAGCAGCCTTTTAAAGGGGCCGCGCGGCCCAAATGAAAATTAGAGGGAACATTGCCCATGGCCCCTTCTGGCCTCTCCGCAGGCTCCCGCCATGGATGAGAAGTCGGAGGTTGGCCACTTGTGGGCCTCCTGAATCAGGATGTAAAAATGCCGTTGTGGCACTGATGACATCATCTGCAACCTTTCGATGTAAAGTAGGCCCCCACATTCCGCGGGCGGGTGGCCCTCCCGTGCCTGTTCTCAGGCAAGATACGATGGCGGGTGGGGGGGGTTTGGGGTTGGGAATGGTGGGAACACATAGGGAGGGTGCCGCCACACCCCACCATCCTAACGCCCCACCCGTACCATTCCTGCCAGGTGGCATTAAAATCTACCGCAACGCTTCTGTCTTTGAACTCAATCCTAGGCTTTGGGCCTTCCTGTTTGCATGTCCAGTTTCTGAAACATGGGACCAATTTTACAGAATTAACGGGCGACTCAAACTCAACCCAAAATGCAAAGGAGAGGATTCTATACTGGTTTTGCTTTACTGGTCAAGTTCAGAACTGAGAAGTTGGCTCAGCTTCAAGTCTTGATTCACATGGACAGCAGGAACACATGACAGGTGCAGGGAGCAAACAGCGGAACTTGGCTTGTAACCCCCGTTAAGCCAGC
Organism: Squalus acanthias; assembly: GCA_030390025.1. Classification (NCBI taxonomy): domain Eukaryota; kingdom Metazoa; phylum Chordata; class Chondrichthyes; order Squaliformes; family Squalidae; genus Squalus; species Squalus acanthias. The sequence continues at coordinate 100,744,545 of CM059429.1, forward strand.
ACTAATAAACAAAACTACAGTTACGCACATTTCAGGTATAACAATATGGAATATAGCGTTCAGCTATTTGGAAGCATGTGCTATGCTGCTCCCCCTACTACTAATGTCCTATTATACTGACTTACCACTGCCTTTATACCAACAACAATCTTTAGGCTTATAGCTTTTAAGTAACTGGACCAATACGTGGCCGATGCAGTTCAATGTGGATAAAGGGTAAAATAATTAGATAGGGAGTCAGGAACCAAAAGAAAAAGCAGCATCTTGTGTTAAGTGGGACAATGGTACATCGTGATGGTCAGGAGACAGATTCAGGCCCAGGCTTTCTGCCTTCCTCCATCCCACACTGTTTTGATGGGTCTGGGATGGGCGGAGGCAGTAAGCAACTCCGGGATCTGCTGCGTATCCCACTATTTGCACTTCTGGAACACCGGATGCACGGCCTGCCTGTTAGGGCCTGGAGTCCAGGTGTCAGCCGTGGCTCAGTTGGCAGCACTCTCACCTCTGAGTCAAAATATTGTCGACTCAAGCCCCACTCAAAAGACATGAGCACAAAATCCAGGCTGACACTCCACTGCCATACCGAGGGACGGCTGCACTGTCACAAGTACAGTCTTTCAGATGAGACATTAAATCTGCTCTCTCAGGTGGACGTAAAAGATCCCATGGCACTATTTCAAAGAAGAGCAGGGGTGTCCTGGCCAACATTGTTCCATAAACCAACATCACCTTCAACAGATTATCTGGTCATTATCACATTGCTGTTTGTGGGAGCTTGCTGTGCGCAAATTGGCTGCTGCATTTCCTACGATAGTGACTACACTTCAAAAAGTACTTCATTGGCTGTAAAAGCACTTTGGCTATCCTGAGGTCATGAAATGCACTGTAGAAATGCAAGTCTTTCATTCTTTCAGAGGTCAGCAGAGGAGACCCCGACAAAAGCTGACGAGAGTCTGTGCAAGCACTGTCACAGCACTCTCTCGTACAAGCCACCATTAATAAAATTAGACATTTTTAAAGAGAAACTATTTTTTGAATCAAGCAGCTCATTGGCTACCTGCTGTCGCAGCCCCCCCGAGGACAGCTGCCTCCCATATGTAAATGAACCCAGGGCCGGGGCCACCAGTGGATCTCGAGGTAAACGGATGCTCTGCCTCACCAGAGATGTGTCCAATAAAGAGGGTGCCTGGAAAGTCTGGCGCACCAACTCAATCCATGTCTAAGGAAAGGTTCTGCCAAGTTTCTCCTTGCCCTGAATCAAGTATCACTTTAGAAAGTCTTTCATGGGGAACTCGACAGTGCAGTTGGTTAAACATTAGTCCTTCACCTTTGCAACCCATCTTCAAATCCAGCTCAGACTGATGGGATAAAGGCCTTCACTGACTGCTGGCCGTAAGGGTCTTAAAGTGAAATGAGTTTGAATAATCTCCATCCAGCTTTGAGTGGGTATGGGCCTACAGCATAACACTGCTCCTAATTTGGCACTAATTGACATAACCCAGATCGTAACAGGCCGAAGGATAGTTGGTGCAGATACTTCTGAGGTAGAGGCTGAGGTACATTGTGAGGGCAGAATTAGAGGGAGCCTATAGCTTTGGCATGTGTAAGATTCTCAAAATTCACAGATCCCCCAAAACTCGGAGAAAAACCCCAAAGAAAAGGACTTTGGACTCTTTTCTAACCACTTCAGGGTCTTAAAATGTATTGGGCCTAACAGAGGGAGATTTAAGGTCAACAACCAAGATTTGGTATTTAAAAAAAGGCATGTTTGGGCTTGTAAAGGAAAAGGCTGCAGTAGGAGATAGGTTCAACCTCTGTAATAGACGGTTTGAGTATTGGAGTTAATCAAACTGTCTGGGGAACTGTTTAACGTCACTCAGCCCCTATCAGACAATTTACATTCTAACAATAGACCCACAGAAGAGCAGTCCCCACCCAAATTGCAGGACCCATCCAAAACATGCATAAAACAAATCACCTCGCCCCACTCCATAGAAATCTCAGGCCCAGTCAGGAAACTCGAAACCTGAGCACAATGACTACAATCAAGTAAGAGCTCAACAGCTCATGGAACCCTCCCGAAACCACTTCACACATTCATAAACAAGTTACTATTAACGAGCCCGCCAAAATCTTACAATAAACCGGGACTGATTTGGCGCGCAGATTAGGAGGCCCCAATTAGTATAATTGAGGGCCTGTTTTCTCAAGAAGACAGTTCAGCAGTTACACAGTTACAACAAGTTCTCTACAAGCTCGGCAGTTCTCGGCAGTTCTCAGGAGTTCATCGAGTTCGAAGAAGTTCACAGTTCTAGAAGCAGGTCAACACACATGAAGAGACCAGAGAAACAGTTCCAGTGACCATCAGACACCTCGCGGCAACAAGGGCCTTACGAAACAACCAACCGAATATTACCACCAACCAACCGGGTAATATTGGGCCACCGCGACCAAAGAAAACCAACTCGGGAGAAAACCGAAGATTTGCAAGTTTTCCACTCTGCAATCTATTCCTGACTTACCCCTGGGTAAGATTTTTACTTAAAAGACTCTAAACCCTATCTCTAACAGAAGAAAAGTGGGTACTCACCCGATAAATCCAATACGCACCCTACCTGCATCAGCGGACTCGTGAAGACTGACCAGATATGCAGTCGAAGTCCTCTACCGCGTCCGGGGTACGGCAGGCACCAACCAACACACCCAGCGAACCCCGAAACCGTGAACCAGCTCAACTGTCAAGGATTCGTTTGGTGAGCATTATCCCTGGTCCTCTAGAGCCCAACTTAGCTAGTAAAGTGGGATTGGGAGGGGTGCGGTATTTTTCTACTGTAATTTCCCTCATGTGTATCGAAGTGTTCCCCATTTTATTAGAGTGTTAAGATTGTTGTGTTATATTTCTCTCTTGAATAAAGATCAAAGTTTCTTGCACCAAAACCAGTTGTCTGCAGCATTTTTTTGTCACAACCCCCAAATAAGTCCAAGGTCTAGAACCAAGGGAGTGGAAGCGATTCGAACCGCTCATAAGTCAGAGGTGAAGCTGACACACACCACCACCCCCTACATATGTCTGACTTGGGAGTGCTTGATGTTGATACAGGGTGCCTGAAATTCTCCAGCACTAACATCTCTCACCTTGATGACCATTTAAAAAAAAATTAAAGATCTATCTAACCGTGTTCATGTTTCCACTGCCCTAGCAAGTTCCACACAGCATGCTGCTGGCTCTCTCTGTACTTATCCGTACAGCCCTCCTGTTTCTGCCCAAATGTTCATCCAGCTCCTTTTTTAAAGATTTTAATCAACACAACATAAACCATTTCACCTGAGTCTATTCCACATATCCACTATACTGTGGGAGGAAAAGCGATTCCTTCTTATCTCAAACACTGCTTAAGTCTTGTTATCTTTACACTCCTCTAGTTGTGCACTCACCGTCCCAATTAACCGGCTTGAATCTGCATCCTCCATTCCTCTTAGTGTTTTCAAAACTTCGATCATGTCTCCTCTTAATCCCTTTTCTCTGCTGAAAACGAGTTCTGTTCTGTGGGTGCTCAACAATAGCCAAACCCATAAGACTTTAATGTGTCACTTCATATTTTTAACAGCAGCCCTCCTTGTGCTGTCTCTGAGTGAGAGAGACAATTCAGTAGCAATTGTGCTGATTTATATGCGGCCGGGCTGAGCTCATTAGGTCCTGATCCAGTTTGCTGAAACTCATTTCATTTAAAGCCCTTACAATTGGCAGAGAAATAAAATCATCACCACGCCAGTTTGGGATGGATGCAACCCCCGATCTCATGGGAGAAAGGATTATGTAGCAACCGATTATATTATCCATTCCCCAACACTGCTCATGTCTGCTGCTTCTTTATTCTTCAGACCTTTTCCACAATCATGCAAGCTGCCTGTTTGACAAATTGTGTGGAACAAGAAAGATCCAGGCTGGTGAGACATTGAAGGGCAGCAAGTGTAATCTCCGATGCTGGCTCCGAGCCTCGCTACACCCGAGTGTGGGGTTCAGAATTGGGGGTATAATGCTGTAACCGCAGCCTGGGTTTTCCAGAATGGCCAGCAATCAGGCAGGCTGGGCAGCGATCCAATCTAGGTCCACTTTGTGCATCACTTACATTTCTGGGGCGGGGCAAACTGCACAGCAAGCACCTGCTTAAAACAAGAAGAGCTTAATTCTTAATACTAACTCGGGGCCAGGGGAATTCTGCACACCATTTCCCAATGTTCTGGTGTGCAGGGCATTGATTCTTAATTACACCCATTTGAACTGGACATCCAGGATAGCTGAGCAGTTGTAAGTATATGGAAGCTCGTTTAAAGGACACAATGATAGGGTTAATGAAGTAGAGTGGGAGGAGGCTTGTGTGGAGCATAAACACTGGCATAGAGCAGTTGGGCCGAGTGGCCTGTTTCTGTGCTGTAAATTCTATGTTAAAGTAAGTGTATTTCTAAATTTCTTTTTTGTACTTTTTTTGGCAATGAAGTTCTCATGAGCCTTTGTGCATATTGCTGTATTTTTTCCCCAGGAGCATTAGCCTCACCAATGGGTTTCCCAATGGGAATCCCCATATCTGACATGTTTGAAAGAGGAAGAAGGATGCCAACCAGTCAGGTTGTGCGAGAGGCGCTCTGTGCTGGCCCACCAATATGTGCACACCCAAATCTGCAGATGATTACTGCAGGCAGAGGCGCCTATTCACAAAGGAAGCTGGGACAGCAGATATGATGGCATCACGAAGATATGTGATTGCCTGCACTAATCATTTGGTTCCTCCAGTGCAACCCAATCACAGTGTGCCACGCTTTTAGTGGCTCTGTGTGAAAGAAGGCATGCCAGGGTGATCAAGAGCCCACCCTGCCAAGGTGCCACCAACCATATCTTCAGGCATTGATGCACCTACCTGGCAATGGCTGTAGGGCACGGTCTTCACAAGATCTTGGTTAGGAGAGCTCCAGATGCAGAGCTGTGCCATCTGGTGCTAGGACACCTGCAGATACCATAATGGCTGGCTTATCGCTGTTGGTGTCCATTGCCAGGTGCGAGAGAGATGCAGACGTACTGAGCAATACTCTGAAGGAGTATGCTACAATGATAGGGCTGGCACAGCCAATGACAGCACTGGTCAGCTGTGGCCTCCAATCTGCCTCAGTGACGGGAGCAGTCAGCTACAGCTTCCAAACTGCATGGCTCTTCCATAAAGCAGGCTGACCTATGAGAATGGTGCCAGGAAATGGCAAACATGGCCAGCTACCTTTTGCAACTGTCTGCGGTAACACTGCTTCCACGTCAGAAGTCATCATACTGGTTCAGGTAGGCACCCCACTGCCGTTTTTCTGCTGCCTCTTAGTCATCTCCCCTTTAGCCTTGGCAAAGGCCTTTAATGTGGGTTGACATCAATGTTCTCTGTAAGCTGCGCTTTGTTCTGCTCAACCTGTTTCTTTTAATGCGTGGTCCCTTTAAATTTCGGCACATACGTGGTATTTACAATGGAAAAGCTGGTAAGTGGCCTGCGCGGAACCTTGTAGACTGCAGTGTGTGGCCGCACGGCTTTTAGGAAACATTGGTTGACATCCTTTTGAATTTTTCCAAATATTTTCAGAAACTTTGTCACCAACTTCCCTTTAATTGTCCCCATCGCTTTAGATTGTGTTTACATGTAATTTTCCAATCTCGCCACTTGTGTGTTCCTGTCCCAATCTGCACCTGGAGTTATGCTAAGCAAAAACAGCGAGCAGAAAGATTCGGGCCTACAATCAACTCCAGGAGACAGCCGATCAGGAGCGGTGATTGTATGTTTCAGTCAAATCATAGAGGGTGCTTTTATGATTGAGTCTGAGTAAGTTTATATGTAACAGTCAAATCGCAGACGGGTTTAACTGTGTCATATTGTGTCGATGCAAATGACCCTTGCGTAGGGGTTTGTATTTTGGGGTTGTTAGCCTGATATAAATCGTAGGGATTTATACTGGGGAAGTAATTGTGTGTGTGTTGTTCAATAAACAAACGAATCAAAGGTTGAGCCAAAACCCTGTGCCGTGTGTATTTTGTTCTTATAAATCCTGACATCCAAGAACTGTGTGTAACGGGGGACCAGTATCGGAGAAAACACCTTACAGTTGACATAGGAAAATTGGGTGCAAACTGCACGTTTACATTTGAATATGTCTAAAACCCACTCCTAGCCATTCAGGTCCAAACTCTGTTTAACATCTCTTCAGATTTTTATTTCCATTGAATGGAGATGTAAGATGAGCTGCCGACTCTCTATCGCCCGGTTGACCCTATCGCACAAAGTCAAGGTCTCCCCCGGGGTTCCTAGCTCCGACCATCAACTGGCAGTGGAGCCTTGCGATCTCTGTCTGACACAGGAGCAAGATCTGCATTAAACGACATTAAACAACAACTTGCATTTATATAGCGCCTTGGAATGTTTTACTACGTTAAAGGCGCTATAGAAATGCAAGTTGCTGTTGTGAAAACTACACATGAAATGTTGCCGATCGGTGCTACTGAATGTTGCCTAAAATGGCCTCGAAGTTCCTCAGGTTGGAATGCCGGTGCTTATGCCAGGACGGTGACCGATGGTGCCCTCCGGCACTGACCTCGCTGGACTTTGTAGGGTTAGCGGGAGAACACTTCATTGGCAATAGGTCAGGCAGGTGCAGACTCCTATTGCCCAGGCCAGCCCATGACCCGACCCCGACAATGGGCCAATTGGCCCTGAGTAAAGAGGCCAATCTGCAGAATTTAACACTCTCGGGGGGTCAGCATCACTTGCTTGGCAAAGATCTTGTTACGCCCGGTATACCTCCACTCTCCTGGTTCAAAAATATGTCAAGAAATACCAATACTCTCAAAATCCCATTGTACAAAGAATAAGAATCATAGAATCATGCACCACAGGAGGCCATTCGGCCCATCCTGCCTGTGCCGGCTCTTTGAAAGAGCTGTCCAATTAGTCCCACTCGCCTTCTCTTTCCCCATAGTCCTGCAATTTGTTTTTCCAATTTAAGTATTTATCCAATTCCTATTTGAATGTTACTATTGAATCTGCTTCCACCACCCTTTCAGGCAGTGCATTCCAGATCAGAACCACTCACTGCGTAAAAAAAAATTCTTCTCAGCTCCCCTCTGGTTCTTTTGCCAAATATCTTAAATCTGTGTCCTTTGGTTACTGACCCTTCTGCCACTGGAAACAGTTTCCCTTTATTTACTCTCTCAAAACCCTTCATAATCTATTAAATCTCCCCTTAACCTTCTCTGCTCTAAGAACAACAATCCCAGTTTCTCTAGTCTCTCCACTGCATACCATAAATGTCTTTGCCAGAAAGGAGTTGATCTATTAAAAGTGCACTGGCTTTGATTTGCCACAGGTCAGTTAGACTCAAGAGAGTATTATGGGTTTAAACAACTTCTCCCCGAAACATTTGTTCAGGTAAGGTTTATTCATGCAAAAAGATGGCGTGGCAAAAGGAATTGAGTCCTGTCAACACTTAATCAGCATCAAACCACAGGAGCTCGTCCCTGCCCAGTATTATAACAACACAAACACGGCAAATCACCTCATAGAGAGGGAATGAGCTTTGTGTGCAGATCATTAGCAAACTCCAAACGCGAAATTCGTGCTGCCTGCTCATTATAATGATAGCGGCGCTGATTTCAGCGCTAATTGCACTGCTGATTGGCTTCGCGCTGAACAGGGGGCCAATATCGGGTGCAGACTAATAGCCAATAGAATTTGGCCTCGGCACTCTGCATTACTTAAAGGGGAGGTGCTTTGTTGCAGAAGCACCTCATTGTCATCATGTAGAAAGCCATGGCCCAACAGCCAAGGGAAAGGGTGGTGAGATTTTCAGATGCGGCACTGGAGGCCTTGGGCCTAGTGGTTCAAAGATGATGTCAGGTCCTCTACCTAGTGGGGGTCTGGAACTCACTGCCCGAAAGGGTGGTAGAGGCAGAGACCCTCATCATACTTAAAAAGTACTTGGATGTGCACTTGAAGAGCCGTAACCTACAGGGCTACGGACCTAGTGCTGAAAGGTGGGATTAGGCTGGGTAGCTCTTTTCCAACCGGCACGGACACGATGAGCCAAATGGCTTCCCTCTGTGTCGTAATTTTTCTATGATTCTATAATTCTATATCCGCAGGGAAGCAGGAAGTCTTCAAGGCTGAACACAAGCAGGCTGTGGGAGGAGATCGATCAAGCTGTCACTGTGACAAGTGTTTTCCCCCGGACCTGGATCCAGTGCTTCAAAAAGTTTAATGAACTCACACGAGTGGTCAAGGTGAGTGAATGCATCATCAAATGTCATATCCCTCCATCTGCACCACAAGCTTCACACACTGCTTAATGCACCACACCCCCATCACTCACCTACCAACAATCTCTGGCAATCACCACTCATACCTCACAATTATAGCTTCACCTCACCCTCACACACTTACCACTTCTGTGAGACTAACACTCACATCTCACACCTTGCATACACTACCAGCTATTCAACCATAGCCGGCACATCACCCAAACACTTACTGACACACTTCCTTTACTCTTGCAGGCAAAGGTCACTCATAACCAGCAGGAGCAGCGGCAGATGGGTGGAGGGGAAGCCTGTCTGCTGGAGGAAGCAGTCCTGGACATTATTGTCTCCGAGCAGCCACTCTCAGGTTCGACGTGGTGGCTGAAAGACTGCTGGCACACCGGACTGGCACAGGATGAAGGCATCATGACTGCTGCCAGGATACTGGGCATTCACCACCATGATGTGCTGGGTGTGGTCGCACACCAACTGCACATTAAGTAAGTGGTAGCCTTTGCGGTTACGGAACATCTCAGGATTGGCAAAGCCACATGTGTGCAGCATTGGGAAGCTCGATATCCTGGCAAAGCCACATGCACACTCCTCCTGCTTCTCTCTGTTCAGAGAGAAGACAGTGAAGTTCCTTCTCCGAGAGTACAGAGCCTCTGTGAGATCCCGGATGCAGTGATAGACGGCGAACTGGGAGATGTTAGCTATGTTTCCTGGTATAGACTGGAAGGATCTGGTGGCGAAAAGACTGAGGGCCATGATAGCTTTGCGGGCCACAGGAGAACCGTCGTCGCCCTGCTCTGAGGCTGCAGGTCTGGTTGCAGGAAGTGGCAGAGTTCTGTGACCACCACCTTGATGAAACGGAGCCTCCTAATACACTGCTCCTGGCTTAGATGCAAGTAGGAGAAGTGCTCTCGGAAAACTCTAGGTGAGTAAGGCCTCCTGCTGAGCGCCCTCCTGCCCCTCCTCCTCCCCACTCTGTGAGCATCTTGTCCTCTTCTTCGCTGCCTCTGCTCCGTCTTCCTGTCATACTCCAGCGTGAGGGGGACTGCAAGTAGAGCCCTCATGACTGGGAGCAAGTGATGTGAGCAGAACCCTTTAAATGAGAAGCAAGGCGTTCTCCACTTGCAGCAACACTCCACGTCACCTCAGCAACTTTAAATAACTTTAGAAAGCTCCAAACAGTTGCACAAACTTACACAGAGCCATTAGAACTGAAAAAGCAAGTCAGCTGCAAGTTGTTTATGATCCCTTTAAATAGCGCTGCTGGGCGGTCCTTCCTGCTGCTGAATGGAAGGTCAGCTGGTCGTGATTTGGAGAGGGTGTTAAATGGAGCGGCGACGGCCAAAATGGCAGATCATGCTTCAACTCAGCGTTGCACACTCGGATCTGCCTCATTTCCATTTCTACAGTGAGTGCAGGCAATGGCAGTGCTGCTGACCCTCCCAAAATGGCAGCCACCGCAGGACCCGCCGGAAGCAGGTGGAAGTGAGGCGGCTGCCATTTTTTTCTTCGAAACCGGCCTTAACAGCCGGCGCAAACGGGTCCAATTTCCCGGCCAAAAAGTTTCAACTCGTCAGAAGTTTGGATGCCGGCGATCCTACTCTATAACTGCTGAATTGTACAGGAGCAGGCTTTTATAGGAACACTGCATAATTAAACACGCCCCCATACATCATATATGAAGGTACTCCATAATATGTTCAAGCAATTATTTTCAACTTACTTCACATTAATAATTCAGAGTGAAGATTTGCACCTCTTTCTAACCATGTGGAGAAGGTTTCCTTGCCAGGGTTTCTGGCTTTACTCCAGTAAATGTTCTGTTTTTTCTTACTTCAGGTTACTTTATGCAATTAAGCTTTTCTTTGTTGCAACAGTGAAGAACTTGAGCAATAAGAAGCAGCAGCTTATATTTCTCAGAATGGTACCAGGAATAATTGAACGGGTCCCCGACTTTCACTTTAATTGTCCAATAAATTAGTTTCACTGAGAGCAAAGAGCAGTGTGCAGAATTAAAAGGTTTCAAGGGTTAGCTGGGGAAATTACTTGAAATATAGAAGATAATTGCAATAGCATAATTAGAAATTTTGAAATAATTGTATTTTCATCCATGCTATGTACAATGCTTCTAAACTAATTCAGTGACCCGTCCTGTTTATAACAGCTTTATCTTTTGAACTACAATGCCAAGATCTTCATTTGTTTGGAATATTCCGCTCAAATTAAGTAACATTGCATAGGCAGAGGCAATGATGTCGGCAAATGTTCGATTAATGCGAGCAGCACTCTGCAGCGCTTGTTGCTGAGTTCAGTTTATAAAGAGAGTGAAATATATGAGCCGAAATTTACTGCCTATCAGTGGGGTGCACGGAGATGCAGTCTCAACCCCGGACCATCTTCCAGCCTGGTCATTTGAATATTGGAGGGATGCTCCCTAGGCCCCGCTGGGTCGTCCCGTTGAAATGGGGGAAGAGTTTTGCTGGGGCAGTGTAGGATCTGACATTCACTCGCTACCTCACTTGTGCCTATTTCCTTTCTCCTGTTGGCTGAACCTCTCCTTGCGAGGCCTGTTTGACTTTTCTGAGATACGGCTTCTTGTTCACATCAAGTGCTGGCCTCCATTTCAGAAGTCAGCTTATTGTAGGAGGTTCATTTTGCCAAATAGTCTTTGAGCCGGTTACTTATTTGGTATATTCCACCAGTCAGGAAGAGTAAGGCAAGGGTCTATGCTTTTTCTACCAGTACAGTTGCAATTTTAAGTCTTCTCTGCTTTGCCATTTGACTGTAGACATGTTGCTGAGCTCTTGACATGACTGAACCCATATTGTTGGAATTCCCTGGAGTTAACCGGTGGTCCATTGTTTGATGCAATCTCATTTGGAATACGGTGCCATGGGAAATGGAGCTATGGCATTTTTTAATCAGGCAGTTTCAAAGGAATCAAAGTAATAGTCAGAACATATGAGATACTTGTTTCTACGTGCTACAAACTCATCACAGCTTATTTCCTCCCAGCTCTTTTCTGGCATTTGGTGGTTAATAAGCAGCTCTTTTGTTGCTTGGCGTACATCAGACCAAGATAATGGCTTAGGAATTTGATCGTGCCCGGAAATGAGCGCAAATTGGCAGGGTGCGCACTGCACGCACCTGTTCATGTGGACGCGGGGATCATGTGAAATTGGTATTGGCACCTCATTATAATGGGTCAGGCGTGCAGCCGGCACTACCCGTGCTGCTTATTGGCTGCATGCCTGTTTAGGGGTGCGGGAAATCGGGCGTCTCTGATGCCACTTAAAGGCAGTCATCACCTCTTAAAGGGAAGGTACATGCGGAGAAAAATGGCTGCAACAGTTGTAGATTGGGGCTCCAATTTCTCCAAATCCACTTTGGAAGTCATGGTCCAGGAAGTGGACAGGAGGAGGGAGATGCTGTTCCCCCCGAGGGACAGAAAACGGTTCAGGCAACAGCTCACTCGCCAGTGGGAAGAGGTTGCTGAGGAGCTCAGTGCCAGGAGCTTAGCTCCCAGGACATGGCTGCAATGCCAACAAAGTTTAATGACCTAAGCAGAGTTGTCAAAGTAAAAATCCTAGTTTTCACCTCAGTTACTCGGTCCCCCACCTGCAGCCCCACTACTTAATAATACTCGCCTCCCCCACTTCCCTTCACTCTCCTCCAATCACTGCACCACACTTCACTACACCTCCTTCTCCTCACACTCACACACTCACCACTATTGAAGCCCTCACTTATCCATACCTCACATCTTGCAGACAACACCTGCACTATTCCCCCATGACAGGCACACAAGGCTGTCACTAGCACACTCTCTTCTTTCTTGCAGGAGAAGAACACCCACAACTCCAGACAGCAGGCGGTGAATGGAGGAGCCAGAGGCCACATACACACCCTCTCCCCCCTCGAAGATAACATGCTGGCCATCACAGGCAGGGGGAGAGTCATGGCCGTAGCAACAGGCAATACTGGAGGAGACATCGTGCAGGGTTTCTTCTTACCATATCCTCTTTTCCCCATCTTACTTCTATCTCACCCTACACACATTGTATGACAAACTGAAGAATCTTTCTCCAGCCACTCATCTCTCTACTCTCCCTTCACATTAAAAGCTAACCCTTGCCCATCTCTTTCATTTCAGGTGCTCAAAATGTCACGTCTTCTGTGCCACTTTAGGTAGAAGCCTTGGAATAAAGGCGGCACAGAGGACTGCTGCCAGGATACCGGGCACAGACCTGCAGTACGTTGAGGGAGTGGGATCCCTTATGGTTGATAAAGGTGCCAGGCTGATGATAGGGAGCATGTAAGGCAATGTGAGTGCAGTCGATGGCACCTTGCACCATGGGGAAACCTGCCATGTGCACAAAGCTAAGTGCTCTCTCATCCTACATCGCTCTGTCCATAGGGAAGGAGATGTAAGTCTTCCTCCTGGTATAAAGAGCCTCGGTGACCTCCCTGATACAGCGTTGGACAGCTAACTGCAATTATGCTGCTGATGTCACCTGCTGCAGTCTGGAATGACCCCGTGGTGTAAAAGTTAAGGACCACGTTGACCTTGACAGCCATAGGCAGTGCTGTCCTTGCCCTGGTGCAAGGCTCGAGTTGTGGCTGCAGCAGGTGACTTAGCTTGGTGATAACCTCCTTAGTGAAGTGCAGAAATCTCAGACGTTGCTCTTCGGGGAATGAGAAATGCTCCTTGAAGACCTGCTGTGGGTCTGGCCTCCTGCGCAGTGCCCTCCTCCTCATCCTTCTCCTCCCAGCTGCACCTGCTTTCTCCTGTCTTCATTGCTATTCACCCTCGTCCTCCAGCCCAAAATGCAGCCCTACCAGACCACCCATGACTGGAATAAAACTGTTTGCAAAGCAGATGAAACCAGTCCATCACCGCCACAAAGTTGTTCGTAAAAGTCAGAGTTCATTTGTGGAAAGCAGAAAATAGGAAAAAAAGACCCAGAGTTTAACTAGCAGCCTTGGAAGACAAACCAGCCACTAACCTGTATGGAGTGGATGAGCCTTTTAAATAGCACTTCTGTAGGGTTCTTGCTGACTGCTAGTTCCATGACTTGCTGGGCCAGTTTATCTCGTGGCGAGCCAGGTGCTGGGGCAACCAATATTACAAAAGGATCCTACAATAACCGTAGGAGACTGGTTTAAATATGTTACAGAATTTCTTGAATAGTTTCACTGTGCGCCCTGGATGTCTACAAATGATCCCGATTCAATATGGTTGGCGGTGCACTTCAGGTGTGGGATAACCACGCGCCTGCCATATTGGGCCCTTAGATGAGTCTTTTACATCTGAAAAACAGGCGCGCCCATGATTGAATTTCCCAGCCAATGTGTCTCTATGAACTTGTTCATTGGAGTAAATCACTTCTCCAGCTCTCAAAAGACAACACATGATGTGGCTCGAGTGAACCCTGCAGGAACAAGTGCTCGGTCTCCCTTATCAGTCGATCCTGTATGCGGGGTTCCTCTCTGACGTTGGAATACACAGCAAACTGCGTGGCACTTTTTGTGTCAGGAAATCCTTTGTTAATTGCCCCTCTCCACAATTTCCACAGTCAACCTTCTTGGTCATCTGAGATAAATGTGCTCTGCTCAGTGTGCCAGTAAGAAACATCTTCTTACTTTATTGTACGTTTGATGTTATTGATGACGACGAACACCTTGCTAAGGCCATCCCCACGCCTCCACTACTTGCCTTCAAGCAGCCGCCTAACCTCAAAAGTACCATCGTTCGCAGCAATTTACCCAGCTGTCAGGAGAACAGCGACCACGACACCACACAACCCTGCCACGGCAACCTCTGCAAGACATGCCAGATCATCAACACAGATACCATCATCACACGTGAGGACACTACCCACCAGGTACATGGTACATACTCATGTGACTCGGCCAACGTTGTCTACCTCATACGTTGCAGGAAAGAATGCACCGCGGCATGGTACATCGGCGAGACCATGCAGACACTGAGACAACGTATGAACGGACACCACGCAACAATCGGCAGGCAGGATTGTTACCTCCCAGTCGGGGAACACTTCAGCAGTCAAGGACATTCAGCCTCGGATCTGCGGGTTAGCGTTCTCCAAGGCAGCCTTCGAGACACACGACAACGCAAAATCATCGAGCAGAAACTGATAGCCAAGTTCCACACCCATGAGGACGGACTCAACAGGGATCTCGGGTTCATGTCACGCTACAGAACGTGACTCGACATCGTTGTCTGCTTTTCCAGTTTAAAAAAAAAAGTTAAAAGCTTAACTGCAGACGGCAGCATTTGACACGTTGGACCCCCTGTGACCCACCTCATTGTCTTAGCTGTACTCTGATGTGTCTTTGATGTAATGCCTCCCTAACAGATTGTATCTCTGCAGACACATTGTTCTCTGTGTATATATACGGTGTAATCGATTTGTATTCCCTCACTGTACCTGTACCTGAAGAAGGAGCGGAGTTCCGAAAGCTCGTAATTTTAAATAAAACTGTTGGACTATAACCTGGTGTTGTGCGACTTCTTACTTTATTGTAGACAACAATAAACTTGTATTGTTTAAGACATAATGGGTAGAATTTCTGTAGAATTCTCCCAATCTCCAGCCAAACTTCGGCAGAAGATTGTCAGAAACCCTTTATGGTTTATACCATTTCTCCATGGTATCTGCCGATGTTATGCTGGGGGATCAGGAGGACCCCCCAGAAATTCCAGGTGAGAATCATTTTCTGGGGCCTTTTGGATGCACTAATCAGGCTCTTTTTCAAAATAACTTCATGTAGTCTGTGATCACTTTGCCAGTCATTTTCTTTCCAAAGATATATCACTTGAACTGCACCAAACCAAAATGCAATGGTTAGGAGTTCTTTTTCAATCTGAGAATACGTTACCTCTATTTCAGTTAGAGATTTTGAGGCATAAGTCGCAGGTTGGACTTTTTGCATTGATATGATCCCAGTCCTCTTTCAGGTTCAATACACTCTTGAAGTACAATCTTATCGATGCCAAAGTAGTTACCTCTCATACGATAGCAAAATACTGCGGATGCAAATAGTCATTCCAAGAATACCCTGGATGCCTCCTTTGTTGGTGATGCAAGTGTTAGCCAAATGATATATACCGGTCTCTAAATATAATTTGGGTTAAGGCCTGTCGATTCAGACACATGTATGTATTTTTTAAATCTTTATGACAGACTTCAAGTACCAGCAAAGCAGCAACATGACCGTAGGATTAAGAGGTCACCACACTACATTGGGGCATCCTTACCAACAGGACACATTGATTATATCTGACCCGGAAACTACACCAACTGTGGCTTGCTTTCTTCTGTGGAGGATTCACCGTTGCTCTCCATCTCGGTGCAGGCTCTCTTTTCCTTGATACCCTTTTTATCATTGCCATGTGACAGCTCTACTGAAACTCCCTTTTGTTTCTCAGCTTTCACGTGAACTTCATTGCACTTGCCTGAGAAGGTGACGCCTCTTTGCTGCTGCTGTCCTTGCAATCAGCATCAACGACCTTTCACCCAGTATATTCTTCCCTTTCTGACAGCCATTCCGCTTAATGTACAGGTCCACGGACCCCTTTCCTACCTCATAATTTCCCAAAGGCATTTGCTCAAATTTTCCAGACATTGATTGACTATTTTAGAGTATTATGGTTTAAAACTACATTTATTATGTTTTTTTTAAATGAAAAGTTAATCTTTCACACAGCAATGCTACGCTAAGAGGTCTTCGGAGAATCAATCAGACCTGTTACCGTAATCCTGATGAACCCTTTTCATCCTGGTCGCTGACATTCACCTAAAATTTTTATCCAACACAGGGCACTTCAAATTTTGCTTCAACTTTAGCAGAATCTAGTTTGATTCATCGTAAGAGTATGTGACTCGGTCTTTTTCCGAGTGGCAGGCAGTGACTAGTGGGGTACCGCAGGGTTCGGTCCTTGGACCCCAGCTATTCACAATATACATTAATGATCTGGATATGGAAACTAAATGTAATATCTCCAAGTTTGCAGATGACACAAAGCTGGGTGGGCGTGTGTGCTCCGAGGAGGATACTGAGAAACTCCAGGATGATTTGGACAGGTTGGGTGAGTGGGCAGAAGCGTGGCAGATGCAATATAACGTGGATAAATGCGAGGTTATCCACTTTGGTGTCAAAACCAGAAAGGCAGACTATTATCTGAATGGCAATAGATTGGGAGAAGGGGAAGTGCAACGAGACCTGGGTGTCCTTGTGCACCAGTCGCTGAAGGTAAGCATGCAGGTGCAGCAGGCGGTGAAGAAGGCAAATGGTATGTTGGCCTTCATAGCGAAAGGGTTTGAGTATAGGAACAGGGATGTCCTGCTGCAGTTGTACAGGGCCTTGGTGAGACCACACCTTGAGTACTGTGTGCAGTTTTGGTCGCCTTATCTGAGGAAGGATGTTCTTGCCATGGAAGGAGTTCAGCGAAGATTCACAAGGCTGATACCTGGGATGGCAGGAATGACATATGAGGAGAGATTGGGTCGATTGGGCTTATACTCGCTGGAGTATAGAAGAATGAGAGGGGATCTCATCGAAACATATAAAATTCTGACAGGTCTGGACAAACTAGATGCAGGAAGAATGTTCCCGATGGTCGGGGAGTCCAGAACCAGGGGTCATAATCTAAGGATAAGGGGTAAGCCATTTAGGACAGAAATGAGGAAGAATTTCTTCACCCAGAGAGTGGTGAACCTGTGGAATTCTCTACCACAGAAGGTAGTTGAGGCCAAGTCATTAAATATATTCAAGAATGAGTTAGATATATTTCTTAAAGCTAAAGGTATCAAGGGATATGGGGAGAAGGCAGGTATACGGTACTGAGTTTGGATGATCAGCCATGATCTCATCGAATGGCGGAGCAGGCTCGAGGGGCCGAATGGCCTACTCCTGCTCCTATCTTCTATGTTTCTATGTGACTCAAAATTTCACTTCTTGCTCCTTGAACTTCAATTTATCTTTGTTTAGTTTGACCAGAAACTTAACTGGACCAGCCACATAAATGGCTACAAGAGCAGGTCAGAGGCTGGTATTCTGCGCCAAGTGTCACACCTCCTGACTCCCCAAAGCTTTTCTACCATCTACAAGGCACAAGTAAGGAGTGTGATGGAATACTCTCCACTTGCCTAGATGAGTGCAGCTCGAACAACACTCAAGGAGCTCGACACCATCCAGGACAAAGCAACCCGCTTGATTGGCACCCCATCTACCACCTTAAACATTCACTCCCTCCACCACCAGCGTACCGTGGCTGCAGTGTGTACCATCTACAAGATGCACTGCAGCAATTCGCCAAGGCTTCTTCGGCAGCTCATCCCAAACCCGCGACCTCTTCCACCTAGAAGGACAAGGGCAGCAGGCGCATGGGAACACCACCACCTCCAAGTTCCCCTCCAAGTCACACACCATCCTGACTTAGAAGTATATCGCCGATCCTTCATCGTCGCTGGGTCAAAATCCTGGAACTCCCTGCCTAATAGCACTGTGGGAGTACCTTCACCACACGAGCTGCAGCGGTTCAAGAAGGTGGCTCAGCACCACCTTCTCAAGGGCAATTAGGGATGGGCAATAAATGCTGGCCTTACCAGCGACGCCCACATCCCATAAACGAATTTAAAAAACCTGATTTTAAATAACTGAAAATGACTTTAAAAAACTGGACAGAACCATTTACTAGTTACATTGTACAGTAGTCAGTTTCTTAGTAATTCAAAAATTTTTGAAGAGCCTCCTCGAAGGGCCACAAGCGGGCGCAATTAGCGGAAACTGGCCATGGTGATTAATTCAATCTCGGGGTGTGGCCAGTTTTGTGGGTGGAGCCGGCTTCCAGCACAAAACATCGTGGAAACTCGATTCACACTGAACGTAATTTGTGCTTGAAATCCTCCAGCTTCTCCGCTGGTTTGGCCGATTTCGGGCGGATTACGCTGAAAAAACCCAGCATGACCCAGAGGAATTGTCAGGCCCATGAAGTCTTCGCCAAAATTCATCTTCCAAATGGTGCTGGATAGGTAGTCACCAGATCCAATTCTTCATTGAGTACAACGTGCCAAAACCTATTCATTATATCCACAACAGCAAATAGATTTGTTTTTGTTGGTTCAGGCAGAAAATCATCTATCGTTCAAAGTGAGGAGTGATTACATTTAAGGGCTTCATTCAGTGGCTTTGGATTGATGCTCAGGTGAATTTTAACACTCCCTTTAATTAGCACCAGCATTGAAGAGACTCAGCCAGTCAGGACAGTGAGCAGTGCAAGAACTCTCCTACCAGGATGTACTAGAAAGGCTGGGTATGCTTAGAGTGGATAAGTCGCCTGGTCCAGATGGCTTGCATCCCAGATTGCTAAGGAAAAAGGGTTGACGGTGGATAGGCAATGGCAAACATTCAAAGACCGCATGGACGAACTACAGAATTTGTTCATCCCAGTTTGGCATAAGAATAAAACAAAAAGGGTGACTCAACCATGGCTAACAAGGGAAATTAGGGATAGCATAAGATCCAAGGAGAGGGCATATAAATTGGCCAGAAAAAGCAGTAACCCTGTGGATTGGGAGCAGTTTAAGATTCAACAAAGGAGGACAAAGGGATTAATTAAGAAGGGGAAAATAGAATACGAGAGTAAGCTTGCAGGGAACATAAAAACTAACTTTAAATGCTTTTATAGATATGTGAAGAGAAAAAGATTAGTGAAATCAAGCATAGGTCCCTTGCAGTCAGAATCAGGGGAACTTATAATGGGGAACAAAGAAATGTCAGACCAATTAAATACATATTTTGGTTCTGTCTTCACAAAGGAGGACACAAATAACCTCCCAGAGATGTTGGGGAACATAGGGTCTGATGAAAGGGAGGAACTGAAAGAAATCAATATTTGTAGGGAAATGGTGTTAGGGAAATTGAAGGGATTGAAGGCCGATAAATCCCCAGGGCCTGATAATCTACATCCTAGGGTACTTAAGGAAGTGGCCCTAGAAATAGTAGATGCATTGCTGATCATCTTCCAACATTCGATGGAATCTGGAACAGTACCCATGGATTGGAGGGTAGCTAATGTTACCCCACTATTCAAAAAGGGTGGTAGAGAGAAAACGGGGAATTACAGACCGGTAAGCCTGACATCGGTAGTGGGGAAAATGCTAGAGTCCATTATAAAAGATGTAATAGCTGAGCACTTGAAAAACAGTGACAGGATCGGACAAAGTCAACATGGATTTACAAAAGGTAAATCATGCTTGACTAATCTACTGGAATTTTTTGAGGATGTAACTGGTAAAATAGATAAGGGAGAGCCAGTGGATGTGGTGTATTTGGACTTCCAAAAGGCTTTTGATAAGGTCCTGCATAAGAGATTAGCGTGTAAAGTTAAGGCACATGGGACTGAGGGCAACGTATTGACTTGGATAGAGAACTGGTTGTCAGACAGAAAGCAAAGAGTTGTAATAAACGGGTCTTTTTCCGAGTGGCAGGCAGTGACTAGTGGGGTACCACAGGGATCGGTCCTTGGTCCCCAGCTATTCACAATATATATATTAATGATCTGGATAAGGGAACTAGATGTAATATCTCCAAGTTTGCAGACGACACAAAACTGGGTGGGCGTGTGTGCTGCGAGGAGGATGCCGAGAAACTCCAGGATGATTTGGACAGGTTGGGTGATTGGGCAGAAGCGTGGCAGATGCAATATAACGTGGATAAATGCGAGGTTATCCACTTTGGTGTCAAAAACAGAAGGCAGACTATTATCTGAATGGCAATAGATTGGGAGAAGGGGAAATGCAACGAGACCTGGGTGTCCTTGTGCACCAGTCGCTAAAGGTAAGCATGCAGGTGCAGCAGGCGGTGAAGAAGGCAAATGGTATGTTGGCCTTCATAGCGAGAGGGTTTGAGTACAGGAACAAGGATGTCTTGCTGCAGTTGTACAGGGCCTTGGTGAGACCGCACCTTGAGTACTGTGTGCAGTTTTGGTCGCCTTATCTGAGGAAGGATGTTCTTGCCATGGAAGGAGTTCAGTGAAGATTCACAAGGCTGATACCTGGGATGGCAGGAATGACGTATGAAGAGAGATTGGGTCGATTGGGCTTATACTCGCTGGAGTTTAGAAGAATGAGAGGGGATCTCATTGAAACTTATAAAATTCTGACAGGACTAGACAGACTAGATGCAGGAAGGATGTTCCCGATGGTCGGGGAGTCCAGAACCAGGGGTCACAGTCTAAGGATAAGGGGTAAGCCATTTAGGACAGAAATGAGGAGGAATTTCTTCACCCAGAGAGTGGTGAACCTGTGGAATTCTCTGCCACAGAAGGCAGTAGAGGCCAATTCATTAAATAGATTCAAGAAGGAGTTGGATATATTTCTTAAGGCTAAAGGTATCAAGGGATATGGGGAGAAAGCAGGGACAGGGTACTGAATTTGGATGATCAGCCGTGATCGCATTGAATGACGGAGCAGGCTAGAGGGACCAAATGGCCTACTCCTGCTCCTATCTTCTATGATTCTATGATTCTATGAAAGGGCTTGCCATAACTTTCCAATCTTCCCTAGATGTGGGGGAGGTGTCTGAGGATTGGAAAGTGGAAAATGTGACACCATTGTTCAAGAAAGGATGTAAGGACAATCCTAGTAACTACAGGCCGGTCAGTTTAACATCAGTGGTGGGTAAAGTTTTAGAAACAATAATCAAGGAAAAAATTAACGGGCACTTGGAGAGGTTTAAGCTAATTAAGGATAGCCAACACGAATTTGTAAAAGGCAGATCATGTTTGACTAATCTAATTGAATTTTTTGATGAAGTAACAGGAAGAATTGATGAAGGGAATGCAATGGATGTTGTCTACATGGATTTTCGGAAGGCGTTTGACAAAGTACCCCATAGAAGGCTGGTTAACAAAATTGAGGCTAATGGAATAGGTGGGTCAGTGGCAGCTTGGATAAGGAATTGGCTTAAGGACAGAAAACAGCGAGTTCTGGTAAATGGCTGTTTTTCAGACTGGAGGATGGTAGACAGTGGTGTTCCCCAAGGGTCAGTGCTGGGGCCACTGTTTTTTTTGGCATATATAAATGACCTAGATATTGGAATACAAAGTAGAATTTCTAAATTTGCCGATGACACCAAACTTGGGGGGGTGGCAAACAGTGAGGATGATACCAATTGGCTGCAACAGGACATAGAAAGGCTAACAGAATGGGCAGACAAGTGGCAGATGGAATTTAATACAGAGAAGTGTGAGGTGATGCATTTTGGCAGAAGGAACAGGGAGAGGCAATATACACTTAATGGCACAGTTTTAAAGAGTGTGCAGGGACAGAGGGACCTGGGAGTTAATGTGCATAGGTCCCTGAAGGTGGCGGGACATATTGAGAGAGTGGTTAGCAAAGCATATGGAATCTTGGGCTTCAGAAATAGAGGTACTGAGTACAAAAGTAGAGAAGTTATGCTGAAACTTTATAAAGCGCTGGTTAAGCCACAACTGGAGTAGTGCGTCCAGTTCTGGTCACCACACTTTAGGAACGATGTGAAGGCCCTTGAGAGGGTGCAGTGGAGATTTACCAGAATGGTTCCGGGGATGGGGATCTTAGCTACAAGGACAGGTTGGAGAAGCTGGATTTGTTTTCATTAGGGCAAAGGAGGTTGCGGGGTGATTTGATAGAGGTGTACAAGATTATGACGGGTTTGGATAGGCTAGACGGGGAAAGGCTGTTCCCACTAGTTGATGGTACAAGGACTAGGGGACACAGATTGAAGGTTTTGGGCAAGAGATACAGGGGGGATGTGAGGAAACGCTTTTTTATGCAGCGAGTGGTGATGACCTGGAACTCGCTGCCGACTGAAGTGGTGGAAGCGGAGACACCCAATGTTTTCAAGAGGAGACTGGATAGGCACTGGAGGGAAATAAATTTGCAGGACTACAAGGATAGATCGGGGGAATGGGACTGACTGGATTGCTCTACAGAGAGCTGGCACGGACTCGATGGGCCGAATGGCCTCCTTCTGTGCCGTTATGACTCTATGACCAACAAGTTCATAAATCTGCTTCTTGCCGAGTTATTTTATAGCTAGAGGTGGTTTCTTGACTGGCAACAGCAACAGTATCGGTGGGACATTGGCATCAATTTGAGCGCCTTCTAACTGCCCGTCTCCTTTGAAGTCATCCTAGTACGTGCCCACTATATTGTGTTTTATGAGCTCTGATACTCCATCCTTCATCATAATGTTGTTGCTATTCACTGCCACAGATGTTGAGTCACTCTCGCACTTGGAATAGATCTACTCCTAGTTGGAATTATTTGAAACTCAATACTGTACTTCTTGGTGTTTCTAACACTGACTCTTCCCCGCTGCCTTCCTTTCTGTTTTCTTTTTCAACATGAGCGGTGAAATATTAGAACTCTGAAGCTTTCTGCTACTTGCAGCAAACAGTCTCAGGTATTCATAGCCAGGTAGAACAGTGACAGAAGCACCACAGTCTAGCTGAAATTCGATTTGCTTGTTGGTTATGCGCATGTTGCCATATAATTTGTTAGCACACCAGTCCTCTACAGATGTAACAACTTCAAGCCAACAGAGTCACAATTAACTTCATTTACAGTAAGTAGCTGCTGTTTGTCGTTGCTCCCATTTCTGGACTATGGACAGTTGGCTGAGAAGTGATTCTGTTCTTTACCTCCATTACACTTCTGATCCCAAGCGGGACATGTTATTTTCCACAGTATTTACAGTGAACTTCCAGCAGCTTTCCAAAATTGCTAGGTTTAATTATTCTCAGGAACATAGGAACAGGATTAGGCCATTCTGCCCCTCGAGCCTGTTCCGCCATTCATGGCTGAACTGTAGCTTAAGTCCATCTAGCCGCCTTGGTTCTGTAACCCTTAATACCCTTGCCAAACAAAAACCTATCAATCTCAGTTTTGAAATTTTCAACAGCTTTTTTGGGGAGAGAGTTCCAGATTTCCACTACCCTTTGTGTGAAGAAGTGGTTCCTGACATCACCCCTGAATGGCCTAGCTCTAATTTTAAGCTAATGCCCCCTTGTTCTGGACTCCCACTTACCACCCATTCCTACTCTTATTCCTGCTCATCTTCCTCAGCCAAGTTCACTGCCCTTTGTGTGACGAACTGCTTCCTGATGTCACCCTTGAACTGCAGAAGTTTGTCTCATCTTGCTAAGTACAACCTCTATTGTCAGGCTTGTCTTCATCTGTCTCCAACTGAAGAGCATTCAATGGCCTAGAAATTCACGTGGCCGGCTTGCCGCGGGGGTAAGGATCGCGCGCGCTCTTACCCACCGCACCGGCCGTTGTGTTTTGGGCCAACAGGAACTTCGGGTCCCGGGCCTCTCCCAAGAGCCAGCGTGCAGTGCTTGCATGTTCCAGGGGCGCAGTTAGTGCGATGCGACTCCTGGGATCACGTGGGCCATGGGGAGCCAATGGCAGCAGACCATCTTTCATTCATAGATTTGACAGGAGACCTGTCAAATCTGTGAATTAAAATCGGCCCCAAAAGAACAGCTAAACTTCAAATAAATTTTAAAAAAAACATCACATTTATAAAATAACTATAGTTAAATAAATTAACCACTTTAAACAAAAATTTAAATTTTTGAAAAAATTAAAATTATTTTTAAAAGTTATAAAAATAAACTTACCTTTCTTTAAAGTATCTAAAAAAGATAAACCTGTTGAAAAAAATTTAAAATTATACTTAATTAACTACTTACCTTGTTCAAAAGGGGTCTTACGCCTCCTTTTTACTAGTGTAGAATCTTCAATACTTACCCTCGCGTTGAAACCTGAAAAAAAATCTAAGTGTGCTGCGTGCGCGCAGCCTCTAGCGCGCACGCGGTTCACCTAGGAACCGCCCCCTTCACCATACCGGAAGTGCCGGTTTCCATGCATGCGCAGTGCATGCAGGAAACCGGCACTTCGGGAATGAATACGGGTGAGTACGCACTGAGTACTCACCCGGGAACGGCCGAATTTTTGGGCCATTATTCTTCGGATTCTCTATCCTTTCTGGTAATTATTGTCATAGAATGACACAGCACAGGAGGAGGCCATTCAGCCCATCGTGCCTGTGCCGACTCTTCTAAAGAGCTGTCCAATTAGTCCCACTCTCCTGCTCTTTCCCCATAGCACTGTACATGTTCCCCGTTCAAGTATTTATCTAACTCCCTTTTGAAAGTTACTATTGAATCTGATTCCACCAGCCTGTCAGGCAGTTCATTCTAGATCACAACAACTTGCTGCGTAAAAATGTTTTCCTTATTTCACCTCTGGTTCTTTTGCCAATAACTTTAAATCTGTGTCCTTTAGTTACCGACCCTTCTGTCACTGGAAACAGTTTCTCCTATTTACTCTATCAAAAAACACAATCATAATTTTGAACAACTTTATCAAATCTTCTCTTTGCTCTAAGGAAAACACCCCCAGCTTCTCTAGTCTCTCCATATAATGGAAGTCCCGCATTCTGGGTACCATTCTAGTAAATCTCCTCTGCATTCTGTCCAAGGTCTTGACATCCTTCCAAAAGAGTGGTGCCCAGAATTGAGCACAATACTCCAGCTGGGGCCTAACCAGCGTTTTATTAAGGTTTAGCATAACTTCCTTACTTTTGTACTCTATGCCTCTATTTATAAAGCTTAGAATCCCATATTCTTATTTAACAACCTTTTCAACTATAGGCCAGTCAGCTTAACATCGGTGGTAGGAAAAATAATGAAATCCCTACTAAAGGAGAAAATAGAAGAACATCTGGAAACAAAAAATATAATAATAAAGAGTCAACATGGATTTCAAAAGGAAAAGTCTTGCTTGACCAACCTAATTGAATTTTTTGAAGAGGTAACAGAGAGAGTAGACAAGGGTAATGCAGTTGATGTAATTTATCTAGATTTTCAAAAGGCCTTCGATAAGGTACCACATAATCGACTAATGAATAAGGTCAGGGGATGCGGAGTCAGGGGACAAGTAGCAGAATGGATAGCTAGCTGGCTTCAATATATGCTTTGGCGATTCTGTATCTAATTTACTTCACCTGAGGAAGGGGCAGAGAGTAGGGGTAAAGGGTAGCTATTCAGAGTGGCAGAAGGTGGGAAGTGGTGTTCTAGAAGGATCAGTGCTGGGACCACTGTTGGTTCACAATTTATATTAACGATTTAGACTTTGCAATCAAAAACACAATTTGTAAATTTGTGGACGAGACCAAATTGGGGGGCATAGCCAATACTGAGGAGGACTGCAACAAATTACAAGAAGACTTGTAGAATGGGCATATAATTGGCAAATGAAATTCAACACAGATAAATGTGAGGTTTAACATTTTGGTAAGAAAAATAAGGAGGTCACATATTACTTGGAAAATAAGAATCTAAATGGGATAGAGGAGCAAAGGAATCTAGGAGTACAAATACACAAATCATTAAAAGTATCAACACAGGTTAACAAGGCCATTAAAAAAAAGCAAACCAAGCACTAGGGTTTATTTCTAGAGGGATTGAATTGAAAAGTAGTGAAGTTATGCTAAACCTGTATCGAACCTTGGTTCGACCACACTTGGAGTACTGCGTACAATTCTGGTCGCCATATTATAAAAAGGATATAGAGGCACTGGAGAGGGTGCAGAGAAGATTTACAAGGATGATACCAGAAATGCAAGGGTACATCTATCAGGAAAGGATGAACAGGCTGGGTCTCTTTTCTCTTGAAAAGAGAAGGCTGAGGGGTGACCTCATAGAGCTCTTTAAAATCATGAAAGGTTTTGATAGAGTGGATACAGAGAGAATGTATCTACTTGTGGGGAAGAGCAAAACTGGAGGCCATCAATATAAGATAGTCACCAAGAAACCAAATAGGGAATTCAGAAGGAACTTCTTTACCCAGAGAGTGGTGAGAATGTGGAACTCGCTACCACAGGGAGTGGTTGAAGCGAATAGTATAGATGCATTTAAGGGGCGGTTAGATAAGCATATGAGGGAGAAGTGAATAGACGGTTATGCTGATAGGGTTAGATGAGGAAAGATGGGTGGAGGCTCGAGTGGAGCATAAACACCGGCATAGACTGGTTGGGCTGAATGGCCTGTTTCTGTGCTGTATATCCTATGTAATCCTTTGAAACAACCTTCTCAACTTGTCCTGCCACCTTCAAAGATTTGTGTACATACACCCCCAGGTCTCTCTGTTCCTGCACCCTTTAAAATTGTACCATTTAATTTATATTGCCTCTCCTCATTCTTCCTACCAAAATGCATCACTTCACACTTCTCTGCGTTCAATTTCATTCGCCATATGTCTGCCCATATCACCAGTCTGCCTATATCCTCGTGAAGTCTGTTACTATCCTCCTCACTGTTTACAACATTCCCGAGTTTGGTGTCACCTGCAAAATTTGAAATTATGCCCTGTATACCCAAGTCCAGGTCATTAATATATATCAAAAAGAGCAGTGGTCCTAATACCGACCCCTGGGGGACACCACTGCACACTTCCCTCCAGTCTGAAAAGCAACCGTTCACTGCTACTCTCTTCTTTCTGCCCCTTTGCCAATTTTGTATCTATGCTGCCACTGCACCTTTAATCCCATGGGCTTCAATTGTAACAGTGCTGACATATTTTGGCTACTTGATGCGATGTGGTGTTATCTTATAATTGCCCCAAAACCTCCTAAAGTTTTTCCAATTGCTGGCAAGATTACAGGTTTTCAAAAATTTTGCTGGGAATGATGCATTTTGAATACCTGTAATAGATTTGCAGAACTGTAGCTGCATTTCCAGTGCTTAGCATTTTGGGGTGAAATCGTACCTCGTCGCATTAGTTTTCCTGCCAAAAAATGGGGGCACAGAGATTCAATTTAAGGGGCCAACCTCCTGCGACCAAAGAGTGTTGCAAACCCATCTGCTGCCGCATTGATTTAGGCATTGTAGAGTCATCCTGGCGGCCAGCTAAAACAGGCAGTGTCAGCCGTGGCTCTGTGGGTAGCATTCTCGCCTCTGAGTGAGAAGGTTGTGGGTTCCCTGGTGGTATCCTGGCCAATATTCCTCTCTCAACCAACATCACTAAAAGAGAATATCTGGTCATTATTGCTGTTTGTGGGAGCTTGCTGTGCACAAATTGGCTGCTGCGTTTTCTACCTTACAATGGTGACTACACTTCAAAAAGTACTTCAGTGGCTGTAAAGCGCTTTGGGACGTCCTGAGGTTGTGAAAGGCGCTATAGAAATGCAAGTCTTTCTTTTCTTGAATATGCTAACAAGGGGCCTAACATCTGTTTTAAGACAAACACGGAAATGTGTTTGCCCCGAGCGAAGCAGGCGTCGGGGCTGCTGTGTTCAGGATTACCTGGTCTCCATGTGGCCTAACCACCAGTCCTAAAAGGTCCTTACAGGAACTGCTGGAGGCCAACGCCAAAAAGGTATGTTCCTTAAAATACTTCCCTTAATGTGGAGCCGGTGGCGGGAGGGGTGGGGGGGCAGAGGAGTGCTCCTTAGAACTACTGCATGCCGCTGTCAGCCACGCCCGCCTCCCCTCCCGTTCTCCTGCCCACCTCAGGACCAGTGTCGCCAGCCCTCCAGGATTGTCCTGGAGTCTCCCTGAATTAAAGATCAATCTCCTGTTCAATACTGTGAGCGCCCCAGGAGAAAAAAATCATAGAGACATTAATATTGGTGTGCTTTTTAAATTTTCTTTGAATTTTTTGATTATTAGTTCTAAAATATTTGAGTGGGGAAAAAAATAAGGCTGTTTGACTGGGCGAGGCTGGGCGGTTGGAGGCAGAAGGTCAGGTGATGAAACTTCCAGGAATATGTCCAACCAGAGTTGGCAACTCTATTCAGGACTTTCTTTGACCGGGAGGCTGGCCACCCAGAATTGAAGAGAATGAAAACAGCAAGCTCCCCCAAAGCATTAAGATGAGGCCCGAGGACCAATTTTGGGTGGTCCTCGGGCCGGCATGTTCTGTCCCACCAGGTTCCAATTTATCCCCCTTTAAGTTTCCAATCTAACTAACTTCTTTCTGACACAATCACACAGAGCAGGATGTAAAAGATATAAACAGTTCAGCAATTGTTTAGAGTAAGTGTAGAGTTATTAGTTCTAAAATATTTGAATGGGGAAAAAATAAGGCTGTTTGACTGGGTGAGGCTAAGTGTAGAGTACTTGGCTGAAAAGGACAGAGAGCTGTAGCAAACTGCCTATCTTGGCTTCAAATATTCTTTTATTCCCACCCCCCTCCTTTTATGACATTCTGGTAGATGGTAAGTTACTTCATATTCTAACACCATCTAGTACTTGTTATTAAATTAAATCTTGAACAAACTATAAGAAATATCAAGACATTTACTTAATCAGCCGTTTGAGCTAAGTACCTGTACATGCAAAGGCCCATCTTACGAACACCACCAGATCAGAGAGAACAGTCTGGAAACTTCCTGTACTTGACTATGTGTGCATAATTGATGGGAGCATAAAATTGACTTACTATAATTATTTTTACAAACCTCAATACAAAATTCTCCCTTTAATGTTTTAATTGGTTGTACTGTTGCTTGCTAGACATCTGGGTGAGTAACATTTCTATTTAGTGAATGATTACACCCATTCCAGTAACTAGCAACGAATGGTAAATTCTTAAATAACCTTGCCTGCAACAAAAGAGAGTCAAACCATTCTCATCTGCACTGACCTGTTGCTGATCTGCGGTGCTTGGCCTTCCAGTGGGAGTGGATGTCACGCAGGCCCTGCAATCAAGTGACCTTTATGCCGTCGGATTGATTTACAGGAGTCTATAATTCTATTACAGCAATCAAATCACAGTAACTTTACAAAGACAAAGTGATTGGGATCAAGTCAATGGAAAAAGGGGCTTTGATCAATCAGAGAATTCAATTGTCTTCATGAAGAAGTGTTTACCAGACCTGTTCTTGTTGGATGAGGGACGAGAACCAGAAGAATGAAGCAGGAAGTTAGAAGTATTTTGACACAGTGGAATATTCAAATATTAATGCTATAATATTAAATTGAAGTGGCTAAATTTAAACAGGAACTGGGTAAGTATTTGAAAAGGAAGAATATAAAGGGTGAGCAGGGAAATGGCATCAGAGAAGATGGGGAAAAAAATTCAACACATTTATCACCCATAAATTAGGCGCAGGGCCTCCGACTTTTGTGTCACGACCTGAACTGGAAGTGCGCCGACGCCATGTTAGCGCGGTTGTCTTTTCGTTGTACAGAGCGTCTTATGTATGCAAAGCCGGGTCCTATGCCAGTTATGGGACCCTGAATGTGAGATACAAATGGGTGGAGCTTGTGCTGTACAAGCTCTGCCGAGTTGTACCAAGTCTTGAGCGGCCTAACCTGTGGTCCTTAAAGGGCCTGCTGGAGGCCTCTCAAACAAAGGTCCGGGAAAAGGTTATTTTTTATTTTCGTGGGGCAAGGAGAGGTAGGACCCCTCCTCCTGGGCCCACAGACAAACTGGGCCCCGCTGCCTGTAGGCCTGAGGACCCCCCCCCCCAAACCACAATACCCGACATGCCGGCTGGCTCCGTGTGAGAACCGGCCGATTTCCCTGCCCTCCCCGCCCAGCACCGGGGGGGCCTGTTTGGCCATCGCAGCTCGCCAGCAGCATTTAAATGAGGCCCAAAGTGGAATTATGACTCAGGGTTAAGGCCGGCTCGGACTGGGCACAGAGCACTTGCATGGCTGACTTTGTGCCTATTTTGGGTCCAAGTCGAATTTCTCCCCCAGTAGTTCCAGTTGAACAGATAGCACGGGCTCGAGTATAATGGGCTGAATGGCCTCCTCCTGTGCTGTCATTTCAAAGATTCTGTAAAAATCATATACGAGAGAGCCAGTGATACATGTTGATGTGGTTTACATCGTGTGCAGCGTAGGGATAATTTTCCGACTTTATGCTACCAGCTGGGAGCCTTGTCTGCTGGAGCACATCTTGGAAATTCAGCTGTGTACTGTGTACAACTTTCCGACCATTCAATTAAATGCTCAGAATCTTGTGACCGGCGTCCTCCAGTATTTCTGATGGGAGCTATCACAGTGAATGAGACTCACAGCTGGTAACACTGTCGGAAAATGAAAAAAAAAAGGCCTGCTTTGTTTAACTTTATTAAAATGCAGTTTCTTTTTAAGTAGCACAATTGAATTATTTCTGTAATACTGGCAACATGCTCAATAACAGATGGGAAGGATTTCAAAGGAACATAGGCACAGGAGTAGGCCATTCAGCTCTCGAGTCTGTCTCTCCATTCAATTAGATCGCAGCTGATTCATTTACTGGGCTCTGGAAACACAAACATAAGTACAACAAATAGTGGGGAGGAGCTTAAAGAGCAAATTTACAGGCAAATTACAGAAAGATGCAAGAACTACAGAGTAGTTATAACGGGGACTTCAATTATCCTAATATAGACTGGGATAGTAACAGTGCAAAGGGCAAAGAGGGGGAGGAATTCCTGAAATGTGTACAAGAGAACTTTCTTGATCAGTGTGTTTCCAGCCCAATGAGGAAGGAAGCAGTGCTGGAACTAGTTCTGGGGAATGAAGTGGGGCAAGTGGAGCATGTTTCAGTGGGAGAGCATTTGGGAAACAGTGATCACAATATCATTAGGTTTAGAGGAGCTATGGAAAAGGACAGGGAACAATCAACAACAACAACTTGTATTTATATAGCACCTTTAACGTAGTAAAACATCCCAAGGCGCTGCACAGGAGTATTTTAAGACAACAAATTTGACACCGAGCCACATAAGGATAAATTAGAGCAGGTGACCAAAAGCTTGGTCAAAGAGGTAGGTTTTAAGCAGCGTCTTAAAGGAGGAAAGAGAGGTAGCGAGGCGGAGAGATTTAGGGAGGGAATTCCAGAGCTTAGGGCCTAGGCAACAGAAGGCACAGCCACCAAACATAAAAATATTTAACTGGAGAAGGGCTCATTTCAATGAATTGAAAGGACATCTGGCTCAGGTGGATTGGAGTCAAAGATTGGCGGGTAAAACGGAAAATGAGCAATGGGAGGCCTTCAAAGAGTACAGACTAGACACATTCCCACAAAGGGGGAAAGGAAGGGCATCCAAAGCTAGAGCTCCCTGGATGATAACGAAATTAAAATGAAACAGAACAGGAGGATTATGATAAATGTCAGGTTTATAATAGAGTAGAGAACCAAGCTGAACACAGAAAGTGCAGAGG
Source organism: Squalus acanthias (assembly GCA_030390025.1). NCBI lineage: Eukaryota > Metazoa > Chordata > Chondrichthyes > Squaliformes > Squalidae > Squalus > Squalus acanthias. The sequence goes on from CM059429.1 coordinate 100,776,113, forward strand.
GGAACTGAAAAAGGGAATAATAGGGGCAAAGGGAATGTATGAGGATAGATAGGCGGATAACATAAAAGGGAACCCAAAAATCTTTTATAAACATATAAATAGTAAAAGGGTAGACAAAGTAAGGGTGGGGCAGATTAGGGACCAAAAAGGAGATCTTCTGGAGGCAGAGGGCATGGCTGGGGTACTAAATGAGCATTTTGCATCTATCTTTTCTGGAGAAGAGAATTCTGCCAATGTCACAATAAAGAGGAGGAGGTAGTAGTGAAATTGGATAGGATAAAAATAGATAAAGAGGATGTACTTAAAAGGTTGGCAGTGTTCAGAGTAGAAAAGTCACCCGGTCCAGATGGGATTCATCCTAGTTTACTGAGAGAAGTAAGGGTGGAAATTGCGGAGGCTCTGGCCACAATCTTCCAATCCTCCTTGGATATGGAGGCGGTGCCAGAGGACTGGAGGATAGCAAATGTTACACCCCTGTTTAAAAAAGGAGAGAGGGATCAACCCAGCGACTACAGACCAGTCAGCCCAACGTGGGGAAACTTTTAGAAACTACAGTTCGGGAAAAGATTAGTTGTCACTTGGAAATATAAGGGTTAATAAATAAAGCCAGCACAGCTTTGTTAAAGGCAAATCGTGTTTGACTAACTTGATTGAGTTCTTTGATGAAGTAACGGAGAGGGTTGATGAGGGTAATACAGTTGATATTCTGTATATGAACTTACAAAAGACGTTTGATAAAGTATCAAATAATAGACTTGTTCGCAAAATTGAAGCCCATAGGATTAAAGGGGCAGTGGCTGCTTGCAGATGAAATTGGCTAAGGAACATAAATCAAAGAGCAGCGGTGTGTAAGAAATAGCTGTTAGATTCAAAGATGGGTTTTAATTCTTAGAACAGAGACTGAAAACATGCAGCCAGGAACAGATAGCAGAAATGCCAGCAAGGTCGAATATCAAGCATCAAAAGACAAATAGAAGTGATAAGGGAATCGTAAAATGCAAAACAACACAGGGTGGGGGATAATAGACAAAAATGGAGCCGAAAAGTCATAAAATGTCCTTAAAGAAACATAACAAAACATTCCTCAGAAAGATAAGAGGGAGGCCTTGTCAGTCATGCAGGAAGGGACGGCGAGGGATGCCTTCCCGCTTCACAATTGGACAATAGGATGGGGGATCAAATGATTGACACCAGGTGATTACCAGCCCACCGAAATAACTATAAATATAGACGACCGAGAGAGGAAATCAGGCAGTTAGGGGCGAAGGCTTCCCCGAGATGGCTACGGCCTAACACCTTGGTCAAGTTTAGCCTCTGAGGTGGCTGACGGCCTAACACCTCCAACAGCTCGAGAGATGACCCAACGGAAGTGACCACTGCAGCAGACTGCAGGAATCCACCCAATCCGAGACCACCGTACTGCCTCCCCGTCCGTCCGGTCGTGGCATTCCGCTTCGGGAGTCGTAGCTCGCTCTCTGCTGTCACGGGTTGTATGTCTATTATACTTAGCTTAAACCACATGTAATATCTGATTATGCTTTAAAACTGTAGCTCTTTAATAAAAGCCTTGCAACTCCTAAAACCCTTTGGGTAATCTGTATGTGGCCTGTGATCCTAATCTTACAGGTGAACAGTTGTTTTGCAGACTGGAGGGAAGTGTGCAGTGGTGTTCCCCAGGGGTTGGTGTTAGACCCAGTGCTCTTTCTGATATATATTAATGATTAAAGCCTGGACCTGGGAATACAGGGCATAATTTCAAAGTTTGCAGATGACACAAAACTCGGAAATGTAGTAAACAATGAGGAGGATAGTAACAGACATCAGGTGGATATAGACAGACTGGTGAAATGGGCAGACACATGGCAGATAAAATTTAAGGCTACGACTGCTGCCAACAAATGGAAATAGTTGCGTATGCGCAGTTCCATTTTTTTTTGCTGTTCTCACCGATTAGTGAGAGAGAAAGGTGAGTGGGGTGGAAATTTCAGGTATTGTGAGGTCTGTAATGTGAATTGAAGGTGATATTAGGATGTTGACAGCTTGTGAGAGTTTTACTGTAATCTCGCCGAGTGTGCTTATCACTATCAGGTCCTCTGTCGGTTGCGGTTTGAACACGCGGCTGGTGAAGAGAATGCAGGCGCAGGATGTTAGGATTTAATCGGCTGGGAAAAGGATCATTGAGAAAGAGAGTAAAGACAGTGTGGAGAGATAGAGAGCGCAGCACTAGACAAAGAGACTGGGGAGGAAAACAAGAGGGAGGGTGGAGAAGGAATGCGAGAAGAGAGAGAGAGTGGCCACGGTGTGATTAATTCATCAGAATGAACTGCTCAAACTTCCAGTACAATTTAACGAGGAAATGTGACTTGAAGGTGATATTAGGTTGTTGTCAGATTGAGAGAGTTTTATTGTACTCTCGCCAAGTGTGCCACTAAGGACCACTATGGACCACTTTCCATACCTTGGGAGCCTACTGTCAACAAGGGCAGACGTCGATGACGAAGTCCAACACCGCCTTCAGTGTGCCAGTGCAGCCTTTGGTCACCTGAGGAAGAGAGTGTTTGAAGACCAGGACCTCAAACCCAGCACTAAGCTCATGGTCTACAGAGCAGTAGTGATACCCGCCTTGCTGTATGCCTCAGAGACATGGACCATGTACAGCAGGCACCTCAAAGCACTGGAGAGGTACCACCAACGCTGCCTCGCAAGATCCTGCCAATCCATTGGCAGGATAGGCGCACCAACGTCAGTGTTCTCGCTCAGGCCAACATCCCCAGCATCGAAGTTTTGACCACGCTCGATCAGCTCCGATTGCCGGGCCACATCGTCCGCATGCCCGATACGAGACTCCCAAAACAAGCGCTCTACTCGGAGTTCCGACACGGCAAGAGAGCCCCAGGTGGGCAGAGGAAACGCTTCAAGGACACCCTCAAAGCCTCCTTGAAAAAGTGCAACATTAGCACCGACACCTGGGAATCCCTGGCCCAAGTCCGCACAAAGTGGAGGAGAAGCATCCGGGAAGGTGCCGAACACCTCGAGTCTCTTCGCCGGGAGCAAGCAGAAGCCAAGCGCAGGGAGCGCAAGGAGCGCACGTCAACCCAAGCACCCCACCCACCTGCCCCTTCAACCACCATCTGCCCCACCTGTGACAGAGACTGTAGGTCCCGCATTGGACTCATCAGTCACCTGCAAACTCATTTTTAATGTGGAAGCAAGTCATCCTCGGTTCCAAGGGACTGCCTAAGAACAGAAGAAGGAGATTATCACTATCAGCTCCTCTGTCTGTTGTGGTGAATGTTACTTTTTCATACTTGGGACTTGACATTTACAGGCAGAATGCTTCTGCGCAGCTTCCGGTTCGTTGGCAGCAGTCACTCCGAATATTTAACACAGAGAAGTGTGAAGTGATTAATTTTGGTAGGAAGAATAAGGAGGCAAAATAAACTAAGTAGTGCAATTTTAAAGGGGGCGAAGGAACAGAGAGACCTGGGGGTGTATGTACACAAATCTTTGAAGGTGGAAGGATAAGTCGAGAAGGCTGTTACAAAGGCATACGGGATCCTTGGCTTTATAGTAGCGGCAAATGGCGCGAAATTCGGTTAGGCCCCGTTTGGGGCAGTAACCGAGTTAAGGCCGGACATTTAGCACCCGGCGCAGAAGTACCGCCCCGGCCACCAAATTCAGCTTACTGCCCCGCCCAGGAAGTGGAGCGCAATCTCGAGCACTCCGCGGAAGCTCTGCGGAGCGCTGCCGCGTTACAACACCCCTTCCCTTCAGTTAAAGGGGAGGGCCGCTGCGCACTCTGCAGGGCTTCCGATGGCTCACGCTAGGCCACCAGGGTGGCGTGGTGCCGCAGCCCGGCACCAAGACGCAGTGCTGGGCTGCGCGATGGCGGCCAGGACCACGCCACGGCACAACACAGAGGGCCGATCTGGAGGTCGGCCAAAAAAGAAAAATGGCAGCATGGGTCGCGACCGCACCTTCCCTTTAAGCACCGCCAAGCGAGCGGAGGTTGGCCCGGTTCGCGACCCACTAGGCTGGCGCTGACACCGCCCACAGCAGCCTCGCGGGACGCAGCCAAATTTCTGCCGCAGGGCGGTAAGGGGCGCTGAGGGGTCGCGTTGCACGGTGATGACGTCATCGCCGGCAGTGCAGCAGTCCGGAGCGCTAACGGCAGGGGCATGGCGCTATCGGGTAGCGCCTCAGCCAAATTTCACGGGAGGCGCTTTTCTCGCGCCCCCCCACCCCTCCCCGGGCGATAAGCCCTTTGTGCCCCATTAGCGCCCCCCGGAGGCGCTAATGGCAGGCGCAAAGGAGCCCAATTTCTAGCCCTCTATAGGATATAAAAGCAAGGAAGTTATGCTAAACCTTTATAAAACATTGGTTAGGCCCCAACTGGAGTATTGTGTCCAATTCTGGGCACCACACTGAGGAAGGATGTCAATTTCTGAGAGAGGGTGCAGAGGAGATTTACGAGAATGGAATCAGGGATGAAAGACTTCAGTTACGTGCGGAGACTAGAGAAACTGGGGTTATTCTCCTTTGAGCACAGAAGGTTAAGGGGAGATTTGATAGAGTTGTTCAAAATCTTGAAGGCTTTTAATATGAGTAAACAGGAGAAACTGATTCCAGTGGCAGAAGGGTCGATAACCAGAGGACACAGATTTTATGTAATTGGCAAAAGAACCAGAGGTGACAGAAGGGAAAAAAATTTACACAGCAAGTTGCTATGATCTGAAATGCACTACCTGATAGGGTGGTATAAGCAAATTCAATAATAACTTTCAAAAGGGAATTGGATAAATACTTGAAGGGGAAAATTTTGCTGGGCTATGGGAAAGAGCAGAGCAGTGGGACTTATGGGATAGCTCTTGCAAAGAGCCGGCACAATGACGATTGGCCAAATGGGCTCCTTCTGTGCTGTATCATTCTATGATTCTATGATTCTAACCCCTTCAAAGTCTAACTCATTCCTTTAAAAGACTTCTGAATTGGGCACAATTGTAGCTGCATCTTATGCTATGTAATGGAGGGAAACGCTAAAGGACAAGTCTTCTGCTCGCGCAGCCCGTGACGTTCCATCCATTTTATAACAGATGTGAACACCTGAGGTTCACGTGATTTCCCGTAAGTTTCTGTCTGATTACACGCCTGTGGAATGCCTTGGGATGGTTTTCTACATTAAAGGCACTATATAAATGCAAGTTGTTGTTATGCAGTCCTGCCCGGCAAGGATCCGTACTGGGAGCACATAATCGCAAACTTTATCTTTCGAAGTTCTGAAACGAATGAAACAAGAGACTTTCAACAACTTTATCTACTTCAGGCTCCATGTGAGTAAACTGACTGACTTGGCCATTGTCAATAGTAATTCAAAAAGGAAACAATTAACTTAAAATAAGCAAATCACTCAAATAAACCTTCACTTGTAAAATAGAGCGTACGTAATAGCTCAGTTTTTGTAGCTGGGGTGTGTAGGGGGTGGTGGTGTGTGTCAGCTTCACCTCTGACTTATGAGTGGTTCGAATCGCTCCCACTCCCTTGGTTCTAGACCTTGGACTTATTTGGGGGTTGTGACAAAAAGTGCAGCAGACAACTGGTTTTGGTGCAAGAAACTTTGATCTTTATTCAAGAGAGAAATATAACACAACAATCTTAACACTCTAATAAAATGGGGAACACTTCGATACACACGAGGGAAATTACAGTAGAAAAATACCGCACCCCTCCCAATCCCACTTTACTAGCCAAGTTGGGCTCTAGAGGACCAGGGATAATGCTCACCAAACGAATCCTTGACAGTTGAGCTGGTTCGCGGTTTCGGGGTTCGTTGGATGTGTTGGTTGGTGCCTGCCGTACCCCGGACGCGGTAGAGGACTTTGACTGCATATCTGGTCAGTCTTCGCGAGTCCGCTGATGTGGTAGGGTGTGTATTGGATTTATCGGGTGAGTACCCACTTTTCTTCTGTTAGAGATAGGGTTTAGAGTCTTTTAAGTAAAAATCTTACCCAGGGGTAAGTCAGGAATAGATTGCAGAGTGGAAAACTTTCGAGTCTTCGGTTTTCTCCCGAGTTGGTTTTCTTTGGTCGCGGTGGTCCAATATTACCCGGTTGGTTGGTGGTAATATTCGGTTGGTTATTTTGTAAGGACCTTGTTGCCGTGAGGTGTCTGATGGTCACTGGAACGGTTTCGCTGGTCTCTTCTTGGTGTTGATCCGCTTCTAGAACGGTGAACTTCTTCGAACTCGATGAACTCCTGAGAACTGCAGAGCTGTTGAACTTGGTGAACTTCTGTGTAACTGCTGAACCGTTTAACTCTCTGTTGAACTGCCTTCTTGAGAAAACAGGCCTTCCATTATACTAATTGGGGCCTCCTAATCTGCGCGCCAAATCAGTCCCGGTTTATTGTAAGATTTTGGCGGGCTCGTTAACAGTAACTTGTTTATGAATGTGTGAAGTGGTTTTGGGATGGTTCCATGAGCTGTTGAGATCTTTCTTGATTGTAGTCATTGTGCTCAGGTTTCGAGTTTCCTGACTGGGCCTGAGATTTCTATGGAGTGGAGCTAGGTGATTTGGTTTATGCATGTTTTGGATGGGTCTTGCAATTTGGGTGGGGACTGCTCTTCCGTGGGTCTATTGTTAGGATGTAAATTGTCTGATAGGGGCTGAGTGACGTTAAACAGTTCCCCAGACAGTTTGATTAACTCCAATACTCAAACTGTCTATTACAGAGGTTTATCCCAACTCCTGTTGCAGCCTTTTCCTTTACAAGCCCAAACATGCCTTTTTAAAATACCAAATCTTGGTTTTTGACCTTGAATCTCCCTCTGTTAGGCCCAATACATTTTATCACCCTGAAGTGGTTAGAAAAGAGTCCAAAGGCCTTTTCTTTGGGGTTTTTCTCCGAGTTTTGGGGGATCTGTAAATTTTAAGAATCTTACAGGTGCTCTCCCCAAAACAGCCTTGGCTCAATGGTTAACACTCTTGCTCTGTTTTATAAAGGGAGGAGAATAAACCTAAAAGAGTATTTTAAATATAAGCTAAAAGATCATTATAAGACTGTGTGGATGTTCTATTCAGAAATAAATTTAAAGATAGTATTTTATGTTCAGTTCTTAAAGTACAATAGATTAGTATATATCACGGGAGACAAATTAAACTTCAGTTTTTGATGTTAATAAGTGGTGGAGGAATGATTGTGCAGAGCGGCGGAATGGATTTGTATGATACAATGGAATGATCACGATGTTGTAAATGTTTTTAATGTTGAATAAATCTAAATTTAAAAAATGGGTAGCACTCTCGCATCTGAGTCAGAAGGTCGTGAGCCCAGAGGCTTGAGCCCATAATCCAGGCTGACACTCCAGTGCAGTACTGAGGGAGTGCTGCACTGTTGGAGGTGCCGTCTTTGGGATGTGATATTAAACTGAGGCTCCGTCTGCACTCTTGGGCAGGTGTAAAAGTGACCACACTTCAAAAGTACTTCATTGGCTGTAAAGTGCATTGAAATGTCCTGAAAGGTGCTAAAGAGAAAAGACAAGGAAGCAGTGCAGTAAAGTGATTGGGGTAAGGATAACCAGATTGTGTCAGGGAGGGACAGAGCATACAAACAAAGGAGAGCACGAACAAATAGGGCCCCGGTAAGAAAAAATGGTAATAAGACAAATAGTGCCACAGTAAAAAAAATGTTAAGATGTCTAAAAATGTTAAAAAGACAAATCTAAAGGCACTGTATCTGAATACACAAAGCATTCATAATAAGGTAGACAAATTAACAGCACAAATAGATGTAAACGGATACGATATAATTGCGATTACGGAGACATGGCTGCAGGGTGACCAAGGCTGGGAGCTGAATATCCAAGGATATTTGATATTTAGGAAGGACAGGTGAAAAGGAAAAGGAGGTGGCGTGGCCCTGTTAGTAAAGGATGAAATCAGAGCAATAGTGAGAAAGGATATTGGCTCAGAAAATCAAGATGTAGAATCAGTCTGGGTGGAGCTAAGAAGCACCAAGGGGCAGAAAACATTGGTGGGAGTTGTCTATAGGCCTCCAAACAGTAGTGGTAATGTAGGGGATGGTATCAAACAGGAAATTAGAGATGCATGTAACAAGGGTACTACAGTAATCATGGGTGACTTTAATCCACATATAGACGGGCCAAACCAAATTAACAATAATACTGTGGAAGATGAATTCCTGGCGTGTGAACGAGATGGTTTTTTAGACCAGTACGTTGAGGAGCCAACTAGGGAATTAATAATCTTGTTGTGTGAGGTCCTTTAGGGAAGAGTAACCATAACAAGATAGAATTCTTCATTAAAATGGAAAGTGAAGAAGTCCAATCCGATACTAGGGTCCTAAATCTAAACAAAGGAAACTACGAAGGTATGAGGAGTGAGTTGGCTATGATAGATTGGGGAGCTTCATTAAAAGGCATGACGGTGGATAGGCAATGGCTAACATTTAAGGAACGAATGCATGAATTGCAACAGTTATACATTCCTTTCTGGCGTAAAAACACAAAAGGAAAAGCGGCCCAACCATGGCTAACAAAAGAAATTAAGGATAGTATTACATCCAAAGAGGAGTCATATAAAGTTGCCAGAAAAAGTAGCAAGCCTGAAGATTGGGAGCAGTTTAGAGTTCAGCAAAAAAGGACTAAGGGATTGATTAAGAGGGGAAAAATAGAGTATGAGAGTAAACTTGAAAGGAACATAAAAGCGGATTGTAAAAGCTTCTACAAGTATGTAAAAAGAAAAAGATTAGTGATAACAAATGTAGGTCCCTTACGGTCAGAAATGGGAGAATTTATAATGGGGAACAAGGAAAAGGCAGAGCAATTAAACAAATACTTTGGTTCTGTCTTCACGGAAGAGGACACAAATAACTTCCCAGAAATGCTAGGGAACCAAGGGTCTAGTGAGAAGGAGGAATTAAAGGAAATTAGTATTAGTAAAAAAATAGTGCTGGAGAAATTAATGGGACTGAAAGCTGATAAAGCCCCAGGGCCTGATAATCCGCATCCCGGAGTACTAAAAGAGGTAGCCCTGGAAATAGTGGATGCATTGGTTGTCATCTTCCAAAATTCTACAGATTATGGAACAGTTCCTGCACATTGGAGGGTGGCAAATGTAACCCCACTATTTAAAAAAGGAGGGAGAGAGAAAACGGGGAACTACAGACCGGCTAGCCTAACATCAGTAGTAGGGAAAAAGCTGGAGTCTATTATAAAGGATGTGATAACAGGACACTTAGAAAATATCAACGGGATTAGACAAAGTCAACATGGATTTATGAAAGGGAAATCGTGTTTGACAAACCTACTGGAGTTATTTTGAGGATGTAACTGGTAGAATAGATAAGGGAGAACCAGTGGATGTGGTGTATTTGGATTTTCAGAAGGCCTTTGATAAAGTCCCACGTAAGAGGTTAGTGTGCAAAATTAAAGCACATGGGATTGGGGGTAATATACTGGCATGGATTGAAAATTGGTTAACAGATAGGAAACAGAGAATAGGAATAAATGGGTCTTTTTCGGGGTGGCAGGCAGTGACTAGTGGGGTACCACAGGGATCAGTGCTTGGGCCCCAGCTATTAACAATATATATAAATGATTTGGATGAGGGAACCAAATGTAATATTTCCAAGTTTGCTGACGACACGAAACTAGGTGGGATTGTGAGTTGTGAGGAGGATGCAAAGAGGCTGCAAGGCGATTTAGACAAGTTGAGTGAGAGGGCAAATACATGGCAGGTGCAGTATAACGTGGATAAATGTGAAGTTATCCACTTCGGTAGGAAAAACAGAAAGGTAGAGTATTATTTAAATGGTGCTAGATTGGGAAATGCTGATGTACAAAGGGACCTGGGTGTCCTTGTACACCAGTCACTGAAAGCAAATATGCAGCTGCAGCAAGTAGTTAGGAAGGCAAATGGTATGTTGGCCTTCATTGCAAGAGGATTTGAGTACAGGAGCAAGGATGTCTTATTGCAGTTGTACAGGGCCTTGGTGAGACCACACCTGGGGTACTGTGTGCAGTTTCGGTCTCCTTTCCTAAGAAAGGATATACTTGCCATAGAGGGAGTGCAGCGAAGGTTCACCAGACTAATTCCTGGGATGGCAGGACTGTCGTATGAGGAGAGGTTGGGTCGACTAGGCTTGTATTCACTAGAGTTTAGAAGAATGAGAGGGGCTCTCATTGAAACGTATAAAATTCTGACAGGGCTAGACAGACTGGATGCAGGGAGGATGTTTCCCCTGGCTGGGGGGTCTAGAACGAGGGGTCATATTTTCAGGATGCGGGGTAGGACATTTAGGACTGAGATGAGGAGAAATTTCTTCACTCAGAGTGTGGTGAACCTGTGGAATTCTCTACCACAGAAGGCTGTGGAGGCCAAGTCACTGAATGGCCCGAAAATTAGACCTAATACGGGAGATTACGCACTGTGTACTCTCGTGTATTAGGTCCCGAAGTGCCGGTTTCCTGCATGCACTGCGCATGTGCGGGAAACCGGCACTTCGGGTATTGGGAAGGGGGCGGTTCCTAAGTGAACCGCGTGCGCACTACAGGTTGCGCGCACGCAGCACACTTAGTTTTTTTTTCAGGTTTGAACACGCAGGTAAGTGTTGAAGATTTTACACATGAAGAAAGCAGGCGTAAGACCCCCTTTTAACAAGGTAAGCAGTTAATTAAGTATTATTTAAAAAAATTTCAACAGGTTTATCTTTTTTAGAGACTTTAAAGAAAGGTAAGTTTATTTTTATAACTTTTAAAAAGAATTTAAATTTTTTCAAAAATTTAAATTTTCGTTTAAAGTGGTTAATTTATTTAACTATAGTTATTTTATTAATGTGATGGCTTTTTTTAAATTTAATTGACGTTTAGCTGTTCTTTTGGGGTCTTGTTGTATTCATAGTTTTGACAGCTCTTCCTGTCAAAACTATGAATGAAAGATGGTGTGCTGCCATTGGCTCTAACTGGCCCACGTGATCCCAGAGGTCGCATCGCACTAACTGCGCCTCTGGAACACGCACACACTGCGCGCCGGCACCAGGGAGAGGCCCAGGAACTGAAGTTTGTGTGGGCCAAAACCATAAAGGCAGGCGCGGAGTGCGATATCGCGGGGGATCCTTACCCCCGCGGCAACCATCGAAGTCCAATTTTTGGGCCATTATTTAAGAAGGAGATAGATAGATTTCTAGACACAAAAGGCATCAAGGGGTATGGGGAGAGAGCGGGAATATGGTATTGAGATAGAGGATCAGCCATGATCATATTGAATGGCGGAGCAGGCTCGAAGGGCCGAATGGCCTACTCCTGCTGCTATTTTTCAATGCTTCTATATAAATGCAAGTCTTTTATTTCATTAAACAGAGAATGGCCTCTCCACTGAGGTGAATTCATTCATGGCCCGCAGCAACTCCTTTTATGTGGAAATAACAGTTCTGTACATGGGACAAGCCTCCTTTACTCTGATTGTTCTGTACATGGGACAAGCCACCTTTACTCTGATTGTTCTGTCGATGGGACAAGCCACCTTTACTCTGATTGTTCTGTACATGGGACAAGCCACCTTTACTCTGATTGTTCTGTACATGGGACAAGCCACCTTTACTCTGATTATTCGGTAGATGGGACAAGCCACCTTTACTCTGATTGTTCTGTACATGGGACAAGCCACCTTTACTCTGATTGTTCTGTCCATGGGACAAGCCACCTTTACTCTGATTATTCTGTACATGGGACAAGCCACCTTTACTCTGATTGTTCTGTACATGGGACAAGCCACCTTTACCCTGATTGTTCTGCACATGGGACAAGCCACCTTTACCCTGATTGTTCTGTACATGGGACAAGCCACCTTTACCCTGATTATTCTGGCCCAGCTGGCCATTCACAATGCCACATGAAACTCTGCACAGCGATTTGTTTTCAGTCTAGACGCGTGTTCACAGTGCATTGCCGATCACCTTCAGGCGCATATACATTCTTGTAAAGAGCCAAGGAAGGACATCGGAATAGAGCAGGCGAGGTCTAAATGTGGAAATACTGTACAAATGTATTCTGATTCGCTTCAGTGAATGCCACATGTTCCTAATCTTGCATTCTATAAATTAGATTTTGACAAAATTCAAAGATTTCACCTGTTTGTACAAGGTTTACTGAGGTTTATAGGAAACAAGAGCTCTGTGCCCGGAGGGGGGGAAAAGACTGATGTAAAAATAAATTGCCTTCAGGTAAATGCCTGATGCTATTTTCTTTATCTTGAAGTGTGGCTGATTGATGACCTTTAACTCATGTTCTTTCCAATTTTCTCTCCTCCACTCTGATGCTGGTGTTAGTTCTACTTCTGCTACCTTGCCGAAGGCAGAGAGTGTTGCCAGGTTTTTGGACTGAGGACCTTGTAGATCAAGGGGATTCTGCCCTCACCTGATGCCCGTCCAAATGCAGTTGGAGCCGCAGGCGCTGCACACCGAGCAGGAGCAGTGACCCTGACTGACTGCTGCACCCCGTTCCCAGCCCACGGCCATTTAGGCCAATTGCACTCTGCCTCCTGTCAGCCCGGTGACTCGGTGGAGTGCAGGAATGAAGCTCGGACTCTCCCGATCTGGCTGGCTCAATGCCACGGGAGCTCGTTCACTTACCGACCAGTTCACAGCATCTGAACTTCTATGCGTCAACTGTATCTTTTGCCTATTCGACCACATTTCATAAGCATTTCTGTCAATTCAAAAAATAAAATGGACCGAAAGTAACACATTCTAATAGATGCTGCGGATTCTCAAACATTACATCGAACGTGGCCTCCGAATCTGCAGCGTAGAAACTGGCCATTCGGCCCAACAGGTCTCTGCTCCACTCTTCATCCCACCCTATCACCAGATCCGATTCTTTGTTTTAATTCCTTTCTCCCTCATGCGTTTACCTAGCTTCCCTTTAAATGCAGCTGGAAATATAGTTCAAATATGCTGCAAGCTAAGGGGCGGTGGAAATACAGACAGGTTATTACACCTCAGTGTCTCAAACTCCTTCATCACCTCTTTTCAAATATATCCCGCTCTTTCTCATGTCCAATTGACGAGCTTCTTGCTCATTGTTTTTTTTCTGTTCTGGACAGACGCCCGTCAATACTGAACACAAAGCTCACTTGCAACGTTGTCAGGCGTCCCTCGTCCTGTTCCATCCGTCTTGCCGCGGTTGAATGAAAAGAATAAAGCATTAGAAGGGTCTGGGAAGAAAAAAACAAGCATCCCCAGAGCCAGTGAAGCAGATGTGGGCATCTTCCTCACCTGTGTCACCCCGCACATTCCAATCCACGGCATTAAAATGAGTGTCAACAGAGTTCTCAGGGAGCTCCGGAAATATGATTATAAACAAACAATGGAGAGAACGAAAATCTGATTCAGATGATTGATGGAGGGGTGGGATGACATCATTTGGTTAGACCAACACACAATTCTCTAATTAATTAATGCTGTTGCTTGCTAGACATCCTGGTGGGCAGCATTCATTCCCGTAACTAAATCCAAATGGTAAATTCTTAAATAACCTTGCCTGCAACAAAAGAGAGTCAAACCATTCTCATCTGCACTGACCTGTTGCTGATCTGCGGGGCTTGGCCTTCCAGTGGGAGTGGATGTCACGCAGGCCCTGCAATCAAGTGACCTTTGTGCAGTCGGATTGATTTACAGGAGTCTATAATTCTATTACAGCAATCAAATCACAGTAACTTTACAAAGACAAAGTGATTGGGATCAAGTCAATGGAAAAAGGGGCTTTGATCAATCAGAGAATTCAATTGGCTTCACGATCAACCTATGGATCTCAATGTGAACCTAAAATTGGCCCAGGATAAAAAAAAAACCCTTTCTACTTAAAGAAAGAATCAAAGTAGCTATTCTAAGTAAGAATATCATATTAGGGTAATCACAGCAAGAGAAAGGACAAATGCCGAGAAACGGTAATATGGAATTATTAAATCTTCAGCACAGAAGGAGGCCTTTCAGTCCATTTTGTCTGTACTGGTGCTGACTCTTCAACTGTTCTCCACTCTAATCCCATTTCGCTGCCCATTCCCTTTATTCTTTTATATTCTTCCTTTTCACATGCTTATCCAATTTCCTTTTAAACGATAGCTCCAAAATGCATTTGTGGTGAAGTATTCCATCTGTTAGTAATCCTCTGTGGGAAAAAAAATATCTTCTAACATCCCCCTTTATCTTTTTGCTGGGAATCCTCAGTCTAGCTTCATCAGTAAACCCAAATCAATTCCCAGGATGAGAAAGCAGACCAGCTCAGGACAGGAAAGGAAAGGGACCATCAGCTGTTCAGCTACCAGGGAACCGAGAACAAGCCAGTTGCTTCAGTTCCTAAAGCCACATTACTCACAGTGCAGCCCAATCCTTGCCAAGAAACTCGTCTGAAGCAAAGCCTCCTCCTGTGTAATGAAATTGTACAAGGCTTCATATAAATAGATAAATATGTGAGCGTGGAGTCTTGAAAACACAATAATAAGGAACAGTTTTCCATGGCTAATTTGTTGCAAATTAGGTTGGTTTTAAGTCAAATGCATGTGCTTTTATTTATCGTTTTATATATAACATAATGTGAAGAATCTCAAATAATGAAAGAAATTAAAAATATTTGTTAATTTGTTGATTTGAGTCACTTCATTAATATAAAGCATTTGCACCTTTCTCTTCAGTGCTGTTTAATGTGGTAACTAATACTGCACAGGAATATTTCCTTCTTCAAATTCTGTACATTGCCTTAAAACCTTTTGTGCTGCTGTCACCACAATGTGTCAACTGCTGCCTTTTGTGTTGATCCACAAATAGCCCCAAGAAACTATTGGTTCTAAAGTGTCAGCTTGGCTCAGTGATAGCACTCTCAGCTCGGAGTCTGAAGACTGTGGGTCCAAGCTCCATTACAGAGTTGGTATATCGAGACTGACATTAGCCCAGTAGAGAGGGAGTGCTGCCTTCAGAGGTGCCTTCTTTTGTATGAGATATTGGCCCAAAAATTCATCCCGGTGCACGAGAGTACGCACTGCGTACTCTCGCGTATTCCCTCTGCAATTGCCGGTTTTCTGCATGCCCTGCGCATGCGCTGAAAACCGGCAATTGCTCTTTTGAAAAGGGGGCGGTTCCTCGATGCATCGCGTGCGCGCTACAGGCTGCGCGCATGCTGTGCACTTCATGCTTTGGACGCGCAGGTAAGTACTGAAGATTTTAGAAATGTAAAAAGGAGGAGTAAGACCCACTTTTAACAAGGTAAGTAGTGAATTAAGTATTTTTTTGAATTTTTTTTTACAGGCATATCTTTTTTAGAGACTTTAAAGACAGGTAAGTTTATTTTTATAACTTTTTAAAAGATTTTAAATTTTTTCAAAAATTTAATTTTTTATTTAAAATGGTTAATTTATTTAACTATACTTATTTTATTAATGTGATGGTTTTTTTTTTAAATTTAATTGAGGTTTAGCTGTTATTTTGGGGGGGTGTAAGATTCATAGATTTCACAGCCGTGCAGTGAAACTTATGAATGGAAGATGGTGTGCTGCCATTGGCTCTAACTGAGTCACGTGATCCCACAGCTCGCACGAATTCACTACGCCGGTGGGATACGCAAACACTGCCCGGCTGATGTCTGGAACATCAAGTTCGTGCGAGCTGGATCTGAAAAAGCACAAGCGAGGTGAGAGATTGCGGGGAAGGATTACCCCCGCGGGAACAGAGCGAGATCAATTTCTGGGCCATTAAAACGAGGCTTCCTGCCTGCTCAAGTGCATGTAATAGATTCCATGACATACAATCCTCCGAAAAAAATGAATGATCATGTTGGTCATTCATTGGCTGCTGTGTTTCCTTACATAACAAGAGTGATTACACTTCAAAAGTAACTTGGTGGTTGTAAAGAACTTTGGGATGTTCTGAATATAAGTTCTTTCTTCCAAAGCAGAGGCTCACAATCTTTTTTTGCTGAGTCCTCCCTTCGGAGATTCATGTCCCATGCACACCTCCCCCCCTTTCTATGAAACAGTATTTTTGTATAATTAATGTTAGTGTCGCTATAACGGGTAACCTAACATACTTCAGCAGTTTTGTCACTTTAGCTGCCCTTACACTTTGAGCATTTTAAGATGACGTCCAATCGTATAATTAAACTCATTGACCGGGGAATTCCTGGGATCTGCTTTGCCGGAAGTGCGGCGGAAACCCTGACCATAAGATTTCCACCACATTTCTGCCAGAGTAGAATCGCTTCGGCAGTGGATCCGAGGAATTTCCCGGCTGCTGTGACAGTGTAAGTAACTTCACTGAAAAGGAGAACCAACTCTTGGGGTTGGGGATGCGAGCAGGATGAACAAAGTTCTGCAGACAGAACTAGAATGGGTCTGTGCTCAGGTTGTTTGGGGGAGGTGGAACAGGGAGGAATGAATCGTTGGGTGGCTTTGGAGGAGGCAAAATATGAGTTTAAATTATTTTGTGTGAGGGGCCAGTAAATCCCTGGTTAGGCCCCAACTGGAGTATTGTGGACAACTCTGGGCACCACACGTCAGAAAACATCTAGGGGGCTAAATTCAGTTGATTTGCGCCTCCCGTTAGCGCCCAAAGAGTTAGCGCCGCTAACGCCGCCCGCGAAATTCAGCAGGAGATTAGCGGCGGTGCTAACCGTTAGCGCCACGGGGCGCTGCGCCGCTGGCGATGACATCATCGCCGTGCGCAGCGCCCCGCTTGCGCCCTGGCTGTAATATTGGGTGGCGTCCCCCGACTTACCGCCGGACGATATGTCCGCCGGGGTCAGGGGGGCCTACCTGCAGCCGGGGTGGTGCTAGTTAAAGGGGAGGTGGCGGGCGGCCATTTTTGTTGCTGGCCACCTGTCAGCACCTGTCCCCGTTGCTGTCTCCGGCCCCCATGAAGCCCCCCATGGAGTGCCGGCTGCTCTCCCTGAGCCCGGCAAATCCTCTTGAGTGCCGGGCTCGTTTGCTGGCACTCCCGATCCCTGGTGGCTCAGCTGGGTGCCAGGATGCGCTGCGCAAGGCCCCTCCCCTTTAATAATGGGAGGAAGGCCTGCAGTACCACGGCACGTAGCGCCGCGATATTGGCTCGCAGCGCCCCAAGAGGGATGCGGGGCACTTACAGTAGTGCCCCTCCTCCCTCTCGGGGCGCTACCTGGGAAAATCGGCCGCAGGGGCGCTAACTTTTTCGGGGCGCTAAAATTAGCGCCCCGGTGAAGGTAGCACCCCAAAGGGGGCCACTACCCAATTTTTACCCCGTAAAGTCCTTAGAAAGGCTACAGAGGAGGTTTACCAGGATGTTACCAGGGATGAGGAGCTTCAGTTATGAGGAGAGGTTGGAAAAGTTAGGATTGTTCTCCTTGGAACAGAGAAAGTTAAGAGATGACCTAATAGAGGTTTTCAAGATGATGAGAGGTTTTGATGGAGTAAATAGAGAAAAATATTCCTTCTGGCGAGTGGGTCAATAACTAGAGGTCATAGATTCAAAATCATCAGAAAAAGATCTAGAGGAGAGATGAGGTGAAATGTTTTCACTGAGAGTTGTCGGGATCTGGAACACTCTACCTGAAGAAGTGGTGGAAGCTGATTCCATAAATAATTTTAAAAGGGGGTTGGAGGGGTACTTGAGGATGAGGCACTTACAGGGCTACGGACAAAAAGCGGGGATGTGGGACTGAGCACGACTGCTCTTTCAAAGAGCCAGCACAGGCACGACGGGTCGAATGGCCTCCTTCTGAGCTGTGCATTTCTGTGATTCAATGATTCTATGACCCAAGGGCTCATGAGGACTTCGATATTGGGACAAAAAAAACCCCAGATGTTCCACAGAGCTGCAGAACCCGGGGTGTAGAACCTTTGACAGATGTCTGTCGCAGAGTCAAGCACGCATGGACTTGCTGTTTATTTATTCCTCCAGGGCAGCGGGAGCCCCAGGGCTGAGGAACACTGCCAGAGAGAAATGTATCCTGCACAGAGGTACAGACAAGAGGGTAAACAAGATTTGTTTTGGTTAACTGAAAGCAACCTGTTTAAACTGAGGAGTATTGAAACTTCCTGGAAGCTGGAACTATTTGCCGGGGATGCCTGAGTTTGGGAATTGTAAGGGTTTTTGTCTCTCAGCCTGTGAGATTCGTGTGGCTCTGTGCAGCCCGGGTGCTAGTGCGGGTTTAGGCCTTGTTGCCTGTTCTGGTCTCCAGCCAGTCTGGGAGCACTATACACACCTGTGAGTGGTTCGACCCACTCGCCCTTACGGTTCTAGACACTGGACTTAGATGCGAGAGCAATAATGGAGATGAAACTCAGGTAGACTTGGTTGAATGGTACGAAATGGAAAATCTTTATTGCATAATATTTAAGATTACGAAATACATGTCATAAGCACAGATTAATGACAGTACAATCTTACACGCAGTTATGTAACTAATTTCAGGGAAACGAGGAACGAACGACACATCGTAAATGGGGGCACACATTACAATTATCCTTAATACCTAAAACCCTCCCCTATCAATATCTGTCCTAAGCTAGATTCGTAGGATTCGAGACTCATGCTCACCACTCGTGATAACTCGGAGAATTCCGAAAACTCTGATCGGATGTTTTTCACCGCAGCGCCCACGTGTCGATCAGGGGGTCTCCTGGCCCCACTTGTTTACTCGTTTCTGCTCCGGCTAGCAGGCTGGAACGTCTGCTGTCATGAAGATCTGTGTTGTCCTCGGAGTTCCGACTCTACTCAAAGAAGAGTCTTCCTGTGCCCTCACACCGGTTCGATAAAATTCGAAAAATAGTCTTCCTGTGTCAGTTCTGTAGAACTCAAAGAAGTCTTCCTGGCAAGGAAAATGTCTATTCGACCTACAGGCGCGGTCGGAGCTTACTGACCGTGGCGATAAGTATGGTCTTCTTCTCCTTTCATCTCATCTCATCTTATCTCATCTCGGGCCTTCGGTTCCAACACCGTTTACCGACTTATCGGGATGGTGCGCCCGCTTCAAGGCTTCAGAGCCCAGTTCTACACAGGTCTTCGCGACACGACACGAGGTAGATCCGAGCGGATCGTAAAGTTCAACAGTCTTTTGAAAAGAGACACGAGGCAAGCAGGAACAAGACGGCGAGTCAAGAGCAGCCACGAGGATAAGAGTCAACCGAATAAGAGAGAGATGGACGGTTTGGGGCTTGCAATTATAGTGCAAAATCTTCCGTTTCCCGCCCAACCTTAATGTCTTTTCTTTTGTTAGGGTTTTGGCGCTCAAATGTCTTGTATAGGGTGATCTTCGTTTTAATGGGTTTCGGGGCTACTCGTAAATGTCTGAGTACCTGTTAATATTTCTCCCATTGTTTAATCGGTCGGTGTTCTCCCCGGAGGGGTTTTGGGGCTTCCAAGTGTTTTCTGTAACTACCCGCTAACGGCTCTCTCATCGTAGAGTCGTTGGGATTTTACATATTAATGTCTTTGGATGGGTTCTTGATTACTTGGTTCAATAGCTCTTATTCGTACCTGGGAGACCGATTTCAGTATTTATGTGTATACTGTAAACGCATGATGTCTCGTGTATTATCTTCAATGTGCTGAGTCTTAATCGATCTTGCACAAATGTTTATTGGAACGCCATCTTGTCTGCCTGTCGAAAAGTCTAGAATGTTCTGTCACGAGGTGCGGCGGCCATTTTACAAGCTGCTTGTGTCCACTTTGAAAACCTGACAGCATTCTGCTGAAATAAAAGCTGTTTGAACGAAACTATGTGTTTTTCTCCTTATTAATAAAATCGCGATATATTGCGAATTCTACAGAATCAACCTGAGAGAGTTGAGGGGAGCGCTACAGTGCTGCCAATTGGAGGATCGGAGTATTGCAGGCATCACCTATTGGTAACAGCTGCCATCCTCCTCACACCCCCCCTGGCCATCTTGTTCCCAAATTTGGGATCCTCTGTTCTAAAGTAATTCTAGCTCCTTAAAGGGTACTGGGTGATTTGATTTGAGGAATGCGAAGTGCCCTGTATTCCTTTCACCATGAACCATGAATGGAACTTGGAGGGGTAGACCCGTACTGGGTGGTGGGATTCTTCCTATTAAGCTTCAGTTGGTTTTTGCAAGCCAATGTCCTAAAAGGAGTGACGGTCTAGACTGGGCGAGCAGCAGCAATCTTACTGGTGCTTTGTACTGATAAAGCTGCATGGTCTCAGGCATTTAAACACCAGCTTTGCCCCTGAGCGCACTTGGGAATTCCAAAGCCTGGGCTCGTCCTAACCTGCACTTTGGCTCTCTGGATTGACGTGAGTGGGGTGTGTCTCTGAATGGAGAGGGGCCAGGGAGGACGGAAACACTGCCTGTGCCGATCTCTCAGTGCTTTGCATCAGAGACCCTTATGCATGTTGATGGATTGGCATCCAGCTGACCCCAAAATATAAATCTACACCTCGCACAAGTGACGCAATGATGTACTTTAATTGTTGTGAATAAATGAAAAAGGATGTTTGGCTCCGGGTCCAGCAACACCTTGATTTTATAATTCTCTTCCTTGTGTTCAAATCCCTCTATGGCCTCACCCCTCCCTATCTCTGTAACCTCCTCCAGCCCTACCACCCTCCGGGATCGCTATGCTCTTCTAATTCTGGCCTCTTGTACACTCCCATTTTAATCACTCCACTATTGGTAGTCGTGCCTTCAGCTGCCTGGACCCTAAGCTCTGGAATTCCCTCCCTAAACATCGCTGCCTCTCTATCTCTCTCTCCTGCTTTAAGAAGCTCCTGAAAACCTACTTCTTTGACCAAGCTTTTAGTCATCTGCCCTAATATCTCCTTATGTGGCTCGGTGTCAAATTCTGTCTGATAATGCTTCTGTGAAGCACCTTGGAACATTTTACTACATTAAAGGCGCTATAGGAATGCAACTTGTTGTTGTTGTTTTAATGTCACCCTCTATAAACACACTACTGCATTATTTCCCCCCCCCCACCCCGCGTTTTCTCCATCCACCCTCCTTCGCGAAGGAATTATTGGGGTATGGTTCCATGTGTCACCCAAGCGGCTATTCTTAATGCTTCTTTTCTGTATATGAATGTTTGTGTTTATGAAGGTGAGGGATGTTAGTGCTGCGGAATGGAAGACTTCCCATCCAGCTCAGGTATAACATGGTTGGATGCAGATTAAAGCTTCTTCTACTCTGCTACCAATGTGCCTCAGCACCAAGCCACACCCGCTACCCCACCCCCACTGCTGCACCAGTGTAACATGTTCCATACCATTCATCCTGTGACCTCTCTTGATTAGAAGCAGTTATATTTTGGTGAGTCATGGACTGAGATTGCCCCAACTTTTTTAACAAATGGCCCTTGCAGTGGAGACCTTCATGCCAAAAATCTAGGCTGGATTTCAACCTAGTTGTAATAAGAGATGAAAGGACAGTATCAGTGCCACTCAATCCCTCTTTAAGGTTTCCATATTTTATATGTGCACCTGTGTAGTGACTGTCAGAGTAATGTTCAACCACGGGGAGCATCACCCACCACGTGGATAATTTCCAGGAGTGAATTTCCTCCCCCTCCCTACCCCAGAGAAGCAGGTGCCCATTGCTTTCCCACTTTTGCCGCACTGGCTGAGGTTAGCTGCGATTACCCGGCGCAAATTGTGGAGAAAACCTGGCACCTCCCAAATCCCTTGGCCAGTTTACACTAAAACATTAATTTGCCAACTGCCGTACTGGGGCAGTTTGACAGTTCCCTCTTAATTAAAGGTTGAAACTCGTTATGCTATGCAGAGGTTCCTAATCCTGCTTTCTTAATCATGCATGTGCTTATCAGCATAACAACAAAGAGCAGCCTAATGATTATGATGTTTTTTTAAACACAACAAAATATGATCACAATATTGAGACATCCTTAGCTCTAAGCAATACTGTAGCTCCAAGCAATGAGCAACTTAATATGTTTAGAAGATTAATGCCAGTCTTCGGATCTGGATGAAGGGCTGGTTAATGACTTCTTCTAATCAATCGTTCATTGTAATCGATTGTTACTGCAGTAACTAATGTTTTATTCACTGTTTCAGTCAGTTGGCATTGTTTAATTCTCCTCCCGCCTTTCTGCAATGTTTCCATGTCAGCACTTCGCTACAAAACAGATTGATTTCAAAGCATGAAAGGATCTCACAATTCATATATGCTACCAGCGAACGTGGCCTTTGTAGCTCTTTCAATCCTGCAGAGTCTATGCCTGGGTGTGGTGTACACAGAGAACAAGACACCATGCACTGTGCACGCAGACGGTTCGCACTGTGCACGCAGACGGTTCACACTTTAGCCGATCCATCCTTCTCTCTCAGGACGTCCCGAAGAGGACGGGGCCGAGGGCAGGGACTCCCATGGTGTATTTGGCCTCATAGGGGCTTTGCATCAGTTCGGAGGCCGGTATGCCAAGTCAGAGGAGGATTTCCACAGAGTAAATAAGGAGAAACTGAAGGGTCAGTAACCAAAGGACACAGATTTAAGATAATTGGAAAAGATCCAGAGGGGAGATGAGGAGCATTTTTGTAACGCATTGATAGAGCTGTTCAAAATCTTGAAGTATTTTGATAAGAGTAAATAGGAGAAACTGTTTCCAGTGGCAGAAGGGTCGATAACCAAAGGACACAGATTTAAAGTAATTGGCAAAAGAACCAGAGACAACATGAGGGAAAATAAATTTACACAGCAAGTTGCTATGATCTGGAAGGGTGGTGGAAGCAGATTCAATAATAACTTGCAAAAGGGAATTGGTTAAATACTTGAAGGGGAGAAAATTTGCAGAGCTATGGGAAAAGAGCAGAGGAGCAATGTTCCCACTAAGCTGCACAGCCGCGCAATCACTGCAAGGTCCCGCGCAGGCCGCTTACCGACTTTTACATTGTAGGTACCGCGCATGCACAAAAATTAGAATGGGCTGCGCACTGGGGCAGGCAGGCCGCGCAGGAGGCAGTGCGGCTTACGGGAGACATTGCAAGGGAGTAGGACTAATTGGTTAGCTCCGTCAAAGTGTTGGCGCAGGCATGATGGCCGCATGGCCTCTTTCTGTGCTGTAAGATTCTATGGGGGTTAAATCGGATAACCCCAAAAACGGGCGCAGGGATCGCGGTGCGCGATTAACCCGGGCCTGTTCAGTGTATTGTGGGCAGCACGCCAACTTCGTGCTGCCTGCTCATTATCATGATTGCTGCGTGTAGCCAGCGCTCCATGCGCTGTTCATTGGCTGCACGCATCAGCATATCGTGAGTGCCTAGCATTACTTAAAGGCAGCCAGCACCTCTTAAAGGGAAAGTGCATTGTGGCTGCTAGTGGTGCTGAGATCATTCTGAATATTGTGCTGTGGAAGAATCAGCAATGGCCCTTCCCATAATGGCCAGCACCATCTCCTCCATGGAGGTTAGAACATGCAGGCATGTCTCTCCCCCTCCCGTTAATTCCTGCTGCCTCCTGTTGTGCGCTACCTTCTCCTGCAAGAAAGAGGGAAGTGTGTCAGTGAATGTCGTGCAATATGTTTGGGTGATGTGCCTGTCATGGTTGAATAGTTGGCAGTGTGTGCAAGTTTTGAGTTGTGGGTGCGAGGCTTGCAACAGTGCTAAGTGTATGAGGGTCAGGTAAAGCATGGAGGTATGAGTCCTGATTGATAGAGATTGCTGGTAGATGGGGTGTAGTGAATAGAGCAGTGGATGAGGCTAGTGGTGCAGTTGGTAGGATATGGCATTTGAAGATGTACCAAGGTTTTCAGATGCTGCACTGGAGGTCTTGGGGAAAGAGGTGGAAAGATGGAGCGATGTATTGTATCCTCAGGGGGGCAGGAGGCCCTCCAGACACATGCTCAGAAGGCGGTGGCAAGAGATAGCGGTGGAGGTCAATGCCAGGAATGTAACCCCAAGGACCTGGATGCAGTGCAGGAAGAAGTTTAATTATCTCACACGAGTTATCAAGGTCAGTGAGTACATCTTCAAATGCCATATCCGACCAACTGCACCACCAGCCTCATCCACTGCTCAATTCACTACACCCCATCACCGACCTACCAACAATCTCTATCAATCAGGACACATACCTAACATGCACATGTTTACCTCACCCTTACACAGTTAGCACTGCTCCAAGCCTCGCAACCACATCTCACAGCTTGCACACACTGGCACCTTTTCAACCATGACTGCCACATCACCCAAACATATTGCACGACACTCACTGACACACTTCCCTCTTTCTGGCAGGAGAAGGTAGCGCACAACAGGAGGTAGCAGGAATTAACAGGAGGGGGAGAGACATGCCTGCATGTTCTAACCCCCATGGAGGAGACGGTGCTGGCCATTATGGGAAGGGCCATCGCTGAGGCCATGGCCACTGGTGGGGCTGAAGCCATTAAAGATGAGGGTATCTGCATACTAATCCTCCTTCTCTCATCCCATTTCTCCCTCATCCCTCAATCTATTCTGACTTACAAGCTGCAGATGGTGTAAGCACACACTTCTTACTTTCTCCTCTCCCCTCACCACAACTCGACCCTTGTCTCTTTTTCATTAGAGGATAGCATAGAGGCGGGATCTACATGTGGTGAGACATCGGGCACAAGTGCGCTGGAGCCGGGGCTGGGGGCAAGGATAGCGCAGATGCCAGCTCCCCGAAGGGTGTGGTCGAACACTAGTTCTGCGGCAGAGGACTCAGATGAGGACTTCGATGGGCCAGACTACAGACGAAGGCTGATGGGTGGACACATCCAAATGCTTGGTGCACTGGAGAGCCTGCCAGAAAGCCTGAGCTCAATGTCAAGGAGCATGGAGGAGTCCAGCACTAACTTGGCACAGGATTACATAGGATTACAGAGGTTATGCAGCACAGAAACAGGCCATTCGGCCCAACTAGTCCATGCCGGCGTTTATGCTCCACTTGACCCTCCTTCCGTCTTTCCTCATTTAACTCTATCAACATAACCCTCTATTCCCTTCTCCCTCATATGCTTATCTAACCGCCCCTTAAATGCATCTATACTATTCGCTTCAACCACTCCCTGTGGTAGCGAGTTCCATATTCTCACCACTCTTTGGGTGAAGAAGTTTCTTCTGAATTCCCTATTTGATTTCTTGGTGACTATCTTATATTGATGGCCTCTAGTTTTGCTCTTCCCCACAAGTGGAGACACTCTCTCTGTATCTACCCTATCAAAAGCTTTCATAATTTTAAAGACCTCTATTAGGTCACCCCTCAGCCTTCTCTTTTCAAGAGAAAAGAGACCCAGCCTGTTCATCCTTTCCTGATAGGTAAAGCCTCGCATTTCTGGTATCATCCTTGTAAATCTTCTGTGCACCCTCTCCAGTGCCTCTATATCCTTTTTATAATATGGAGACCAGAATTGTACGCAGTACTCCAAGTGTGGTCTAACCAAGATTCGATACAAGTTTAGCATAACATAGAAACATAGAAACATAGAAAAATAGGAACAGGAGTTGGCCATTCGGCCCTTCGAGCTTGCTCCGTCATTTAATATGATCATGGCTGATCCTCTATCTCAATACCATATTCCCGCTCTCTCCCCATACCCCTTGATGCCTTTTGTGTCTAGAAATTTATCTATCTCCTTCTTAAATATATTCAGTGACTTGGCCTCCACAGCCTTCTGTGGTAGAGAATTCCACAGGTTCACCACCCTCTGAGTGAAGAAATTTCTCCTCATCTCAGTCCTAAATGTCCTACCCCGTACCCTGAGACTGTGACCCCTCATTCTAGACCCCCCAGCCAGGGGAAACATCCTCCCTGTATCCAGTCTGTCTAGCCCTGTCAGTATTTTAGACTCCAGCATTTTCCCTACTACTGATGTTAGGCTAACCGGTCTGTAGTTCCCTGTTTTCTCTCTCCCTCCTTTTTTAAATAGTGGGGTTACATTTGCCACCCTCCAATCTGCAGGAACTGTTCCATAATCTATAGAATTTTGGAAGATGACAACCAATGCATCCACTATTTCCATGGCTACCTCTTTTAGTACTCTGGGATGCAGATTATCAGGCCCTGGGGATTTATCGGCTTTCAGTCCCATTAATTTCTCCAGCACTATTTTTTTACTAATACTAATTTCCTTTAATTCCTCATTCTCACTAGACCCTTGGTTCTCTAGCATTTCTGGGAAGTTATTTGTGCCCTCTTCCGTGAAGACAGAACCAAAGTATTTGTTTAATTGCTCTGCCTTTTCCTTGTTCCCCATTATAAATTCTCCCGTTTCTGACTGTAAGGGACCTACATTCGTCTTCACTAATCTTTTTCTTTTTACATACTAGTAGAAGCTTTTACAATCTGCATTTATGTTCCTTGCAAGTTTACTCTCATACTCTGTCTTTCCCCTCTTAATCAATCTCTTGGTCCTTTTTTGCTGAACTCTAAACTGCTCCCAATCTTCAGGCTTGCTACTTTTTCTGGCAACTTAATATGACTCCTCTTTGGATCGATTACTATCCTTAATTTATTTTGTTAGCCGTGGTTGGGCCGCTTTTCCTTTTGTGTTTTTGCGCCAGAAAGGAATGTATAACTGTTGCAATTCATGCATTCGTTCCTTAAATGATAACCAATGCCTATCCACCGTCATGCCTTTTAATGAAGCTCCCCAATCTATCATAGCCAACTCACTCCTCATACCTTCATAGTTTCCTTTGTTTAGATTTAGGACCCTAGTTTCAGATTGAACTTCTTCACTTTCCATCTTAATGAAGAATTCTATCATAACTTCCCTACTTTTCAATTCTATCCCTCTAGAAATAAACCCTAGTGCCTGTTTTTTTTTTAATGGCCTTGTTAACCTGTGTCAATACTTTTCGTGATTTGTGTATTTGTACTCCGAGATCCCTTTGCTCTTCGACCCCATTAAGATTCTTATTTTCCAAGTAATATGTGACCTCTTTATTTTTCTTACCAAAATGTAATACCTCACATTTATCTGTGTTGAATTTCATTTGCCAATTATATGCCCATTCTGCAAGTTTATTAATGTCCTCCTGTAATTTGTTGCAGTCCTCCTCAGTATTGACTATCCCCCCACAATTTGTGTCATCCGCAAATTTAGAATTGTGTTTTTGATTGCAAAGTCTAAATCGTTAATATAAATTGTGAACTACAGTGGTCCCAGCACTGATCCTTGTGGAACACCACTTCCCACCTTCTGCCACTCTGAATAGCTACCTTTTACTCCTACTCTCTGATTTCTGTCTTGAAGCCAGCTAGCTATCCATTCTGCTACTTGTCCCCTGACTCCGCATTCTCTGACCTTATTCTTTAGTCTATTCTATGGTACCTTATCGAAGGCCTTTTGAAAATCTAGATAAATTACATCAGCTGCATTACCCTTGTCTGTTACCTCTTCAAAAAATTAAATTAGGTTGTTCAAGCAAGACTCTTCCTTTTGAAATCCATGCTGACTATTCATTACTATATTTTTGGTTTCTAGATGTTCTTCCATTTTTTCCTTTAGTAGGGACTCCATTATTTGTCCTACCACTGATGTTAAGCTGACTGGTCTA
This sequence comes from Squalus acanthias, assembly GCA_030390025.1. Taxonomy (NCBI): domain Eukaryota; kingdom Metazoa; phylum Chordata; class Chondrichthyes; order Squaliformes; family Squalidae; genus Squalus; species Squalus acanthias. Next base: position 100,803,645 of record CM059429.1, read on the forward strand.
TAATTCCCAAGACATGTTCTATCTCCCTTCATAAATATAAATATTATGTTAGCTGTCCTGCCAGTCCTCTGGCACTATACCTTTTTCTAACGAATTACTAAATAAATGTAGTAATGCCTCTACTATCTCTTCCCTAGATTCTTTTAAAATGCGCGGATGTAATCCATCTGAACCAGGGGTTTTATCCTCTTTGAGTTTCATTAGTTTATTTAACATAACTTCTCGTTTTATTTTAAATGAACTTATCTCATTACTAATCTCATCATCCAATGTCATCTCTATCTGTTCTATCTCCCTGGTAAATACTGAAGCAAAGTTATTATTTAATATCTCTGCTATCTCTTTATCACTGCCTGTGGTATTATCCTGTCCATCCCTTAATGGCCCTATTCCCATCCTGACCTTTTTTTAATTTACGTGCCTGTAAAATATTTTACTATTTTGTTTTATGTTCCTTGATAATTTAATTTCAAAGTTTCTCTTTGTCTTCCTAATTGTTTTTTTGACTTCTCTCCTAATCTCTTCATATTCTCCCTTATCATGCTCTCCCCTGCTGTCCATGTAATTAATGTATGCTTCTTTCCTTCCCCTCAATTTTTCCCTTATGGCTTTATTCATCCACGGTGTCTCATTAGTGTTTAGCTTATTCTTGCTTTTTAGCAAAATATATTTTTCCTGGACTCTGTTGAACACTGTTTTAAATGTTTCCCATTGCTATTCAACATCACTGTTTGCCAATATTGTTGTCCATTTTATTTTCCCAAGTTCTATCTCAGCCCCTCAAAATCAGCTTTTCTCCAATCTATTACCTTGGTCTATGTCATACTTATGTCTTTCTCAATTATTATCTTAAAGCATATTGTATTATGCTCACTATTGCCTAGATGGTCCCCTACTTTTATTTCTCTTATCTGCTCTGGTTCATTCCCCCCATTACTAGATCCTATAGCAAATCCTCCCTTGTTGGGTTAGAAAGGAGTCTTGTACACATTGTAGGAACGCTTATCTCTTTTACCTAACTCTTCTGTCCAATTACTATCTGGGTAGTTGAAATCCCCCATGATTATTATTCTATGTTTTTTATTCATTTCCTTAATTTTTTTGCATATTTCTTCCTCCACCACCCTTCCACTATTAGGGGGCTGTAGACTACCCCTATTAGAGTGATTGATCCTTTATTATCTTTTATCTCTATCCGTATGGATTCTATTTCTGTCTTGCTGATAGCTGCGTCACTTTTTTCTATTGCCATTATGTTATCCCTAATAAATACAGCTACTCCAGCCTCCCCTTTTTCCCTCTCTATCTTTTCTAAATATTTTATACCCTGCAATATTTAATTCCCAGTCCTGATTTTTCTGTAGCCATGTCTCAGTAATCCCTACTTTGTCTCGTTCCTCACAATGCATGATTGCCTCCAGCTCCCCTTTTTTATTACGGACACTGTGTGCATTGCTGTACAGACAGTTTAACTCATTTTTAATAGGATTTCCTCTCACTTTATGTTTAACCATCTTTTTAGACTCCTGTTCTATAGCTCTATTTATTCCCTGGCCATCAATGTCCTCCCTTACTTTACTCTTTCCTATGCTCTTCTTTCCTGTTTTGTTTACATTTAGGCTGGTTTCATTTCTTGTAGATCCCTCCCCCATCTTACTAGTTTAAACCCTTTGCCACCTCCCTATTTACCCTTTCCGTTCGGACACGGGTCCCATCCCGGTTTAGGTGGAGCCCGTCCCATCGGTACAGCTCCTTTCTGTCCCAGTACTGGTGCCAGTGTCCCCGTGTCAGCGTGGGTTTCCTCCGGGTGCTCCGGTTTCCTCCCACAGTCCAAAAATGTGTGGGTTAGGTTGATTTGGCTATGATAAATTGACCCTTAGTGTTAGGGGGGATTAAATATGTGGGGTTATGGGGATAGGATGGGATATGTTAGGGGGAATTAAATACGTGGGGTTACGGGGGCAGGGTGGGATATGTGTACTGTGGGGATTAAAGCAGGGACAGGGTACTGGATTTGGATGATCAGCCATGATCGTATTGAATGGCGGAGCAGGCTCGACGGGCCGAATGGCCTACTCCTGCTCCTAGATTCTATGTTTCTATGTTTCTATGAAAAGGAACCCCTCTTTCCCACGCCACCCCTTTAGCCACGTGTTAATTCTCCTGATCTGACTGTTTCTATGCCAATTTGTACGTGGCTCGGGCAATAATCCAGAGATTATTACCCTCGAGGTCCTGCTTTTTAATTTAGCTCCTAACTCCAAATACTCCCTCAGCAGGACCTCCTCCCTGTTCCTACCTAAGTCATTTGTTCTGTCATGGGCCATGACAACTGGATTTACAATTCCTCTCCAGCCGCCACAAGATATCCCTTACCCTGGCATCAGGTAGGCAACACACCCTTCGAGATTCTCGTTCTTGGTTGCAGAGGACTCTATCTATCCTCCTAATTATAGAGTCCCCAATCACTACCACATTTCTATTCTGCTCTTCCCCCTGCCCCCCGCTTGGATAGCCTTTTGAGCCACGGTGCCTTGGTCTCCATTGTGGCTGTCCTCCCTGCAGTCTTTCTCCTTGTCCTCACAGGTCGTGAGTACATCGTACCTGTTGGACAGAACCAGTGTCTGCGGGACCTCCTTCTCAACCTCTCCTAAGTCCCTGCTATCTGGTGCCCTAACAGTCATACACTCCCTTTCCTGAATCTGTGCTTTTTTCTGGGGTGTGACTGTATTCTGGATAAAACTATCCCGAAATTCCTCCCCGTTCCTTATGTTTCGGAGTGTCTCTAACTCGCACTCCAGCTCAATGACTCTGAGCCGGAGTGACTGAAGGCAGAGACACTTCCTGCAGATGTGGGAAACTGGGACAATCTCGCTGTCCACAAACTCCCACATACTACAGTCCCGACACATAGCCTGCTCTGCTATCTCTAGTCTTTTTCTTATTAATTTGCTTATTTAATTAGTTAAAGTTTTTAATCAAACGATTATTTATAGTTATAGTAATTAATTAGTGTATCTAGTTAAGTTACTTTTTAATAATGTAATAGTTCCCCAGCTCTTAGTTTAAAGAAAACAAGCTGTAATACTCACCAACCTATCACCTACCTGCTGTCCTGTGACATCACTCCTTGTTTTTTTTTAAATCTCTGCTCAGGTCCGCTGTGTCCTGGGTCTCCTCTCCCGCTCAGGTCCGCTGTGTCCTGGGCCTTCTCCTCTCCCGCTCAGGTCCGCTATGTCCTGGGCCTTCTCCTCTCCCGCTCAGGTCCGCTGTGTCCTGGGCCTTCTCCTCTCCCGCTCAGGTCCGCTGTGTCCTGGGCCTCCTCCTCTCCCGCTCAGGTCCGCTGTGTCCTGGGCCTTCTCCTCTCCCGCTCAGGTCTGCTGTGTCCTGGGCCTTCTCCTCTCCCGCTCAGGTCTGCTGTGTCCTGGGCCTTCTCCTCTCCCGCTCAGGTCTGCTGTGTCCTGGGCCTTCTCCTCTCCCGTTCAGGCCCGCTGTGTCCTGGGCCTTCTCCTCTCCCGCTCAGGTCCGCTGTGTCCTGGGCCTTCTCTCCCGCTCAGGTCCGCTGTGTCCTGGGCCTTCTCCTCTCCCGCTCAGGTCTGCTGTGTCCTGGGCCTCCTCCTCTCCCGCTCAGGTCCGCTGTGTCCTGGGCCTTCTCCTCTCCCGCTCAGGTCTGCTGTGTCCTGGGCCTTCTCCTCTCCCGCTCAGGTCCGCTGTGTCCTGGGCATTCTCCTCTCCCGCTCAGGTCCACTGTGTCCTGGGCCTTCTCCTCTCCCGCTCAGGTCCGCTGTGTCCTGGGCCTTCTCCTCTCTCACTCTTTATGTTTATGCCGAGCTTGGAGCCCATCCTTTCTAGCATTGAACGGGTTGTCACCTCCATCAGCACACCTGTGGTACCAACCAGTCTGATGACCGATGTCTCACAGGTAGCAACCCAGGCTGAGATGGTGCAGTCTGCAGCCGGACCTTCTAGGCCCAGAGCTTCTTGAGGTCACGCTCCACTCAAAATCAGCAGCCTTCCACCAGCCATGCTGCAGTCACTGGGGAAGCACCTCGTAGGAGCACTAGGACAGGCAAAGGCACATTGAAGAGGCACTAAGGGAATGCACAAGGGTGATTAGTTTATTTTTTATGCATTATGTCAGGATTGAATTTATAAATTTGGATAGGAATGGGTATTTTGTGTTGGCTTTTATTTTTGCATTGTGGGAAAGAGGAGGATGTGATGGTCAGTGACAGAGGGAAGGTAAGGATTGTGGGACTGTTGGTGAATGGGGAATTGGGGTTGAGGTTACTGGTATCGCTCATGAATTATTTGTTCATGTAGAGCCTGGGCAGTCTAGGTTGATGCCTTCCTTCCTCTTCCTCCTCTTCCACCTCCTCCTCACCCTTGTCCTCCACCTCCTCCTCAGCTTCTCGCCTGATAGGTGGTAGCAAGAGCTGTTCACTCACGATGGCAAGGTTGTGCAGCATGCAGCATACCATGACAAATCATGAGACCCACTCAGCTGAGTACTGAAGGGCTCCTCCAGAGCATTCCAGGCAGCGGAAGCGTTGCTTCAGGACACCAATGGTTTGCTCTATAATATTCCTTGTGGCAGCATGGCTCTCATTGTAGGCCTGCTGTGCACGTGTGTGTGGGTTGTGAACTGGAGTCATGAGCCATGTCATAAGTGGATAACCCTTGTCGCCCAGTAGCCACTCTTTGATCTGCCATGGTGGTTGAAATACAGCTGGCACAGACGACTACCGCAGAATGAACAAATCGTGACTGCTGCCAGGATATGGGGCATTGACCTGCATGATGTGCTGCCTGTGGTCGGACACCAGCTGCACGTTGAGGGAGTAAAATCCCTTTCGGTTCAGGTAAATGGCCGAGTTGACATGAGGCGCAAGCAAAGCAATATGCGTGCAGTCAATGGCACCCTGCACCATGGGGAAGCCTGCAATCCTAGCAAACCGTTGTGCTCGCTCCGCCTGCTTCTCTCTGGCATGAGTGAATGAAATGAAGCTGTCTCTCTTTGTATAGAGTCTCAGTGACCTCCCTTACACAGCAGTGCACTGCAAACTGAGATATGTTGCATATATCTCCAGCAGCAGCTGGGAAGGAGCCAGATGCATAAACGTTCATGGTCACTTTCACAGCCACAGGCAATGTGGGGTGCCATTGACTGCACGCACATTGCTTTGCGTGCGCCTCATGTGATCTCAGCCATTTACCTGTACTGAAAGAGATTCCACTTGGTCTGAGGTTGGAGTTGGCGGGTGGCAAATTTCAGTCATGACCTCGTTAGTGAAGCTCAGACGTCTCAAGCATTGGTCATCGCTGAAGTTCAGGTAAGAAAATTGCTCCCTAAACATTCTCTGTAGATATAGCCTCCTGCTGAGAGCCCTCCTCCTCCTCTTCCCTCTTCTAGCAGCTTGTCCTGCTCTGCGTGGCCTCTGCTCGATCTCCTAGTCATGCTCAGTGCCAAGAGGAAGCCCTACTAGGCCACCCGTGTCTGGAAGCAAATGATTTGGGCATAAGTTTTTAAGTCACTGAAAAAGTACTTCAGCACCAATCAGACCACTCCCTGTAGACTGCTGACATTTTTAACAGGAATGGAAATGTACCCAAAATGTGTAGAATTGCAGCAACAGCCAGAAGAAATAATCCAGCAACTAACCTGTAAGTAGTTGATGATCCCTTTAAATAGTGCTGTTGTGGTGGGGGTGGGGGAGGGGTCCTTCATGCTATTGAACGTGTGTTCAGCTGTGGGAGGTTAAGAGAGGATGTTAGCTGGAGCGTAGAGCTCCAAAATGGCAGCGCTTACCATCAAATCAGCGTTACACATTGACTGACGTCATGATCTGTCTGCTCTGCATGCTGCCGGCGGACGTTAGGTGCACGCGCTAATCCCTTTACAAAGATGGCGTCCACCGCACTTCCTGTCGGAAGTGTGCACGCACTTTGCGGATGCCATTTTCGTCCAAAAAACGGACACTACAGAGCACCATATCGCCCCCTATGATTCTATATTGGTCCCCTGAATGGTGCAAATGGTGACCATGTGGCAGCAGAAGAGGGCAGGGCTCAGGGGTCCATGCCATGGAAGCAGCCTGGAACCCTGAAGGTGATTATTTTTAAAGCCAACCACATGCGCTCCATAACAATATTTCTGGGTCCTGGGTCCCATGTTGGGATGTGGCCCACTGTAGATTTTTTGGGGTAGAGCCTTTCGACTGACTGAAATGTTTACTTAAAATGCAGACCACCTGCTTTGGGCAGCACACTGGCCACCTGGAAGTGCCTCTCCACCAGCTTAAAGTCAGACCAAGTATATCATTCAACATCCTTAGAAGATATACTGAAACAAAAGGCAGTAGACAGTTGTAACTCCCATACTTACAATAGATCAACAGGCCTTCATAGGCTATCAATTACTTGGAATACTTTTCCACCCAAATACAATTGCCACTTCCAATAAAATATGGACTGCCTGTACCAAAAATGGCAAGCTGAGAAAATTGGATAGAAGCAGTAAGGTGTCAAGAAGTGCTTCTTAGAAACAATGGCCGAGAAATTCAGGAGCAATCCTGCTGCTTCCGACTCCACATTAAGGTCAATATTTTTTAAATGCTTACCTTGTTGGTTGCGCTCTAACAGGTGGCCCCGTTAAGGACTGCCTGTTAGGCAGCATGTAGACCTGGCTTTCAGGGAAAACCAATCTTGCAGTGGGGGCCTCAAACAGGCATTATACCCCTTATTTTCATATTCAAAGGGTCTAATGCCTGTTTCAGACATGGGCACTGCCCGTCGAATTTTTGGCCTTTACCAATGTGGTGGGTGGAGTACCTCCGGCCTGCCACATTGGAAGCTTTGGAGGCTGTTTAGCGCCCGAAAAACAGCGGCTGCATGGCCAAATTCTTAGGCCCACACATATGAAGTGACCCTTTTGCCTTCCAGACTGCAATGCAAATTCCTTCCACCTTATAGAAAATAACTTGTCTTAACTGATCATAACCCTGTGTGATCCTGTCTTTTTAAACTCCCAACATTCTGTTTCTAGTAATTAGCAAAAAGTATTCAAAGCAAAAACTTAATGCAAACAAAAATATACTTTTGTCATAGTATGTGACGTAGGTTTTATCACAGATGACTTCCTTCTGACGCGTTCACACTGCGAGGGTGACTAGATAGCTGGAGCACAGTTAGCGTTGCCACACTTCCTATTTTTGACTGGGCAATCTGTTGTGTCAGGGTTTGGTTTTGGTGCTGTACCTTCCCCTGATAGGTGGGCGTGCTGTCATCTAGTTATTCCTCCTTCTGGAACACCAAAATGCTGTGGGCCATGCAAACTCTGCTCTAAATCTTCCAAATCCTTGCAGCAGTTGCCCTTCCTGCTTCCTCGCGCTCTCCCTTTGCAAACCTTTGAGTCTGGAAATGGTTGAAGACGACCTTGAGTTAACCCCAAATTGCGAGCATCAAATTCCAGACCGTGTGTTTCTGCTTTGATAGTGAAAGCAGGAGTTGAAGGGACTAGGGAATTAGGTTGGGATAGTTTCTAGGTGACTGCATCGAAATCTGCAGATCCTGGTGGAGTGCGGCAGGCAGCAAGAACTGCTCCTGGACTCAGTCCTATTCTTGAGATTGTTGGAGGAATGGGGAGGAAATTAGACGGTGGACCATGTCTTCAGTCGCTAATCACCCCACTGTAGCTCCAGAGCCGCCCCTGAACCTGATCAGGATTCTGGTTGGGAGACCGTCCAGGAAACACCACTGTTATCCCAGGGTTGGTCACATCTTCAGGAGATTGGCCCCACATTCCCACTCTGCGAAGGTGCAGAGATGATACAGCTTCGGAGGGGATCAGCTGGGAAAGAAGTGGAAGTAGCGGGGATTCCATAATATACCAAAACATTTTCTAAACTGGAAGCAATGAAAATGACAATGTGCAGCAGTTCACTCTGGAGCCTGGAGTAGTAAAGCTGATAATTCCCACACAATGACAAGTGAAATATTATCATAACATTCGGCTAAGAACATAAGGACTAGGAGCAGGAGTCGGCCATTTGGCCCTTTGAGCCTGCTCCGCCATTCAATAAGATCATGGCTAATCTTCGACTTCAACTCCACTTTCCCGCCCGATCTCCATATCCCTTGATTCCCTTAAAATCTATCGCTCTCTGTCTTGAATATACTCAATGACTGAGCCTCCACAGCCCTCTGTGGTAGAGAATTCCAAAGATTCACCACCCTCTGAGTGAAGAAATTTCTCCTCATCTCAGTCCTAAATGGCCGACCCCTTATTCTGAGATTGTGACCCCTGGTTCTAGACTCCCCAGCCAGGGGAAACAACCTCCCTGCATCTACCTTGTCAAGCCCTGTAAGAATTTTGTATGTTTCAATGAGATCACCTCTCATTCTTCTAAACGAGTTAGACTGTGATGCAGCTCTCCATGACATCACATTGATAGAATCATTTCAACTCCATGGCCTTGAAATTTGATTGTGCTGCACCCATTTTTCAGGTGCAAAATGAATGCTTAAGCATCCAATCTGGTGGGCTTATTATGCAAGAAGAACGCTGCCCGCCATATTGGTAAAGGCAGAAAAAGAGCCGACCAGGCCTGAAACAGGCGTTAGGCCCGTTGTATATGCAAATAGATGGCCTATCACCTGTTTGAGGCCCCCTGTACAAAATTGAGCTGCCCTGAATGTGGCTGAGGGTGGGTCAGCTGGGTTCAGGAAAATGTGGTCTACATGCGGCCTAACCGGCAGTCCTTACCTAAATGTGAGACAGGCAGTGCAGGAGTTCTCCTTCTGACGCCACTGCAGTACTGAACTCCTTTACTGGGCCCGCTCGGCCCCTGGAAATGGCCAGCAGGCATTGGCAGCTTGCCGGGCTCATGTAAATGATGTCAGAGGCCCAATATCGGGTGCACCTCGGGCCTACCCGTTCCGGTGCAGGTATTGCCGCCAATGAATTTTTAGGCCCATATACCCCAACCCCTGACCCAAACCTGTCTGCTTTTGGACTTGGCAAACACTCTTTGTAAAGATACATCTTTTTTTAATATCTTCTTGGGATGTGACAACACAGGCAAGTTACATTTATTGCCCATCTCTAGTTGCTCTGTGATGGTACTGGTGGGCCTTCTCCTGCAGTCCTTAAGCTGATGATGTTTCCACAGTGCTGTTAGGGAGAGAATTCCAGGATATTGACCCAGCGACGGTGAAGGAAGGGTGATATATGTCCAAGTCAGTATGGTGTGTGACTTACAGAGGAATTTGGAAGTGATGGTGTTCCCCAGATCCTGCTGATCTTGTTGTTTTTGGTGGTAGAGGTCACGGAGCTGGGAAATGTTTTCGGAGTAAGCTTGGTGAGTTGCTGCAGTGCATCCTGTGGATAGGACGCACTGCAGCCACGGTGTGTCAGTGGTGGAATCCAGTGGCGGAACACCGATCAAGTGCATGGCTCTGCCCTGGATGATGTTGAGCTTCTTCAGCTGCACCCGTCCAGGCGAGTGAGATGGGCAGCACCAACAACATTCATCCCTTTGCAATTTACAGCAATTTCTTGGAAGATTGCCTTTAGCATCCAACTTGGATCAGCTGACAGAGTGCATAGTGCTGGCAAGTTTGGCATGTGCCCACATCGATCGCTGGAAACCAAACAAGGAGCTGGGTGTTTCTTTTGGAGAACCACACAGTGACATGAAACAAAACGGAAACACATTTGTGTCAGACATTACGTTGAATAAGGATTAGAGCTAGAGGACTGGGACAAATATTTAATACCTTCTTAATCAATCAAACGGTGAATAAAGCTATTTGCTTGGCAGCCTGTAATGTTGATTTGCAATCCATGAATCCATGGATTAACATAATCATTCATCAAAGAGGATTTCTTAACATATTGCAGAGCCACTACAGGCTGATACTGTGTTTAAACAGATCAACACCACCACCCCTTTTAGGCTGGATTATCATTGCCCTTTAAAACAATATTAATCGTATTTTATTTCTGTTACATGTAAATTACATTTAATTATTTACTGAACAGCAGAAAAATCCCGTGGTCCTTCTTCAGAGATTTATGATGAATTTTTTCACAAAAGGGGCAGTGAAGGACACACATTGTTACACACACAATGCACACACCTTGGTCCTTCATTGCAAGTGCCCAGCTGTGGGTAGTCTCGAAATGAAGTATGAGTGCTTCCTCTGAGACCTACTAGCATGCAGTATCTATAACCATCCATGTCAACTCTATGGAGCTTCAAAAGTGGCCAGGGTGCATGCAAAGACTTTCAGCCTGCAGAGGAACTACTTCGCAAAGGAAACCAGAGAGGATTGTGGGGCTAATGAGAGTGGTAGGAAAAGAAAGAAAGAACCCGACTGTTCGCAACCTTGGTGTCATATTTGACCCTGAGATGCGCTTCCGACCACATATCCACGCCATCACTAAGACCGCCTATTTCCAACTCTGTAACATCGCCTGACTCTGTCGCTGCCTCAGCTCATCCACTGCTGAACCCCTCATCCATGCTTTTATTACCTCTAGACTTGACTGTTCCAACACACTCCTGGCCGGCCTCCCACATTCTACCTCCGTAAACCTGAGGTCATCCAAAACTCGGCTGCCCGTGTCCTAACTCGCACCAAGTCCCGTTCACCCATCACCCCTGTGCTCGCTGACCTACATTGGCTCCCAGTTAAACAGCACCTTGGTTTCAAAATTCTCATCCTTGTTTTCAAATCCCTCCATGGCCTCGCCCCTCCCTATCTCTGTAATCTCCTCCAGCCCTACAACCCTCTGAGATATCTGCACTCCTCCAATTCTGGCCTCTTGAGCATCCCCGATTTTAATCGCTCCACTATTGGCGGCCGTGCCTTCAGCTGCCAAAGCCCTAAGCTCTGGAATTCCCTCCCTAACCCTCTCCACCTCTTTCCCTCTCTTTCCTCCTTTATGATACTTCTTAAAACCTACATCTTTGACCAAGCCTTTGGTCATCTGCACTAATATCTCCTTATGTGGCTCGGTGTCAAATTTTGTTTGATAATATTCCTGTGAAGCGCCTTGGGACGTTTTACTACCTTAAAGGCACTATATAAATACAAGTTGTTGTTGTTGTGTATATAGCGCCTTTCACGACCTCAGGATGTCCCAAAGCCAATGGCGTACTTTTGAAGTATAGTCACTGTTGTACTGTAGGAAATCACACATAATAGGACAATCACACGGGAGCAGTGGCACAAAGCTGAAGCCATCAATGCCCATGGCACTGGATCAGCATGCTAAATGCTTGTTCTTCCTTTCTATGCAGGAGAGGCTGGCAGTCAAGAGGAAAGGGCATTGAGGCTGCCATTAGCCAACAATCTCCACTAAACCTCTGTGATAAAAATGAAGCAGTTCTTTCTTCATATAGCTTTGCAGAGGTTCCTTCAATGGACAGTGGGAGTAGTCAATGAGTAAGCGAGGTCATCCAGAAACCATCCATCCACTCGTTGTTTGCTCCTGAAGAGGCCGGTGTCGGGAGCGGAGAGAGTGATGGTACAGTGAGTATTTAAACTCACTTTCGCGGGATTTTTCAGAGGCTTACCAATCTCGCAGACTGGCGGCGGTGTTCCAGAGCCACGTCACGATTCAAAAAGTGATGCGGGCAAGAGGAAGCAGCTGATTGGGTGAGTACGGCCAGGTGAGTATTTATACTACTCTATAGTTTGACAGTTAAGGTTAATAGTTTATAAAGTTTAGAAGGTCTTAATTTTGTGGTTATAGTTTCTAAGGTCTCAGTTGTGTAGCGGGGAGTGCGAGTAAACAAGGGCCCTTGACTATATCATTTAATTGTAGTGTAATTTGTGGTATTGATTTGATTTAATTTAATTTAAATTAATTAAAGGGTAAGTCATGGCAGCACAGCTCGGCCCCGTGGCATGCTCCTCCTACACTATGTGGGAAATCAGGGACAATTCCTGTGTCCCTGACGACCATGTGTGCGGGAAGTGTAACTAGCTGCAGCTACTGGCAGACCGCATTGCGGCACTGGAGCTGCGAATGGATACACACTGGAGCATTCGTGATGCTGAGGACATCGTGGATATCACATTTAATGAGTTGGTTACACCGCAGGTAAAGGCTGCACAGGCAGGAAGGGAATGGGTGACCGCCAGGCAGAGTAGTAGATGCAGGCAGGTAGTGCAGGGGGCCCCTGTGGCCATCCCCCTCTCAAACAGATATACCGCTTTGGATATTGTTGAGGAGATGGCTTATCGGGGGAAGGCTGCAGCAACCAACTTCCTGGCACCATGGGTGGTTCTGCTGCACAGGACAAGAGGAAAAAGAGTGGGAGAGCTATAGTGATAGGGGATTCTATTGTAAGGGGAACAGATAGGCATTTCTGCGGCCGCAAAAGAGACTCCAGGATGGTATGTTGCCTCCCTGGTGCAAGGGTCAAGGATGTCTCGGAGTGGCTGCAGGGCATTCTGGAGGGGGGGATGGTGAACAGCCAGTTGCCGTGGTGCATATAGGTACCAACGATATAGGTAAAAAACGGGATGAGGTCTTAAAAGATGAATATAGGGAGTTTGGAGGTAAATTAAAAAATAGGACCTCAAAGGTAGTAATCTAAGGATTGCTACCAGTGCCACGTACTAGTCAGAGTAGAAATAGAAGGATATTTCAAATGAATACGTGGCTAGAAGAATGGTGCAAGGGGGAGGGATTCAAATTCCTGGGACATTGGAACCGGTTCTGGGGGAGGTGGGTCCAGTACAAACTGGACGGTTTGCACCTGGGATGTCCTAGGGGGAGTGTTTGCTAGTGCTGTTGGGGAGGGTTTAAACTAAAATGGCAGGGGGTTGGGAACCTGTGCAGGGATACAGAGGAAAGGGAAGCAAGGATAGAAGCAAAAGACAGGAAGGAGAAAAGCAAAAGTGGAAGTCAGAGAAATCAAGGGTGTAAATCAAACATGGCCACAGTAAACAATAATTCTAAAAGGTCTAAGAGTGTTAAAAAAACAAGCCTGAAGGCTTTGTGTCTTAATACGAGGAGCATTCGTAATAAGGTGGATGAATTAGCTGCGCAAATAGATGTAAACAGAAATGATATAACTGGGATTACGGAGACATGGCTCCAGGGTGACCAAGGCTGGGAATTCAACATCCAGGGGTATTCAATATTCAGGAAGGACAGGCAAAAAGGAAAAGGAGGAGGAGTAGCATTGCTGGTTAAAGAGGAGATTAACACAATAGTAAGGAAGGATATTAGCTCTGATGATGTGGAATCTGTATGGGTAGAGCTGAGAAATTCCAAGGGGCAGAAAACATTAGTGGGAGTTGTATACAGACCCCCAAACAGTCATGCTAAGGTTGGAGATGGCATTAAACGGGAAATTAGAGATGCGTGCAATAAGGGCACAGCAGTTATCATGGGTGACTTTAATCTACATATAGATTGGGCTAACCAAATTAGTAACAGTACTGTGGAAGAAGAATTCCTAGAGTGTATACGGAATGGTTTCCTGGACCAATATGTTGAGGAACCAACTAGAGATCAGGCCATCTTAGACTGGGTATTATGTAATGAGAAAGGATTAATTAGCAATCTTGTTGTGCGAGGCCCCTTGGAGAGGAGCGATCATAATATGATAGAATTCTTCATTAAGATGGATAGTGAAGTACTGGTTGACTCAGAGACTAGGGTGCTGAATTTAAATAAAGGAAACTACGATGGTATGAGGCACGAGTTGGCTAGGATGGATTGGGGAATGTTACTTAAAGGGTTGACGTTGGATAGGCAATGGCAAACATTTAAAGATCGCATTGATGAACTACAGAATTTGTTCATCCCTGTTTGGCATAAAAATAAAACAAAAAAGGTGACTCAACCGTAGCTAACAAGAGAAATTAGGGATAGCATAAGATCCAAGGAGCGGACATATAAATTGGCCAGAAAAAGCAGCAAACCTGAGGATTGGGAATAGTTTAGGATTCAGCAAAGGAGGACAAAGGGTTTAATTAAGAGGGGGAAAATAGAGTATGAGAGTAAGCTTTCAGGGAACATAAAAACTGACTGTAAAAGCTTCTATAGATATGTGAAGAGAAAAAGATTGGTGAAGTCAAGCGCAGGTCCCTTGCAGTCAGAATCAGGGGAATTTATAATGGGGAACAAAGAAATGGCTGACCAATTAAATACATACTTTGGTTCTGTCTTCACAAAGGAGGACACAAATAACCTCCCAGAGATGTCAGGGAACATAGGGTCTAATGAGAGGGAGGAACTGAGTGAAATCAATATTTGTAGGGAAATGGTGTTAGGGAAATTGACGGGATTGAAGGCCGATAAATCCCCAGGGCCTTATAATCTACATCCAAGGGTACTTAAGGAAGTGGCTCCTGAAATAGTAGATGCATTGTTGGTCATCTTCCAAAATTCTATAGACTCTGGAACAGTTCCCATGGATTGGAGGGTAGCTAATGTAACCCCACAATTTAAAAAAGGTGGTTGAGAGAAAATGGGGAATTATTGACCGGTAAGCCTGACATCGGTAGTGGGGAAAATGCTAGAGTCCATTATAAAAGATGTAATAGCAGAGCACTTGGAAAACAGTGACAGGATCGGACAAAGTCAACATGGATTTACAAAAGGTAAATCATGCTTGACTAATCTACTGGAATTTTTTGAGGATGTAACTGATAGAATAGATAAGGGAGAACCAGTGGATGTGGTGTATTTGGACTTTCAGAAGGCTTCCGATAAGGTCCCGCATAAGAGATTAGCGTGCAAAGTTAAACACATGGGATTGGGGGTAAGTTACTGACTTGGATAGAGAACTGGTTGGCAGACAGGAAGCAAAGAGTTGGAATAAACGGGTCTTTTTCCGAGTGGCAGGCAGTGACTAGTGGGGTACCGCAGTGATTGGTGCGAGGACCCCAGTTATTCACAATATATATTAATGATCTAGACGAGGGAACTAGATGTAATATCTCCAAGACTGAAGACGACACAAAGCTGGGTGGGCGTGTGTGCTGTAAGGAGGGTGCAGAAAAACTCCAGTATGATTTGGGCAGGTTGGGTGATTGGGCAGATGCATGGCAGATGCAGTATAATGTGGATAAATACGAGGTTATCCACTTTGGTGGCAAAAACAGGAAGGCAGATTATTATCTGAACGGCAATAGATTGGGAAAAGGGGAAGTGCAACGAGACCTGGGTGTCCTTGTGCACCAGTCGCTGAAGGTGTGCATGCAGGTGCAGCAGGCGGTTAAGAAGGCAAATGGTATATTGGCCTTCATAGTGAGAGGATTCGAGTACAGGAGCAAGGATGTCTTGCTGCAGTTGCCATGATGCGGAGTTGCCGGTGTTGGACTGGGGTGGACAAAAATGAGAAGTCGCACAACACCAGGTTATAGTCCAACAGTTTTATTTGAAATCACAAGCTTTCGGAGCGCTGCTCCTTCGTCAGGTAAAGTTTACCTGATGAAGGAGCAGCGCTCTGAAAGCTCGTGATTTCAGATAAAACTGTTGGACTATAACCTGGTGTTGTGCGACTTCTCATTTTTGCTGCAGTTGTACAGGGCCTTGCTGAGACCACACCTTAAGTATTGTGTGCAGTTTTGGTCGCCTTATCTGAGGAAGGATGTTCTAGCCATGGAGGGAGTGCAGCGAAGATTCACCAGACTGATACCTGGGATGGCAGGAATGATGTATGAAGAGAGATTGGGTCGATTAGGCTTATATTCGCTAGAGTTTAGAAGAATGAGAGGGGATCTCATTGAAACTTATAAAATTCTAACAGGACCAGACAGACTAGATGCAGGAAGGCTGTTCCCGAGGGCGGGGGTGTCCAGAACCAGGGGTCACAGTCTAAGGATAAGAGGTAAGCCATTTAGGACTGAGATGAGGAAGAATTTCTTCACCCAGAGAGTGGTGAACCTGTGAAATTCTCTACCACAGAAGGCAGTTGAGGCCAATTCATTAAATATATTCAAGAGTTAGATATATTTCTTAAGGCTAAGGGGATCAAGGGTTATGGGGAGAAAGCAGGGACAGGGTACTGAATTTGGATGATCAGCCATGATCGCATTGAATGGCGGAGCAGGCTCGAGGGGCCAAATGGCCTACTCCTGCTCCTATCTTCTATGTTTCTATGTTTCTTTGATAGTTTGAGGATGAATGTGTCATGGATTACCAGTGGTCACATGCATGATTCTCACATGAGTATGGGCTACCACTTGAACATTAATGGAAGCATTTTCCTTTACATCCATGAATGCTGTACCAAGGCTACATGGGTATAATCAATCACACCTTAAAGCTTGAACAAGCCATTATTGAGGAAAAACACCCTTTATGCTCCTGAAGCTGACAGACCTGGATGTAGATGGCTGAATGTGCAGAAAGTACATCTGTGATATCCCTCATGGAGCATCGCAGATTGTTTCAGGCAAGAGACTTCTTCTGGCATGGACTGGGAACTCCCTGTTATGTAGACATCTAGGGGGGAGAAATTCAGTATCGCCCCATTTGGGGCGCAATTATCGGCCGGGCGCAAAGATTAGCGCCTGGCGCTAATTATCGCCACCGACTGCAAACTTGACTTTTATCGCCCCTGAGGTGATT
Source organism: Squalus acanthias (assembly GCA_030390025.1). Lineage (NCBI taxonomy): Eukaryota > Metazoa > Chordata > Chondrichthyes > Squaliformes > Squalidae > Squalus > Squalus acanthias. The sequence goes on from CM059429.1 coordinate 100,820,248, forward strand.
GCAGCGCTATATCAAGCGCTCCACACCTGTCTTAAGGCGCAAATGCCGAGGAGCGAGGCGCTACCTCAGAGCGCTGGCGAAGCTCATGTAATGTCAGTCAGCAATGGAACACACACACAATGGCACGGGCCAGTTCTTAAAGGGGATGGTTAATCTTGCTTTCCATCCACATCCTGCTCATTGCAGCCTTGAATCTCGGCCTGGAGAGACCTGCACATCAAATCTGCTGGAAAGAACAATGGAGAGTACCAGGCAAAGAGCTCAGAATGCAGCCCCCACAGTCTCTGCTAAATCGATACAAGGAATGGCAAATCAAAATGAACCTGCAAAGTGCTGCTCAGTACCCAAAACTCCTTCACACAACGTTGAATCTCTCCAGAAGTCTCTCCCTCTCTCTCTCAGAATGCGTAGTTCAAAAATGGCACCAACAATAAAAGGCAGGAAGCGGACACCTTTAAATAGCGCTCCCCCTTTCCCTTCATGACTGCAGAACACTCCCCTCAACCTGTCGTTGCTAGCGTCAGGCGGTAAGGCAGGGGGCGCCACTCAATATCCGCTCCGGGGCGATACCGGGGCGTTGCGCACTCGAGTGACGTCATGATCTGCCGGCGCAGGAGATCGTGGCGGTAGTGTTTAGCGCCGCGCAAAATGTCTAGTTAATTTTGCGAGCGGCGCAAACTTCGCCGCGCCTGGGCGCTAGATGCTTTGCACCCCATTAGCGCCCTCTTAAGGTGCTAACGGGAGGCGCAACCAACTGAATTTTTCCCCCTAGTGTGGTAGTGCCTGTAAGTGCCAGTAGGACATCAGTCCTAAAAAGTTTTAAAAGCACATCTTCATTTGGCAGTTCTGTTCATGCAACAAGTTTATCCTTGGCCATAAATAACCAAAACCAATCTTTGACCTTGTGATTCACTTCTCTTTTATCTATCTATCTATCTGTCTATCTGTCTGTCTATCTGTCTGTCTGTCTGTCTGTCTATCTATCTATAATATTTACACACATATATCCTTGTGTGAATTTGTGATTCAAAGTGTCACTCTCATCTCTGTGTCAGAAGGTTGTGGGTCTAAGTTCGCTGTGATTATTTGGGGAGAGAGAGGGGATGGCAGGGGTGAGTGAGAGAGGATTGGAGGGGGAGAGAGAGGGGGGATCGAAGGGGGGAGAAAGAGGAGGGGGAGAGAGAGAGGGAATCGGAGGGGACGAGAGAGGTGGAGAGAGAGAGGTGGGGGAGAGAGAGAGGGGAAAGAGAGAGAGGGGAGAGATAGGGAATCGGAGGGGGTAGAGAGAGAGAGCATCGGAAGGGGGAGAGAGAGAGGATCGGAGGGGGAGAGAGAGAGGGGATCGGAGGGAGGAGAGAGAGGAGTGGGAGAGAGAGAGGGAATCGGAGGGGGAGAGCGAGAGAGAGAATTGGAGGGGGGAGAGAGAGAGAGCGGGAATTGGAGGGGGAGAGAGAGAGACTGGAAGAGAGAGGGAGGTAATCGGAGGGAGGAGAGAGCGGGAATCGGAGGGGGAGAGAGAGAAAAGGGAGGAGAGAGAGAGGAGGGAGAATGAGAGAGAGGAGGAGAGAGCGAATGAATCGGAGGGGGTTTAGAGAGAGGGAATGGGAGGGGTGAGAGAGAGACTGGAGGAGAGAGGGAGGGAATCGGAGGGTGGAGAGGGAGGAGTGAGAGAGAGGATGGGAGAATGAGAGAGAGGAGGAGAGAGTGAAGGAATTGGAGGGAGGAGAGAGACTGGAAGAGAGAGGGAGGGAATCGGAGGGTGGAGAGAGCAGGAATCAGAGGGGGAGAGAGAGAAGAGGGAGGAAAGAGAGAGGAGGGGAGAGTAAGAGAGAGGAGGGGAAGAGAGAGGAGGGGGAGAGAAAGAGAGAGAGGGAGAGAGAGAGAGGGGAGAGAGGGAATTGGAGGGGGGAGAGAGAGGGAGAATCGGTGGGGGGAGAGAGGGAGAAGAGAGAGGAGGGGGAGAGAGAGGAGGGAGAGAGAGAGGAGGGAGAGAGGAAGGGGAGAGAGAAGCAAAGGCAAAGAGAGGATCGACGGAAGAAGAGAGTGGGGATCGGAGGGCAGGGGAGAGGAGGTCAGGAACTCGGGGGGAGAGAAGGTCAGGAACTCTGGGGGTGTAAAGAGCATGGAGCGCACAGTGGAGCTGGGGAAAGAACATGATCCAGCTCTTAAAGGGCGAGGGGCATGAGAGCTAGAGCATGATCCAGATGGTAAGATGCATCACGTCCTTCCAACCCCACCCCCTTTACACCCGCACCACGTTCTCCCTCTCCTCCCTCTAGACCCGGTTGATTTCTCGGAAAGCTCGGTGCGTGTGTGGCAAGTGATATCATTGGATTGGATTACTTGCCTGGATGAGTGCAGCTCCAACAACGCTCAAGAAGCTCGACACCATCCAGGACAAAGCAGCCCGCTTGATTGGCACCCTGTCCACCACCTTAAACATTCACTCCCTCCACCACCGGCGTACCGTGGCTGCAGCGTGTACCATCTACAAGATGCACTGCAACAACTCGCCAAGGCTTCTTCGGCAGCACCTCCCAAACCCACGACCTCTTCCAACTAGAAGGGCAAGGGCAGCAGGCACATGGGAACACCACCACCTCCAAGTTCCCTTCCAAGGCACACACCATCCTGACTTAGAAGTATATCGCCGATCCTTCATCGTCGCTGGGTCAAAATGCTGGAACTCCCTATCTAACAACACTGTGGGAGTACCTTCACCACACGGACTGCAGCAGTTCAAGGACGTGGCTCACCACCACCTTCTCAAGGGTAATTAGGGATGGGCAATAAATGCTGGCCTTGCCAGCAATGCCCACATCCCATAAACAAATAATAAAAAAAAATCCGGAAGTCATGACACTGTCACTATTCACTTGTTAACAATCCATGACCCACACACAATGCTCCATCTATGGGGGGAGAAGGTCAGGAACTTGCGGGGGAGGGAAAAGGTTACAAAATCGGGGGGTGGGAGGAAGGTTAGGAACTTGTTGGGGGACAGGAACCTGTTTGGGGGGTGGGAGAAGGTCTTAACCTGCGAAGGTGAGCCCTGTCTGTTCTATGTGAGCTCTGTTCTGTCTGGAGCCTGGCAGTCAGAATGGCTCAAATTACACTTTGCAAAGTACTTGATTACTTAGACAGGCAGGATCTAATTATACATTCCATATAAACTGCTGGGTGTGTCTTGTCCTCCAAGGTGACGATTCAGAAATCTGGTGCTGGAAATAAACACGGCCGTCTAAGTTCCACTCCAGAGACGTGAGCACATAATGTAGGCTGACACTTCAGTGTCACACACCAGACCCCATTTTGGTGAGGGCTTTAGCGTCGGCGCTGGGGGCGGGCACTGGAAGAATGCAGAGTAGGCAGATTGTGACGTCAATCAGTGTGTAACGCTGATTTGACACCATCACTACCATTTTCGATCACAACGCTGGAGCTAACACCCTGTCTTAACCTCGCACAGCTGAACATGCATTCAGCAGCAGGAAGGCAACCCACCAGTGATATTTAAAGGGATTATTACCTACTTACAGGTTAGTTGCTGATTGATTTCTACTAGCTGTTGCTGAGTTTGTAGGAGTATTTGATGCTTTCCAGACTTCTTTAAAGTCAAACTCTACAAGGCATGGTGTGGCATGTGCTCAAGGACTTGGTTTGACTTGCAAAGGGGTCTGCTCAGACCGAAACAGGTGCAATAGTTAATATCCCCCTTGGCCTGCAGCATGACAGGGAGAATGAGCAGAGGTGACACAGAGCAGGACAAGCTGCTAGAAGAGGCAGGAGGAGGAGGGGGTGAAGAGCAGGAGGCCATATCCACGCAGGGTCTTCAGGGAGCAATTCTCTTACCTCCGTCTCAGCGACAAACAGCATGTGCGACGTTTCCTTTTTGCTAAGGAGGTGCTCACTGAAATCTGCCACCTGCTGCAGGCAGACCTGCAGCCTCAGTCCAGGGCGAGGACAGCATTGCCAGTGGTTGTAAAGGGGACCGTGGCCTTGAACTTCTTCACATTGGGCTCCTTCCAGCCTGGAGCAGGCGATGTCTGTAACATCTCCCAGTTCGCCATCCAGTCCTGTATAAGAGAGGTGAGTGAGGCTCTGTATGCAAAGAGAGCTGAATACATTTTATTCTCTCTTGCCAGAGAAAAGCAGGCTTCGCCAGGATAACAGGCTTCCCCGTGGTGCAGGGTGCCATTGACTGCACACACATCGCTTTGTGGGAGCCGCATGTCATTTCGGAGATGTACCACAACCGGAAGGGATTCCACTCCCTCAATGTCCAGCTGGTGTGCGACCATACTCAGCGCATGATGCAAGTCAATGCTCGGTATCCTGGCAGCAGCCATGCTGCCTTCATTCTGCGGCAGTCCGCTGTACCATCAGCATTTGAGTCACCACGACAAACCAGAGGGTGGCTACTGGGCGACAAGGGCTATCCACTGACCACCTGGCTCATGACTCTGCCACACAACCCATGCACACGTGGCCAGCATGCATATAACAAAAGCCATGCTGCCACACGGAATGTGATAGAGCAGACCACTGGCACCCTTAAACAACGTTTCCGCTGCCTGGACCTCTCTGGAGGAGCCCTGCAGTGCTCTCTAGAGCACATCAAGATTCGTGGTCTGCTGCATGCTCCACACCTCGCCATCATGAGGGCAGAGCCCTTACCACTAGGCAAACAGCGACCAGCTGAGGAGGCTGAGGAGGCTGAGGAGGAGGAAGCAGAAGATGAGGAGGAGGAAGAGGAGGGAGGAGGCAACCTAGACAGCCCCTTTCTGCCTGGGCTGTCCGTGATCTAATCACCTGACTGTGGTACCAGTGAACACAATCCCAATTCCCCATTCAACAATAGTCCCACACCTTACCTTCCCTCTGTTACTGAGTAAAGTGGGGTGGCGAATTGAGCAGTGTGTGAGCCTAGTGGCTCAGTCATAAGGATATGGCATTTGAAGATGAATTCACTGACCTTGACCATGCGTGTGAGGTCATTAAACTTCTTGCGGCACTGCACCCAGGTCCTTGGGTTAACACTGTTCACATTGACTGCGATGGCTATCTGGTCCCAATGCCTTCTCACAGTTTTTCAGCCGGGCCTCCTGGCCCTCTGTGGATAGAGGACCTCTCTTCTCCTGTCCACCTCCCGCACCAAGGCCTCTAGTGCTGCAAGTGAAAATCAGGGAGCTCTCTCTCTGCCATGTTGCGCCATCACTCAGTTTTCTTGCTCCTCAGTCTGCTTCCCAGCCACTTCCACTACCTGCTGAAGCCAGAATGCACCTCCCCTTTAAGAAGTGCAGGCTGCCTTTAAGAAGTGCAGGCTAGCTTTAAGGGGTGCTAGTCTCGCACAAACTTGGGCCCCCAGCTGAGGCGCTAAGCTACTGAACAGTGAGTTTAGTGCTTCCTTGCCGCTGCAATCATTTTAATTAGCAGACAGCACGAAGTTTGCGTGCTACCTGCATCAGACTCAATGGGCTAACCTGCGCCAGTTTTCGGGCCTTATCCAATTTCTAGCCAAAGCTGTTTCTTTCTTTCTCTCTAACCCTGTATGTGCTTTTCTTTCCCCTCTCTGGCCTGGATAGTAACAGAAGCGGGTTAAGTGGCAGGGGGTGGGGGAGCAGGTTAAATCAGAGGCTGCCAGCCTCCTTAAAATATTTAAATTGCCAACCTGCCTCCTGGTGTCGGAATCTCAGCTCAGGGTCAAATACGATGCTGAGGTTGCGAACAGTCTGGTTCAGTCTCAGACAGTGGCTGGGGAGGGGGATGGCATCAGTGGCTAGGGAACAGAGTTTGTGGCGGGGGCCGAAGACAATGGTTTTGGTCTTCCCAATATTTAATTGGAGGCAATTTCTGCTCATCCAGGACTGGATGTCGGGCAACCAGCGTAACAAATCAGAAGCAGTGGAGGGGTCAAGAGAGGTGGTGGTCACACCAATTTACATGTATCCATCAACCTAGTATACTGTATTCGGTGCTCATGATGCGGTCTCCTCTATGACAGGGAGACCAAACGAAGATTGGTTGACAGCTTTGGCGAACACCTCCATTCAGTCCGCAGTTGTGACCCCGAGCTCTGTGTCATTTTCTACTTCCATTCCCTGTCCCAGTCCCACTCTGACCTCTCTGCCTTTGGCCTTTGACACTGTTTTGATGTGAGCTCAAAGAACAGCACCTTATCTTTCTACGAGGCACTTTGCAGCCCTCAAGGTTTGCTGTCTTTCCAGCATATTCCCTTTTATGTTTCATATTTCCAGCATCGGCAGTTTTTTGACTTTTATGCCCACCAATAGTTGTGCAGAAATATTAACACTTCCCCTAGCCTAAAACCCTTGGAACTTAAGCTGCAAAAACAAGTTCAGTAAGGAGACAGCAGTAGGCAGCAGGGAGAGAAAAGCATTTCGCTTGGAAATTTGCAAAAAAATAATGCAAGTTTGTTCCAGGATACCCATCCTCTGTGATATACATGACTGACAGTCTTTCTCCTTAAGCCTAAAGCTTCTATGGCACTGTATCTGTGACTTAGGATCAGTACACCCAGTGGCAGTGAGCGAGATGTGCGCTGTGCATTCTCCTGCAATGTCCTCGTGCCTTCAAGCTGCCAAGGTCTTCTGCAGCACTCCATTCATGTTGGTGCTGGCTGCTCCCCTCATGCTCACGCAGCCATGGAAAAAACCTGTCACCCAAATTGGCTTGCTGCTGAGTTCTGCCTCTCAGCTCCAGTACAAACGTACACAGATCCAGCACCAATTCTTATTTGAAGAGCAATGTGGAATAAATGTGACCAGTGTAAGGTTGCAGAATTATGCCTGCTCTTCCTTTAACTGCCACTTTAACAGCACTTAACAAGACAAGCAAACGTTGGTTCAGCAACAAACAGCAACAACAACTCGTATTTACATAGCGCATTTAATGTACTAAAACATCCCAAGGCACTTCACAGGAGCGATTATCAAACAAAATTTGACACCGAGCCACATAAGGAGAAATTGGGGCAGATGACCAAAAGCTTGGTCAAAATGGTAGGTTTTAAGGAGCATCTTAAAGGAGGAGAGAGAGGTTTAGGGAGGGAGTTCCAGAGCTTAAGGCCTCAGCAGCTGAAGGCACCAATAGTGGATCGATTAAAATCGGAAATGCTCAAGAGGGCAGAATTAGAGAAGCACAGATATCTCGGAAGGTTGTGGGGCTGGAAGAGATTATAGCGATAGGGAGGGGCAAGGCCATCGAGGGATTTGAAAACAAGGAAAACTTCAATACACGCACGAGAACTGGATAATTTGTTTACCTCCCGGCTTGTCCTTTCCCAGCCTCTCCTCACCAACTCCGAAGCTCCACCCTACACAAAATCTAACAAGGAAATGTTGATAGCTCCCAATACATTGACTTCAAAATCCTTGCCATCATTTGCAAATCCCTCCGTGGCCTTGTCCCACCCGCACTCTGTAATTTCCTCCCACCCTACGTCTCAGCCTGTATCTTCTGGTCCTCTGACGCCGACCTCCTGTGCATCCCAACCCCATCAGTGGCAGAGATCCTTCAGCTGCCTCTGCACCTTCTCTCAGAAAGGCTCTCCCTAAAGCTCTAACCCTTGCTACTCTCTGCCCACCTTCAATAGCTTCCTCAAAACCAGTCTGTCCGACTATACCTTTGGTCAGTCCCTCTAGCTTTCCTCCTTCTGCTGCACAGCATCTGTTTCTCTCCTGTGATGTGCCTTGGGATGTTTGCTGCATGAAAGGTACTATGTAAATGCAAATTGTTGTTGTTGAACTTTCCTTTGTCATGAAATCCTACCATAACTCACCAGTAGCAAATAATTTGAATCCTCACTGTAATGACCAGAGTCATTTTGCCGCATTACAATATAATTGCGCATAAAATAGAAGGGCTTATTTGACTCAAATTGCCTCGCTCAGCAGGATACAGCCTTGCTAAGCAGGCCTAATTGTGTGCATTGTTGAGTTTGATGGCCCGGTTGTACTGATTGATTGCCTATTTTCTGTGTCTCAGTAAACTCCTTGGGGCTGAAATTGGTTTTGGGCAGTTGCGCGAAGTGGACGATAGCGAATCGGCAGCCTGTTTTACACCCTGTCTGATAGTCTTTCCTATTGAAGTTAATATCGCTCATCTTGCACTAACCCCCAGGACTAATTTACCCCCCCCCCCTTTTGTTTTATTCAACTGTGTCCATTACTGCTTCTAAATTTGGCAGTGAAAAGGGTGGGGAGAATCAGTCTTTGAGTGTTCCTATTGAGTTCATCATGTTTAATCCCAGAGAACAAAAATGTTAGAAACCTATTCAGTAGAGCAACACTTCAACTGAAACAGTTTGAAGTAAGGGGAGGTAAACAATTCTCTGATGCATCAAGTTGGCGCCATCATCTGTGCTCTGTTAATGTGATATATTCCATTATGTAATAATGAAGCCCAGGAGATTCTACTTTCTCCTTTACATCAAATGAATTCATTAGGTCCGAAGTAAGCAGCCTTGTTCAACTGATTAGAATTTCCTCACAAGAGGATTCCTGAGTAACAGAATATATTGATAGTCAAGGTCTTTGGTTTCTCCTCTATCTCGCCTCATCTGTATGCCTCTCCTAATGATGGTTACGTATAAAGGAGATCAATTCATCTCTCAGGTAAGACTTAAGTAATCATTTTGCAAGGCTTTACTCCCAGCTTGAAAAAAAAGACTTACATTTTATATAGCACCTTTCATTTCCTCAGGACGTCCCAAAGCACTTCACAGTCAATGAAGTATTTTTGAATGTAGTCACTGTTGTAATGTAGGGAACGCAGCAGCCAATTTGCGCACAGCAAGCTCCCACAAACAGCAATGTGATAATGACGAGATAATCTGTTTTAGTGATGTTCATTGAGGGATAAATATTGGCCCAGGACACCAGGGAGAACTCTCCTGCTCTTCTTCGAATAGTGCCATGGGATTTATTTACGTGCATCTGAGAGGGCAGACGGGGCCTCGCTTTAACATCTCATCCGAAAGACACTGACTCAGTACTTTACTGGAGTGTCAGTGTGGAATTTTGTGCTCAAGTCTCTATTGAGTGGGGCTTGACCCCACAACCTTCTGACTCAGAGGCGAGAGCGCTAGCCCACTGAGCCACGGCTGACACCTAGAGCCGCACTAAACAGGAATTCAGGTCAGAGATCGGTCCGTAACACTACGGGATCAATTCTGAAGCTGCCCTCCTGTCTAGCAAGGCTCCACGCTGGGAACTTTGCTTCACAAAGTGTGTATGTGAAGGATATCAGTTTATTCTTGAATAGTTGGTCATTTATTTAAAATGACTCCTAGGTTGTTTATTCTCACTGTATTCACATGCCTTATAATTCAGTGTGGAATCGATGCTGCTTGGATTGCCAGTTGTCGGTGCAATTACAAAGGCTGAATTTATTTGTGTAAATAGGTTATTTTAAGGTCATGCGATTTGCTGGCAGCTGTCCAGCCCAGTACATGGCCTTTGAAGCAGCCTAAAGCAGCCCAGGTGTCCCGCAGTGCAGCTTCTATTGCTGTTTCATTCAGAGCTGTCGGGACTGGAAATGTTAGGTGTGAGATTTTTCAGTCACAAGCTGTACACCTGAGATGTTGCCTCACATCAGAGACATCAAATTGGTTAAAAATGGCAAGCTGCATCCGTCACAAGGGCCGCAGGGGATTTTATTAATGTATTCTTCTCTCTTATCCACTATTCACTGCATTTCTCTTATTTTCCTTTTTTGTGGTGTCTCTCCCTTTTTTCTAGTTCCCTCTATCTCTTCAAAGCCTGCCTGGCTGTAGGATTTGCGAGCGGTTGGAGGGGAGCATATCCTAACATCCAGAATGACAGTGAAAGCCCTCTGTTAAAACCTTTGGGCCTGCAGATTTAATGAAGGGCTTTCCTTACACCTTAAGTGACAGGAATCAAAAGAAGTGGCAAGAATTACTGATACAGTTCTTTCTAAAATTGATATGAATTCATAGAATTATTTATGTATGTTGTATTGTTTAAACTATGCAAAAGTTGGAATAGACTGGATGTTAGGCGGTTCTTCATTTCCCAGAGAGCAGTGAGCCTCTGGAATACATTGCTGGCTGGTGTGGACAGTGCTGACTCTTTGCCTTCAAGAGGGAGCTGGACCGGTTCTTGACTGGGGCAGAGAGTGCATCATATAGAAGGTAAGTGTCTTTATAGATAACACACGGTCCGTGTGATCTCCTGGAATGGTTTTGATCGCTTGAGGGGGTCGGAGAGAAATTTTCCAGAATATTTTCCCCTTATTGGCCCTGGTTTTTATCTGTTTTTTTGCCTCTCCCAGGAGATTACATGGCTAGGGGTTAGGAGTGCGTGTCCAGTCATGATGCTCCAACCATCATGAGATTTTGAGATATGTAGGGCAGGCTTGATGGACCAGCTGGTCTTTTCCTGGCCGTCAATTTTATATGTTTGTATCTACATATAGCTTGGTTCAGTTGATAGCTCACTCGCCTCTGAGTCAGACAGTTGCGGTTCAAGCCCCACTCTAGAACTTGAGCACAAAATCCAAGCTGACACTTTAGCACAGTACTGAGGGAGTGCTGCATTGCTGGAGATACAGGGCTAGAAATTCAGCTCCATAGAGCCTGGTTTTTCGGCGCTACGGATGACGCTTTGTGTCCAAAATGGCGTCCACAGTTCTGGTGTGGGCTGCACTGGACGCCATCTTGGTAAAGGGCAAACAAGAGGCGTCTGTGATATCTTGGGAAACAGCATATATATCCAACAGTATAACATGACTTCCGGTAAGAACTGTACTTCATATGGCTTTATTATTATACACATCAGTAGTCCACCAGGTGGCTCTATTACACTTCTCCCTCCTTATTGAAGAAGTTAATCATAGCAAATAATCATTGTACATGACTTGCATGGTATATGCAACTCTTGGTATACATTTCTCAAATGGAACCCATTTTATGTTTCCACATTCTACGATAGAATTCTGTAACACAAACAAAAGATATGAACTTATTTTCCATATTCACAAATTAAACTTAACTACTGGTTTTCTGTTTCGAAGAGTATATCTTCTTTCTTGAACAGAACTTTCAGATCTTGTTGTAGGACTTTGACTCATTCTAGGCTGAGCCTGCGGAGAATGTTTCTCCAAGGGCTGACCTTGATCTACATTTGGACTCTTTACACTGTCAGACTGTATGTCTGCCTGACTCGGGCTCAGACTTAAATCCTGACATTGTCTTGGACTTGTTTCTGGTACGTCTGATGTAGGATTTGCTACTGGTACTCTACTTGTAACAGGACTATCTGACTCATCAGAATAAATTGAATCATCCCAGCTTTCAACTCTTTCCACATCTGTTGGTAAGATGTGATCAATGTGAACAAACCTAACCTTTCCATGATCAAACATCTTGACCAAATATGTGCGAGGGCCACATATCTTCACTACTCTTCCTGGTAACCACTTTAACCATTTATGGTGATGGTTCTTCACTCTAACCTTCTGGTTCAACTTCACACTTCTCTCTAATTCCACCTTTATCATGACTCTCTTTCTGCCTTGATTGTTTCTCTTCTACAGACTGTGCCAAGTTTGGCTTTAACAGCGAGAACCTGGTTTGTGGCTGTCATTTGAGAAACAACTCTGCTGGTTTTCTACCAGTAGTGATATGAGGAGTATTCCGATAGGTAATCAGAAAATTTGCCAGTTTGTGGTCCAACGACAACTGACATTTTTTTGGATTTGGAACCAATATTTGCTTGATGAGGGCATGTTTGACAATTTGTACTGTGCGCTCTGCTGCACCATTTGAAGCAGGGTGGTATGGTGGAACTTTGGTATGTTTCACCCCGTTTCTGCTCATGAACTGTGTGAACAAAATTGCGGCCCATTATCAGGCACAATTTCTTCTGGGAGGCCATATGAAGAAAGCAATCTTCACAAATTGTCAAGTGTTTTGCTTGTTGTTATTATCTGCATCGGAAACACGTCTACCCACTTTGAGTGACTATCTATCAATAAAAACAATTGCTGTCCTTCTAACTCAGCAAAATCAACATGTAACACAGACCTCTGGGGAGGTGTGATCGGCAGAGAGGGGGTAGGGAAAGCCAACGCCAACGGTACCCTCCTCCTGACGAAATGCTTAGAACATGGCCTTGTCATAACCAACACCTTGTTCCATCAGAGAGACAAGTACAAGGCTTCATGGCAGCACCCTCGCTCCAAGCACTGGCATCTGCTGGACTACGTCATCGTCCGAGCGAGGGACCAGAGCTGACGACTGCTGGACAGACCACTGCCTAATTCGCTCTGTCATCTCCATCAATGTAGCCCCAAAACAGTGGCGGCAACAGAAGCAATGCCACAGGCAAATCAACAATGGAGCACTCAAAGACCCTGCTAAGAAAGCCCTATTCAGCCTGCGCCTCACAACCAACCTGATGACTCCCAGCTTTCAGAGACACAGAGTGTCCACAGCGCTTGGTCTGCACTCAAGGCCTCCATAATCAGCACCTGTGAAGAGACACTCGGTCACTCGACCAGGAAACACCAAGACTGATTCGACGAGAACGACCAGGAGATCCAGGAGCTAATAAGCTGCAAGCGCAAGGCATTCCTGACCTGGAAACAGCAACACAACTCGAGAGCAAGAAAGCAGCTCTACAGACGCAAGAAGGCCGAGGTCCTACAAAAAACTCGCGACCTAAAGAACAGATGGTGGGTGGAGAAAGCGCAGGAGATCCAGCAGCTAGCCAACAACTATGACGTGCGTGGATTCTTTAGCGAAGTCAAGACCACCTATGGCCCAAGTACCCAAGGTCCTACCCCACTGCGGGCCAAGAACACAGAGGTACTCATCAAGGACAGAGAGGCAGTCAGTGCCCGCTGGACGGAGCACTTCGAAGATCTCCTTAACTGACACTCTGTCTTCGACACGAGTGTCCTCAACTCCATCCCGCAGCATGCTACCCGCCACCACCTCAGCACAACCCCAGCCCGGCATGAGGTTGAAAAGGCCATCCGACAACTGAAGAACAACAAGGCCTCAGGAGCAGATGGAATCCTTGCCGAGGCACTAAAACATGGCGGAGAAGCACTATTGGCGCGAATACATGAACTCATTTCTCTTATTTGGAAGGAGGAGAGCATGCCAGGGGATCTCAGAGACGCCGTAATCATGACCATCTTCAAGAAAGGTGACAAGTCTGATTGCGGTAATTACAGGGAAAGTCATCGCAAGAATCCTCCTCAATCACCTTTTCCCAGTGGCTGAAGAGCTCCTCCCAGAGTCGCAATGCGGATTCCGCCCACTAAGTGGCACAATGGACATGATCTTCACCGCGCGTCAACTACAAGAGAAATGCAGGGAACAGCACCAACCACTCTACATGGCCTTCTTTGACCTCACAAAGGCCTTCGACACTGTCAACCGTGAGGGATTATGGAGTGTCCTCCTCAAATTCGGCTGCCCTCAAAAGTTTGTCACCGTCCTCCGCCTGCTTCATGATGACATGCAAGCTGTGATCCTGACCAACGGATCCACCACAGACCCAATTCACGTACAGATCGGGGTCAAGCAAGGCTGTGTCATTGCATCAACGCTCTTCTCGATCTTCCTTGCTGCAATGCTCCATCTCACCCTCAGTAAGCTCCCTGCTGGAGTGGAGCTAATCTACAGAACAAACGGGAAACTGTTCAACCTCCGTCGCCTCCAGTCCAGATCCAAGGTCGTCCCTTCCTCTGTCATCGAATTACAGTATGCAGACGACGCTTGCGTCTGCGCACACTCGGAGGCCGAAGTCTCCCATCAGAGGAAATAGTTTCTCTCTCTCTACCCTATCAACTCCTTTAATCATCTTAAACACCTCAATTAGATCACCCCTTAATCTTCTACATGTTGCGCTGATATTAAACCCCAGATATGCCGAAATTGGTAGGTTAAATTTGGGGCCGTTACAATATCATTACTAAAACATGAAACTAATGCCTTTTTCTGAATCTTGATTTTTCTTTGAACTATTTTCCTCTTTCTTGGGCTGGTTTGACTAAAGATTAGCTATTAATTAGTGTGACAGTACAGAGAAAGATAGAGAAAATCTGTATTAATATATAACACGTTTCTCCTCACGATGTCTCACAGTGGTTCACAATGAATTTTGAAGTGTAGTTAGTGTTGTTTTATATGAAAATGTGACATCTAAGTTGCACACAGCAAGGTCTCACAAACAGTACTGAGATAAATGGGCAGTTAATATGATCTTTATGGTGTTACATGAGGAAGGAATGTTGACCAGGACACCAGAGAAGTAACTAGCAGGGTAGATAAGGGGGAACCAGTGGATGTGGTGTATTTGGATTTTCAAAAAGCATTCGATAAGGTGCCACACAAGAGGTTATTACACAAAATTAGGGCTCATGGGATTGGGGGTAATATATCAGCATGGATTGAGAATTGGTTAACGGACAGAAACAGAGAGTAGGAATAAACAAGTCACTTTCGTGTTGGTAGGCTGTAACTAGTGGGGTACCGCAAGGAGTGTAATGTATCCAAGTTTGTTGACAATACAAAGCTAGGTGGGAAAGTACGATGTGAGGAGGGCACAAAGAGGCTGCAAAGGGATATAGACAGGTTAAGTGAGTGGGCAAGGACATGGCAGATGGAATATCGTGTGGAGAAGTGTGAAGTTATCCACTTTGGTAGGAAAAATAAAAAAACAATATTTTTTAAATGGTGAGAGACTGAGAAATGTTGGTCGTCAGCGGGACCTTGGTGTCCTTGTACACGAACCACAGAAAGTTAACATTCAGGTACAGCAAACAATTAGGAAAGCGAATGAACTGTTAGCCTTTATTACAAAAGGATTGGAATATAAGAGTAAAGAAGTCTTACTGCAATTGTATAGGGCCTTGGTGAGACCACACCTGGAGTACTGTGTACAATTTTGGTCTCCTTACCTCAGGAAGGATATACTTGCCATAGAGGAAGTGCAACGAAGGTTCACCAGACTGATTCCTGGGATGGGGGGATTGTCCTATGAGGAGAGATTGAGTAGACAAGGCCTATATTCTCTAGAATTTAGAAGAATGAGAGGTGATCTCATTGAAACATACAAAATTCTTACAGGGCTTGACAGGGTAGTTGTAAGGAGGATGTTTCCCCTGGCTGGGGAGTCTAGAACCAGGGGTCACAGTCTCAGAATAAGGGGTCGGCCATTTAGGACTGAGATGAGGAGAAATTTCTTCACTCAGAGGGTGGTGAATCTTTGGAATTCTCTACCCCAGAGGGCTGTGGAGGCTCAGTCGTTGAGTATATTCAAGACAGAGATCGATAGATTTTTGGATATCAAGGGAATCAAGGGAAATGGGGATAGTGCAGGAAGGTGGAGTTGAGGTAGAAGATCAGCCATGATCTTATTGAATGGCGGAGAAAGCTCGAAGGGCCAAATGGCCTACTCCAGCTCCTAGTCCTTATGTTCTTATGTTCTTAGACTCAATGCACTGTATGGGAGGAGGAAGGGTTCCTGAAATGGACATTGCAGGAGCCTTACGCCCCACGGCTAGAGAGGAACAGCGAGGCAAAGGAAGTAAAGTGGCTGACCACCCACCAAGGAGGAGGAGTACTCAGGTAGACACAATGCAGGAATCTCCTGGCTCTCTGACATTGTCTGATAGGTATGCAGCGTTGGATAACTGTAATTCTGGCAAAGATGGCGACCTGGTGGAGGGAAATCACAAGCAACACCACAACACGTGGAGCAAGTTGTTTCCTGGGAAGTGGGTGGGGAGATCGTGCCAAGCGAAGGCAAGTGGTAGTTATAGGGGATTCTATCCTTAGCGGGAAAGGTCGGGGGGTGGAGTGGGGGGGGGGATTCTGCAGGAGTGACTGGGAGTTGTGAACAGTACCAGGTGCTAGGATAAAGAAGACAACGGAGCAGGTGGAAAAAATGTCTTTTAGTTTGCCATGACAGCCAGAATCACGGTTCACACTGGAACCAATGACATAGGGAAGAGCAGAATGGAGACTTGCAACGGGATTTTGAGCAGTTAGCTGTTAGATTTTAAAAACAGGATTTCCAAGGCAGTAATCTCAGGTTTACTTCCAGTGGCAAGTGCTAGACCAGTTAGGAAGAAGCAAGTGAGACAGATCAATGCATGGTTTGACAGATATTAAAGAAGATAATCGAGCACTGGGGAAGGATTGAAATTATCAAGGCGGGTGGGGGGGGGAGGAGAAATCTCAGAGTACATGGAGGAGGGGGTAAAGAGTAAGTATAGTGAAAACGCATTGAAAACTGAAAGAAGGGGGAGAGGTGTAACATTGGGAAGATGGAAGGGAGGTTAAGGAAAGGGATCACGAAGGAAAGAATAAAATAAAGTGGAAGGGAAATGGGTACCGAGTGAGGACTATGAATGGGTCAGGCTTGCAGTGTCGGTGCGGGATTGTGCAAACCATAAGAAACATAGAGAAATTCGAAACACGCATTAGAATGAAGGGAAATGACCGAAACTTGGCTTCAGCTGGGATGAGACTGAAAACTAAACAAAAGTTTTCAGGCGAGATAGAGAAAGAACAAAGGCAGGAGCACTGGTCTTGTTAATTAATGTGAGAAGTCGCACAACACCAGGTTATAGTCCAACAGCTTTATTTGAAATCACAAGCTTTCGGAGCGCTGCTCCTTCGTCAGGTGAAGTGAAGAAATACATATGGGCACAGCATATATAGTCAGAGAACACTGCCAGATGACTACAGTTAATCTTTCTAACTGCCCTTTATCACACCTCGGCAGAGAGATAATCACGGCAATCAAAGGTGTGGATGGTGTCCAACCAGGTCAGTCAGGAAAACATTACATCAAAGACGATAGCAAAATACAACATGTTAATTAAAGACACATTTCAGTCTGTACAAAAGAAAGCTTCTTTATTGATGGTGGTGCTCAGGCAAAGTCTGTCTGGATTGAGTTAAGAAATAATAAGGAATCTGTTATAATTGGGAGTGCATTATGGACCACCAAAGTAAACACAAATTAAGGATGGGATCTGTAGAAACTTTAGAGAGATTTGCAGCAGTATTAATGGAGTACTTTAACTATCCGAGGGCAGACTAGGATAAGACAAACATCTGTGGTCAGAATAGGGAGGGGTTTTAAGATTTTATCCTGGGCTGTTTACTTAATCAGTAGGTTTTATATCCATCTAGGAAGGATGGTGTGCTAGATCTGATTCACGACAATAAGTGACCTGAGGTTAGCAGAACACTTGCGAAATAGTAATCAGAACCTAAGTAGAGTCACATTGAAATAGATACAGAAAACCAAGATTCATAGATGAAGGCATTGGATCAGAAATTAGCGAGGTAGAAATTCATCTGGACCTGTAGACCTAATGCCTGACCGGGCGCCTAACAACTGGACCCTGATGAATTTAGCAGTGGCTTGGACGCCTGGGCAGATTGGGTGCGGGCCATCCCACTGCTAAATTTGTCAGCGTTGTGCCCGTTTTATATCTGCAACGCATGTCAATTTCCACTCCAGTTAATTTCAGTGAGCCAAAAGGAGTCCCAGCCCAGACTAATTGGTTAAAACAATGCCAAATGAAACAGCAGGCCAGTAGTGGGAAATATAAAAATACAAGATGGATCAATACATTCCAGCTAGGAGTAAAGGGCGTATGGCAAAGGCAGAGGTCCCATGGATAAAAAGAGGGATTAGAACCAGTGAGGTTTAAAAAAGAGGAATATGATAAATGTAGGAGGATAATATAGAAGAAACATAAATATGACAGATATGAAAACTATAGAAGCAAAGCAAACTGGAAGATTGGAGAGGCAAAGAAGCATTTGAAAGAAGACTGGTGGACAACATAAAGGGAAATAGCTAGGGCTTTAAAAAGCATGCAAGAAGTAAAAAGGTAGTTAAAGAAAAGTTGAGACCACTTAGAGATAAGGACATGCACTTAAGGGTTTGAGGGAATGGTGGAGATGCTTAGTTAGTATTTTGCATCGGTTAAGGAATGAGAACAAGGAAACATCGAAAGAATCATCCTCAGTCAGTGTAACACACTCAGGGGGAAAAATTCATTATAGCCCAGGAATGGGTGTTAATTTTTGAAAGTCTGAGAATTAGCGCCAGGCGTTAATGATTCAGACTGCATGCAAAATTAAGTCTCATTGTACAAAGAAAGGATTAGAGTGCTAAATCAAGCGCTAATGGCCTAGCTCAGTGGTGTTAAACTCGAAGCGCTGACCAATATCAGGTGCAGTCTAATCACAGGTAATCATTGCTACAGACTCTTAAAGGGGGGTTCATTGATGCTGCAGAACCTCATTCTCAGCATTGCTGGCTGTGCAGCTGCCTCAGCAAGCACAAGCAGGCCAAGTAGAAGGAGCCGGACAACTCAAGAAGCTGAACTGATGCCACATCTACACCCCAGGAAGAGAGCCCGCAGATTCAGCAATGAGGCATTGGAGGCTTGGTCTTTGTTGTGGAGAGACAGAGGGCAGCGCTCTACCTGGAAATTGGCAAGTCTTCCACACCATGTGGAGGGAGGTAGCCCAGCACATCTCGGGCAGCACTTTCATCACCAGGATCCACACACCATGCGGGAAGAAATTTAACAACCTCTCTTGGGTGGTCAGGGTGAGTCAATCCTTCAACAAATGCTACATACCACCATCTGTACCACAATCTTCACACAGTGCCCAAAGCACCACACCCCCAGCACTCACCCACCAACAATCTCTACCTACCAAACTCACACTCACATCTCCCACCTTGCACACAATGACAGCTATTCAACTATGGCAGGCACATCACCCAAACACATTGCTCCACACTCACTCACACACTTTCCTTTCTCTTGCAGGCCAAGGTGGCACACAACAGGAGGGAGCAGGAGCGCACAGGTGGTGGACAAGCCGTCACCCAATCACTGTCAGAGCTGGAGACTCGAGTGCAGCACATTATTGGGTGCCAGGTGGTGGGTGCTGTGGCCTCCGGCGACATTGACCCCCTTGGGGACAAGAACGGTATGTTCATCCCTACTCCTTCTTCTCACATTCCACTTCCCCCTCACCCCACAAGCGTTTCTCACTTTCCAGCCAATCATGCTGCATGCATGCATTTCTCCCTTCCTGCCCCCTCCACTCACCTTAACCTGACTCTTGTGCCTTTATGCTTTCAAATAATGAGCAAGTGCCTGAGCAGCCTGCCCGTGAGCGCCTTATTGAGAGTGAGGCGGGAGAAGAGGATGAGGAAAAACACACCGCATCACTGCATCTCTCACCTGCAGGCACCAGCTCGGATACTGGCACTACGCATTCTTTAGAGGCTAGTATAGTAGCGGAATCTGCACAAGGTGATGCACTGGGGATGAGCGGACTGCAGCGAGGCCAGGGGGAAAGGGTAGCTCAGGGGCCAGCTCCCCGGAGGGCAAGTTCATGCATGTGTTATTCTGCACAGGACTCAGATGAGGACCTCGATGGGTAAGGCCTCCTGTTGATGGCCCTCCTCCTCCCTCTGGGCACATGTTCCAGTCTTTCTCGCTGCCTCCGCTCCCTTCACCATAGATCCTGGAGGGCGAGGTTGACTGCCAGTACAGCCCCCATTAATGTAACCAAGTGTAGCACTTTGATATGTTATGAGAATAAATGTAACTAATTGTTAGTAGCCACAACACTCCTGATACTAAACAACCTTTAAATTACTGAATGAATCAGTTTCACAATGCCAAACTGACAAGGAAACAGTGAAACAGCACTAACCTGATAGCTACAACTCATTACTGAGGATGCCTTTAAGTAGCACCCCTGGAGCTGGCATCTGCCTGCTTGATGCCTCCTCTCACTGTCGCTGTCAAGGCAAGGCACTAAGGCAGGGACGACAATGCATTTTGCAGATCGAGCATCCAGTGAGCGTTGCACGCTCACTGACGTCATGATCTGCCTGGCGCTGAGGTCTCTGGTGGTAACTCGTAGTGGTAGCGCTAT
Organism: Squalus acanthias; assembly: GCA_030390025.1. Lineage (NCBI taxonomy): Eukaryota > Metazoa > Chordata > Chondrichthyes > Squaliformes > Squalidae > Squalus > Squalus acanthias. The sequence continues at coordinate 100,840,235 of CM059429.1, forward strand.
GGGGGGGGGGGGTCCGGATTTGGCATGCGCCACTGGAGTTGGCTCGCCCCGGCGCTACTGCATCAGCGTCCCGTTAGCGCCCCTGCCAGGCGCTAACCGGAGGCGCTAACCAACAAAATATTTCCCTCTCAGTTAACTAATAAATATGGTTGCCCGGAACTTCCACAGGAGGTCTCTCAATCTCCCACTGTAACTTTGGCTGACAATCAACGAAAACGCCAGAGAAATGGCTTGAACAGCAATTTATGCTGTTTCCCTGGGGTTTCTGCCAAGTGGGAGATCAGGAGAAATACCCCCATATATCATTTACCAGAATCAAAATGTCAATTAAAAAGAATTTAAAATCATAAATGTGCATAGTATGATATATGAAGGCTCCACAAGCTCTTTGAACTCTGAAAGATATGGGGCTGATTTTGCTCTCACTAGTGCTGGGGAACACTTATTCCCTGGGCACTACTAATGGATTAGGGGCCAAGCCCTGGCATCATGGGTCTCTGTCCTCTTTCCATTGACACCACGTTTCCATGTAAATGAGGTGAGAGGGCATTCCCACCCCACCAATTCACTCTGGTGGGGTGCCCATTTGGAGGGGCACCCAGAAGAAACAGGCCTTGGGGACTTGCCCTAAGCCCTCCTCCAATCAGAGGATTGGAAAGGGGCAGCCAGCAGCCTTGCTGGTAAGACCCTACTCTTACTTTCTGAGTTGTCATGCCAGGGATCTCTCAGGCCTGCAGCAATGGCTGACATTCCTGCCCCATTTCCAAGCACTACGCTCAGCCAGGAGGTCGTTTTATATCAGAGAGTGTGCTTACCAGGGCAATGATGCAGCCTGTCAAATTCGGATGGATGGAGGTCTAGACAGTGCAATGCACTTCAGGTGCGCTGCGCCTGTCCAGCACCGGGGCAGAGGAAGGCCAGGACAATGAGATCCAGTATGTATCTCACTGTCACAGCTAAAGGTGAAAGGTTCTGAGTTAGGTATAATCTTTTTTACCCCTGTGTGACCAGACATGGTTGTAAGCTGTTGTCAGTCAGTCAGGACTCAACAAATGTTAATGTTATACTCAACTTTGAAAAGTAAACAACCCTCCATATCTTTTAATAGGTTTGTAGTCTCACTGTTTTTAATCAAATATAAATCTCACTCCTACCATTTCCCTGATCTTGACAGGACTGGTTACTCTCTGTCCATCATCTCTGCTCCTATTTAATCATCAACATCAGTTTATCCCCTCGATAATATGAAAATCCGACTATCACCAAAGTTCAAAAATAACTTCAAAAATGAACACTGGATCCTTTTTGAAAAGGAGCAAGTCTGGAATCATCTGTTTATTTTGGTTCTGTGTCTCTAAATCCTGAATTGCCAACTCACTAGCTTAAAAATTCATTACTGGATTTTCAATAAATTCAATAATCTTCTTCTCGTGGATTTGGGCTCCTTTAAAAAATGGCTTTATGAAGAGTCGTTAAAGCATTCAACCATGGCTCCGCTAACACTCTGTCCTTGAATTCTAGCATGACACATTCATTACTGAGGTACTGAGCCAGTCTGACTTAAAGACATATATGGCACTCCAGTTTTAAGAGCAAGTTTATTTTGTAATGAACCTAATTATTACGTACATTAAGGCCCTGAATTTCCTCGGACTGTCTGCCACTGCGAACTCGTAACCTTGTCAGAAGAGTTGCAGAAACCCCGTTACGTGTGTAAACGGGGCTTTGGCCGCATTTCCGACGTAGTTACGTCGTTGCAGCGGCAAAAGATCTGAGTAAATTCAGAGCCTAGGTGCAATTAGAATAATTTACCATCTGGCCTCTATTAATGTACAAGTATATCCTCCAAACTTTGTAAAGATAGTGGACCGGATATTCTGATCCCTACGGGTGTGTACGAGCTGTGTACACACCCGTAGGGACATTGGAAATGCCGGTTTCAGGCATGCGAAGCGCATGCACGGAAAACCGGTATTTCCGATCTGTCAAGAATCCTCTTGACAGATCAGACGCCTGCCCTGGAGAAGGGCCTCTGCGGGTGGATAGTTCTGCTTTCTGCAGAACCTCCGCCCGCAGAAAACCCTTAGAAATCTTACGCCTGGTAAAAGCAGGCTTAAACCTGCATAAGATTTGAAAAAAGTAAAAAAAATAAAAAAATTTTGTCACTCATTTAAAAATCCTTTAAAAAAGGTAAGTTTATTTTTAGCCCCATAAAAAACTTTAATTATTTTTTCAAAAAATAAAATTTTTGTTTAAAATATTTAATTTATTGTAATTTCAACTAATTAAAAAAATGTGATGTTTTTTAAAATTTATTTAATGTTTTAGTGTGTTTTTGGGTGATCTCCATTCATATATTTGACAAGTCTATCTGTCAAGTGTATGAAGGGAGATTCCCTTTTGATTGGCTCCCCATGGCCCACGTGATCCCAGGGACGCTTGCGAACTGCATGCGCCTCAAGCCCAGGAGTGGAAGTGTCCGGACCTCAGGAGCCCTCAGGTAAGTCCGTAGATTTTTCCCAGGCACGCAGGAAGCCTCCGATCAGAAAATACGGCCCAGTGATTATGTGGTCAGAGTGGAAAGGTCTGTGCTGAAGGTGCGGATACTTGCACCACCGCATCCCCTGTTGCTGTTACATTTGCCTTAGTGGCAGGCTGACCATTTGTCACGAACTTGATGAGAGATTTCCTTTCATTATCCTCTCAGTCCTTTTGAAGGTAGATATAGTGGAAACCAGAGATGCCCAGGTAAACATTTGTAGTTACTATGATAAAAAAAAATCACAGTAAAAGATTTAAAAAGCTGTCAAATCTAAACTTGCTACAACTTGACAAAACAGCAGAAAGGGCTGGGTACTGTCAGCAGAAATATGAAAATGATGATATTGTCCACAGAAGTATGATTGCTGGTGAACTTTCAAATCACTAGCACCTTCCAGTCAGAATCTGGAACTTGAAAGGATGTTTCTCCACTTGAACCACTCCATTCACACATCATCTTTGTTGCACGGCAACACTTCAAAAGGCATTTCTCAAGTTCACCTGGAAAGCAATTTCTAAGATTGAGGAAGCCCATTCTGTAAGAGGAAGGTTTGATGAAGTCTATTTTTGACTGAGGATAGGGAGCCTGAAATGCAGACATGTTAAAAGTTGTACTGTCACCTGAGCCTTGATGGCTAGCTCGCATCAAAGAGCCCCCTGTAATGAGGGGGTTTCTTGAAGGTTCGCTTTGGTTGGTCTGGACAAACAAAAAAGTTGGGTTACAGTCAGAAGATCATAGCAGTGACCAAGGAAAGAAACCCAATTGCCTTTCCTTGCTTTGATATCAGGAGGTTCTTCTTCATGCAGAAAGTGATCGACACTTGGAATGAACTTCCAGCCAGAGTGGTAGAGGTGAAAAGCTCCTCTCTCCCTCCCAACTGTTGGCATTTTCTGCTGCTTTTTGTTATAGTTTTTGAGAACCTGTATGGATGATATTGTTATTGTTTTGTCTACTTTCGTAAATTGTTCTGAGCAGATTTGATTATCGGCAGATTAAGGCTATATATGTAACTTGCTTGTACCAAATCCTTAAACCACAATTATAGATTTTGTATTGTACATAAAATCATCGAAATGACAGTGCAGGAGTAGGCCATTCGGCCCATTGTGCCTGTACCAGTGTTAGCTCGTCAGTGCTTCAAGCTATCTAATTCTATCCCATTTCCCTTTTATATTTTTACATCATCATTCTTTCATATGTAATTTGGCAACCTATTTTCCAAAAGAGAAATTGTGCGTTGTCAAGCAATGGAGATGATGTATGTCCTTAACATTGCCGCCTTGAAGACAGGACCTGATTAGTAAGTTGCAGTTATGACCTAGATATTTGAAATATAAACCGGTAACATTGAGAGTCAGTGGAGGCCGTTGTAACGCCTGGGGGGTTTAGAGGACTTTGCAAAAAAAAACCACATTTTATTGGAGAAAAAAAGACAATTCAAATGACATTTACTATGGAGGCATTCCAGAGTAATTTCACAAAGCAGAGAGCGGTGGCACCACACTTTAGAAGGAATAGTAATCCTAACTCTGACACTGTCTCTCAGGGATCTTCTGACCACTGTTTCATATCTGACTCTTGCAGATTACCGTGCAACCTGACCCACCGTGTGTGGGGCAGTCCGAGAAATCTTTGCTGCTTTCTCCTCATTCAGTTGCTGTTTTTACCCTTCTGCCCCTTCTATCTGTACCAGTGAGGTAACTATTAGCAGCTAGTTATTCTAGATCGCATATTAATAAAGATGCATGACTATCCCCCTCACACCACTGCAGTATTTTCACTCAATCATGTGATGTGCCAACCTGCTCTCATTAAAACTCTGCCTGATGCACCTGGTATCTTGAGCCAGCTTTATCTCAGCTCATAACCCCTCTAAACTACCAGTAGAGCTGCCAAGTGCAACTTTATTGAAAATAAATGTTAACTGCTGTTTTTCCTGACCTTCGACAGCTGCTCTTCCTGGTGCCTGCCAAGGCGCTGTCTTGGAACCTCCGTGAATCCGCAAACAGCGACTCCCCATGATCTTCGCAGATAGAACGCAACTTTATACAGCAAATTTTATTTGGCAGAGTTGTTATCAACGTACAATGAATTCCTGGTGTATAATGCGAAAGCCATTGGAACATAAGGAGAGAAGGCCCTCAAGCTGCAGTCGCCGGAGGACAGGATATCCCGCACTGCTGCAGGGATTTAAAGGGCTGCACATTCAGTTTAAAGAGAAAGGCATTATTTGGTGGATAAAACTTTTGGCCACATTACAATTCATTGTCACAATGGAGCAGAGCTCCCCATAAGCCCATCACCCCCTCTCCGATTTGGCAGTGTCTCAGTAGAGGTGCTGCTGGAAGAAGTGTGGCAGAGGAGGTTGCCCTGTTCGACACTGCAGGGTGAGTGTGCGTAACAGGTTGTTTATTCCCCCAGTACATGTGGCTGCTAATGCAGAAGAACTCAGCAAATCAGACTAAGTAGGACCTATCAAGTGGACTGGCAAAGTATGCATGCCTCAAAGTTTATCTCTTCCATTCAGACTACCTTACAACCCTTTGAATTATGCATTCTACAGTACGGCACACTTTACAACTGTAATTTACACCTGCTAAAGTTGGCACACTGACATCCTTAAAGAGCTTCAGCGAAATAACATTTTTGAAATAGAATCTGGCAGCATGATACATGTACATGTGCTGACATTGGACTGTCAATGTATGTGCTCCTAACAAGTCCAGCTTCTCAACGCTGCTTTACTGCTCGCAGGACAAGGTAGTGTAGAACAGAAGGGAGCAGAGGCGGATGGGAGACGATGCCTTGAGTTCCTTCAAAGAGGCCATATTGGACATTATCGGCCCATGGGCGTAAAGGAGTGGTGGAATGTGAAGCTGGGAGCACACCTCCCCCAAGCTCAGGGTTTACATTCTCCTATTTTCTCACCATAATCACTCCAAGCATACACTCAAGTACAGTGCCATACAACACAATGGGGTGCATTTCCTCTGCTAGCCTCCCTGAAATCAGGCAAGCAGCAGAAAAGGGGGTAAAAGAGGTGAGACCTACCCCTGCTTCTCCACCCTGCTGCAATGACCTCATTCTCTCCCCCACTTCATAGAATCATAGAATGATACAGCACAGAAGAAGACCATTTGGCCCATCGTGCCTGTGCCGGCCCTTTGGTAGAGCTATTCAATTAGTCCTGCTCCCCAGCTCTTTCCCCATAGCCCTGTACATTGTTTCCCTTCAAATATTATCCAATTCTCTTTTGAATGTTACTATTGAATCTGCTTTCACCACCCTTTCAGGCAGTGCATTCCAGATCACAACAACTCACTGTGTATAAAAAACATTTCTCATGTCGCCTCTGGTTCTTTTGCCAATCACCTTAATTCTGTGTCCTCTGGTTACTGACCATTCTGCCAATGGAAACAGTTTCTCCTTATTTACTCTATCAAAATCATTCATGATTCTGAACACCTCTATCAAACCTCCTCTTAACCTTCTCTGCTCCAAGGAGAACAAGCCCAGTTTCTCCAGTCTCTCCACATAACTGAAGTCCTCCTCCCAGGAACCATTCTAGTAAATCTCCTCTGCATCCTCTCCAAGGTCTTGACATCATTCCTAAACTGTGATGCCCAGAATTGAACACAATACTCCAGCTGAGGCCTAACCAGTGTTTCATTAAGTTTTAGCATAACTTCCTTGCTTTTGTACTCTATTCCTCTAATAATAAAGCCAAGGATCCTGTATGCTTTTTTAACAGCCTTCACAACTTGTCCTGCCACCTTCAAAGATTTGTGTACATACACTCCCAGATCTCTCTGTTCCTGCACCCCCTTTAAAAATTGTACCATTTAGTTTATATTGCCTCTCCTCATTCTTCCTACCAAAATGTATCACATCACACTTATTTGCATTAATTTTCATCTGCCATGTGTCTGCCCATTTCACCAGTCTGTCTATGTCCTCCTGAAGTCTGTTACTATCCTCCTCATTATTTACTACATTTCTGATTTTCATGTCATCTGCAAACTTTGAAATGATGCCCTGTATACCCAGGTCCAGGTCATTAACATATATCAGGAAGAGAAATGGTCCTAATACTGACCCCTGAGGAACTCCACCGTATACTTCGCTCCAGCCTGAAAAACAACTGCTTACCACTTCTCTCTGCTGCGATTGTCGCTTTAATTCAATGGGCTTTAATTTTGCTAACAAGCTGGGACTGCCGCAGGCCACTCCTTCCCTGCCCGACACATGCAACTGCTGTCAGGGATTGCTCGGGCTATTGGCAAAATTTCCCTCTCATTCACCCCATTCCCACAGTTCCTGGGACCACCCAGGGTAGCAGTGGGACAGGCTCCAGCTGCTGCAAATGGAGGGAGAAGACCTAGTGGAGAGAGTAGAGGAAGTCTCCTCTCCCTCGAATTTGCAGTTGGCAGGTGACTTGCTGAAGGCCATATTATCAGCTGAGGCCTTTGGTCAATGGCTTCTTGCAGTCATCAGGACTCTGTGGCCTCTCCATAATTTTTCTTCTGGCCTCTTCTGGTGCTGCTGTGGCCATTCTGTCTGGATCTTCCTGGGCAGGCTCCTGCTTGCTGGCAGGAATCCTGCCGCGAGTTTACCGGGAATACATGATGACCCCTGACCCAGGAAATGGGGCCAGGGTCATGGTGGAGTCAGGGTAATGGGTGGAAGTCCCGCCCTGACTCTGGATGGGCAGGATAAGGCAGATCCAGCCCAATATATTTTTAAGTAAAGAAAGAAAGACTTGCATTTATATAGCGCCTTTCACAATCTCAGGATGTCCCAAAGCGCTTTACTGCTAATGAAGTACTTCCTAAAGTGTAGTCACTGTTGTAATGTAGGAAATGCGGTGGGCAATTGCGCACAGCAAGGTCCCACAAACAGCAATGCGATAATGACCAGATAGTCTGTTTTAGTGGTGTTGGGTGAGGGATAAATATTGGCCAGGACACCAGGGAGAACTCCCCTGTTCTTCTTCAAATAATACCATGGGATTTTTTTACGCCCACCTGAAAGAGCAGACGGGACTCAGTTTAACGTCTCAACTGAAAGATGGCACCTCTGACAATGTTTGACGGAGGTGTCATGTAACCAGTTTTGGGCAACACGGTGGCATAGTGGTTAGCACTGGTGCCTCACAGCGCCAGAGACCCGGGTTCGAATCTGACCTCGGGTGACTGTCTGTGTGGAGTTTGCACATTCTCCCTGTGTCTGCGTGGGTTTCCTCCGGGTGCTCCGGTTTCCTCCCACAGTCCAAAAATGTGTGGGTTAGGTTGATTTGGCTATGATAAATTGACCCTTAGTGTTAGGGGGGATTAAATATGTGGGGTTATGGGGATAGGATGGGATATGTTAGGGGGAATTAAATACGTGGGGTTACGGGGGTAGGGTGGGATATGTGTACTGTGGGGATTAAAGCAGGGACAGGGTACTGAATTTGGATGATCAGCCATGATCGTATTGAATGGCGGAGCAGGCTCGACGGGCCGAATGGCCTACTCCTGCTCCTAGATTCTATGTTTCTATGTTTCTATGTAACATATGTGAAAAATAAGGACCGGAAAAGACCAGCTGGTCCATCAAGTCCGTCCTAGCTCAAGATGGTGCAGCCTACAACCCGCCCTTTCCCCCCCAACCCCCCGCCAGTAATGTAAAGGTCCGAAGCTTAGTCAAGTATTTCTCAAGAATTCCCAGATTATTTCCTCAGAGGCCTTGGCCTCCAATCTTCAAGAGCTGTTTTGCATAGTTTCAACATGGCAGGAGAATGGAGGGAACAAGCCTTTATACAGGGCTCACTCCTCTCACAGCTGTCTTGAGGTGTGAGCTACCACCTGAACAGAAAATGTTAATGGAGAAGTTTCCTTTAGGGATTGGGTGGGTGTGGTTGGGCCCCAAACACCTGAATCCTGACAATGGTATCGATACTAATCGTGCTCGCTCTCCTGAAGAAGAAGATGCCCTTTGGCCTCCCTTTTCTCCTGCAACTCTTGACAAAGAGGATCCTTCTATTGCCCCTTTTCTGTTCGATCATTATGACTGACATCCTAACTCATCTTTTGGGTCCATTGCTCTCTGGACTCCAGTAAGATCTCTAGCTCTGATGGTATCCCTCTCATCGTCTTCAAGGTGTGTTTCTCAAACAGATCCCTTTCGTCAGTCCCTCCAACGACCAGCCCACCTCTCTTTCTTGTTGGAAATTTGCTCATATTCACCCTATTCAGGGCAGGTACAATTTTGTTGGTGCAACATCCAGACACTGCAGTGCACATTAGTTTTAGTTTTACATTTTCCTAGCCCGCCATCCCTCGTAGATGGCTCATGCATCGTGCATATCACAGAATCACAGAATCACAGAATCCCACAGTGCAGATGGAGGCCATTTCGGCCCATCGAGCCTGCACCGACACATATCCCACCCCATCTCCGTAACCCCACGTATTTAATCCCCCTAACACTAAGGGTCAATTTAACATAGCCAAATCAACCTAACCCGCACATCTTTGGACTGTGGGAGGAAACCGGAGCACCCGGAGGAAACCCACGCAGAAACGGGGAGAATGTGCAAACTCCACACAGACAGTCACCTGAGGCCGGATTCGAACGCGGGTCCCTGGCGCTGTGAGGCAACAGTGCTAACCACTATGCCACCGTGTTGCCTTGACAACGAATATTACGACAAAAGAACTTTCCTCCAGCCCAAACCTCCCCAAGTTAAACTAAAGAGTTAAATTAAGAATTATTTTTCTATCATTAAAAACCCACGACCCCGGAGTCCCAATTGAATAAAAAATGGTAACTACAGGTCATATTTTAGCAGATTTTACAGCCTTGAACGAATCACATACATCAATCCTTCATTTGTGTTCACTAATACCTTTTAGTGATGAGATGGCTATCAAGAACATAACTACACTGAACCATTTTTCTCTCTGTGCCCTTTCTTCTCATCCCCAGCCTGGAGTTTCCTCCTTGGACACCACCCGGAAGTTGTGTTGAAGATTGCAAACAAACCTGTGCCCATTTTGCTGATGTCAAGCTGCACGCAAGTGTCCTCCCAATCTCATTAGAATACGCCTGAAGTTAAGATGGGCGTTAATGGGCATAAATCAGCGTAAACAATCGGGTCCCAAGGAAACGCTGAACCCACTCTAGTATATTCATTCTTTGAGTTTTAAAATGTAAGTTTGAACTTATTTAACCACCATCGGGCACAGCATGTTTCAGAAGCTGCAATCGGGAAGCTGTTCAATTTTAATGTGACTTATAGTGATGCCATAAAAAGGCAGTCAAAGAAACAGATAAGGCAGAGCAGCTCTCAATGAGGATCATTTAAAAAAAAATGATCAGAAATTGCAATTCAAAGACCAGAAAAATGACTTTGTTTCCCGTTGCACCTGAAAATCTGGTGGCAACGTTGAGAGACATTGAATAAGTGCAATTGGAGGATAGTCACACTGAGGGTCGGGGGACGCGGCCAGTTGTATGGGCGGAGACTCGTTCAGACGGAGGGTTTGATGGACGGCGTAAAAGATCGAGGAGACTCGGGCGTATTGTAGTCATTCGCGTAACTCACTTACGCCCAAAATACCGCGATTTGTTTTAAGCCACGTATGGTTTGCACCTAGATTATGGGTGCATCTGGATACAAGTGTGGAGGAAACTTCAGGCCCTCCCGTTTCACTTAGTTACATTAATTACTGTTAATTATCATGTGTTTCACTGTCCTTTTCAATCTTGTTAAATTGGCTCTCATCTGTCATTATTCCTGGTTTCTCTCCTTGTCACAGAGAGTACGATTACTTACTCACAAATGGTGTCGCTGTAGCTTTAAGTGAATACAATTAGATGGATGGATTTGTAGGCACTGACCGCAGACGTGTTACTTCCTGCTCAGTGTTGTGCGGCACTGGAATAGTTACACCATACGAGGTAAATACTTCCCTGTCTGATTAAGACACAGTCACGGCTCAATTGCACTGTAATTTTCATTAGTGCGACAGATGGGCACAGATGAAACAGTTTTGTCCCTTTGAAGGTCATAAACACTTTGGCTGCTTCTTACCTTAGTATTGGATGAAAATAATCATCTTAAAGGTATAGCGCAGAGGTAAATCAACTAAACGGGTAGAAAATATATGCGATGGAGACTGGAAATTGAAATGAGGCAGATCAAGCAGCTAAAGCAAAATACTGCGGATGCTGGAAATCTGAAATAAAAACAGAAAATGCTGGAAATACTCAGCAGGTCAGGCAGCATCTGTGGAGAGAGAAACAGAGTTAACGTTTCAGGTCGATGACCCTTCGTCAGAACTGACTGAAGGAAATCAAAGCTCTACGTACTTGTACAGCACGGGCCGATTCAACAGAAAGTATCCAAACGATGAACAGAGATTCAACATGAACAGAAAATAGAATGGCAGAAACATTGAGAAGTAAACTTGTAGTCGACAGTTTGGCCATCTGCTTGGGGCACTGGAATTCATCTAATGTTCAAATTCACATAAAAAAAACCGAACTTTCAAAGAATGCTCATGCTAGCCTATCCTGAAAAAAGTGATTCCTTTTACCCTTCCAACTATTGCCTTCTTGCCCTTGTTTATCAATATACTTTCTAAAGTTCCAGCATCTGCTGTTAGCTCAAATTATCTATCAAAGTCCTGACCTCTCCCTGCACTGTAGTTGCTGACTCACCCTCAGACTCTTTTTCCATGAACTCAGTAATACCTGGCCCGCACTCCCGGACAGGACACGAGAACAAACCAGTCATCTGATAGATGATCCCTTTGTCACCTCTGGACTATTCTAGTCAGTGTCCCTCTAAACTTCTCTTGCTTGTTACCCTTGAGGTATAAATACACTACCTTACTTACTCCTGTTTTTCCTACACCCTTAAAAGTCTAGAGCTCCAGAGCTGGCTTAAGGCACCGGAAGACTCAAATTGATGAAGCGAGGTCCAACATGAAGAGCAGAGAATATTTAGCTGAGGGAAAACCAAGTGATACAATGGCATAGGTCCGAGGGCTTTACAGAAAACTGGAATAGATGACCATGAACAGCAGCTCCCATCTGCAACATCTTGATGACATGTTTGTGCACCTTTGTGCCCCAGAACCCACTGGACTTGGCTATAATCCTAAATGTGGGAAGATGAAGGATGTGTTTTCCATATTGAGTCTTCAATTTAAGAAAAGTAGACAAATGATTGTGAGTTGATCATTGCTCAAACCTAGAAAAGTATTTTTGAGCATGTTTTAGTTTTCTTTGGAAGCAGTAAACCAGTCCCCTGAGGTATTTTACGATCCACACCCCCAGGTCATGTGGCTTAATGATCATGTCTTTGGGAAAAAATGTACTTCTTAATTGATGAACCAGAGCTCACTCTGAGGCCAAGGCAAACAAAACTTTCACTTTACTTACTGCATGGATCAACTTCCAGCTTCCGAAGGCGTCAACATTTCTGTCTGTAAATTTTTCACATTACGTTTGGCTAGATGATTTCCATATTCTCTTTTTGTTAAATTGAGAAACAGAGATAAAGGGGCAAGTTCCTTAGTCAGGACCGACCAAGGTTGGAAAGAGAGAAAAAAAAAGAGATAGATTAGGAAGTATTGATTAAGTGATGCAAAGGTTGGATTTTAAAAGCCTGAAGATGATGGGAGGAAGGAAGGAAAGACTGAGGGAGGTAAAGAGTTCCATAATTTGGTGTCCCGGGAAAGAATGAGTTAGAGTCAGAGACTGTGCAATGAGATTGATTTAAGTACAAGAAGAAGACGAGCTGGGAGTTCTCCCATTTTCCTAGCCAACATTCCTTCCTCAACCAACACAATCACAAATAGATTAACTGGTCAGTCAGTTCATTTGCAGGATCTTGGAGTGTCCGCCGATATTTTGCACTCAAGTTCCATGGAGTGGGACTTGAACCCACAACCGTTCTGGCTCAGATAAAAGTGCGTTACCAACTGAGCCACAGCTGACACAGAAGAACAAACGAGCATAGAATCATAGAAAAGAAGGAGGCCATTCGGCCCATCAAGTCTGCACCAGCATGACAAAAATTCCAAAGGGGTAGGAGAACTACAAAATCAAACAACAGCTGAGAACTGAATTATTTTTCAGCAACTATAAAATTCAGCAATCCTATAGTCCCAGTGGGAATCCTTGCTAGAGAGGAGTGTGCACTGGAAAATCCATGCTGCAATGTTGTCACTCAATGAACAGTCTGCATTCCCATCAAACTTGGCTTTTCACTGCAAATGCAGGAACACTGAAGTTACCCAAAGACAAAAAATGGCAAAACTAACCCCACTTTCTCTCAAGAAGGAGATGAAAATAATCTAAAGGCCAAGAAGAATTATTTTAAAAAGTTTAAAAGGTATCAAAAAAAAATTTCTGAGTGGAGGGAGTTATTCAAAATCAGCTGAGAACAATCAAAATGACGGGGTAAAGAGGGCAATAGAAAGTCATATTTTAACATAGCTGCAAGGGACCCCCAGAGATATCTTGTTCGTGATGTACTTGAGGTAGGTGGGGAATTAAAGACCAGATGGGACTTTTAAAGGAAAGGTTGAGTGGAAATATGAGAGATCAGGAAATGGGAGATATGTTAAATGAATGCTTACAAATGAAGATGGGAAAAGTTCCAAGATAAGTCGCAGTGGCTCAGGAATCGATAACATATGTGAAGCTCATGAGTTATAAAGCAACCCAAAACCTTAAATGCGTACAAGCCATGGAACCCAGAAGAGATACTTTCCAGGATTCTCTTTCTCCTGTTAATTTCCTCCTGTCCTCTCTCTCCTTGCTGGGGGATGGTTCCGCATGCACTCGACACCCTCAAGTGCTTTGCCTAAGTGGCAATTATTTATTTGTGTGCCTGAACGGTGAGTGGTAGTGGGCTATTCGACTGCAGCACCATCACAGCTCAGCCCAATCCTGTCCTTGCACATATGTACTTCCAGCAGGGCCCACTGGATATAAATCAATAGATGGGACCTCTGTCTGTTCTCTCATCCCTAACCCAAGTGCACTGAGGTCATTGTGGTGCCCCTACTGCCACCGTGGCTGAGATCAACTAATACAACACACACCGAGGATCCAACCTGGGACCTTCCTGGTCTGTATCATTTAGTTAATGCTGGTCAGGACAGAAGTGAGAAAATAATGCAGAAACTATAAATTAGTTAACATAAAAATTGTAATGGGGAAATGGCAGCATTTCACAAGGTTCATGCAAAAAGTGCAGAGGCTATAAAGGAAGGAAAGAATTTGCATTGATATAGCGCCTTTCACATCCTCGGGACGTCCCCAAAGCGCTTTACAGCCAATGAAGCACCTTTTGAAGCATAGTCACTGTTGTAATGTAGGAAACGAGGCAGTCAATGTGCACATAGCAAGCTCCCACAAACTGCAATGAGATAAATGACCAGATAATCTGTTTTTTAGTGATGTTGGTTGAGGGATAAATATTGGCCAGGACACCGGGGAGAACTCCTCTGCTCTTCTTTGAAAAAATGCTGTGGGATCTTTTACATCCACTTGAGAGGTTAGACGGGGTCTTGGTTTAATGTCTCATCTGAAAGACAGCACCTCCGACAGTGCAGCACTCCCTCAGTACTGCACTGGAGTGTCAGCCTAGATTTTGTGCTCAAGTCTCTGGAGTGGAACAGCAGCCTACAGCCTTGCTAAGTAGGCCTAAATGTGTGCATTGTTGAGTTTGATGGCCCGGTTGTACTGATCACAATCTCAGGATGCCCCAAAGTGCTTTACAGCCAATAAAGTACTTTGAAGTGTAGTCACTGTTGTAATGTAGGAAACGCAGCAGTCAATTTGTGCACAGCAAGCTCCCACAAAGAGATATAAGATAATGACCAGATAATTTGCTTTAGATCGGGTGTTGTCAGCGTATATGTGGAATCTGACCCGATGTTTTTGGATGGTGTTGCCAAGGGACAGCATGTAAATGAGAAAGAGGAGAGGGCCAAGGATGGATCCTTAGGAGAGCTCCAGATATAAAGCGGGGAAGAAAAGTCATTACATAGGATTACATAGGATATACGGCACAGAAACAGGCCGTTCGGCCCAACCAGTCCGTGCAGGCAGTTATGCAGAAGGTTGTGGGTTCAAGTCCCACTCTAGGGACTTGAGCACATAAATCTAGGCTGACACTCCAGTGCAGTGCTGAGGGAGCGCTGCACTGTCGGAGGTGCCGCCTTTCGGATGAGACGTTAAACCGAGGCCCCGTCTGTTCTCTCAGGTGGACGTAAAAGCTCCCATGGTACTATTTCGAAGAAGAGTATGGGAATTATCCTCAGTGTCCTGGCCAATATTTATCCCTCAACTAACATAACAAAATCTGGTTATTATCACATTGCTGTTTGTGGGAGCTTGCTGTGCGCAAATTGGCCGCTGTGTTTCCCACATTACAACAGTGACTCCACTTCAAAAGTACTTAATTGACTGTAAAGCGCTTTGAGACGTCCGGTGGTCGTGAACGACGATATAAAAATGCAAGTCTTTCTTTCTTTCGCCACACGTGCCTCCTCCCGTCTTTCCTCATCTAAATCTATCAGCATAACCCTGTATTCCCTTCTCCCTCATATGCTTGTCCAGCCTCCCCTTAAATGCATCTATACTATTCATAGAATCATAGAATCATAGAAAGTTACAGCACGGAAGGAGGCCATTTCGGCCCATCATGTCCGCGCCGGCCAACAAAGAGCTATTCAGCCTAATCCCACTTCCCAGCTCTTGGTCCATAGCCCTGCAGGTTAGAGCATCCCAAGTGCACATCCAAGTACTTTTTAAATGTGGTTAGGGTTCCTGCCTCTACCACCCTTTCAGGCAGTGAGTTCCAGACCCCCACAACCCTCTGGGTGAAGAAATTTCCCCTCAAATCTCCTCTAAACCTTCCACCAATTATTTTAAATCTGTGCCCCCTGGTTTTTGACCCCTCAGCTAAGGGAAATAGGCCCTTTCTATCCACTTTATCTATGCCCCTCATAATTTTATACACCTCAATAAGGTCTCCCCTCAGCCTCCTCTGTTCCAAGGAAAACAGACCCAGCCTATCCGGTCTTTCCTCATAGCTAAGATTCTCTACTCCCGGCAACATCCTTGTAAATCTTCTCTGTACCCTCTCTAGTGCAATCACATCTTTCCTGTAATGTGGTGACCAGATCTGCATGCAGTACTCTAGCTGAGGCCTAACTAGTGTTTTATACAGTTGAAGCATAACCCCCCCTGCTCTTGTATTCTATGCCACGGCTAATAAAGGTAAGCATTCCGTATGCCTTCTTAACCACCTTATCTGCCTGGCCTGCTACCTTCAGGGATCTGTGGACATGCACTCCAAGGTCCCTTTGTTCCTCTACACTACTCAGTGTCCTACCATTTAATGTGTATTCCCTTTCCTTGTTAGCACTCCCCAAATGCAGTACCTCACACTTCTCCGGATTGAATTCCATTTGCCACTGTTCTGCCCACCTGACCAATTTATTGATATCTTCCTGCAGTCTACTGCTTCCTTCTTCAGTATCAACCACGCAGCTGATTTTAGTATCATCTGCAAACTTCTTAATCATACCCCCTATATTCAAGTCAGGATCGTTGATATATACCACAAAAAGCAAGGGGCCAAGTACTGAGCCCTGCGGAACCCCACTGGAAACAGCCTTCCAGTCACAAAAACACCCATCAACGATTACCCTCTGCTTCCTGTCTCCGAGCCAGTTTAGAATCCAACTTGACACTTTGCCCTGGATCCCATGGGCTTTTAACTTCGTGACCAGTCTGCCATGTGGAACCTTATCAAAAGCCTTGCTAAAGTCCATATACACTACAGGTGTTGATTATGCAGGCCTTGAGTTTCCTGGCCTTGAGGCCAGGAAACACCAAGACTGTTTCGACGAGAACGACCAGGAGATCCAGGAGCTAATAAGCTGCAAGTGCAAGTCATTCCTGATCTGAAAACAGCAACACAACTCGAGAGCGAGAAAGCAGCTCTACAGACGCCTGAAGGCCGAGGTCCAACAAAAAACTAGCGACCTAAAGAACAGGTGGTGGGTGGTGAAAGCGCAGGAGATCCAGCAGCTAGCCAACAACCACGACGTGCGTGGATTCTTTAGCACAGTCAAGACCGCCTACGGCCCAAGCACCCAAGGTCCTACCCCACTGCGGGCCAAGAACGGAGAGGTACTCATCAAGGACAGGGAGGCAGTCAGTGCCGGCTGGAAGGAGCACTTTGAAGATCTCCTTAACCGAGACTCTGTCTTTGACACGAGTGTCCTCAACTCCATTCCGCAGCATGCTACCCGCCACCACCTCAGCACAATCCTAGCCTGGCATGAGGTTGAAAAGGCCATCCGACAACTGAAGAACAATAAGGCCTCAGAGGAGATGGAATCCCTGCCGAGGCGCTAAAGCATGGCGGAGAAGCACTACTGGCGTGAATTCATGAACTCATTTCTCTTATCTGGAAGGAGGAGAGCATGCCAGGGGATCTCAGAGATGCCATAATTGTGACCATCTTCAAGAAAGGTGACAGTAATTACAGAATGTGGTAATTACAGAGGAGTTTCCCTGTGTAAGGTTTCCAAAATTAGCAGATCCCCAAAACCTATGGAAAAAGGACTTTGGAACTACCTCAGAGTGATAAAAATGCATTTGGGCCTAACATAAGGAATTTAAGACCAAAAACCAAGTTTTGGCATTTTAAAAAGACATGTCTGGACCTGTAAGGGATTGCATTGTCTGGGGAATTGGGATGACCTCACTCAAGCCCCCGCAAGCATTAACATTTGGACAATAGGCCCTGGGAGAAGGCAGCCCCACCCAAAACACAGAACCCATTAAAGACATGCATAAAGATAGGACTCCTAGGCGCAGCAAGAAACCCAAAACATGAGGACAATGCAAACTCCGATTAAACAACAGATCGACAGGATGGAGAACCACTTCACACATTTACAAAGCCAGTTAACATGTGAGTAAAGTGGTTACTGTTAACGAGGTCTTACAATGACCAGGATTTGATTTGGTTTTGACAAGGCCACTTCAATTTAGTATAATTGAAGGCCCATCAAGCAGTTACAACCGTTCAGTAAGAAGGGAGTTCAGGACAAGCAGGCAGAAGGCAGTTTCCATAGTTCTGCAAGAAGGCAGTTCCACAGCTCGGAAGAAGACAGTTTAAACAGAGGCAGAGTTACAGCAAGAAGTTCAACAAAGAAGGCCAACAACTTCACAAGCAGACCGACACGCAAGAAGAAACCAGAGCGACTGCCTCAGTGACCATCGGACACCTCGCGGCAACAAGGGCCTTACGAAACCTTTTACTCAAAAGACTCTAAACCCTAACTCTAAACTGTCAAGGATTCGTTTGGTGAGCATTATCCCTGGTTCTCCAGAGTCCATCCTGGCTAGTGAAGTGGGATTGGGAGGGGTGAAGTATTCTTCTAAGGTTATTTCCCTCGCTTGTACTGTGTGTTCCCCAACCTGTTTAAGCATTAAGTGTGTTTTAAGTTTGTTACCTTTTTCTTTTAATAAAGTCAAAATTCTTTCATCAGAACCTGTTGTCTACTGCATCTTTATTCACAACCCCTAAATAAGTCCAAGGTCTAGAACCAGGAGCGTGGGAGCGATTTGAACCGCTCGCTGAGTCAGAGGTGAGGCTGACCCCTACCACACCACCCCCCACACCTGCTGTCTGCCACAGGGAAAGTCACCGCAAGAATACTCCTCAATTGCCTTCTCCCAGTGGCTGAAGAGCTCCTCCCAGAGACGCAATGCAGATTCCGCCCACTAAGGAGCACAATGGACATGATCTTCACCACGCGTCAATTACAAGAGAAATGCAGGGAACAGCACCAACCGCTCTACATGGCCTTCTTTGACCTCACAAAGGCCTTTGACACTGTCAACCGTGAGGGATTATGGAGTGTCCTCCTTAAATTCGGCTGCCCTCAAAAGTTTGTCACCATCCTCCGCCTGCTTCACGACGACATGCAAGCCATGATCCTGACCAATGGTTCCACCACAGACCCAATTCACATACGGACCAGGGTCAAGCAAAACTGTGTCATCGCACCAACGCTCTTCTCGATCTTCCTTGCTGCAATGCTCCATCTCACCCTCAGTAAGCCCCCCGCTGGAGTGGAGCTAATTTACAGAACAAATGGAAAACTGTTCAACCTCCGTTGCCTCCAGTCCAGATCCAAGGTCGTCCCTTCCTCTGTCATCAAATTACAGTATGCAGACGATGCTTGCGTCTGCGCACACTCTGAGGCCGAACTCCAAACCAGCGTTAACACCTTCACCGAAGCATACGAGAGCATGGGCCTTACACTAAACATCCGTAAGACAAAGGTCCTCTACTAACCTGCCCCCACCACACAGTACTGCTCCCCGATTATCAAAATCCATGACAAGGCCTTGGATAACGTGAACCACTTTCCATACCTCGGGAGCCAACTGTCAACAAGGGCAGACGTCGATGACGAAGTCCAACACTGCCTTCGGTGTGCCAGTGCAGCCTTCGGTCACCAAGGAAGAGAGTGTTTGAAGACCAGGACCTCAAACCCGGCACCAAGCTCATGTTCTACAGAGCAGTAGTAATACCCGCCCTCCTGTATGCCTCAGAGTCATGGACCATGTACAGCAGGCACCTCAAAGCACTGGAGAGGTACCACCAACGCTGCCTCTGCAAGATCCTGCCAATCCATTGGCAGAATAGGCGTACCAACGTCAGTGTTCTCGCTCAGGCCAACATCCCCAGCATCGAAGCTTTGACCACGCTCGATTAGCTCCAATGGATGGGTGACATCGTCCGCATGCCCGATATGAGACTCCCAAAACAAGTGCTCTACTCGGAGCTCCAACACACCAAGAGAGCCCCAGGTGGGCAGAGGAAACGCTTCAAGGACACCCTCAAAGCCTCCTTGAAAAAGTGCAACATCCCCACCGACACCTGGGAATCCCTGGCACAAGACCGTACAAAGTGGAGGAGAAGCATCCAGGAAGGCGCTGAATACCTCGAGTCTCTTCGCCGGGAGCAAGTGGAAGCCAAGCGCAAACAGCGGAAGGAGTGCACGTCAACCCAAGCACCCCACCCACCTGCCCCTTCAACCACCGTCTACCCCACCTGTGACAGAGACTGTAGATCCCGCATTGGACTCATCAGTCACCTGAGAACTAATTTTTAATGTGGAAGCAAGTCATCTGCGGTTCCGAGGGACTGCCTAAGAAGAAGAAGATACACTACATCAAATGCACTACCCTCATCTACCCTCCTTGTTGCAAAAAATTCAATCAAGTTTGTCAGACACAACCTTCCCTTAACAAATCCTTGCTGACTATCCTTGATTAATCCGTGTCTTTCTAAATGAAGATTTATCCTGTCCTTCACTTCGACCACTCCCTGTGATAGCGAGTTCCACATTCTCACCACTCTTTGGGTAAAGAAGTTTCTTCTGAATTCCCTATTTGATTTCTTGGTGACTATCTTATATTGATGGCCTCTAGTTATGCTCTTCCCCACAAGTGGAAACACTCTCCCTGTATCTACTCTATCAAAACCTTCCATGATTTTAAAGACCTCTATTAGATCACCCCTCAGCCTTCTTTTTTCAAGAGAAAAGAGACCCAGCCTGTTCATCCTTTCATGACATGTATACCCTCGCATTGCTGGAAATGCTCTGCTTACGATCAATAGATAAGAATGGAACCAAGTGAGAGCAGTCCCACTGAGCTGGATAACAGAGCAGAGTCCTTGGAGGAGAATGATATAGTAGACCGTGTCAAAGGCTGCAGACAAGTTGAGAAGGATGAGGAGAGATGGTGCACCATGGTCACAGTCATACAGGATGTAATTTGTAATTTTGGTTAGGGCTGTTTCACTGCTGTGGCAGGGGCGCAAACCTGATTAGAGAGGTACAAACATGGAGTTGCAGAACAGATGAGCACATATTTGGGAATGACTGAAGAGTAAGGGAGGTTGGAGATGGGGCAGCAATTTGCAAGGGCACAGGAAACGAGGGTGGGCTTTTTGAGGGTGGGGGGGAGTGATGACGACAGTTTTGAAAATGAGGGGGACAGTACCTGAGGAGAGGCAGCCATTTACAATATCAGCTAGCATTTTTGGCAGAGGAGAGTGAGGCCTGGTGGTTCTTGATGTGGGCCAGCCAGATCTGGTAAAGGTTGGCTAAACCAGTTGTGTGCCAGATATGCTCAAGTCGTGCCCCTTAGACTTGAAGGAGCAAAGACTACAGCCATACTGGAGAACTGGCATCAGAGGTGGGGATGAGGGAGTGATCGAGCAAATCGACAGACGCAGACGTATCACGGCAAAAGGAGGTATCCGAAATGCGCGACGAATCGCTGCAGGTCGGTGAAGTTCTCTTTTATGGTGAGATGAACCGTGGATGGTTCAGGGATTGGGACAATTCGCTGTTGTGCTACTTGAACTTCCGCCCTGGGTTTGAAACAGAAACTGCTGTCACTCACCGGACACCGGCTACAGTTTCCATGCTGGTAGTGTTGCGCTGCAGTGGTAACACAATATGTTACACCCCCGATGTATGCTACCTGCGGAGGCACATGATCTTGTGCCATTGCCTCCATGGTGCAATTCATGGACTTGGCGCCAGCCGTTCTGAACCCGCACTGTGGTGTTAAAAAGGCATTCAAGTGCTGGGGACACAGTATTATGTGTGCTCCCCTGCCACGACAACCAGAGAGATCTGTACCTGTCATCGTTTGCTCCCAGCGGATGACGTAGGGTGGAACCGCTGCATAGCGAATGTGGGCTCCCCCCTGAATGACACCAATGTTCTCTACCCGATACACCGGGGCGGGCTTTGCTGTGTCGCCCAAAACCGGCATACGTAATACTATACCCATGATAGTATGGTTTGATCGTCCGCAGTCCACGGGGACTGGGTATGCTTCTGAAGCTAGCCTGAGCTGGCACGGGCTTAATGCGTTCTGAAAAGGGTGGAGCGCCCGCAGGTGTTTGTTACTTATCCAGGACGGGACCAAACCTTGTTTTAAATCCTCCAAATTACTGCGGCCCTCGCCCAGTAACCACGCCCCGTAAAGCACGCACACCTCATTCTGCGCAGCTTGATCGGATGCATTCCGATCTTCCCTAATCAGGGCATTTACCGTTCTTGCGTGTTTCTCTAGTTCAGCTATTATTTCCTTTAAATGGAGAGTCATGGCTTGGTCCTCGTGTAAACCCAACCCAACCACTTTATTTTCATCTGTGAGAATGTCTTTTAATTGCGTTTTTAAGCCATTAATCTGGGTCTGCAGCTCCACGCTGTCTAGAGCGTTGACCACAGATGTACCTGTGTTGAAAGCAGTGAACGCGTCGTTCACAACACCCCTTCGTTGCCTCCCCACCTGATCCAAAACTTCATGTGGTGCGGTGTACAAACTTGTTTTATCAATTTCCGCGAAATCGAATTCGTAAAATTGTCTGAACATCTTGGTCAACAGGACCTGATACAACTGTTCCGTCTTTTTGGGGCACCACTCTGGTAACCGTACCTCGGTGAGATTTAAAATCACCGAGGCCACCGCGTAATGTACCCCCTGAAATAGTATCTGGTCTGTGGGGACCAGTACCAAACCATTCCCGGGTCCCTTACTGGTTTTAGGGCACCCTTCTTCCTTAGCTAGAACCACCGGAATCGTGGGCGGGGCTTTGCGTGGGCGCGTAATGAGTTCAGTGGCATTTACCGGGATCGGGGAGAATGGGGCCCCGCACCCCCTGGTGCTCGCATCCCACCTCATCCCCTGTCCGTTATCCTGCCATTGATTAATGAAAAATATGGAGATGCCTTTGGAGCAAACGTACTTTGACCCCCACATACATACATAAATTCCCTCATCCGGTTCCCACCATTTGTCCCAACAGACTCTCACTTGTCCGTTTGTCCCCGTAATTGTCCGATGGGTATTATTACCCAGTCGTTCCCACTCGACCGAAGAGTTCCTCATGTTTTTGCTCAGCTTTCGCAGCCACCACCATCGGCTCAATGGGACATTCCCACTACAAGTCAAACAAATCCGTTTGCCGACGGTGACGCTGATCCTGGGTGCGATGATCCTGGGTGCGATGATCCTTACTTTGGGACACAGTAAAGAAGTCTCTTGGTAGGCAAACCCCGATGTGCTGGAATACTCAGTTGAGTTCGTTCCCAGCCATCCTGGCCACCTTCCCTTGTGGAAATAGGTGGTGGTCTCCTCAGCCTCTCGTCTTCCGGTCCCATCCACCGCGATGGGGGCCGTGTCCCCGGAGCATCCAAACACCACGACATCCTTGGTGCGGCCTCGATAGGCCAATCCACATCCGATTGCCGCGAGCAATACTAGAATTCGTTCCATCCTTCCTTGGTTCCTGTGATCAGATAGAATGAGGTAGCCAGCCTCGCAAGAGTCTCTGGCTTTTGTGAAGGGTGAGCGGGTCCCCTGACCTTGCCTCACGTAAACTTCAATGTTCGCTGGATAAACTTTAACTAAACCTATCTCTAAAACTCCCATCATTTTACCTCCTTAAACAAATTAAAACTATCGACTTAAACCGATTTAAAACTATAACCTCATAACCTTATCTAAAACTATGAACTTATTCTTTACCTTAAACTATAAACCTAGAAACTCATCCTAAACTTATTACTGTACAGCGCCGCCCGTTCCCAGGGCGGCCCCTTTAAATTCTGAAAAGGCTGCCGCGAGCTCTTCCCGATGGTGGGAGGGCATTGACCCCTCCCTTTGATCTGCCGCAGCCTGTTGCTGCTGTGCTGGGACTGGTCTCTCCCTGGGCTGCCGTAACCTTGAGTCTACGCCTTGGGACAGTCTGGGGACTTGACCATACCTTCCTGGGCTGGGGTATCCGACCTGACCTATGGAGAGTTACCGGGGGCAGGAATCCCAGGACCGACGGACCGGGTTCCGAGACTTCCACCGTGGCGACCTGTGGTCCTACCACCGTCACTGGCTCCGCCTCCCCTGGCTCCGCCTCCCTGACCTCGGGACTTGCAGCTTGTGGCACCGCCCTGCTCGGCCCAGCAGGCGACCCTTCACTCGCAGTCCCTACCTCCCCCGAGGGCAGGACGTTCAAGGCGGGCGGCTCGGGCTCTGAGGTTTCCACCGTCACGCCCTGTGGTCCCACAGCGGCTGGCTCCGCCTCCCCTAGCTCCTCCCTCCTGTGTTCGGGACCTGCAGCCTCGGTGTCCACCCTGTGTGCATCTCTATCTGCAGCCCCTGTCCCCCCTATACCTGAATCGGGGGCGACTCTTTCGTCCTCCGATTCCCACTCTTCACTACCTTCACTATCCTCATCTTCGTCGAGTTCCTGGAACTCTCCCTCATCTGACTCCCAAACCCACAAAAATGTTTCACAATTTTCCAGGATGTCTCCTTCCCTGATGCAAGCTGCTTTGCCTGCCTGTGTGCCCTGTGGTCCTACCTGGGGCTGCGAGTCCCCACTCGCAGGTTTTGCCCCTGTGGTTTTCCCTTGTGCACCTGGCTTGTACAGTTTGCACTGGTTTACGTGGAACCACTTAGTGCGCCGAGGTACCTTTACGGCGTATACCATGGGACTCGCCTTATCTACAATGTTGTAGGGTCCCATATACAGTGGTTCCAGACTCCCTACTCTGGCGTAGTTTCTGACCATAACCTGGTCTCCTACTTCCCACTCCCGCGTTTTGCGGGGTTCCAGCAACAGGCGATTGCCCTGATGCTGCCTTCCCATGTTCCCAGCCGCCTGCTCATACACCTGCTTCAGGCGCTCCAAGAGGGTCTGGGCGAACTTGTCCCTGCTTATCTCTTGGAGCTGACCCTCAGTGAGCACCGGCGCTAGCACATGGGTGGGGGTTCGCATGATCCTCCCAGTCATCACTTCGTGCGGGGAATACCCCGTACTTTTTGACTGACTGGCCCGGACCCCCATGAGGACTAAAGGCAGAACCTCCGCCCATTTTTGGGGTGAGTTCCTAGTCTCTTTCCTCAATTTTTCCTTCAGGGTCCGGTTCATGCGTTCAACAATCCCGGATGACTGGGGATTGTGTGCTACGTGCCATTTCCCTTCAATGCCCAAAAGCATGAGGGTGTTCTGCATCACCTGGCCGGTGAAATGACTCCCTTGGTCTGACTCCACAAAACGGGGAAGTCCCCACCGCGAGAACACTTCCCGGACCAAGATTTTTGCAGTACCCAGTGCCGTAGCTGTTCGACAGGGGAAGGCTTCCACCCATTTGGAAAACACATCCACCAAGACGAGGCAGTATTTATAGCCTCCCTGGGTGGTGGGCAGGGGCCCTATATAGTCGATCTGTATCGACTGCCATGGTCCCTCTACCCTCCTGACGTGCCCCATGGGCACTTTCCTTTTCTGGGGGTCTGGGTTGTTTGCAGCGCACACGAGACAGCTTGCACAGAACTCGCGGACCTGTTCCCTGAGCCCCGGCCACCATCCCGCTTGCTCTACCCGTTGCCAGGTAACCTCGGGCCCGGGGTGCCCTGCCCCTGGTCCCTCGTGAGCCAACTGGAGGAATTCCCTCCTGTGCTGCTGCGGCACAACCCACTGCTCCTCGCGGAACAGCATGCCTTCCTTAACTGAGAGGGTCGCCGTACTGTACGGACCCTCTACCTGCTTCCCCTCAGCAAGGGTTTTGAGGACTGCTTTTAGGGCGGGATCCTGGTTCTGGACGGTCTTAAGGTCTAGGGGCAATGCTACCCTGGTGTTCCCGGGATTCCCGTCCCTGCCTTGGATCGCTGCCATGGGTCTGGGCCCATAGGGGTCCCAGAAAATGCCGTTGCGGGCACCTTCCCTGGCTAGCGCATCCGCCTGCTGGTTGCCCTCCCCACGGGGCTCTGTGGAGGAGTGAGCTTTCACCTTATGGATGAAAACCTCTCCTTCCTCCCCTACTGCTGCTAGGATCTTTTCCAGTAACGGCTTCACCGTTAAAGGTCGCCCGTCCGCGGAGGTGTATCCACGGCGGGACCAAATGGCCAGGTATTCCGTACACGAATTGCATGTGAACATACTGTCCGAGCAAATCGTGTATGGGGTTGGGAAAATGTCTGGGTGGGTAACGACGTACACCACTGCAGACAGCTCAGCCTGCTGCGCGCTCATGGTGCTAGGGAGCTTGATCGCCAGGGCAAGGTTTGCCGCAGGGTCATAAACTCCACACCCTGTGAGTCGTTCGCCAGCAGATACTGTGCTGGAACCATCAACATAAATCTCGCGCCCAGTGGGATGTATCCCGGCCCGCAAACCTATGTTGACTTCCCACACCCCTTCCACCGAACACCGGTGGGCTGTACCGGGGTATACCAAATTGGCCGCAAGCCTGGGCTCGCAAAGACCTTTAACTCTAAGATCCATCTGGGAAAGAAGAAGGGTCCAGCGCGCAATACGCGCGCTGCTTACGGTCCCATCTTTAATCCTCCCATCTAGAAGCATCTTAGTTGGTGTGTGATGGGTGAGGAGAGTGATGGGAGAGAGCCCTGTGAAGATCGCTGATCTTTTCACAGCCCAATGCGTGGCTAAAAGGTGCCGTTCGCAATTGGAGAAACTCCTCTCCACATCCGTTAACACCCTGGACGAATAGACAACCAGCCTCAGCTTGCCGTGACGCTCTTGGAGCAGCACAGCGCTCAAGCTGTCCCCGCTGGCAGCTACCTCCAGGAAAAACTCCTTCCCCCCATCTATGGCCCCTAAAGCTGGCGCGGTCTGCAGATCCCTTTTTAACTTCTCGAAGGCTGCTTGGCAGCCCTCGTCCCAAGACCACTCCACTCCCTTATGGAGGAGTCGGAGCAGCGGCGCCGCTGTGGCCGCATAGTCTTCGATAAAATCCCTGCAGTAACTGGTCAGTCCCAAGAAGGACCTCACACCCCTTATGGTGTTGGGAATCGGTAACTCTTGCACCGACTCCCTCCTAGCCTTATCTATGGCTTTTTCCCCAGCGCGAATGGTCAGCCCCAGGAACTTTACTTCCTGCTGACCGATACGTGCTTTCTTAGGGTTCACTTTAAAACCCTTTCTCGCTAGCAGCTCCAATAACTCGGCCAGCAGTGGTCCATGCTCCTCCCTTGAATCCGTAAATAGGAGCAAATCATCCACGTACTGCACCATCTGATTGGGCTGACTAAACTCCTTTAAACTTCCTGCCATACACTGATGGAAAATACTGGGGCTGCTGTGGAAACCCTGTGGCAGACAGTTCCATGTGTACTGTTGTCCTTTGAAAGTAAAGGCAAACTTGTACTGGTCCTCTCGCCGCAGCGGGATGGACCAAAACCCGTTCGAGATATCCAGCACCGTGAACGTGGTCGCGGACGCTGGGATACTCCCTATTAGGTCAGCAACTGCTGCTACCGTGGGCGCGCAGGCGGGAATGTTACTGTTAAGGACTCTGTAGTCCACCGTGGCCCTCCACGAATTATCCGGCTTCCTAACCGGCCATAATGGGGAGTTCACGTGTGTGGCTATTGGCCTTAACACGCCCTGCTGCACCAAGGAGGACATTGCTGTCTCCATATCGTGTTCTGCTTCTTTGGGGAAGTTATACTGTTTTTGGGGCCGGATCATGGGGTCCCCATCTACGCTGACCTCAAACCCGGTAACCCTCCCACAATCGTGCTTGTGGGTTGCAAACGCGTGCATATTATCTGACACGTACGTTTGCATGTCCGTTGGGACATCCGCGACCATAAGCCCGAGGTCGTAGCCTCCGGATGGCCTCATGGTACACAGTACCCCTGTTTCTTCCTCCCCCGGAATTACCACTACCTCGCCTTCTTCACTCTTAGCCCCCCAGAGACAGTGATTTCTGAGGTCCACGAGGATCCCGTGTCCTGATAGGAGATCGGACCCGAGGAAGCCTCTCCCACCCCCCTCCTGCCATTCCATCAGTATGCACTTCCACTTGATGTGGAGTGCTCCTAAACGAATGGATAGCGGAAGGGAGAACACGCCAGCCTGTTCTTTTCCCGTGAACCCCGCTAATGTGAATGGGACCTTGGTAGATAGCGGTGAGTCAAAAGGGCTATCTGTATGAATCACGGTGCAAGAAGCTCCCGTGTCCAACAAATAACTACCCTTCTGTTTCTCTACCTCCATTTCCACCAGGGGTCGCTTCCACGCATCATAGCTGAGCGGACACAGGTAGACGGGCTGCGCGGGCTCTAGTCATTGGGTATTATTAGACGGGCCTGTGGCACCTGCGGGGCCGGTAGCAACCGCCACTTTTCCATGCGCACTCATGAGGTTACGCACGGCTCCCAACACTGTTTCGATGTCGTCGGGAGGGATGGGTGCACTAGCTTCCCTAACAGAGACAGGCATCTGGGCTCGGGCTGCGGGATTTTTATCCCTGGAATCCTTCCAAGGGTTCCTACAGTTCTTGCGCCAGTGCCCTGTCTTCCCATACCCGTAACAAGCATTACTTGCCTGCGGGGCGCGGTTACCCTCCTGATGCCACTCCTTTTGAGCCGGGGCTGCGGGTCGTACCTCATGTACTTTTCCCTTAAGGGGACGTGTTCCCATACCCCTGATATTACGGTACCCTACCATGAGTCGATTTAGGACCGACTCCTCTGTAGTGGCGGGGTCAGTGGGATCAAACCACGCTTTTGCCTGCTCTCTGACGGCTGGCAAACTGTTGGCTACTATACACCTGAGCCAATGAGTTAAACCGATGCCTTCCACAGCGTCGCGCTCTGGTGCACCTGGGCAGCTGCGCTGGTATACTTGCCACAGCCTGTCGGCGAAAACCTTCGGGGGTTCTCCCTCCATCTGCACTGTCTGTCCCACTCTAACAAACGGACCTTCGTCGTCCGTCCCCAATACTTCTAGGACCTCATTCCTTAATGCCTCATAGGTCTTGGTTCCCCTCTTGCTCTCGTCCGAGAGACACTGAAGGATCGAACTACCCAATGAGAATAACAGCATCTTTGCTGTTTCCCCATCGTCACAGCCGTTAATGGCTGCGGTTTGCTCTATCTCCCTAAAATGTACGGAAGGGTCGTCTGACTCGGCCAGCTTCCGTACATGACTGATCATAACCCTCAGCTGGTGTAAGCTGTGAGGCAACACAAGCTGTTTGAGGAGATTCCCTTGTTCCCCATCGTCTCCGTTTGGGCCCCTTTTGATACCCGTGACCGGACACAACGGTCCCTTTTCCACTTCTACCTCAGTGGGCTCTTTCGTTTCTTCTACTACTTTCTCCCTTACCCAGGTTTCCGAATAGCTGGGTGGCGCGGAGGGCGTAGTGGCTAATACTTCCTCTGCTTTGCTTGGTGGGAATTTCTGAAACTCCTCATCCACTAGCGGCTGGTGTGCTGACGGACTGATAAGGCACACCATGCCGTGTGCTTTGTTCACGGCCCTTTTAAGGTGCTCTATCTCCTTTTGGCAGACGCTGTGATCGGCCCCCTGATACTTATCCTCAAGGGACATCTTATATGCCGCCCTAACCCCCGTTAAGCTCTCTTCCTGGGCTTTTATTTGGGCAGCTTGGCGGGCACATCGTTCCTTTAGTCTGCCCTCACTTAACTTTGCCTCAGTGACCTGGCACTCGAGGTAATCTATTTTTGCTTTATGGTGGCTGGTGACTACCTGGCGTTCTTGGTGCAACGCATTTAAATTCCTAATGAGCAACTGCCCCCCAGTGACCTTCTCGTCCATTTCCTCCTCTAAATGCCTGATCCGAGCTGCTTGCGCTGTAATGACCTGGTTTGAAATTTGGACTTGTCTTTTATAGCACATTAACCAGACCACTTTCTCGACTGTCTTTTTGTGTTCCTTGCTATCTGTCCACCTCTCCGCTGCCTCTAGTGGACACTTATCCGCTAACAGTTCACTTATCCATTTCTTAGTTAAATTTACCTTTCCGAACACATAATCTGCTATTTTTTCTTGCATGACATTTCGTACATTCACACCAAAGTCTAACACACTACCCTCTCGCTGCCAGTGTCCTGCCGCGGTCGCCATTTTCTGTAAGGGTTTCTGTCCCGTGTGGCTCTGTGCTCAGCCTGGGTGCTAGTGCGAGGTTAGGCCTTGTTGCCTGTTCTGGTCTCCAGCCAGTCTGGGAGCACTAGACACCTGTGAGTGGTTCGACCCACTCGCCCTTACGGTTCTGACACTGGACTTAGATGCGAGAGCAGTAATGGAGAGAAAACTCAGGTAGACCCGGTTGAATGGTACGAAATGGAAAATCTTTATTGCATATTATTCAAGATTACGAAATACATGTCATAAGCACAGATTAATGACAGTACAATCTTACACGCAGTTATGTAACTAATTTCAGGGAAACGAGGAACGAACGACACATCGTAAATAGGGGCACACATTACAATTATCCTTAAAACTTAAACCCTCCCCTATCAATACCTGCTCTAAACTAGACTTGTAGGATCGAGACTCATGCTCACCACTCGTGATAACTCGGAGAATTCCGAAAACTCTGATCGGATGTTTTTCCACCGCAGCACCTGATCACCCACGTGTTGATCAGGGGTCTCTGTACCCCACTTGTTTACTCGTTTCTGCTCCGGCTAGCAGGCTGGACCGTCTGCTGTCATGAAGATCTGTGTTGTCCTCGGAGTTCCGACTCTACTCAAAGAAGAGTCTTCCTGTGCCCTCGCACTGATGCGATAAAATTCGAAGAATAGTCTTCCTGCCAGTTGGGTAGCAGTTACCGATTTATCGAGCGCGGTCGGGGCTTACTGACCGTGACGAGATGTATTGTCGTCTTCTTCTCTTCTCATCTCATCTCATCTCATCTCATGTCATCTCGGGCCTTCAGTTCCAACACTGTTTACCGACTTCTCGGGATGGTGCGCCCGTTTCAAGGCTTCACAGCCCAGTTCCACACAGATCTTTGCGGCAAGCCACGAGGCCGATCCGGGCGGATCGTAAAGTTCAACAGTCTTTTAAAAGAGACACGAGGCAAGCAGGAACAAGACGGCGAGTCAAGAGCAGCCACGAGGATAAACGCCAGCAGGATAAGAGAATAAGAGCAGCCACGAGGATAAGAGAAAGATGGACGGTTGGAGCTTGCAGTTATAGTGCAAAACTCTTCCTTTTCACGCCCAACCTTAATGTCTTTCCTTTTGTTAGGGTTTGGCGCTCAAATTTCTTGTATAGGGTGATCTCCGTTTTAATGGGTTTCGGGGATACTCGTAACTGTCTGAGTACCTGTTAATATTGCTCCCATTGTTTAATCGGTCGGTGTTCTCCCTGGAGGGGTTTTGGGGCTCCCAAATGTTTTCTGTAACTACCCGCTAACGGCTCTCTCATCGTAGAGTCGTTGGGATTTTGCATATTAATGTCTTTGGATGGGTTCTTGATTACTTGGTACAATAGCCCTTATTCGCACCTGGGAGACCGATTTCAGTATTTATGTGTATACTGCAAACCCATGATGTCTCGTGTATTATCTTAAATGTGCTTAGTCTTGATCGATCTTGCACAAATGTTTATTGGAACGCCATCTTGTCTGCCTGTCGAAGAATCTAGAATGTTCTGCCACGAGGCGTGGCGGCCATTTTACAGGCTGCTTGTGTCCACTTTGAAAACCTGACAGCATTCTGCTGAAATAAAGCTGTTTGAACGAAACTATGTGTTTTTCTCCTTATTTATAAAATCGCGATATATTGCGAATTCTACACCACGACCCTGGTGGGTTCCGATCCCAGGAAGGAGGGTGTCCGATCCCGGAGGAGGTCTGATCCTGGACCCCTGGGGTCTTTGTATGGGAGGGAACTGATGTGGGTGAGCTTGGGGGGCCAGGAGGAAGCACTCTTGTTCCTCGTGGCCCACAAGCAGTGCTGGAAAGGCACTTACCTTCTCCACGAAGCTGTCCTCACCTCCCTTTAGCTGTCAGGTTGCCTGAGGCCTGGAAAACCCAGCCAGCCAGTTAAACCTGTAAAACAGGTTAAATAAGAACATAAGAGCATAAGACGTAGGAGCAGGAGCAGGAGCAGGAGCAGGTCATTTGGCACCTCGAGCCTGCTCCGCCATTCAATAAAATCATGGCTGATCTGATCTTGGCCTCAACTCAACTTCCCTGCCCGCTCCCCATAACCCTTGACTCCCTTTCCGTTCAAAAATCTGTCTATCTCCACCTTAAATATATTGAATGATCCAGCCTCCACAGCTCTCTGGGGAAGAGAATTCCAGATTCACGACCCTCTGAGAGAAGAAATTCCTCCTCATTTCCATTTTAAAAGGGTGACCCCTTATTCTGAAACTATGCCCGCTAGTTCTAGATTCCCCCACGAGGGGAAACATCCTCTCTGCATCTACCCTGTCAAGCCCCCTCAGAATCTTATATGTTTCCAGAAGATCCCCTCTCATTCTTCTAAACTCCAGTGGGTATAAGCCCAACTTGCTCAACCTTTCTTCATAAGACAACCCTTTCAACTCCGGAATCAACCGAGTGAACCTTCTCTGAACTGCCTCCAATGCAACTATATCCTTCCTTAAATAAGGAGACCAAAACTGTATGCAGTAGTCCAGGTGTGGTCTCACCAATACCCTATACAGTTGTAGCAGGACTTCCCTGCTTTTATACTCCATTCCCTTTACAATAAAGGTCAACATTCCATTTGCCTTCCTAATTACTTGCTGTACCTGCATGCTAACTTTTTGTGATTCATGTACAAGGACCCCCGGATCCCTCTGTACCTCAGCATTTTGTAATCTCTCCCCACTTAAATAATAATTTGCTTTTTTATTTTTCCTACCAAAGTGGATAACCTCGCACTTTCCCACATTATACTCCATCTGCCAGATTTTTGCCCACTCACTTAGCCTATCTATATCCCTTTGGAGATTCTTTGCGTCCTCCACACAATTTGCTTTCCCACCTATCTTTGTATCATCAGCAAATTTGGCAACATTACACTCGGTCCCTTCATCCAAGTCATTAATATAGATTGTAAATAGTTGAGGCCCCAGCACTGATCCCTGCGGCACCCCACTGGTTACAGTTTGCCAACCTGAAAATGACCCATTTATCCCGACTCTCTGTTTTCTGTTAGTTAGCCAATCCTCTATCTATGCTAATATATTACCCCCAACCCGTGAGCTCTTATCTTGTGCAGTAACCTTTTATGTGGCACCTTATCTGGAGTACTGCATACAGTTTTGGTGTCCATACTTAAGAAAAGACATACTTGCTCTCGAGGCAGTACAAAGAAGGTTCACTCGGTTAATTCCGGGGATGAGGGGGTGGACATACGAGGAGAGGTTGAGTAGATTGGGACTCTACTCATTGGAGTTCAGAAGAATGAGAGGCGATCTTATTGAAACATATAAGATTGTGAAGGGGCTTGATCGGGTGGACGCGGTGAGGATGTTCCCAATGATGGGTGAAACTAGAACTAGGGGATATAATCTTAGAATAAGGGGCTCCTCTTTCAAAACTGAGATGAGGAGAAACTTTTTCACTCAGAGGGTAGTGGGTCTGTGGAATTTGCTACCCCAGGAAGCTGTGGAAGCTACTTCATAAAATAAATTTAAAACAGAAATAGACCGTTTCCTAGAAGTAAAGGGAATCAGGGGTTACGGGGAGCGGGCTGGAAATTGGACATGAGTTTGAGTTCGGATCGGTCAAGGCCCTGTGGGTGGCGGAGCAGGCCCAGGGGCTGAGTGGCCTGGTCCTGCTTCTGCTTCTTGTGTTCTTTAGAGTTGAGGTTGGATCAGATCAGCCATGATCTCATTGAATGGCGGAGCAGGCTCGAGGGGCCGATTGGTCTACTCCTGCTCCTATTTCTTATTTTCTTATGTTCTTATTATCGAATGCCTTCTGGAAATCCAAATACACGACATCTACTGGTTCCCCTTTATCCACCCTGCTCGTTACATCCTCAAAGAACTCCAGCAAATTTGTCAAACATAATTTCCCTTTCATAAAACCATGCTGACTCTGCTTGACTATATTATGATTTTATAAATGTCCTGCTACCACTTCCTTAATGATGGAGTCCAGCATTTTCCCAATGAGAGATGTTAGGCTAACTGGTCTATAGTTGTCTGCTTTCTGTCTCCCTCCTTTCTTAAATAGGGGCGTTACATTTGCGGTTTTCCAGTCCGCTGGGACCGCTCCAGAATCCAGGGAATTTTGGTAGATTACAACCAATGCATCCACTATCTCTGCAGCCAACTCTTTTAAGACCCTAGGATGCAGGCCATCGGGTCCAAGGGACTTGTCCACCTTTAGTCCCATTAGTTTGCCTAGTATTTTTTCTCTAGTGATAGTGATTGTTTTAAGTTCCCCCCCACCCCAATAGCCTGTTGATTATCCATTATTAGGATGCTTTTAGTGTCTTCTACCGTGCAGACTGATACAAAATATTTGTTCAAAGTCTCCGCCATTTCCCTGTTTCCCATTATTAATTCCACAGACTCATCTTCTAGGGGACCAACGTTTACGTTAGCTATTCTCTTCCTTTTTATATACCTGTAGAAGCTCTTACTGTCTGTTTTTATATTTCTTGCTAGCTTACCCTCATAATCCATTTTCTCTCTCTTTATCATTTTTTTAGTCGTCCTTTGCTGGTTTTTAAAAATTTCCCAATCCTCTGGCCTTCCACTAATCATCACAACATTGTATGTCTTTGTTTTTAATTTGATACCATCGTTTACTTCCTTAGTTAATCCTTAATCTAAATTTCCCAGCTTTAAGCAGGGTTATAAAGGGATATACAAGGCCTACAATTCAGAGCACTGAAGGCAGTTAATTAGGGAAACTAGATTAAACTGGTTCTCCTGTAGCTGGGCTCAGCAAGTCTCCTTTGGTTCAGGGCCTATAAAACAGGCTTTGAAGTGCAATTTTGCACTGAGTGCGGTTTGAACAGAGTGCTGCGAGTTGGGTGAGTCAGGGAGTTAGGTGAGGAGTGGAAGGAGGAGCTCCCTTGCTTTGCCTTTGTTTTTCCTAACTTTTCACCCTGTAGGAATTGGTTCTTACTGTACACCAAGGAAAGAGTCCGAGAGCAGGAGCAGTCAAACAACAACAACTGCAAAACCGCTAAAGTGACGTCACAACCAGGGAAGGAGCTGATTGGTAAGTAGGACCTGGTGAGTATTTCTACAGTCCAGTCGTTAAAGTAAAAGTAAGGTCTCTAGTTTAGAGTAAGTCGTGTTTAAAGGGAAGTAAGGTCCCTAGAGTATCTAATATTCTTTAATTTAAAGGAAGTAAAGGAGTAAATTAAGGGTAGGACATGGCAGGGCAGCTCGGCACCGCGGAGTGCTCCTCCTGTGCTATGTGGGAATTCAGGGACACTTTCGGTGTCCAGGGTGAACACATGTGCAGGAAGTATCTCCAGCTGCAGCTACTCGAAATCTGCGTTTCGGAGCTGGAGCTGCGGCTTGAGTCACTGTGGAGCATCCGTGAAGCTGAGATCTTCGTGGATAGCACGTTTAACGAGGTGGTCACACCACAGGTAAAGAGTGCACAGGCAGACAGGAAATGGGTGACCGCCAGACAGAGTAAAAGAACTAGGAAGGTAGTACAGGAGTCCCCTGGGTCCATCTCCCTCTCCGACAGATTTTCCGTTTTGGATACTGATGAGGGAGATGGTTTCTCAGGGAAATGCAGCAAGAGCCAAGTCCGTGGCACTACGAGTGGCTCAGCTGCACAGGAGGGGAGGAAAAAGAGTGGGAGAGCAATAGTGATAGGGGATTCTATCATAAGGGGAACAGATAGACGTTTCTGTGGCCACAGACGTGACTCGAGAATGGTATGTTGCCTCCCTGGTGCCAGGATCAAGGATGTCACTGAGCGGCTGCAGGGCATTCTGAAGGGGGAGGGTGAACAGTCAGAAGCCGTGGTTCACATTGGTACCAACGACATGGGTAGAAAGAGGGATGAGGTCCTGCAACAAGAATTTAGGGAGCTAGGTAGCAGATTAAAAAGCAGGACCTCAAAGGTTGTAATCTCTGGATTACTCCCGGTGCCACGTGCTAGTGAGTATAGGAATAGGAGGATAGAGCAGATGAATGCATGGCTAAAGAGTTGGTGCAGGAGGGAGGGCTTTAGTTTCCTGGATCACTGGGTCTGCTTCTGGGGAAGGTGGGACCTGTACAAGTCGGACGGGTTGTGACATGAATCTTGTCATTCATGTATGAAGTAATACTGGGTGGCCTGTGGGTGGCGCTGTCCAGGGAGAGTATAAATACTCAGGCATGGGCCCAGCTTGCTTAGGACATTCCTCAACAGGAACTAGGAAAGGACACAACGAGATCTCCATGTTGAAAAACAGTTGATTAAAGCTTTGTTTAAAGCTTAGACCAAGTGCCTAGTAGTTTTCATACATCAGGTTGCACCTGAACCGGAATGGGACCAACATCCTTGCGGGGAGGTTTGCTAGTACTGTTGGGGGGGAGTTTAAACTAACTTGGCAGGGGGATGGGATACGGAGTGGAGCTATATAGGGGGTGATGCACAGCCAAATATAGAGGAAATAACAATCAGCCTGGAAGGCAGAGCAAATATGTAAGTATTGCAAGGCTGGATGGCATTTATTTAATGCAAGGAGTCTTGCGAGTAAGGCAGGTGAATTGAAGGTGTTGATGAACACATGGGAGTATGATGTTGTTGCTATCACAGAGACATGGTTGAGGGAGGAGCAGGACTGGCAGCTCAATATTCCGGGGTATAGAATCTTCAGGCGAGACAGAGGGGGGTGTAAAACAGGAGGGGGTGTTGCAATATTAATCAATGAGTCAATTACTGCTGTAAGGAGGGATGATATCTTAGCAGGTTCCTCTAATGAGGCCATATGGGTAGAACTTAAAAACAAAAAGGGGGCAAGCACTTTGCTGGGAGTGTACTATAGGCCCCCAAATAGTCAGGGGGAGATAGAGGAACAGATATGTAGGCAAATCTCAGAGAAGTGTAGAAATAATAGGGTAATAATAGTAGGGGATTTCAACTTCCCCAATATTAACTGGGATAGTCAGAGTGTGAAAGCCTTAGAGGGTGCGGAATTCTTAAAGTGCATCCAGGAGAGCTTTTTGAGCCAGCATGTAGAAAGTCCTACAAGAGAGGAGACGGTACTGGACCTAATTCTAGGGAATGTACCCGGGCAAGTGGTAGAAGTGTCAGTCGGAGAGCATGTTGGTGACAGTGACCATAATTCAGTGAGATTTAAGGTAGTCATGGAAAAGGACAAAGATGGACTGGAAATAAAGGTTCTAAATTGGGGGAAGGCTGATTTTAATATGATAAGGCAGGATCTGGCGAAAGTGGACTGGGATCAGATACCTGCAGGGAAATCCACATCAGAGCAGTGGGAGTCTTTCAAAAAGGAAATAGAGAAAGTACAACGCCAACATGTTCCCGTAAAGGTCAAGGGTGGGACCAACAAGCCCAGGGAACCCTGGATGTCAAGGGATATACAAGAATGGATTAGGAAAAAAAGGGAGGCTTTTGGCAGATACAAAGGACTAAAAACAGTGGAAGCCCTAGAGGAGTCTAGAAAGTGCAGGGGGGTACTTAAAAAAGAAATTAGGAGAGCGAAGAGGGGGCGTGAAAAAACACTGGCGGGCAAAATAAAGGAAAATCCTAAGGTGTTTTATAAGTATATTAAGGGCAAGAGGATAGCCAGGGAAAGAGTAGGGCCGATTGGGGACCAAAGTGGCAATCTTTGTGTAGAGCCGGTAGATGTAGGTGTGGTTTTATATGAATATTTTGCATCTGTGTTCACTATGGAGAAGGACGATGAAGGCATAGAAATCAGGCAGGTGGATTGTGATATACTTGAACAAATTAGTATTGAGAGGGAGGAGGTACTAGCGGTTTTAGCGGGCTTAAAAGTGGATAAATCCCCAGGCCCAGATGAGATGTATCCCAGGCTGCTTTGTGAGGCAAGGGAGGAGATTACAGGGGCTCTGACACAAATTTTCAGAACCTCTCTGGCCACAGGGGAGGTGCCAGAGGACTGGAGGACAGCTAACGTAGTACCATTATTCAAGAAGGGTAGTAGGGATAAACCAGGGAATTACAGGCCAGTGAGCCTAACATCAGTGGTAGGGAAATTATTGGAAAAAATTCTGAGGGACAGAATTAGTCTCCACTTGGAGAGGCAAGGATTAATCAAGGATAGTCAGCATGGCTTTGTCAGTGGGAGATCATGTCTAAAGAATTTGATTGAATTTTTTGAGGGGGTGACTAGGTGTGTGGATGAGGGTAGTGCAGTTGATGTAGTCTACATGGACTTCAGTAAGGCTTTTGACAAAGTCCCGCATGGGAGACTGGTCAAGAAGGTAAGAGCCCATGGGATCCAGGGCAATTTGGCACATTGGATCCAAAATTGGCTTAGTGGCAGGAGGCAGAGGGTGATGGTCGAAGGTTGTTTTTGTGACTGGAAGCCTGTGTCCAGTGGTGTACCGCAGGGTGCTGGGTCCTTTGCTGCTTGTAGTGTATATTAATGATTTAGATATGAATGTAGGAGGTATGATAAGTAAGTTCGCAGATGACACGAAAATTGGTGGAGTGGTAAATAGCGAGAAGGGAAGCCTCAGGCTACAGGATGATATAGATGGGTTGGTTAGATGGGCAGAACAGTGGCAAATGGAATTTAACCCTGAAAAGTGTGAGGTGATGCATTTTGGGAGGACTAACAACGCAAGGGAATACACAATGAATGGTAGGACCCTAGGAAGGACAGAGGATCAGAGGGACCTTGGTGTGCATGTACATAGATCCCTGAAGGCAGCAGGACAGGTAGATAAGGTGGTTAAAAAGGCATATGGGATACTTGCCTTCATTAGCCGAGGCATAGAATATAAGAGCAGGGAGGTTATGATGGAGCTGTACAAAATGCTAGTTAGGCCACAGCTGGAATACTGTGTGCAGTTCTGGTCGCCACACTATAGGAAGGATGTGATTGCATTGGAGAGGGTGCAGAGGAGATTCACCAGGATGTTACCTGGGCTGCAGCGCTTCAGCTATGAAGAGAGACTGGACAGGCTGGGGTTGTTTTCCTTAGAGCAGAAAAAGCTGAGGGGGGACCTGATTTTGGTCTTTGTTGGTCGCGGTGGCCTGCTATTACCCGGTCAGTTGGGGGTAATCGAGGTTGTTGTTTTCGTGAGGCCTTTGGTTTCCACAATGGCTTTAGGCCTCGTTTAGTGTGTCGGTCGACCTCGTGAAGCCGTCGGTGACTTGTTGCTGCTTGTTGCTCCGGGTGACTGTGTTGGGGCCGTTGTTTGAGGTCCGTCGAGGTCGTGTCTTCGCGAGCTGGACTCAGGTGTGTCTGAGTGGTGAGCGATGCCGACTCGCTTCCAGCTCGGGCCTTCTTCTTCTTGGTCTCTTCTCCTTCTGATGACCACCGGTTGTGACTGACAGCTCAATCCAATGACTTTGAACTGTATTGTGTGCTTGGTGGGCCTTCAATTATACAAAATTGAAGTGGCCTTATCTACCCGCCAAATCTACTCAGTTCATTGTCTGGTTTTTGGCAGGCTCATAAATCGGTAATGACTTACTAGCACGTTAACTGGGTTTTTAACAGGCCTTCAATCTCACCCATTGAACATGGCCTTATCTACCTGCCAAATCTAGAAACATAGAAACTAAGAGCAGGAGTAGGCCATTCGGCCCGTCGAGCCTGCTCCACCATTCAATACGATCATGGCTGATCATCCAAATCCAGTACCCTGTCCCTGCTTTCTCACACAGAATCCCCATCGAGCCTGCACCGACACATATCCCACCCTATCCCTGTAACCCCACATATTTAATCCCCCCCTAACACTAAGGGTCAATTTATCATAGCCAAATCAACCTAACCCGCACATTTTTGGACTGTGGGAGGAAACCGGAGCACCCGGAGGAAACCCAAACAGACACGGGGAGAATGTGCAAACTCCACACAGACAGTCAGCCGAGGCCAGATTCGAACCCGGGTCCCTGGTGCTGTGAGGCACCAGTGCTAACCACTATGCCACCGTGTTGCCCGTTCATTGTCTGAATTTTGGCGGGCCTGTTTCCAGTAACTGCTGTGTAAGTGTCAAATGGGTTTTGGGATGGTTTGCATCCTGTCGATCTCCTTGGCTGATCACTGGTGATTGGTTTTGTGTTTTGTGTTTCTAGGCTGGACTCAGTCTTTTCTATAGACTGGTCCTGAGTGATTTGTATTATGCATGTTTCCTGATGGGCCCTGTAATCGGTTTGATGGGACCTGTTGTTTTGGGTGGGACTGTCTTCTCTAGGGTCTATTGTCAAAATGTTAATGCTTGCTGGGGCTTTGAGTAGGGTCATCCAGTTCCCCAGACAGTGCAATTACCTGCAATAACCAAAACTGCTTTTACAGAGGTTGAACCCATCTTCTTTCACAGCCTTTTCTCCCTTTACAGGCCCAGACATAGTTTTAAAATGCCAAAACTTGGTTTTTGGTCTTACAGTCTCTTAGGTTAGGCCCAAATGCAATATTATCACTCTGAGGTAGTTCCAAAGTCCTTTTTCCTTAGGTTTTGGGGATCTGCAAATTTTGGAAACCTTACAAGGTGTACAAAATTGAGGGGCATAGATAGGGTAGATAGAAAGGAAGTTTTCCCCTTAGTAGAGGGGTCAATAACCAGGGGGCATAGTTTCAAGATAAGGGGCAGGAGGTTTAGAGGGGATTTGAGGAAAAACTTTTTCACCCAGAGGGTGGTTGGAATCTGGAACTCACTGCCTGAAAGGGTGGTAGAGGCAGGAACCCTCACAACATTCAAGAAGCATTTAGATGAGCACTTGAAACGCCATAGCATACAAGGCTATGGACCAAGTGCTGGAAAATGGGATTAGAATAGATAGGGCTTGATGGCTGACGCGGACACGATGGGCCGAAGGGCCTCTTTCTGTGCTGTTTAACTCTATGGGGAAAAATTCAGTTGGTTGCGCCTCCCATTAGCGCCTTAAGAGGGCGCTAATGGGGCGCAAAGCATCTAGCGCCCAGGCGCGGCGAAGTTTGCGCCACTCGCGAAATTAACTAGACCTTTTGCAGCGGCGCTAAACACTACCGCCACGATCTCCTGCACTGGCAGATCATGACGTCACTCGAGTGCGCAATGCCCCGGTATCGCCCCGGAGCGGATATTGAGTGGCGCCCCCTGCCTTACCGCCTGACGCTAGCAACGACAGGTTGAGGGGAGCATTCTGCAGTCATGAAGGGAAAGGGGGAGCGCTATTTAAAGGTGACCGCTTCCTGCCTTTTATTGTTGGTGCCATTTTTGAACTACGCATTCTGAGAGAGAGAGGGAGAGACTTCTGGAGAGATTCAACGTTGTGTGAAGGAGTTTTGGGTACTGAGCAGCACTTTGCAGGTTCATTTTGATTTGCCATTCCTTGTATCGATTTAGCAGAGACTGTGGGGGCTGCACTCTGAGCTCTTTGCCTGGTACTCTCCATTGTTCTTTCCAGCAGATTTGATGTGCAGGTCTCTCCAGGCCGAGATTCAAGGCTGCAATGAGCAGGATGTGAATGGAAAGCAAGATTAACCATCCCCTTTAAGAACTGGCCCGTGCCATTGTGTGTGTGTTCCATTGCTGACTGACATTACATGAGCTTCGCCAGCGCTCTGAGGTAGCACCTCGCTCCTCGGCCTTTGCGCCTTAAGACAGGTGTGAAGCGCCTGATTTAGCGCTGCAATCACCTCCAGGGGCGATAAAAGTCAAGTTTGCAGTCAGTGGCGATAATTAGCGCCAGGCGCTAATCTTTGCGCCTGGCCGATAATTGCCCCCCAAATGGGGCGATACTGAATTTCTCCCCCTATGACTTTATCTATGACTAGTTAGCCACGGGTGGTTCATCCTTCCCTTAGAATCTTTGGGGGAGAAATTGGGTATTGCCTATTTTGGGGTGCTAATTATTGCCACCGACTGCATAATTCACCTCTGTCGCCCCTAGAGGTGATTTGAGCACCGAATCAGACGCTACACACCTCTCTTAAGGCGCTAACTTCGGGGAGTGAAGCGTTACCTCGGAACGCTACCTAAGCTCAGGCGATGTCAGTTACCATGGAAGCCAGACAGACTGGCGCCATCCAGTTCTTAAAGGGGAGGGGCCATCTTTCTGGCCAGCCACACCCTGCTCATTGCAGCCTTGAATCTCAGCCTGGAGAGACCTCTAAAGCAATTGTGTTGGATGCACTAATGGATAGGCCCAGGGAAAGAGCTCGGTGTTTAGGAACCTCAAAAGTGGTGCTGAGGACCAAAACTCCTCAGGACAGTGTTAAACCTTTCCAGACGTCTCTCTCCCTCTCAACCTGCGTGTACCAAAAGTTTTGCCGACAAGAAAAGGCAGGAAGCGGCCGCCTTTAAATAGCGCTCCTCCAGCCCCTTCCCGACTGCAAAACGTTCCCCTCTACCTGTCGTTGCTAGCGGCAGGCGGAAAGGCAGGGGGCACGACTCAAAATCCGGTCCGGGGCGCTACCGGGGCGTTGAACGCTTGACTGACGTCACGATCTGCGGGCGCAGGAGATCGTGGCGATAGTGTTTAGCGCCGGCGCAAAATGTCGTCAATTTCGCGAGCGGCACTAAAATTGGCGCGTTCGGGAGCTAACTTCCTAGCGCCCTGTTAGCGCTAACGGGAGGCGCTGAACAACCACATTTTCCCCCCTTTCTTTCTCACTAGAATATATCTTTGCTGAGAGTTATGAAATATCTCCTTAAATGTTTGCCACTGCTTTTCTACAGTCTTACCCTTCCCAGTCCACCTTAACCAAGTCTGCCTTCATACTTTGTAATTACCTTTATTTAAGTTCAGGACACTAGTTTGAGACCTAGATTTCTCACCCTCAAACTGAATTTGAAATTCTACCATGCTATGATCACTCTAAACAAGAGGATCCTTCACTTCGAGATCATTAATTAATCCATCCTCGTTACACATTACCAGATCTAAAATAGTCTGCTCCCTGGTTGGTTCCACAACGTATTGTTCCAAGAAACCATCCCGTATACACTCTAAGAACTCTTCCTCAAGTCTACCTTTGCCAATTTGCTTTGTCCAATCAATATGAAGATTAATATCTCCCATGATTATAGCCGTACCTTTCTTACAAGCCTCTATTATTTCTTGATTTATACTCTGTCCTACAGTGTGTCTACTGTTTGGGGGCCTGTAGACCACTCCCACGAGTGACTTCTTACCCTTATTATTTCTTATCTCCACCCAAACTGATTCTACGGGCTGGATTTTGATACTGGGGCGGGTTGGGGTCGTGTCATCCGCATTTCGTGTTATCCACCCGCCTGCAATTGGATGTGGGAGATTGATGCAATTTTCACTTAATTGGGCAATTGAGTTCCAGCATGTGGGAACCCATGAACCAATTAGTGGTTTCAGTCTGAAAGTCGCCTCTGATGATGTCATCATTGCTGCTGCTTTGCAGGTCAGAGACTGCCTGGTCCCAGAGACTGCGAGAGGACCTGGATGCAAAATGAGCAGCATCTCAGAGAGAGAGAGAGAAAGAGAAGAGAGAGAGAGAGAGAGAGAATTTTTTTTGCAACCAAGTCCTCCCAGGCAGTCTCTGAAGACATTCAATGCAGCAGCATCAGAGGTGACTTTCAGACCTAATACTACTACTACCTTCATCACATCTCCGTTGTAATAGTGGACCTGCAGCTGATAGTCAGCTATCCACTTGTGCTCCCGCCAGGTTTCACTGGCGTGTTTCACATCAGGCGTACTTCACGTCGGAAAAGGGTTAAATTAGCTAAAACGTTTCAAAATGGCATTACAGAGCCAATTTAGGGCTTGTTAAGGGCTTTAATGGCCTCTCCCGCCTCTTGGAGGCGGGACGGAGTCGGGAACCCCGCGACCGATTTTGTCAAAATTGCGTGGAGGCGGAATGGAGTCGGGATGGGGTCGGAACCCCCAAATCTGCAACTTTAACCCCCCACACACCTCCAAACCCGACTCCACGGGTCATTGAAAATCCAGCCCTACGTCTTGATCTTCTAGGCCAATATCATTTCTCACTACTGCACTGATCTCATCCCTTATTAACAGAGCTAAACCACCTCCTTTTCCTTTCTGCCTATCCTTACAAAATGGCAAATACCCCTGAATATTCAGTTCCCAGCTTTGGTCACCTTACAACCATGTCTCTGTAATG
This sequence comes from Squalus acanthias, assembly GCA_030390025.1. Classification (NCBI taxonomy): domain Eukaryota; kingdom Metazoa; phylum Chordata; class Chondrichthyes; order Squaliformes; family Squalidae; genus Squalus; species Squalus acanthias. The sequence continues at coordinate 100,883,916 of CM059429.1, forward strand.
GCTATTAGAACAGATCCATTTATTTCTATTTGTGCTGTCAACTCATCTATCTTGTTACGAATGCTGCATGCGTTCAGATATAGAGCTTTTAATCTTGTCTTTTTACCATCTTTCCCTACTTTGACCCCTCTTTCTGATGCACTCTTATGTGTATACGCTTTGTCCCTTCCTGTCACACTCTGGTTATCATTACCCCTATCGCTACCCTGCACTTTTACCTTCTCATTTTTCTTTCACTTTTTAAATTTCCGCTCAGCGGATCGCTCCCCCCCCCCCCCCCCCCCACTATTTAGTTTACAGCCCTATCTACAGCCCTAGTTATTTGATTCGCCAGGACACTGGTCCCAGCCTGGTTCAAAAGAAGCCCATCCCGATGGAACATCTCCCTCTTTCCCCAGTACTGGTGCTAGTGCCCCATGAATCGAAACCCATTTCTCCCACACCAATCTTTGAGCCACTCGTTCATCTCTCTGATCTTATTTACCCTCTGCCAATTTGCATGTTCTGCTTTTTAATTTAGCCCCTAGCTGCTCATACTCCCTCAGCAGAACCTCAGGGCTGGATTTTCTCAATGAGAAGCTTTAGGAGGCAGGACTGCTGCTTGCCAGCTCTCAATCCCGCCTCCATCAGCTTCTGGCCAACCAGCAGGATTTTCCCCTGATTTACCTTGTTAAGCCCGCCCAGCAGGCTCAGCAGGCCAATTAGGGGGAAGTTACTGACAGAGCACGTCAACGTCTGACATGCCATCTGTCAAGATTTCTTGATAGAAGAAATGTCAGCGTTTGACAGCTCTGTGAAGCTGTCAAACACTGACATTCTGTGTAGTTTGATGAGTCCTTGTGTTCAGGACTCGTCAAACCTTTCAACTTTGCAGAAATCACCTGGCTGTTGGTTCGGAGGATCCAACAGCCAGTCTGTGAAATCTACAATGAAGATGTCTGGACTCTGGATCCAGAGCGGCTGAAGGCTGTAGGCAGAAACAAAGGTAAGTGAACATTTTATAACACTTAACACTCACCTTATATACTTACCACTCCACACTTGCACCCATCACTCACCTCTACATCGCACTTTCAGACCCCACCGACCCCCGCAGACCTCCTAATCAGCTCCTACACCCTGGCGGGATTCTCCGAGGTTGGGAAGCCTGCACTTGGAAAGGTAAAATGGGACTAATCCTATTTTCTGCCTGTTAACTACCTGTTAACAGGCAGTTAATAGGATGTAATCCCTTTCCCGCCTCGAGGAGACGGGACCCGGGTCAGGACGGCTTTCCACCTCCTGGCAAAAGGGCACGGAGGCGGGATGGGGGCGGGTTTGCCAGCCGCCCCCACTTTCTGCAACTTTACCAGCAGTCCCGCCTCCATACCCACCTCCTCGGGGCTGACAAAATCCAGCCCTCTTTCTTTGCCCTACCTATGTCGTTGGCACTTACATGGACCATGACAACTGGATCTTTCCCCTCCCACTCTAAGCTCTTCTCCAGCCCGGAGGAGATGTCCTTTACCCTGGCAGGCAACACAGCCTTCGGGACTCACGCTCTTGGCTGCAGAGAACAGTGTCTATTCCCCTAACTATACTCTCCCCTACTACTACCACATTTCTTTTTGCTCCCCCCACTTGAATGACTCCCTGTACCACGGTGCTGTGGTCAGTTTACTCATCCTCACTGCAGTTCCTGCTCTCGCCCACACAGAGAGTAAGAACCTCGTAACTGTTGGACAAGAGCAAGGGTTGAGGCTCCTTCAACACTACCTCCTGGGTCCCCATACCTGCCTCACTCATAGTCACACCCACCTGACCCTGACCACGGACCAAATTTGAATTAATTAATCTAAGGGGTGTGACTGCCTCCTGGAACACAGCGTCCAGGTAACTCTCCCCCTCCCTGATGTGTCGCTGTGTTTGAAGCTCGGACTCCAGCTCATCAACACGGAGCCGAAGTTCCTCGAGCAACCAACACTTACTGCAAATGTGGTCGCCTTGAACCTCAATGATGTCCACCAGCTCCCACAGGTTGCAGCAGTAACACGTCGCCTGCCCAGCCATCTCTAATGTATTTAATTAATTAAGTGTTTAAGTTTTGAACGTTTAGTTTTTAATCCCGACTCTTAATTTAAACCAATGCCCAAGAAAAAGAGAGAAATACTGACCAACCAATCGCTTCCCTGCTTTCCTGTGACGTCACACTTTGAATCTTTCTACTTCTTACCCACCCAGGGGAGCAAGAATGGTTATCCCAAATAGGTTTAGGTCTAAATTGCTAGGAGATCTTCATGACCAGCACCTGGGAATGTATTTGACCAAGAGCTTTGCACGCAGTTACTTATGGTGGGCAGGTTTAGATAAAGAGATAGAGTAGATAGTCAGTTCGTGTACAACATGTCAACCAGTGAGCAAGAAACCACCATCAGTACCATTCCAGCCATGGAAATGGCCTCCCAGAGTGTGGCAAAGGTTACATGTTGATTTTGCTGAGCTAGAAGGAAAGCAATTGTTCAAAGTGATCCGTCTTAGGCAGTCCCTCGGAACCGAGGATGACTTGCTTCCACACTAAAAATGAGTTCTCAGGTGACTGATGAGTCCAATGCAGGACCTACAGTCTCTGTCACAGGTGGGGCAGATGGTGGTTGAAGGGGCAGGTGGGTGGGGTGCTTGGGTTGACGTGCGCTCCTTCCGCTGTTTGCGCTTGGCTTCCACTTGCTCCCGGCGAAGAGACTCGAGGTGTTCGGCGCCATCCCGGATGTTTCTCCTCCACTTTGTGCGGTCTTGGGCCAGGGATTCCCAGGTGTCGGTGGGGATGTTGCACTTTTTCAAGGAGGCTTTGAGGGTGTCCTTGAAGCGTTTCCTCTGCCCACCTGGGGCTCTCTTGCCGTGTCGGAGCTCCAAGTAGAGTACTTGTTTAAGGAGTCTCGTATCGGGCATGCGGATGATGTGGCCCATCCATCGGAGCTGATCAAGTGTGGTCAAAGCTTCGATGCTGGGGATGTTGGCCTGAGCGAGAACACTGACGTTGGTGCGCCTATCCTGCCAGTGCTTTGAGGTGCCTGCTGTACATGGTCCATGTCTCTGAAGCATACAGGAGGGTGGGTATCACTACTGGTCTGTAGACCATGAGCTTGGTGCTGGGTTTGAGGTCCTGGTCTTCAAACACTCCCTTCCTCAGGTGACCGGAGGCTGCACTGGCACACTGAAGGCGGTGTTGGACTTCGTCATCGATGTCTGTCCTTGTTGACAGTAGGCTCCCGAGGTATGGAAAGTGGTCCACGTTGTCCAAGGCCTCGTCATGGATTTTGATAATTGGGGAGCAGTACTGTGTGGCGGGGGCAGGTTGATAGAGGACCTTTGTCTTACGGATGTCTAGTGTAAGGCCCATGCTCTCGTATGCTTCGGTGAAGGTGTTGCAGTTTGAAGGGTTACTTGTGCAACGACTAATTTTAGAGGGTTAAGTGTGAGTTGGTACCCATGGTGCCAAAGGAAGAAAAGGTAGAATGGCTGCCGTTTTACCTTGCCTGCCTTCAGTTCATTGAACTTCTTACCACACTGGTCTGCAGTTCTGGTGCAAGAGGGTTGGCACTCAGTGCCCTTCACATGGCATAGGAAACTCATTTTCCTTCCACAAAGACCCAGCAGTCTCTCTTTCTCTCTCTCCTTTGCTAAATCTGATCCAGGAGGCTTTTATAGGTCTGTCTCATTGAAATTGTACGCTCTTCTTTTCCACCTCCGTGCAATGTCCTTCTCCTTTAAAGAGGAAGACATTCTTTAGAAGTGGCACAAATTCACACATAAGCCATCCAGTGCAGCTACCTGACAGTCAAGTGACTGAGCCAAGCACCTCTACATTGTATAGTATTTACAGCACAGAAACAGGCCATTCAGCCTAACAGATCCATGCCAGTGTTTATGCTCCGCAAGAGCCTCCTCCCACCCCTCTTCATCTCAGCCTATCAACATATCCTTCTATTCCTTTCTCCCTCACTTACTTATCTAGCTTCTCCTTCAGAATTCAAGATTTTGAACATTTCTATCAAATCTCCCCTTAAGCTTCTCTGCTTTGAGAATGACCCCAGCTTCTCCAGTCTCTCCACATAACTGAAGTCTTTCATCCCTGGTACCATTCTAGTAAATCTCCTCTAAACCCTCTCTAAGGCCTTGACATCCTTCCTAAAGTGTGGTACCAAAATTAGCCTAGGTACTCCAACTGGGGCCTAAACAGCATTTTATAAATGTTTAGCATACCTTCCTTGCTTTTACATCTATTCCTCTAATAATAAAGCCAAGGATCCCATATGCTTTTTAAACAGCCTTCTCAACTTGTCCTGCCACCTTCAAAGATTTGTGTACATACACCCCCAGGTCTCTGTGTGCCTGCACCCCCTTTAAAATTGTACCATTTAGTTTATATTGCCTCTCCTCACTCTTCCTACCAAAATATATCACTTCAGACTTCTCTGCGTTAAATTTCATCTGCCATAGAATCATAGAATCATAGAAAGTTACAGCACGGAAGGAGGCCATTTCGGCCCATCGTGTCTGCGCCGGCCAACAAAGTACTATCCAGCCTAATCCCACTTCCCAGCTCTTGGTCCGTAGCCCTGCAGGTTACAGCATCCCAAGTGCACATCCAAGTACTTTTTAAATGTGGTTAGAGTTTCTGCCTCTACCACCCTTTCAGGCAATGAGTTCCAGGCCCCCACAACCCTCTGGGGGAAGAAATTTCCCCTCAAATCCCCTCTAAACCTTCCACCAATTACTTTAAATCTGTGCCACCTGGTTTTTGACCCCTCTGCTAAGGGAGTTAGGCCCTTTCTATCCACTTTATCTGGGGCCCTCATAATTTTATACACCTCAATAAGGTCTCCCTTCAGCCTCCTCTGTTCCAAGGAAAACAAACCCAGCCTATCCAGTCTTTCCTCATAGCGAAGATTCTCTACTCCTGGCAACATCCTTGTAAATCTCCTCTGTACCCTCTTTAGTGCAATCACGTCTTTCCTGTAATGTGGTGACCAGAACTGCACGCAGTACTCTAGCTGAGGCCTAACTAGTGTTTTATACAGTTGAAGCATAACCCCCCTGCTCTTGTATTCTATGCCATGGCTAATAAAGGCAAGCATTCCGTATGCCTTCTTAACCACCTTATCTGCCTGGCCTGCTACCTTCAGGGATCTGTGGACATGCACTCCAAGGTCCCTTTGTTCCTCTACACTACTTAGTGTCCTACCATTTAATGTGTATTCCCTTTCCTTGTTAGCACTCCCCAAATGCAGTACCTCACACTTCTCTGGATTGAATTCCATTTGCCACTGTTCTGCCCACCTGACCAATTTATTGATATCTTCCTGCAGTCTACAGCTTCTTCCTTCAGTATCAACCACACAGCCGATTTTAGTATCATCTGCAAACTTCTTAATCATACCCCCTATATTCAAGTCTAGGTCATTGATATATACCACAAGCAAGGGACCTAGTACTGAGCCCTGCGGAACCCCACTGGAAACAGCCTTCCAGTCACAAAAACACCCATCAACCATTACCCTCTGCTTCCTGCCTCCGAGCCAGTTTTGAATCCAACTTGACACTTTGCCCTGGATTCCATGGGCTTTTAACTTCGTGACCAGTCTGCCATGTGGAACTTTATCAAAAGCCTTGCTAAAGTCCATATACACTACATCAAATGCACTACCCTCATCTAGTCTCCTTGTTATCTCCTCAAAAATTCAATCAAGTTTGCCAGACACGACCTTCCCTTAATAAATCCGTGCTGACTATCCTTGATTAATCCGTGTCTTTCTAAATGAAGATTTATCTTGTCCTTCAGAATTCTTTCCAATAATTTTCCCACCGCCGAGGTTAGGCTGACTGGCCTGTAATTACTCAGTCTATCCTTTTCTCCCTTTTTAAACAAGGGTACCACATTAGCAGTCGTCCAGCACCACACCTGAAGCCAGAGAGGATTGGAAAATGATGGTCAGGGCCTCTGCTATTTCCTCTTTTGCTTTGCTTAACAGCCTGAGATACATTTCATCTGGCCTAGGGATTTATCCACTTTTAAAGCTGCTAAACCCCTTAATACTTCCTGTCTCACTATGTTTATTTCATCTAAAAGTTCACACTCCTCCTCCCTGATAGCAATGTCTGCTTCGTCTTTCTCCTTTGTGAAAACATGTGTCCACCCATTTCACCAGCCTGTCTATGTCCTCCTGTTACTATCCTCCTTACCACTGCTCCCCCAGCCTGCTGTTGCACCTTTCAATCAGACTTGGCTTGTTGAAAGCTGCACTCTAATTTCCAATCACTCGCAGCACAGTGTGCTGTTTTACGCAGGGTTCATGCGACAGAACCGCCAATAGGTATTTAAACAAGCTGAGCCCGCCAATTAGAGGGGTCAATGCTACAGAGGCTTGACAGGAGCAAGTCCTGACTCAGGGGCACAAAACTGATGTAATTGAGCCTGTAGAATTTGGATGCCACGTATTTAATTTATCTCGTCAGTGGTTCAATTCCTGGTGTATTCCACTGCACGTATATGAACTTGACTAGGTAATAAATTGGGGTCATTGCAGAATTACACTAGATGTGAAGCACTTAAATCAGCAAAATGCATCTCATGAAATGGACTTGGTACAAGAGGTATAAATATTGGTACAATGGTTTTTGATTGCAGGCAGTTCATGCAACTGTTCAAGTGAATCACTGCTTGCATCCAAATGGTATCTTTGACTATTCTTTGAATAAGATAGTGCAGAATGCAAGAAGAATATTTGCTTACAAAAACGTATCGCACAACGTCTCACTGGAATTAAGAAGTCATCATGTTCTCTTATATAAACGATGCTCTAATCATTACATAGAATTACATGACATAGTATTTACAGCACAAAAGTAGACCATTCGGCCCAACAGGTCTGTGCCAGTGTTTATGTTCCACACATGCCTCCTCCCACCTTCTTCATCTAACGCCTTCAACATATCATCACAGCCTATGTAAGGCAACGTGGATTCAGAGGTTAAGTGTACACAGTCTTCATGGGAAAGAGTTTAACAAACATCTCCTTGCTTGTCTACTGTCTTTTACAATTTGTTTTAACCTTATCTCAGCAGCTCACAGGAGAATTCCTCTGCTGATACCCTTGCTGCCTCCATTAGAATTCAGTTTTACAAAGGTTTGGTGCTGATTGAACTCATTCTTTTTCTTTGTTTTTCGGAAGGCACCAAGGATTTGAAAATCCGGTACTGGCTGACATGTCATTATCACATCCCTACTCTTAAGTTCATTCTTTTGCAATCACATGGGGTGTAGTTCGGGAGCGTTTAATTTACAAGTGGTTCTGGCTTCACACTGTCACTAAAATTGTGTGGTTTAAATCATGTGTTACGGCCCTACCTGACTCCTGAGCCAAATGGGATGAGACTCCCCCTGTTCAGGCAGTCTTCCTCCACTTCACTCCAGAGTCGAGATGGGCCCTGACCCAGGATTTAGCCGCTTTGCACTATAACTGCAGCAGTCTTGCTTCAGTTATGATTTAAATGCACCCGTAGATTTGAATCCTTTCTTAAACTATTGTGATATATGTTAAAATGAGTAACGATTACACATCTGGGCACCTCTGGTTTCTACAATACTGATCTTTAGTGAGTAATTTTTGGGTGAATTGCACTGCACGGTATAATTTGCAAATGACATTGGAGTGCATCACTACCCGCTGCCCTTCCGGCCCTGCTTCATTTTCAAACACTTTCTCACGAAGGCCTGACCCTTTAAAATGTTGAATGTACTCTGAAATGATTGCAGCTACCCATCAGATATGGCACATTTCCTGTGCTGCACCGTGAAAGAGGCAGTCTCACTGATGCACCATCTAAGGCGCTGCCACTGGCATTTCATTACTGTCCAGTGGGAGGTCACCGTGCTGTGCAATAACTAATGGGAGATTGGGCAACGTACAAAACACATTTAGCCCGAATGGTGATGGGCCAATGCTGCATGTACACTTCAGGTCTACCTAGACAGTGCCCCAATTACACTGCCTGGCTGGAACGCTGATCCTTTTACCCAGGAGAGAGCTGTGCACGCACGCCATTACGTGTCTGCACAATTTAAGCATTTAAGATACTTGCAGTAGGTTGAGGAAGTGTCCATGGGGTCCGAAGGTCCCTTTGGGCATTTACCAAGGTGTATAACGGGCGGCTGATCCACTAACGCCCGTATTCTGCCACCGCCCAAGCTGAAAATCTACTCCGAAGTCTGTTGTACGGTATCGACTCATTCCTACTCAGTGTGCCACCAACAGGTACGACATTATGCCAACATCAAGATAATGGCCCGGAATTTGCGGTTAATGGCGAAGCAAAGGCATTCGCCGCTGGCCCCGAAGAAAGCTGCTCACAAAGATCTTGCGATCTCTGTGGTGAGAAGTTTGCCTTTTTCAACGTGCAATTGAGATCAGTGTAGTGTAATGGAAATCCCATAGTGCGATCTGCTGTGATATCAACAAGCTGTCTATGCAGCCAATCACAATGCTGAATTCTCACAGACCGGGAACCAGGAAGTGAGTAAGCTTCTTTGATTATAACGTTTTAATAATGTTACAGAAATCAAAACAAAGATTCGGGCTCTCACATGAGGAAAAGGTAAACCTGAAATAAATATGAACAAACTTTAAAAATTATAATTTTTTTAAACGTTTTTAAAAATTGTGGGCTAGAAATTCGGTATGTTAGTGCCTCCCGTTCATGCCTGGCGGGGGCGCTAAAGGATTAGCGCCCGGGTGCGGTGAATGCAGCGACGCCCGTGAACTTTGGTGCTGGTTTAGCGCTGGCGCTAACTCTTAGCGCCTGGGCCGCTAGCGCCTCGCAGATCATAAAGTGCGCAGCACCCCGTTATCGCCCTGGATAGAAAATCCACTTGCGCCGACAACGCCAGCAAAAGGAGGCGTTGTGAACTCGGCTGGCCGCTTCGGGAGCGGTAATAAAAGGGAATGCTTTTCAGCTGGCGCAACCTTTATTATTTGCAGCAGTCTGGTGCCTGCGTAATGTTTTTAATGTTTCATTGGTGCAAGATGTCCAAGCCCTCCACTTTGTGAGAGTGTTTGAGGCTGTACTGGCAGTCGCCCAGGTCACCTTACAAAACAGAACTGATGACAACTAGCTTGTGCAGCATCATTGGCCCTTCCCTTTAAGCAAAGGAAGCAGCTTCTGTGACGAGAGTGCCGTTTACAATGCGCTCAAAATTGTTTAGCGCTCTGCCGCTACCATCCCGCTCTCGGACTTTAGCGCCTGAGACTTAAGAGAAGTGGTTAGCGCTTGATTTAGCGCTCCACTTCCCGCTTGGAGTGCTAAAACTGAATTTCGCGGGAGGCGGGAATGATTAGCATCTGGCGCAAATTTTTCAATTTTCAAAGTTTTAGCACCCCAAACGGGGCTCTACCAAATTTCTCACCCTGTAATTTTTATTATAATGGAGAAATTTGACACTCCGCAAAATTAAAATTAGGTTTTCAGGACCATAACCTTTGTTTAGCAGTCAACCCGCTGCTAAAACCCCAGTTACACCTAATCCAACAAGGTCTAACTTTTAATGGGGTATTTAACAGTGATATTACCACAGAAAAGCCCAAGTTTTGGTCAGTTTCACTCATTTCACTGGCTACACTGATTGCTGGCTATGGGTGGGGGTGGTAGGGGGGGGCGGGAGGGGGCAGCCACAGCACAGCCAGTGTCAGAGCAATGAATAACTGACTGCAACGCCAGCATTTCCGCGTTAGGATGCGCCTGAGCTACATAACTGAAGTCCCTCATCTCTGCTGTGTTTGACCAGATAACTGTCAACAGTCAACAGTAATCTGTTGACTATAAAGTGATTTGGGGCATCTTGAGGATATGATAAGGTGCTTTGCAATACTTTCTTTCATTGCTGCAACTGATATACTGTAAGACCAAAAGAGCCCCGTTTGAAAAATCAGCCCCAGGAGTGAGTTTGTAGCTTAGAGAAGAATAACTTTGCCAAAACAAAATAAGCATTAAGACGTAAAAGAAAAAGAAGTAATGGAACTGAAAAGGTTAATTAATCTGTTGTGGCGTCTCCCAGCAGGATGTGAAAAAAGCCAGGTGATATATTGCGCCATTCATAATCTCAGAGGGCTAGAAATTCAGTATAGCCTTGAATGGGCAGTGTCATTAGAAAAGTTGGAGAATTAACGCCAGGCACTAATGTTTTAGAATGCACGCAAAATTTGTGCTCACTGCTCAGAAAAATGATTGGAGTCCGAAATCAAGTCTTAAGCTCATTGGCATTACACTCAAAGAATGGACCAATATCAGGTGCAGTCTAATCGCAAGTCATGATTGCCACAGGCTTTTTTCAGTACTTAAAGGGGAGGTTCTTTGATGCTGCAGAACCTCATTCTCAGCATTGTGCAGCTGCCTCAGCAAGCAGCAGCAGGACAAGGAGAAGGAGCCGGAGAACTGAAGCAGCTGTACTGATGGCAGAGTCACGCCCCAGGGAGAAAACCCGCAGATTCTGTGATCAAGCATTGGAGGCATTGGTGTTCGCTGTGGAGAGACGGAGGGCGGTGCTCTACCCGGCAAGTGGCAGGAGGCCATCGCCGCAAGTCTTCCACACCATGTGGAGGAAGGAACGCAGCACGTTACGGGCAGCACTGTGGTCCCCAGGACCCACACACAGTGCAGGAAGAAATTTAACAACCTCACTCAGGTGGTCAGGGTGAGTGAATGCTTCAACAAATGCTACATACCACCATCTGAACCAGATTCTTCATACACTGCCCAAAGTACCACACCCCCAGCACTCACCCACTAACAATCTCTACCTACCAACACTCATACCCACGTCTCACATCTTGCACACAATGACAGCTATTCAACTTTGGCAGGCGCATCTCCCAAACACATTACTCCACACTCACACATACTCTTTCCATGCTCTTGCAGACCAAGGTGGCTCACAACAGGAGGGAGCAGGAGCACACAGGTGGGTGACAAGCCGACACCGAACCACAGTCTGCGCTGGAGAATAGAGTGCTGCAGATTATTGGATGGTGTCGAGCTTCTTGAGTGTTGTTGGAGCTGCACTCATCCAGGCAAGTGGAAAGTATTCCATCACACTCCTTACTTGTGCCTTGTAGATGGTAGAAAGGCTTTGGGGAGTCAGGAGGTGAGACACTCGCCACAGAATACCTAGCCTCTGACCTGCTCTTGTTGCCACAGTATTTATGTGGCTGGTCCAGTTAAGTTTCTGGTCAATGGTGACCCCCAGGATGTTGATGGTGGGGGATTTGGCGTTGGTAATGCCATTGAATGTCAAGGGGTGGTGGTTAGACTCTTGCTTGTTGGAGATAGTCATTGCCTGGCACTTGTGTGGCGCAAATGTTACCTGCCCCCCTGTCGTTCAGGTCTTGTTGCATGTGGCCATGGACGGCTTCATTATCTGAGGAGTTGTGAATGGCACTGAACACTGTGCAGTCATCAGCGAACATCCCCATTTCTGACCTTATGTTGGAGGGAAGGTCATTGATGAAGCAGCTGAAGATGGTTGGGCCTGGGACACTGCGATGAGGAACTCCTGCAGCGATGTCCTGGGCTGTGATGATTTACCTTCAATCACCACAACCATCTTCCTTTGTGCTAGGTATGACTCCAGCCAGTGGAGCGTTTTCCCCCCGATTCCCATTGACTTCAGTTTTACTAGGGCTCCTTCATGCCACACTTGGTCAAATGCTGCCTTGATGTCAAGGGCAGTCACTCTCACTTCTCCTCTGGAAGTCAGCTCCTTTGTCCATGTTTGGACCAAGGCTGTAATGAGGTCGGGAGCCGAGTGGTTCTGGCGGAACTCAAACTGGGCATCAGTGAGCAGGTTATTGGTGAGTAATTGCCGCTTGATAGCACTGTCGATGACACCTTCCGTCATTTTGCTGATGATTGCGAGTAGACTGATGGGGTGGTAATTGGCCAGATTGGATTTGTCCTGTCTTTTTGTGGACTGGACATACCTGGGCAGTTTTCCACATTGTCGGATAGATGCCAGTGTTGTAGCTGTACTGGAACAGCTTGGCTAGAGGCGCGGCTAGTTCTGGAGCACAAGTCTTCAGCACGATAGCCAGGATGTTGTCAGGGCCCACAGCCTTTGTTGGTTTCCCGCCCCTCGTCCTGCCTCCGTCGAAACCGGAAGTGAGTGTATTTGAGGCGGGCTGGGTTCAGGTTTGAGACTTTTTAAATTTTAACATCCCACTCGACCCAAATCCACTTGTTTTGGGGGGTTAAAATTACACCCCCCTCCCCGCCCAGCATCTCCGACAGTGCAGCACTGCCGCAATACTGCACGGTAGTGTCAGCCGAGATTATGTCCTTGTCACTGGAGTGGGACTTGAACTCACAACCTCCTGAGTCAGAGGCAAACTGAGCCACAGCTGATATTCCCGCACTGGTCTGTCAGCAGCTTGTGCACCCAGATGTTAAGCGTGACTGCACTCTGGATAACAGTACAGTGAGGTGGCTGAAAATGGTGTTCAGATCCAGTGACTATAAATCAGAGTTGAATCTATAACATTCATCAGCTGGCAGGTACTTGTTTCTAGTCTTGGAGATAAAGTACTGCAGCTGATTGATTTCGATGTGTGGTGAGCTCTCGGAGTACTACCTCAGTTTTTATTTAACAATTTGGGGAACCCTTTTCTCCTCACAACAGGCAAAAAGTATTTCTTTAACTAAATAAAATTGGAACAAACTACAGCCGGGGTTAAGACTCCACTGCGTCTCAAGGTGACATTCCACCACAAAATAGCTTACAATTTAGCTGCACCAATTTAATTTAGGTGGGATTGCCATTTGCTTAATGATTTTTGCAAAATCAAACACAGAGTTCACAATTCTAGAATGTATTTTTCCATTATCGTGTGTTTGTTTTTAAAATCGGTTGTCGGTAAAAGTATTAGTGGAGGAGGAAATTGATTAACACATCACCTTCATTGCAAATTGACTTCAGGCAGTGCTCATTAGATTAGACACTGACGGCTTTATGAGGGTGTTGGATTGCATGCAATTTATCCAACAGAATCTAAATTTAGGTGAGACAATTACTGACACACAAAATAGATACGTGTTCAGTACACATAAGATTCACATTGAGGTATTTGTGCCGGAGAGAGAATACATTAAAATACACTTGTTAATAGATTAAATATCAAATTGCCCCACAGATCAGAAATGGATCTCATTTGCTCAGCTCCAGCAGCAGATTCCTGGCTCTGTTACCTCAATCCATGACTGCGGAGCAAAGCTGGGAAGAAATTCTACGGTCCCGATATTATCTCGGAGGCACGTTCGGAGCAGGGGGGGGTGACATCGTGGGGGGGGGGGCGGGGGGTGGAGATGGTGGTTGGTGGGGTCTGATGGCGGGGCGGGGCGGTTGGAGCAGACAGATCACGGGGTGGGTGCGCGGTGTTTTTACAGGTAAGCTTGTCAGGCCGGGAGGAAGCACTCCTGCTCCTCCTGGCTCACAAGCAGTGCTGTAAAGGCATTTACCTTATGGATCCAGCCCTTCTTGCCTCCTTTTACCTGGAAACCCGTCCGACTGGTTAAAAATAGAAACACTATTAAAATGGAGGCACGCAGCCCCCTTAAAAGGTTTTACCAACCGACCCGCCTCCTGCGAGCGGATTGGTCGCCTGCCCTCCATTAAAACCAGAAGTGGGCGGGTTCAAGGTGGATTGGGTTCCTGTTTTAAATTTTCAACTTTTTAACCTCCCACCTGAAACAAACCCACCCATTTTTGGGGGTTAAAGTTACCCCTTTACGTCATTGAGCAATTATTTTCCAGTCCCTAATTTGTCATTGTGATAGGAGGCAAACTGCAACATAAAAACTCGATGCTGCCTGTCGTTTTCACCTATGATTGCAATATATAACTGTGCATGAAATCCCTCGTGGGTGTACAGTTGTGTCTTTATTTCTCTCAACTTCAACAAATCCTACAACTTTCAGAACCGTGGGGTGTTTTCAAGATTTGTGGTGTTGGGAATTCAAAACAAGGTTTGTCTGTAACCAGCTCGGTGTGCGAAAGCACAAGCTATTTACATCCTAACCACAGACCAGGTTCCTGAACCAAACATAATTCTTTCATCCTTGCTTAAGCCTTCACCAGAATGCTGTGAGTGTAGGGGTGATGGCGAAATGATTTGTGTTTTTGCAATTTCTATTTATTCTTCCATCTTGTGAATAGTCCAGTCTGTGCAATAAGTATTTTGGTAAATTGCATCAAAAAATGACATGGCTCCTACGGTAAACATTGCAGACTATATGGTTCTGAATGTTGAATATACATGTCATCTCAACTTAGCATGTCTCTTATTTGTTTTATGAGGTTACAAGTGCCTTCTACATTATTTGTAATGTTTACTAAAACCTGATGTTTACCCCACTAATCAATATGGCTGCCATTGGCCCTAAGGGTGCATTTACACTACAACTTTTCCAAAATAGTTTCAGCTTCCTATTGACGCTGGACTTGTGGACTGTAGATTGAGCATCAAGGCCCAACGTGACGTTGAATGAGAGGGGGCCTTGCTGGTGTCAGCTTGGGCCCTCACTCCACACTGAGTCTGCACTTACATTGTAACTTGGGCAGGGTGTGAAGGAAACCACTTTGTACTGACACTTCAACTACAACAACATGCATTTATATAGCGCCTTTAACATAGTAAAACATCCCAGGGCGCTTCACAGGAGCGATTATCAAACAAAATTTGACACCGAGCCACATAAGGAGATATTAGGGCAGATGACCAAAAGCTTGGTCAAAGAGGTAGGTTTTAAGGAGCATCTTAAAGGAGGAAAGAGAGGTAGCGAGGTGGAGAGGTTTAGGCTGGGAATTCTAGAGCTGAGGGCCTAGGCCGCTGAAGGCACGGCTGCCAGTGGTTGAGCGATTATAATCAGGGATGCTCAAGAGGCCAGAATTAGAGGAGCGCAGATATCTCGAAGGGTTGTAGGGCTGGCGGAGATTACAGGGATAGGGAGAGGCGAGGGGAGGAATTTGCAAACAAGGATGAGAATTTTAAAATCAAGGCGTTGCTTAACCGGGAGCCAATGTAAAATAAACCTGTAAACTAAAAATGAGGAAATGCTGCCAAGGACAGCCACCAGCTCAATGGAGTACTGTACTCACCATGTGGGCATTTTGTTCCCAAGATTTCAGCTGATATACTGGCATTTTAGGATTTTTGACTATTTTTCCACAGAAAAGTTTTCCTCATTTTTAAATTATGCCTTTCCATTTTGAACCCTTCCTTCATCAGTGTGAAGAGTTTTATCTGGATCAGTCATGTCAAAAGCCTTTATAACTTAGAAAACTTCTATTTAGTCACATTGTACAAACTTTCTTTTCAACAAGATTAAGACCAACATCCTTAACTTAGATTCCTGATATCTTTGGGTAAACTTTATTAACCCATCTTCTGTCGCAGAAGGTGTATCAGGAAATTACAGGCGCACTTCCCAGGACTTTCCATCTGGATGGAAAATCGCAGGGAGCGTGTCGGAGATTTCCTAATATGTGCTCAGGCAGAAAAGGTTCTGTAAAATTTACCCTCTGGCATCATCTCTGTTTCCCTATGAGGAATCTTCTCAAAGGCACTAATAGATCTCTTATAGTGCAGTGACCATACAGAGCAACAGAGGGATGCAATCAGTTGATTACACGGTAACACATCAGAGGCTACATTTTACAAGACTCCGGTGCAAGGAGCCTCACTTGACAGGACCTTGGATTGGACAGTCAAGCATGGATTTCTGGTGATCAAAACTGATGGCTAATAAATTTTAATCACCTGAACCTCTGCACCTGATTCCCGATACGTGTTCCCATCGGGGTGTGAAACTGCGCAAAACTTGCCTTCATCTTTTTATGTATATTCTATTTCTCTGCCAACACAAACAGGCACCTTCTTCCTACGTTTCACTGCAGCCACGCACTGCACCGATGGGTTCGATGATATTTCCATAATAACCCTTTCCTGAATGTTCTGTTCGCCACATACTCTCTGCCCTTGCTTCCATTCTTGTGATTTTATCTTTATCTACATTGAACAATATTTTCCATCGCCCGGCTGAGATTCCGAAATCATCCAAGTCCTTCTGAATCCTGGGACCTTGGGTGAGATGAGGGAGGAAATTGCTGATGCTCTTGAAATTATATTTCAGAGCTCTTTCGTTGGAGGATTGGACAGTGGGCAATGTAATAATCTGGGCAATTACAGGCTATTCAGCCTAACATTTGTGGTTGGGAGAATTTTGGAGCTTTAAATAAGGAAAACAATTACCACTTATCTAGAGAAAGAAAAAATAGTTAGAAGTCAAAAGCCACGATCTTGCTTGACAAAGCACAGAATTCTCTGAGGATGTAACGGACATGGTCGAGGGGGGAAATGCAGTGGATGTAGTCTACATGGACTTTAGGAAAACCTTTAATAAGGTACCACATGGGAGATTACTAAAGAAGATTAAGCGGTATGGAATTAGGGGGACGATAGCAAACTGAATTAAAAATTAGAAGGGAGAAAACAGAGTGTAGAAGATTAAGGCAGATTTTCAGAGTGGGTGGAAATGGGTAGCGGTGTCCCACAGGGCTCAGTTCTGGGGCCACTTCTGTTCACTGTGTATATCAATGATTTGGATATAGACTTAGAGGGAGTGGTGTTGAAATTTGCAAATAATACAAAAAAAGGAGGTATAGTTACATTTTTAGAAGACCAAGAAGGTTGCGAAGGGATATTGATAAGATGGGCTAAAATATAACAGACGGAATTCAATGTCACTAAGTGGGAGGTGATTCATTTTAGTAAAAAGAAGCATAAGTAATTTTACTTTGAATAGAAAGAGGCTTAGTGCTGTGGAAAAGCAGGGAGGTTTTGGAGTACAGGTTCACAAGACACTAAGTGGAGCATCTCACGTCAATAAGGCCATTAAAAAAAAAACTAATAGAATTCTAGGTTTTGTCACAAGGTGTAGAGTATAAAAGCCAAGAGGTAATGATGAGCCTACATAACACCTTAATCAGACCTCAGTTAGAGTACTGTATGCAGTATAGTGCTCCACACAATAGGAAGGATATTAAGGCTTTAGAGAAGGTACAATGCAGATTCTGCATTTAACTAGGATGCTGCCTGGTTTGAGGAAATACAAATATGAAGAAAGACTTAAAAAAGGGTCTTTTTTCATTAGAACAGTGCAGATTATGGGGCAGCGTGATAGAAGTGTTAAGTATGAAAGGATGGGACAGGGTAGATAGTAGAGGGGTCAAGAACGAGGGGCCATAGACACAAGATTAAATCGGATATTTAGAAGAGAGGGCTGTGGAATTCACTTCCAGGGTTCGTGGTTGAGGCAGAAACGATGTCAACATTCCAGATTAGATTGGACAGGTGGATGAAGGAAAAGGGGATGAAGGGATATGGGAACAGGGTGGGTAATGTGATTAGGAGGGTAAACACCAGCATGAGCTGGTTGGGCCGAATGGCTTGTGTCTGTGTTGTAACTTTCGATGACTCTCGTGGTATTTCTCATCATTACTGTGACTTTTTCTTTGCTGTTGAGTGTCACCTTTCCTCAGCGGCAGCACTCTCACCTCTGAGTCAGAAGGTTGTGGATTCAGCCCCGCTACAGGTCTTTAGCACATATTCCAGGCTGAAAAATCTAGTCAGCCTTTCTTCCTCAGCCAGAATAGATTAAAACTGTTCATTTATTATTTGCTGTTCGGTACCTTGCCTGCCACGTTTTCCTTCATTACAACAGTGACTACGCTTGGAACAGTACTTCACTGGCAGTGAAATGCTTTGGAACATCCTGAGGATGTGCAAGGTGTGATATAAATGTCAATTCTTTCTTCTTTTAGTGATCACTGCATGTAGTGATCATTCAGCTGTACAGATCAAGCCCCCCCCCACCCCCACCCCACATTTCTCTCTGCAGCACTTGGTTTACACCTTCTCTGTCACCGCAGACAGGAAAAGGGGGCAAAAGCCCATCATATTGGCTCTCGTCTCCACCCCTTTTACTTTCTTCTGGGATTTCCCTGACTTTTCCAAATGGAAAAGGTGCAAGCCCAAGATTGCCATGTTAATGAGTTAGGTGAGGGAATTCCCAACTCTCGGCCTCATTTTGCTCCCATTGTGACCAAGGGAAGTCACTTCCAGTGACTCCCAGGAAGCTGGCTCTCGGCCTTGTGCTTGGGATAACCTCGTATTAGAGAGTCCAAGGGCCAGCAAGGTAGAGAGAGCCCTAACAGTAAGCTTTAAACTTCTCCTTAAGGTACCCATTGGCTCTTCAGACCTTGGGGTCTTTTAGCTGACTGTTCTTTCAGGCCTGCAGCTACACCCCTGATTCCATCACTGATTCCCGTGCAAGGCTTTGCCAGAGGGAAGGCCTGAGCCAGCCATGTGGCCAGGCCTTACCAATGGCCTGGAACACCATATTCGAGGGCATGATGGGCTGGTAGGTGGAGCTCAGTCCCAATATGCTCTACCTGTGCTGCTCCTGCACAAGGGGTGGGGAAATGAATATCAGGGTCCAAATCCATTCCCCATTTGTTTTGCCCTGCATCAAAATAATCAGCTGGCTTTTGGTTGTGAGGATCAGATGAGAAGTGATTTTTTTCAACGTTTCTCAGGCAGGAATGAATTTTGCACCTTGTTGAGTGCAACTTGACTATGGGTAAAGGAATTAACAGCTTGCAGGAATGCCAGTTAGAACTGGGTTGACTTGCCTTAGAGATAAAACCCGCCTTACCGTGTGTGTGTTTGTTTCTTTTCTCTTCAAGTCAAGGACATTCAGCCTCGGATCTGCGGGTAAGTGTTCTCCAAGGCGGCCTTCGAGACACACGACAACGCAAAATCAGCGAGCAGAAACTGATAGCCAAGTTCTGCACCCATGAGGACGGCCTCAACCGGGATCTTGGGTTCATGTCACGCTACATGTAACCCCACCTGACGTAGAATCATCCAGACTCGAGTCATCGTTGGCTTGATCACAGATGTGATTTCCAGTAAAAAAAAAGTAAAAAGTTTAAAGTTTATGGTTTTCCATACAGACTGCAGCATTTGACACATTAGACCCCCTGTGACCCCACCTCATTGTCTTAGTTGTATTTTGCTATGTCTTTGATATAATGTCTTCCTGACTGACCTGATTGTTTCTCTGCCGAGGTGTGATAAAAGGCAGTCAGAAAGATTAACTGTAGTCGTCTGACAATGTACTCTGCACAGGCATTGTTCTCTGTCTGTCTATATATGCTTCAACTGACGAAGGAGCAGCAGCTCCGAAAGCTTGTGATTTCAAATAAACCTGTTGGACTAAAACCTGGTGTTGTGCGACTTCTCTCTTTTCTCTTAGACAGTGCACTTTGCACCGAGGTCCCCGTCAATGGGCAGAACTCTTTTTGTGCTTCATTTGCGAAGCAAAGCGGGAATTTTGCAGGACACTGAGACAATGTTGAACACTAGCCAAGGCGATCTGCTGAAACACTTTGAAATCCAGCAATATATACTGTCCAACCTGACAAAGAACAAGGTTACAATCATATATTGAATGCAGGTGGGATGCTAAAGATGCAAATGTTCAGAACAGACTCCTGCACTGGACACAGCCTGCCACTTTAAATGAGGGGTCTTACCTCATGTGTGTATGCTGCAGGTTTCCTACACTCTGCCGTTGTTACTCAGTGAATAAAATGGATAAAATCTGTTCCGCCTGACTGTCTGATTGTGAAGCCACAATATGTACATTTGAATTTTGGATGGAAAATCAAGGTCAATACATCTGCGACTTTCTGACAGGCATTGGCAGATGGTGAGGCATCTCGTTGCAGGCACAGACTCAGATTATCAACCCTGTAGTGATCAATTGGATGCATCGTTCAAACAGAGGACTGTCCATATTGATCCTCAGAATCAAATTCCATAACAGGTGCTTTCCCTCCAGCCTTGGGAGCATCAGCAAACTCTCATTCAAATCACTGATATAAGATTACCAATGACAACATATTTAGTACCGATCTATGATACCTATTTTAATATTTAAGAACATAAGTATTGGAGCAGGAGTAGGCCATTCGGCCCCTCGAGCCTGCTCCGCCATTCAATAAGATCATGGCCGATCTTCTACCTCAACTCCACTTTCCTGTACTATCCCCATATCCCTTGATTCTCTTGATATCCAAAAATCTATCGACCTCTGTCTTGAATATACTCAACGACTTAGCCTTCACAGCCCTCTGGGTTAGAGAATTCCAAAGATTCACCACCCTCTGAGTGAAGACATTTCTCCTCATCTCAGTCCTAAATGGCTGACCCCTTATTCTGAGACTGTGACCCC
Source organism: Squalus acanthias (assembly GCA_030390025.1). Classification (NCBI taxonomy): domain Eukaryota; kingdom Metazoa; phylum Chordata; class Chondrichthyes; order Squaliformes; family Squalidae; genus Squalus; species Squalus acanthias. Next base: position 100,904,295 of record CM059429.1, read on the forward strand.
CAAGACTCTTCAGCCAGGGGAAACATCCTCCCAAAATAATATTTATTTTACTTTGTGTCTTATTATTTAAATACCAATTCATACATATTTTATGTTCCGCCACAACCTGCTGTTCACTCTGTGGCTGGGACCAATGTTAAGTTAAATCCTGAACCTGATTTCTCCCAGTGGCCTGGCCAATATTTATCCTTCAACCAACATAACCAAAGCAGATTATTTGGTCATTTATCTCATTGCTGTGTGCAACCTGGCTGCTGTGTTTCCTACATTAGAACAGTGACGACACTTCAGAAATACTTCATTAGATGCAGTTTGGGACATCCTGAGGTCATGAAAGGCGCCATGTCAATGCAAGTTCTTTCTTTTCTGATTAATTAAAATAAATACTGGTTTTAAGATTTATGCTTCCCCCAGATAAAGAACTGGTAGAACAACAGAAAACGCTGGAAAAACTCAGCAGGCCAGGCAGCATCCGTGGAGAGAGAAACAGAGTTAACGTTTCAGATCGAAGACCTTTAGTCAGAACTTCTGAGGCTTCTGACGAACGGTCTTCGACCTGAAACGTTAACTCTGTTTCTCTCTCCACGGATGCTGCCTGGCCTGCTGAGTTTTTCCAGCGTTTTCTGTTGTTATTTCGGATTTCCAGCATCCACAGTATTTTGCTAAAGAACTGGAAGGTTCAGTTTCTGATCCAAATTAATTCAAAAGTTGCACAGTGCCGTTGGGAATCCTTACTGGTAAAAAATTCTCACTTTTGCCATAATGACGTCCAGGTATCAGAAACCAATCACTAATTGTCTTGTATGAATCATGTCTTTTACAACCACAACATATTGAGCTGGATTTTACCAGGCCCGAGGAGGCGGGTTTGGAGGCGTGTGAGGTGTTAAAATTGCAAAAAATGGCGGGCGGCTCCCATCCTGCCTCCAGCCCGCCTCTGATCAATTTTCCCAAAAGCGGCCTTTCAGACCCCGTTTCGATCCCGCCTCCAAGAGGCGGGATAGGCCCTTAAGGCCCTTAACAAGCACTTAATTACCTCTATAATGCCATTTTGAAAGGCCTTTCTAACTTTAACACATTTCCCCCGTGCTGCACGTCTCCTCTGGAACACGCCAGTTAATCCTGGCAGCCTCACAAGTGGATGGCTTACTAACAGCTGCAGCTCCACTATTAAAAAGGTGGCAGAACTTTGTTTTCTCAGGTCTGGGAGAACTTTTAGCAGGCCTACTCATTGTGGAAGTTTTGAGGCTGAGATCCATCTCCAGTGTGACCTCCTGGGAAACCCCTCTCCCCACATTGACTGAGCACTTCCTCAACTGAGGTATATACCAGAAGCATGGGAACCATTTATTTCCTTTCCTCCTGGACCTCAGATTCGGACGAACACCAGCTGCGGCAGCAGCAGAACCCTGAGCAACAGCACCACCAACAGCAGGAGCAACAACAGGAGCGCCAAGCTGCTGCTCACCCACCTGAAGCTGCACAGGCCAGAAGGCTCCAGCGCATGGAAGCACATCGCTGCAGGAGATACCCCCAAAACAGGGTTTACAGACAGAGGATGAGCTACCTCAACTTGACTGAGCAGCAGTGCCAAAGGGGGCTCGGACTTTTGCGAGAGGCAGTGGGTGACATCTGCGCAATGCTTCAGCAAGACCTGGAGCCCAGAGGAGCGGGTAGACACCCCTTAGCAGTGGCCATAAAAGTCACCACCGCACTCAACTTTTTTGCTTCAGGCTCATTCCAGGGATCAGCAGCAGACAACAACGGCATCTCCCAGGCGGCCGCACACACTTGCATCATGCAGGTAACCGATGCCTTCTTTGCCATCGCGCACAATTACATCAACGCCTCCAAGGATCAAGCAAGTGTAACCGCGTGTGCGGTTAGATTCGCTAATCTGGCAGGCTTTCCAAGGGTGCAGGGCGTCGCTAACTGCACACATGTGGCCCTTAAGGTACCCCATCACAATTCAGGTATTTTTGTCAACCGCAAGGGCTTCCACTCCCTCAATGTGCAGCTGGTGTGTGACCACAAGAAGGAAATTTTGCATGTTTGCGCCAAGTACCCTGGCAGTTGCCATGACTCCTTCATCCTGCGCCAGTCTAGTGTGCCTCTGCTCTTCAGTCCGCCAGACCAACTTTTCAGATGGCTACTTGGAGACAAGGGCTATCCCCTGAAGACGTGGCTAATGACGCCATTGAGGAGGGCATCCAATGAAGCTGAGGAGTGCTACAACTCTAGCCACATTTCCACCAGATCCATAATCGAGCAAACCATCGGCTTGCTGAAGATGCGATTGAGATGTCTTGATAGATCAGGTGGAGCCCTGCAGTACTCAGCAGCCAGGGTCTCCAGAATCGTCGTGGTCTGCTGTGCACTTCACAACATCGCACATCATCATGGCTTGCAGCCGCCTGAGGCACAAGTGGCTCATCGCATTGCCTCCTCAGATGAGGAGGAGGAGAGCGACAACGAACAGCTTGCGGAGGTGGATCAACCAGTGGCAGCAGCACACGAGCACATTGCTGCCCGGGATGCAAGGGACGCACTCATCTTGGCCAGATTTGCTTAGCCTGCCCAATCAAACACTTTTGCCTCGCACCTTCTTACCAGAGCATCGACAATGGCCAAGAACCTGTGGATTCCTATCTCTCTGACCACTGTACTGACAATTGCAAGTCGCCCTGAGCACTCAATGTGGAAGTCCCATTTGCGAAATGACACCGCCTACAACTTCATCAGTTTGCCATCAAGTTTTTTTATCACATAAAGTCACAGATGGCTTTTCAAAAATAAACACAACAGAACACTCAAGTGACTACCCTTGTGACTACTTGTGCTTTATCTTCCTCTTACGCATGCTCCTATGTGGTGCTTCCCCTGTGGCTTCAGCAGATGTGAAGGCTCCTTGCTCACTTTCTTGCTGCTCCTGCCTCGACACCTTTGGCAGATGTGCTCTGGGGTTGCGAGCCTGTGAGGGCTCGGCAACAGTCTGCTGCTCCTGCGGCTGTGCAGGGGCTGAGACGCCGATCTCAGTTGTGTGAGGACACTGGTGGGGCTCTGACCGAGGGCTCTGCAGTGGCATGGTCATGTGAGTACTTGGAGAGGAGCCCCCACTTCCTTGTTCTCTGCCACCAACATCCCTCTCATGGGTCAGCCCCACTTCAGAGCTAGCAAGTGGCTTGACAGCGCCTTGCTGCACTTCAGGGAGGCCATAAGGACCCGTTTCTGCACTGGAAGTCCTACTCCAGAGGACTTCCATGAAGGTCTGGTTTCTCTGCTCAATAGCTGACCATCACTCCTCAAGAGATGTCAGACTATTCTGAACAATGACCATGTTTTCAAGACCCTGGCGTCTAAGCTTCTCCATGGCCATGGCCATCCTCTCCTCTACCGTAGCCATCCTCTACTCTACGGTATCCAGCCTTACCACAGAGGTAGCCATCCTTTCCATGGAGGTTGCCATCCTTTCTGTGGTGATGTGTTCATGCGCCAATGCCTCCACAAAGGCTCTGCTCATGTTCGCGATGGACTCCTCCATTCGCTCCACACTCGCAGCGACCCTGGAGACAATATCTGCCAGTGACTCCTGCACCTGTTCCTGGAGTTCCAGCACCGCTCTCCTTCTGGATGGATCCGGAGGCACAGGGTCGACATGCAGCTGAGCCGAGCTGGGAGAGTCCTACGCCCTCCGATGAGGATTCTCTACTGCTGTCTCTGTCTCCACCATCTGCTGATGCTCACTTGTGAGCTGTGATACACCAGGTGACAACTCTACTCTATCTCCCGAAGGTCCCACCGAGGTGTGAGTGTCTGCGTTGGTGCTGGGTGCGCTTAATTCTGGTGACGCTGCGCCCTCAGCAGTTGCAGCTTCCTCTGAGGAGTCTGGGGGCTCAGACTGTTCCTCCTGGACAGTGGGGAGGGGGGCTGTCGATGGTCCTGTGGGGGAATAAAGGAAAGAGTTAGACATGTGAGATAAACGTTGCATGCACATTGAATTGTGCAGATGATCATAAGTGAATCTGTTAGAGCATTAGAATCAATATCAGTCACTCATGCAATGTCAACGAGAGAGATGAAAAACTATTCTGTCACCAGCTTGCTCTGATGCGCCCGTCTGTCCGTCCCCCACTTGCGCATCCTTCTCGACTCCCACGATCTCCAGGGCCGCCTCCTCTGCAGCGGTGAGCTGGGCTATTGAGGGTGGCCCTCCTCCTGTCCTCACTCTCTCCCTCTTATTGTGGGCTCTCTTTTCCTGCAATGAGGGACACAAGTGGAATTTGAGTGAGAATGAAGGAGTGAGTTTAGAGAATCCATAGCATAGATGCTTAGAAGGACACAAAGATGGAGTGAGGTGCCAATACCAAGGGTCCTCCCTGTGTGTTGTAAGTTGTTGTCATTGCATCACAGTGATAGGGAGTGTGAGGGCTGCATAGTTGAATAGTTAAGTGAATGTGAACATACAGAGAGAAGGAATGGTTAAGGGTCCAGGGATGTAAGGGTCAAGTGGGATGTGGAGGAGGAGGTTGACAATGAAGAGTACTGGTGATGAGAGGTGATGGGGATCAGATTGAGGGTCATGTGGATGGAATACTCACTTTTCCTGTGTGGAGAAGGTCATGAAACCTCTTTCTGCACTGCAGCCAGGTTCTGCTGCACATTGATATCATATTCACCTCCGATACTACTTGCAACCACACAGCTTTGGTCTGTTGGGGAGGCTTTTTCCTCCCTGAAGAAGGAAACAGCACTTCCTTATTCGCTCTTGCTCCCTCCACCAGAGCTTGGAGGGAGTTCTCATCGAATCAGGGTGCACACTTTGGTCTGCTGCGTGACATGGTTGGAGCACGAATCCCTCAGAAGTATAATGCAAAAGTTGTAAGGCAGAAAATGAACCAAGGCTGCTTGCAGGCCTTAAATGCAGCTGCATAGATGACATCATCAGAGGCGAGTTTCAGCACCAAAAGACTCATTGGGCCAGGGGTTCCCACACGCTGGAAATCAAGTGCCCAATTAGGGGAAAATCGCTCAATTATCCCGCCTCACATCGGAGGCGGGGTTGTGACCCGCCGATCACCTGACACGCCCCCAGCCCGCCCCCAATGACAAAATCCAGCCCGTTGTATTTATATAGTGCCTTTAACATAGTAAAATGTCCCAAGGCGCTTCATAGGAGCGTTATGAAACAAAATTTGACACCAAGCCACATAAGGGGATATTAGGGCAGATCAAGGAGGTAAGTTTTCAGGGGAATCTTAAAGGAGGAAAGAGAGATAGAGAGGCGGAGAGGTTTAGGGAGGGAATTCCAGAGCTTAGGGCCTTGGCAGTTGAAGGCACGGCCACCAATGGTGGAACAATTAAGATTGGGGATGCTCAAGAGGGCAGAATTGGAGGAGTGCAGAGATCTCGGAGGGTGTAGGGTTGGAGGAGGTTACAGAGGTAGGGAGGGGAGAGGCCATGGATGGATTTGAAATCAAGGATGAGAATTTTAATATCGAGGCAATGCTTAACTGGGAGCCAACGTAGGTCAGTGAACACAAGGGAGATGGGTGAACAGGACTTGGTGCGAGTTAAGGTACGTGCAGCAGAGTGTTAGATGATTCAGCTTTACTGAGGTAGAAGAGGTGCAGCAAGACCTTTGCCTTCATTTTATTACAAGTACTCTCACACTCTGAGAATTCATCATCTTTCTCTACTCAGAGACATAAGTGGCTAGGAGGCTTATAATAAAATATCATTGTAAAAATATATTTGATGTTTCAAGCTCCGTCTCCATACTAATCTTCTGATATGAGGGAATGGCTTTTTGGCTTGTGAAAATATCACGAGTGAGAATGGGGACCCCTGTCAGTACCTTATAAAATCCAAATGCTGGGGACACCAAATTGGTCAGCACTTTGGACTGCTGACCTGAATATATTAATATTCCCAGCAAACCTCTGTTCAAGCTCAGTGTTCGGGGAGAGTACTGAGGTAGAATTTAAGCTCTGTGAAATGCAATGAATAATGATACGGAGATCTCTAACACTATGAAAAGGCCTCCCCAAGCCAATCTCATCACAGTGAACTAATCTGAGACCAGATTATTCAGTCAAAGAGACAATGTGATAGATTTTCTTCTTCCTGGGCATGTTGGGCACTGCTGACAGAGTAAAATCAGGCGAGGAGAATTCCATGCTCATAAGACCACACAATTTTCCATCTGTTAATTTAAAGTCATGTAAGGGGCAACAGATGATGAAGGGGCGATATTAAGCCTATCTTCCCGACGGAAACCGAAAGATAGGTGGGTAGTTGAAACCGGCTGGGTGACTTAGCTGCCAATATTCTGCACCGATCTCGCTGTCATCTATTCTAAGCCGCTGTTCCGAGCAGGCGGCAAGGACACCAACCTGAAGCCGGCAGGTCCTTTAAATATGCAGATTGAGATCCGATGACGTCATCAGACCCCAACTGCGATTTTAATGCTGACCTGAGCGGGGAAGCCGCTGTGTCTTTCCTGCCAGGTGAAGATAGCGGGAGGTGGACCCGGGGCCTGGACACCCAATAACATGGACCCAATCAGCACTGGCAATACCAGCACTAAACATTCAGCAATTGGCCTCATTGTTGAAAGAGTGCCTTACATCCAGGAAAGATTCTGTGGCTTGTCAGCACGATACATCCATTCTATGTTTCAACACATCCAACAACACAAGAAAAACAACAACAACTTGGGGGTGAAATTGGGTGCCTTTCCGGGGGCGCGAACGGGGGCACAAATGGCTTTGCGACCGGGCGCGGCGCTGACATCAGTTCCCGCCATATTTGGCGGGAGTTTTGTGGTGGCACTATGGCGTTGCGCCCCGATTTCCTTCACCTGGAGATCGTGACGTCATCGGCGTGCGCATCGCCTGAAATTGGCTTCCACCCCTCTGCAGCAGCGCCGGTCGAAAACACTGACAGCTGCAGGAGGCGTGCACTAGGCGGCCGGCCACTTCGGGGGCGATGATTAAAGGCGAGGTGGCTGAGGTAAGTAAAAAAAAAACCTTAACTTTCCTGTTGGTGTTTTTTTGCGGGTTCCTGCCCGTGATCGATCAGCCTGGCACACTGCTTGAGTGTCGGGCTGATCGCGCGGGATCACGTCTGCCTTGGTGGTCCAGGCAGGTACTTTTTAAATTGCAGAGCCTGCAGCGATGGCCCTTCCCTTTAAGGGAGGGAAGGAGCCTCTGAATGCGGCAGCGCTGCTGCAGTCTCTGTCCCGCTCTCCGACGTTAGCGCCCTAAGAAGGAAGTGGAGCGCTTGATTTAGAGCGGCACTTTCCTCTTGGGGCGGCAAAACTCAATTTCGCGGTTACCTGGGCGCTAATTAGCGTTGGGCACTAAAATTAGCGCCAAGGCAATGTTAGCACCCCAAAATGGTCGATCACGAATTTTTCCACCCTTGTATTTATATAGCGGCTTTAACATTGTAAAACGTCCCAAGGCACTTCACAGGAGCGTTATCAAACAAAATTTGACACCAAGCTACATAAGGAGATATTAGGGCAGATGACCAAAAGCTTGGTCAAAGAGGTAGGTTTTAAGGAGCGCCTTAAAGGAAGAAAGAAAGGTGGATAGGTGGAGAGGTTTAGGGAGGGAATTCCAGACAACCAACAAAGTGTTGTCCAGTCCAGGTGACTTTTGTGACCCATCTTGCCTGCTAGCATGGCTTCAATAACATAGGATCCTCCTTTCAAAAAAATAAAAGTGCCTCCTAAAAGTGCTGACACTTAAAAGCTGGAATCCAAACAACACTTCTTTCTGCTTGGTTATGCTGACAGCTACTGCTAGGTAAAACACGTAGAAACATTCAACTGAGGAGGGCATTTTCAACTCAGACACAAAACATCACAAAATCCGGGGTGGTGAATTTCCATCCTTCGTGCTGCTGGCGAACAGCTTCGGAGCTGGAAGAGGGTATGGGGAATCAAGCCTGCATATCTGGTAGTAATGGAGTTGGGCACGCATCTAAATTCAGGATCATTTAGAATCATAGAATGATACAGTACAGAAGGAGGCCATTCGGCCCATCATGCCTGTGCCGGCTCTCCAATTAGTCCCACTCCCTTGATCTTTCCCCATTGCCCTGCAACTGTTTCGTTTTCAAGTATTTATCCAATTCCCTTTTGAAAGTTACCATTGAATCTGCTTCCAACGCCCTTTCAGGCAGCGCGTTCCAGATCAACAACTCGCTGTGCAAAAGAAATTCTCCTCATCCCCCCCATTGGCTGTTTTGTCAATTATCTTAAATCTGTGTTCTCTGGTTATCGACCCTCCTGCCAGTGGAAACAATTTCTCCCTGTGTATTCTATCAAAACCCCTCATAATTTTGAACATCTCTATTAAATTTCCCCTTAACCTTCTTTGCTCCAAGGAGAACAAGCCCAGCTTCTCCAGGAATTCTAGTCATGATTAACTGAGTGGAGTGCTTTCTTGGTAACAACAGTTATTTTGAACTCTGCTGAGGGGAAAGTAAAGTCAACGTATATCCACAATTTCCATATAGATTTCAGCCTGCAGCAAGCAGTGCAACAAGTGCTGGTTACAAAAGGCTACTAATGATCTCTCAATAACAATCAATGACTGCTTTCAGTAAGTGGAAGGCTTCCTGCATGAAGAGCACCTCAGTCTATAGAGGAACTGAAAAAATAAATTAGCTCTGCGATTTAGATCATGAACGAATGCTGTTTGGAGCCTGTGGGGTGGGTGGTGGGGAGTCGGGGGCGGTAGGAGTGGGGTGGTATCCCTGTGAATATAGATCCGAAACACTTGAATTATTGTCTTCTTTTGTTTTTTCTAAAATGGAAAATGTTTCTTTATCGCTCTAATCAATAAGAATATGAACATAATGATCCATAAATTTCATAGCAATTTATGTCCTCGCTGTGTATTTCTTATTATGCTCTCACTATTCAATCCCGATCTGGAAAGTTGAAATCCAAGCACATTGTAAACCGTGAAATGTGAGACACAAAAAACACCCAAAGCATGCATTGCCATTCAAACAAAACAGAACATTTTCTGACTACGTAACATTTGGCAAAGTGTGAGAAACGTTGCTGCAAAATCAGATATAAGAAAATGCCTTTAGCTCATCTAGCCCGTTCCTTCTGATCTTCGACTCCCTCATCAACTCAACCCATTTAACTTCCCGCTGTGCAAAGTGGGTTCCTTCCTCGAAAGGTGGATTAGCTGCCAGGAAGCCTATGGAACCTCAAGCTGTGTTTTCCCCATCCTTGGCAGGTTGCCTTCCCCAGCCTGGCAGCTCCGATGATCTGATTAGCTCACGAAGCATCACACAGCACATTATCACCACGATCTGCATTCACCCTTATAACTCCCAATCCCACTTCTAGCCAGTAATGTAACTCGTTTTGAGGTATTAATAAGCACAGAATCATTTGGGAGTCTATCCCATTTGGCCCACTATGTGGGGCCAACTCCTCATTTCAAGTCTTGCTTCAAGCTGGTTCATTTTGACCACCATTTTCAGTCCAGGTTAAATAATCTATTCGTACCTACATAATCAATTCCTCTTGCCAAACCTGGATCCTGTCTCCCTCCTTTCAATTAAATTTTGCTCGGTTATGTGTGACTCTTCTGGAATAATCTGTACTGTTCTTCTCTCCACCAATGCTGTTTTTGGGGAACATTGCTCAGTACAGCAGACCACTGGGTAATTCAATGGGATAGAATTTGCTATCAAAATAACGGTGAGGCTAATAACGCTCGCCGTTATTTATGCGCCAATGCTACAGCAACTTCAGGCGAGGGGCAGATGCGAGATCACACGTGGATATCTAAAAGTTGCTGTCCAAATTAGGCCCCTCCGTCGTTAGTTTCGTGAAAATGGCACCTCGCTGTCTGCCTGACCATTGAAATACATTGAACGACGTGATGTTGCTGTATTTGCGCAGAAGATACAAAGTAAACTCGCCACAGAAAGTTAAGCCTTGTCCATTTCAGTCTTTACAATGTGATAAGTGTTATCTACTGCCAGTCAACCTCTCTGGCACTGAAAATTAACTATTACAAGTGTGGGGTCTCATTCCTTCAGGTTTAAATTGTTCACGATTTAAAAAATGTTAAATTTTAAATTTAAACTTTTTTTAACTTTTCCTTTCTGTCTCTTTTTTTCTCTCTCCCTCTTAATCCAATATTTCTTTTCCTCTCTTTATTTCTCTACCTGTACCTGGTTTGACATTGAATTCACTCACTCCACTTCCTTCTCAGTTCTTCCGCTGTTTATTTCCCAACCCTTCAATCTTACTGGTGAAGGAGCTACACAGTTGCTTGCCCTGTTCACTCAGGTCCCAGGTGCCCTGCTTCCTTCGCTGCGCCATTATCAGCTCGCACTTTCTGCAAATTGCCACGCAAAAAATGTAAATACCTAAATGTGCAAGGGTAACGGTAGACGCTGTTAGATGCCCGGCCACAGCAAGTTATGTCCCAATGGTTCCACGCTCCCAGTGGAGAGCCACTCAAAGGGAGCGCAGGCCAGAGAAAGCCTACAACACTGTAGCACTGATTCTTTGTTTGAGGCCGGCTCTTCGCTGGCAGTGTCCCAATGGTCGATATGTGTGCAGAAATAATCGTGCAAGGAAAGTGGGGAACTGACCTCACCAGATTCAGCTAATTTAAATCATTATCCATGCATTCCTTTTCGTGTAACACAAGTGCAGGGAGCTCTATGGGTGCAACTGCTGGGGAATGTGAGTAGCACCAGCTCTTTCAGGGTAAGGCTGCCTATACTTGGATAACTTGAATTAAATCTATGCCCAGACAAAGCTCGCCACAACCCCTGAGTCCCAGCATGGTGCAAGATCAGCAATACAGCTGGGGATGCAATGGCATAATCCCCCTCACATCTTGCACACCAAACCTTCCATGTCAGCAATTCTTCTACTTTAAGTCTGTGGATAGCATGGAGAAAGGCTCTAATCTCACACTCATCTGTTGCAGGGAATCGGATATATGCTTAAAAAGGAAATATCTGCAGAGCTATGGGGAAAGGGCAGCGGAGTGGGACTAATTGGTGGCTCTTTCAGAGAGCCGGCACAGGAACGATGGGCCGAATGGCCATCTTCTGTGCTGTATAATTCTATGTTGTGGCGCCAAACAAATACCAGCTCAGATTGCTTGCATGCTGTGTAGTGATCCATTCAAACAGGGTGGGATGTAGGCTGAGCCTACATTGGGGTACCATTAGCATTAGATTCAAATGCTGTAAGCTTATGTTCTGTCTGCTCTAAAAGGTAAAGGTGGCTCACATCCATAGAGAAAGAAACTGCTCGAGTGCTGCCCTGCCTTCTGACCCATCATTAGCTCTGGAAATCATGGGGATGGAGCCATAGAGGGTGTAGGCCAGGGTTATGCTCCCAGCCCAACAAGGTGAGTGTTCTCTTGAGCAACTTGCTTCTCCTTCAAGCTCACTCACTCAACAAGTGCCCGGCAGCAATATATTGCTCTATTGTAAGCGGTTTTGATCCTAGCCCAATTGCTAGACGGACGGTTCGAATCGCCCCCGCCTTACGAAAATTCTATACCCGGGAATTATTATTCAGAGTGTAAATGGAATAAGTCATGGCCAGGAATGCTTCGGTGAAAAATCGTACTTATATTTATTTGGTCTAACATACACTGGCTAAAACATGCACTACTAAACAAAATCACTGTCTCTGTGGCGAATAAGATCCAGGTTACAAACAACTTATATACAGTACACAACTGGGGACTGTAACATGCAGTAATTCCCTTGTTGCTATGGTGGACTCTAACTCCACCCCTACCAACGAATTACCCACTCGCATAAGCCCCTTCGCCTGGCTGAACCAAACGAAGCTTCCACCCCGGAATAGCCCCAAAAAAACTTCACTTCTGAGAAAAACCCTGAGCCCTTACACCTCATCCAGCTCGCCTGGGATATCTGGTTACCGGCTTGGGACACTCGAGACCATGCTTACCACCACACACAGTCGGTCTCGATCGCTCCGCTCAGCTGTGGGAAGTCACTGCCTGGAGGCCGTTCCCTGTGAGGGGTATGCGGTTCTCAGTCTCAGCGGCTTCTTCCTCTGGTACTTCTTCTTGATAGGTCGATCTTGGTGGAGCGAGAGCGAGAGAGAGAGAGAATGGTGGAAAAGGATTTATCTTTATAGGAGTCTTGCTACCCCTATCTTTACCGCCAATCTTTAAAATCCTTTTGTTTTGAAGCACTCTGGTGCTTAGTCAGTGATGGGCCATCATCAGACCCATGTGTATTCCGTGATTGGACCAATGGCCCTAAGTCTGGGAGATATCTCGGTCTTTGTGTTGGGAAAAACTGGCTCCTCTTCGGCTGGCTAGGCTAGTGGGTTCATTGTACTGCTTCTCTTCTGAGATGGAGGTGAGAAGTGCTTTTGCATATTAGCATGGCTTTCTAATAGGTTCAAGTTAAAGGGTGCCTCAGGGTCCTCAGCCCCTTTGTCAATGGCACCCCCCTTCCTTTTTCCAGGACTGTCGGGCGAACCCATACATTCTGGATGACTGACAGTTCTTTTGTCACAGCCAACTGCCATGCGTTCTCTGGAGTTTTAACCAACCAGTTTTTCACGTATCTGCACAGGGCTATCCCATCACAGGGAAAATAACCTCAGAAAAATCCCATAAAGTCCACAAAATATTCTCGACTGAGTCCATTCTTCAATCAGGAATTTTGCGATCTCTTCACTATGTACTGTGTTCAGAACCATTTTCAGCATGTTCACATTCCTTTTCTCCCTGTGTAGGAGCATTCGAGCACGATGGACCTGCCACCAGGGACAGACAGGAATTGGTGCATCACATGAGCACCCTTCAAGCACCCCTGACCACACAGGCACCAGCTCAGATACATTCGCCTCGAGAGAGGCAGATAAGAGGGGGTCAGGAGAGAGCACTTGGTGAAGAGCACAGATCAAGTGAGGCGTAACAGGTTCAGGTGGCAACAGAAGAACAGCAACAATGTGATGGGAGGGCAAGGGTCAGACCTTCCACTACTGCAAGGCCCACAGCTCTTACAGCATCTGCATAAAGATAAAAGATAGGAGCAGGAGTAGGCCATTTGACCCCTCGAGCCTGCTCCACCATTCGATGAGATCATGGCTGATCATCCAAACTCAGTACCCTTCTCCCCATATCCCTTGATACCTTTAGCCTTAAGAAATATATCTAACTCCTTGTTGAATATATTTACTGACTTGGCCTCAACTGCCTTCTGTGGTAAAGAATTCCACAGGTTCACCACCTTCTGGGTGAAGAAATTCCTCCTCATCTCTGTCCTAAATGGCTTACCCCTTATCTTTAGACTGTGACCTCTTGTTCTGGACTCACCCGCCATCGGGAACATCCTTCCTGCATCCAGTCTGTCTAGCCCTGTTAGAATTTTATAAGTTTCAATGAGATCTCCTCTCATTCTTCTAAACTCCAGCGAGTATAAGCCCAATCGACCCAATCTCTCCTCGTACGTCATTCCTGCCATCCCAGGTATCAGTCTGGTAAATCTTCGCTGCACACCCTCCATGGCAAGAACATCCTTCCTCAGATAAGGCGACCAAAACTGCACACAATACTCAAGATGTGGTCTCACCAAGGCCCAGTACAGCTGCAGCAAGACATCCTTGTTCCTGTACTCAAACCCTCTCGCTACGAAGGCCAACATACCATTTGCCTTCTTAACTGCCTGCTGTACCTGCATGCTTACCTTCAGCGACTGGTGCACAAGGACACCCAGGTCACGTTGCACTACCCCTTCTCCCAATCTATTGCCGTTCAGAAAATAATCTGCCTTTCTGTTTTTACCACCAAAGTGCATAACCTCGCATTTATCCACATTATACTGCATCTGATATGCTTCTGCCCAATCACCCAACCTGTCCAAATCATACTGGAGTTTCTCGGCATCCTCCTCGCAGCACACACGCCCACCCAGCTTTGTGTCGTCTGCAAACTTGGAGATATTACATCTAGTTCCCTTATCTAGATCATTAATATATATAGTGAATAGCTGGGGTCCTAGGACTGATCCCTGCGGAACCCCACTAGTCACTGCCTGCCACTCGGAAAAAGACCCGTTTATTCCAACTCTTTGCTTCCTGTCTGCCAACCAGTTCTCTATCCAAGTCAATACCTTACCCCCAATCCCATGTGCTTTAACTTTGCACGCTAATCTCTTATGCGGGACCTTATCAAAAGCCTTCTGAAAGTCCAAACACACCACATCCACTGGTTCTCCCTTATCTATTCTATCAGTTACATCCTCAAAAAATTCCAGTAGATTAGTCAAGCATGATTTACCTTTTGTAAATCCATGTTGACTTTGTCCAATCCTGTCACTGTTTTCCAAGTGCTCTGCTATTACATCTTTTATAATGGACTCCAGCATTTTCCCCACAACCGATGTCAGGCTTACCGGTCTATAATTCCCTGTTTTTTCTTTACAAACTTTTTTGAACAGTGGGGTAACATTAGCTACCCTCCAATCCATGGGAACTGTTCCAGAGTCTATAGAATTATGGAAGATGACCAGCAATGCATCTATTATTTCTAGGGCCACTTCCTTAAGTACCCTAGGATGTAGATTATAAGGCCCTGGGGATTTATCGGCCTTTATTGCCGTCAATTTCCCGAACACCATTTCACTACAAATACTGATTTCATTCAGTTCCTCCTTCTCATTGGACCCTATGTTCCCCGACATCTCTGGGAGGTTATTTGTGTTCTCCTTTGTGAAGACAGAGCCAAAGTATGTATTTAATTGGTCAGCCATTTCTTTGTTCCCCATTATAAATTCCCCTGATTCTGACTGCGAGGGACCGACGCTTGACTTCACCAATCTTTTTCTCTTCACATATTTGTAAAAGCTTTTACAGTCAGTTTTTATGTTCCCTGCAAGCTTATGCTCGTATTCTATTTCCCCCCTCTTAATTAATCCCTTTGTCCTCCTTTGCTGAATCCTAAACTGCACCCCACCTCAGGTTTACTGCTTTTTCTAGCCAATTTATATGTCCTCTCCTTGGATCTTATGCTATCCCTGATTTCCCTTGTCAGCCATGGTTGAGTCACCTTTTTTGTTTTATTTTTATGCCAGACAGGGATGAACAAATTCTGTAGTTCAACCATGCGATCTTTAAATGTTTGCCATTGCCTGTCCACCGTCAACCCTTTGAGTAACATTCCCCAATCTATCCTACCCAACTCGCGCCTCATACCATCGTAGTTTCCTTTATTTAAATTCAGGACCCTAGTCTCTGAGTCAACTATTTCATTCTCCATCTTAATGAAGAATTCTATCATATTATGATCGCTCCTCCCCAAGGGGCCCCGCACAACAAGATTGCTAATTCATCCTTTCTCGTTACATAATACCCAATCTAAGATGGCCTGGTCGCCAGTTGTTTCCTCGACATATTGGTCCAGGAAACCATCCCGTATACACTCCAGGAATTCCTCCTCCACAGTATTGTTACTAATTTGGTTAGCCCAATCTATATGTAGATTAAAGTCACCCATGATAACTGCTGTGCCCTTATTGCACGCGTCTCTAATTTCCTGTTTAATGCCATCCCCAACCTCAGCATTACTGTTTGGGGGTCTGTATACCACTCCCACTAACATTTTCTGCCCCTTGGTATTTCTCAGTTCTACCCATACGGATTCCACATCATCAGATCTAATATCCTTCCTTATAATTGTGTTAATCCCCTCTTTAACCAGCAATGCTACCCCACCTCCTTTCCCTTTTTGCCTGTTTTTCCTGAATATTGAATACCCCTGGATGTTGAATTCCCAGCCTTGGTCACCCTAGAGCCATGTCTCCGTAATCCCATTCATATCATATCCGTTTACTCTATTAGCACAGCTAATTCATCCACCTTATTACGAATGTTCCTCGAATTAAGACATAAAGGGGTAAAAATTGAGTCGCGCCCCATTTGGGGCGCTAACCTCACCGGGGCGCGACTTTTAGCGCCCCGAAAAAATTAGCGGCCCCGCGCCGGAACTTCAGTGGTTGCGCCCCAAGAGGGAAGCGGGGCGCCACTGGAAGCACCCCGCATCCCTCTTGGTGCGCTGCGAGTGAATATCCTGGCGCTACGTGCCGCAGCGCCACGCGCTGCGGCACGTCGCGCCGCGGTATTGCAGGCCTTCCTCCCCTTCTTAAAGGGGAGGGACCCTGCGCAGCGCGAACCGGGGCCCAGCTGGGCCCCCAGGGATCGGGAGTGCCGGCAAAAGAGCCCGGCACTCAAGAGAAGTGCCGGGCTCTTGGAGCGCAGCCGGCACTTCACGGTGGGGGGGCTTCACGGGGGCCGGGGACAGCAACGGGGGCAGGTGCTGGCAGGCGGCCAGCAACAAAAATGGCCGCCTGCCACCTCGCCTTTAAATATCGCCGCCCCGGCCGCACGTACGCCTCCCTGAACCCGTCGGACATAGCGTCTGGCGGTAAATCAGGGGGCGCGACTGAAGATCACGGCCGGGGCGCGAGCGGGGTGCTGCGCACGGCGATGACGTCATCGCCGGCGGCGCAGCGCCACAGGGCGCTACCGGCTGCCGCCGCCGCTAACCTCCCACTAAATTTTTCGGGAGGCGTGGGCGGCGCTGCGCCCGGGCGTTAGCTGCTTTACGCCCCATTAGCGCCCTCTTAAGGCGCTAACGGGAGGCGCAAGCAGCTGAATTTTTCCCCCAAAGCCTTCAGGCTTGTTTTTTTAACACTCTTAGACCTTTCAGAATTAATATTTACTGTGGCCATGTTTGATTTAAACTCTTGGGGGGAAAAATTAGGTCGCGCCCCATTTGGGGCGCAAATATCGTCTGGACGCAAATATTAGCGCCTGGCACTAATTATCGGCACTGACTGGAAACTTCACTTTTACCGCCCCGGGAGGTGAGTGGAGCGCTAAATCAGGCGCTGCACACCTGTCTTAAGGCGCAAAGGCCGAGCAGTGAGGCGCTAACTCATTGCGCGAGCGCAGCACAGCTGCTGCCAGTTAGCGAGGGAACACAGACACACTGGCGCCGGCCACTTCTTAAAGCGGGGGGGGCCAACTTGCTCCCCAGCCACACCCTGCTCATTGCAGCCTTGAATCTCGGCCTGGAGAGACCTGTGAATCCATTTTGCTGCCAAGGATGGAGAGGGTGAGAGAACGAGCTCATCGCTTCACCGAGCGGGCCTTGGATGCTTTGGTTGGCGCGGTGGAGCGCAGAAGATGTATGCTCTTCCCTGAGAGTGGCAGGAGGCCTTTGCCACGCGAGTTCAGAAGAGTGTGGAGGGAGGTGGCTCAGAGCGTCTCCTCCAGGAGCATGGTACCCAGGACCCATACTCAATGCCGCAAAAAGTTCAACGACCTCACTCGGGTCGTCAGGGTGAGTGGCTTTTTCTCAATACCTCTCCATCCCTCCATCTCAACCTCACTCTATGGCCAGAGGGTCTTAAAACCCCAATGCACAACACTCATCCAACACCTATGGCCCTTTCATGAAACACACACACACATTCCACACTTTGCATACAGTAAGGGCTATTCACCTATGGGAGGCACATCAGGCAAGACCATGGCTGCATACAGTAAGGGCTATTCACCTATGGGAGGCACATCAGGCAAGACCATGGCTGCATACAGTAAGGGCTATTCACCTATGGGAGGCACATCAGGCAAGACCATGGCTGTATATTTACTCAGATGCTGTCCTTTTTCTTACAGGCCAAGCTGGCGCATAATCGGAGACAGCAGCAACGGACAGGTGGAGGGCGGCCTCAGCTGCAACCCCTCAGCGATCTTGAGGAGCGCGTCCACAGGATTGTGGCAAGCCGGGTGATCGGTCCCGTCGCCACTGGAGACGCCGACCCCGTTCTGGACAGCAATGGTAAGGTCATCACCTTTTTGTCCTCTGTCCTTCCACTTGTCCCTCACAACACCAGCCTTTGACACTTTCAATCCAACTTGCTAACTCGCTGCACTTATTCCTCCCTTACTACCACCCTGTCCTCACGCTAAAGCCACTCTTGTACCTCCCTGCTTTCAGATGGTGATTCACCAACTGAGGAGACGGGCCCTGAAGCTGCCACTGGAAGTGATGCTGCAGCCGAGGAGGAAGAGGAAGCCGGAGCATCAGTGCCACCCTCTCCCGAGGAAGCCCATGCCCACACTGGGAACACGCCTTCCCTGGAGGGGAGCAGGGGGGAAGGGTCTGATGAGGGTGAAGCTCCAGGACCCAGCGGGCTGCAGCAACGCCATGGGGGTAGGGAAGAACGGGGGCCTTCTCCCCAGAGGGAGAGTATGCCAGAGACTCCTACTGCAATGGACGCAGAGGAGGAGCGGCTGATCGCAGAAATGAACACCCAGGCGGTGGGCATGCACACTGAGCTCATGGGTGCAGTGGGAAGGGTGCCCGAATGCATTGAGTCACTGGCAAGGAGTGTGGAGCACTTCGCTGTAGCACAGGCGGATGCCACACTAACGCTTAGTGCTGCAATTCAGTCACTGGCTGCCGTGATCCCATCTCTGACTGCTCTCATGCAGACTCAGATTGAGGCCACGCGAGCACAGACTGCTGCCAACCTCGATGGTTCGTGCACATGTCCACGGGGCTGTCACCGCGCCGCAGCATGCCAGCAATCTGTTCTCCAGCAGATTGCTCCGGATGCTGAAGTGCTGCCCCGTGGGAGTGCCAGTGTGTCGGGCGAGCAGGGAGTTGCTGTCCTCTCTCACGATGACAGCATTCCTGCTGCCAACACTGTCACTTCTCCACTGCACTTGCCACCGCCTGCAGGACAGACTGCTGCCGCCCATGCAGAGTTGGTGCAGTCTGCAGCCGGGCCCTCCACGCCCAGAACTGGTCGAGGCCGTCCTTCAGGGGCATCTGCAGTGTCAGGGTCTGACGAGCAGCAGCCTTCCACCAGCCTTGCTGCAGCCTCTGAGGTCCCATTACGGAGGAGCAGTAGGGTTAGAAGGGGGGAAGTGCGCAAGGGAAGGAGATCACCCTCGAAGGGCAAAAAGTAGGAGGTGTGACAAAATGCTGGTCATTTTTTTATTAAAGGTCGAGGTTCATGGTCCAACTTTTGTTTAGTGTTTTGGACATTATCTCCAGGTTGTGAGAACCAGTTATGTTAATGACTGTTTTTTTGTGTTTATTTCTATGAGTTTGTCATGAGGAATTGATACACACAGAGTTTGTAAAATAAATAAGTTTCTGTATTCAAAATATACATGGTTGGTGGTTGGAATTATTGGTGCCTTGGCCGGCTTAGGGGTTGCGTGCTGGGTTCATTAATGTTGTTAGCAATGGCAGAAGCCATTTCCACAGCAGGGGCCCTAGAAGCGGCTTGCTATTAGCCGTTGACGGACGGCCCTTGCAGTTTCACCATTGTGGGCCGCCCTCCCGCCTTGGTGCTGCTGATGATCATCCTCCTCGTCCTCTTCCTCCTCTTCCTCCTCCTCCTCTGGTGGTGCTCCAAGGCTTGGTGGCATTGGCTGGGTCCTGAGGATTGCCATGTTATGCAACATGCAGCACACGACTACGAAGTTCGATACTCGCTCAGGCGAGTACTGCAGGGCTCCTCCAGAATGGTCGAGACAGCGGAACCGTTGCTTCAGCACGCCGATTGTGCGCTCAATTATGTTCCTGGTAGCTTGATGGCTCTCATTGTACCGCAGCTCAGCAGGGGTGTTGGGCGTACGGAGCGGTGTCATCAGCCAGGTGCTCAATGCATACCCCTTGTCCCCGAGAAGCCAACCAACTGGCTGATGCGGTGCCTCGAAAAGTTCTGCCACAGTAGTCTGGCGCAGGATAAAAGCATCGTGGCAGCTGCCAGGATAGTGGGCATTGACAGCGAGTATCAGCTGTCTGTGGTCACAGACCAACTGAACATTCAAGGAATGGAACCCCTTTCTGTTCCGGAATTCCTCGGCATTCTCATGCGGAGCACGCAAAGCCACATGCGTGCAGTCAATGGCGCCCTGCACCATGGGGAAGCCCGCTACCCTCGCAAAGCCCAGAGCGCGGTCACGCTGCTTGTCTGGGGTCATGGGGAAAGAGATGAACTCTCGTCTCCTTTTAAAGAGGGCATTTGTGACCTGACGGATGCAGCAATGCACCGCGAACTGGGAGATATTGGCGAGGTCCCCAGCAGCAGCTTGAAATTAGCCAGTAGCGTAAAAGTTGAGAGCCACTGTGACCTTCACTGCCACCGACAGAGACGTCCTGGACCTCAGTTGAGGCTGCAGATCTGGCTGCAGCAGGTGGCAGAGCTCAGTGACCACCTCCTTGCTGAATCGCAGCCTTCGCAAACACAGCACCTCAGACATATGAATGTAGGAGAGCTGTTCACGATATACCCTGGGAGGGTAAGCTCTCCTGTACATACGCCTGTTGGCCCTCCTCCGTCTGGCCATCATTGCCATTCTCTCTCTGCGTCTCTGTATCCTCCGATTCAGCTGGAGCAGGACGACGCCCCCAATCAGTGCAGCCCCCATATTCTCTTTGCAAGCAAAGTAATGAAGGACAGCAACTAAAGTACCAGCGAAGTTAGGATCAGTAGGCAAAACTACCTCACAAAGCGTTGAGTCAATGCAGAAGTCTCTCTTTCTCTCTCTCCGAATCTCTCTCTCTCTCTCAGAACGAGTGGTGCAAAAATGTCGACCACAGAAAAAGACAGGAAGAGGCCCCCTTTAAATAGCGCCCCCCCCCCAGCCCCACAGCAATTGATAGCGTTCCAGTCTTCCGGTCGTTGGATGCGCCAGGCGGTAAGGCAGGGGGCGCCACTCAATTTCCGCTCCGGGGCGCCACAAGGGCGTTGCACCATGGAATGACGTCACAATCTGCGCGTGCAGGTGGTCGCAGCGGTAAGTTTTAGCGCCGCCGCACAATCTCTAGTTAAGTTCCCGAGCGGCGCAAACATCGCTGCGCCCGGGCGTTAGCAGCTTTGCGCCCCATAAGCGCCCTCTTAAGGCGCTAACGGGAGGCGCAACCAACTGAATTTTTACCCCTTGATTTCTCTGACTGTCACCTTTGCTTTTTTCCTTCCTGTCTTTTGCTTCTATCCTTGTTTCCCTTTCTTCTGTCTCCCTGCTCAGGTTCCCAACACCCTGCCATTTTAGTTTAAACCCTCCCCCAGAGCACTAGCAAACACTCCCCCTAGGACATCGGTCCCGGCCCTGCCCAGGTGCCAACCGTCCAGTTTGTACTGGTCCCACCTCCCCCAGAACCGGTTCCAATGTCCCAGGAATTTGAATCCCTCCCCCTTGCACCATTCCTCTAGCCACGTATTCATTTGAAATATCCTTCTATTTCTACTCTGACTAGCACGTGACACTGGTAGCAATCCTGAGATTACTACCTTTGAGGTCCTATTTTTTAATTTACCTCCGAACTCCCTATATTCTGCTTTTAGGACCTCATCCCGTTTTTTACCTATATCGTTGGTACCTATATGCACCACAACAACTGGATGTTCACCCTCCCCCTCCAAAATGCATTAACCCATTAATGGCCAGTTCTTTGACAATACCATCAGCTCCCTCCTTGGCACATCAGAGACTCTGTAGAAGTGCAGCTCTGGCATCTGTGAAGTCATGTGGGAGGTTATGGGAAACTTGCATTCCACCATGGAGCGAGTGGCAACTCCAAGACCATCTGCAGTCAAAGATCCAAAGCCCAGCTACTGTTTTCCTTAAGAGCACTGTGGCTGTGGCTGTTGTGTTCCAGTTTGCAGGAGACTCTCAGCTATGGCTTGGAGATGCAGGAGGGTCAGCTTGAGACATCCTTGATGTCAGGCTTCACACATCGAAGTGGTCGTCTGTTCCCATACAGAACTCTGGTCATTTGCAAAAGACATCTGGCAGCCAGGGTGTGGCAGGTGAGCTAGTTGCCTTTCAGAGTGATGCTGTATCAGTCCAACACAGCATGAAGTAGGAGATGTCATACACTGTCATCAAGGGCAAGCAACATGAAAGCAGACAGTACCTTCTTTGCAAGGTAGCACGTGGATTTATTGCCAGAGGGAGCATATTAATGTTGCAAGCAGTGAAATGAAGGATGGTAGGACAGGTGCAGCATGTCACGGGATCGGTAAGGAAGCTAATAGGGCTGTTCATGCAGGACCACATTGACAGATTGTGACTAAAAGTCTTGTCAATCAATCAATGACGACCAGTCACCTTGACTGTTTTACCCCTTTGTTCCTCCTCCTCCTTCTCCTCCTCTTCCTCCTCCTCCTCTGCCAACGTTGAAGGCTAACTGTCCCGATTCTTTTGCTAAAGGGTTTCTTCTCTCTGGTAGCAAAATTATGCAGGAGGCAGAAGTCACTAATAATTTTAGACACCTTGACAGGGCTGTGGAGCAGTATCCCCACCGGATCTGTGCAGACTGCAGAATCCCTGCTTCAGTATGCCAGCTGTGTGCTCCATCAGAATTCATGTCGAGACATGATCCTCGTTGTAATTCTGTTCCGCCTCAGACTGGCGGCTTCCCAGTGGTGTTACTAGCCAGGGATGCTGTGGGTAGCCTTGGTTCCTGAGCAGCCAGTCATCCAGTCTGCCTGCTCTTTCAAATAGGGCTGGCACAAAACGTTAACATTGTGTCTGTTGCCAGGATATTGTACATTGAGTTGCATTGTCCTGTTCTTGTGGTCTGACATCAGGGGATGAAAGCCTTTCCAATTCACACATACCATGTTGTGTTTAGGGACCTTGATGGCTATATGGATACCATCAATGAGGTCCTGGACATAAGCAGGCCATGCACCCGTTAAGAGTGCTGAGACCTCTTGTGTTGTCACCTTCTTACCATGCAGAAAATGACAAAAGTATTTCCTTGTCAAAGAAAGTCTCCAATTTGCTGATAGCACCAGTGGTCTGAAGACTGACCAGTGTGACAAATGTTAGCAGTGGTGACTTGGAAGGATTTGATCAAGTAAAACGTAAAAGCTGTGGTACCTTCACAGGAGCAGACAGAGCTGCCCCTCGAGGTCCTTCATCTGAGCATCAGTAGACTTCCACCTCCCCTGCTGAAGTCACTGGGGGAAGCACGCGCAGGTTAGGTCAGACAACACTTAAGAAGACATAGTAGGATGAAATTATTCCGTAATTCTAGTCTGTGAAGGCATTAAAAATTATATTAACGATTTGGAGGAAGGGACCAAGTGTAACATATCAAAATTTGCAGATGATACAAAGATGGGAGGGAAAGTAGTGAGTGAGGAGGACATAAAAAACCTGCAAGGGGACATAGACAGGCTAAGTAAGTGGGCAGAGATTTGGCAGATGGAATACAACACTGGAAAGTGTGAGGTGATGCACTTTGGCAGGAAAAATCCTAGAGCAATTTATTATCTTAATGGCAAGAAACTGGAGAGTACTGAAGTGCAAAGGGATCTGGGGGTCCTGGTGCACGAAACTCAAAAGGTTAGTATGCAGGTGCAGCAAGTGATTAAGAAGGCAAATGGAATGTTGGCTTTCATTGCTAGGGGGATAGAATATAAAAATAGGGAGGTATTGCTTCAGTTGTACAAGGTATTGGTGAGACCGCACCTGGAATACTGCATACAGTTTTGGTGTCCTTACTTAAGGAAAGACATCCTTGCTCTCGAGGCAGTGCAAAAAAGGTTCACTCGGTTAATCCCGGGGATGAGGGGGTGGTCATATGAGGAGAGGTTGGGTAGATTGGGACTCTACTCATTGGAGTTCAGAAGAATGAGAGGCGATCTTATTGAAACATATAAGATTGTGAAGGGGTTGGATCGGGTGGATGCGGGGAGGATGTTCCCGATGACGGGTGAGACGAGAACTAGGGGACATAGTCTTAGAATAAGGGGCTGCTCTTTCAAAACTGAGATGAGGAGGAACTACTTCACTCAGAGGGTGGTAGGTCCATGGAATATGCTGCCACAAAAAGCTGTAGAAGCTACAACATTAATTAAATTTAAAACAGAAATAGACAGTTTCCTAGAAGTAAAGGGCATTAAGGGTTACGGGGAGCGGGCAGGAATTTGGACATGAGTCTAGGTTCGGATCGGTCATGGCCCTGTGGGTAGTGGAGCGGGCCCAGGGACTGTGTAGCCTGATTCTGCTCCTATTTCGTGTGTGCAATTCTGTTAGATGCAGGAGATGGTTCTGTGATAGATAGTAGATTGGCGGTTAGGATCAGATCAGCCATGATCTTATTGAATGGCGGAGCAGGCTCGAGGGGCCGATTGGCCTACTCCTGCTCCTATTTCTTATGTTCTTATGTTCTTATGTAACAGTGAAAGATGGGTTATAAAGAAGTATTCAGCCATTATTGACAGACGGTATCTGAGGAAACGGTGGTCAGAGACTGGGGTTTCCCTGCAATGCTGTGGGTAGTGATGGGTTGGTGTTGAAGGACTGTAACTGCAGGGGTGATTGTCCTTTTACTGGAAGCCCAGGTCCAAGGGCTGCTGCCTAATAGTCCTGGCTGCTTGCTGTGCAGGTCATGAAAACATAAGAACATAAGAAATAGGAGCAGGAGTAGGCCATTCGACCCTTCGAGCCTGCTCCGCCATTCAATGAGATCATGGCTGTTCTTCTGCCTCAACTCCATTCACCGGCCCTATCGCCATATCCCTTGATGCCTTTACTAGTCAGAAATCTATCGACTTCTGTTTTGAATATACCCAATGACTGAGCCTCCACAGCCCTCTGGGGTAGAGAATTCCAAAGATTCACCACCCTCTGTGTGAAGAAATTTCTTCTCATCTCAGTCCTGAATGGCCTACCCTTTTTCCTGAGGCTGTGGCCCCTGGTTCTAGACTCCCCAGCCACGGGAAACATTCTCCCAGCATCCACCCTGTCATAATTTTGTGTGCTTCAAAGAGATCCCCTCTCATTCTTCTGAATTCAAGAGAATACAGGCCTAGTTTACTCAATCTCTTCTCATACGACAGTCCCGCCATCCCAGGAATCAATCTCGTGAACCTTCGCTGCACTCCCTCTATGGCAAGTATATCCTTCCTTAGGTAAGGAGACCAAAATTGTACACAGTACTCCAGGCGTGGTCTCACCAAGGCCCTATATAATTGGAGTAAGACTTCTTTACTCCTGTACTCAAATCCTCTTGTAATGAAGGCCAGCATACTATTTGCCTTCCTAATGGTTGCTGCACCTGCACATTCACTTTCAGTGACTCCCAGGTCACTTTGAGCATCTGCATTCTTCAATCTTTCACCATTTAGGAAATACTCTGCCTTCCTGTTTTTTCTACCAAAGTGGATAACTTCACATTTATCCACATTATATTCTATCCACCATGTTCTCGCCCACTCACTGAGCCTGTCGAGATCCCCTTGAAGCCTCTTCACATCCTCTTCGCAACTGACACTGCCACCTAGCTTTGTATCATCAGCAAATTTGGAAATGTTACATTTAGTCCCCTCATCCAATTCATTGATATAAATTGTGAATAGCTGGGGCCCAAGCACCGATCCTTGCGGTACCCCACTAGTCACAGCCTGCCATTCTGAAAAAGACTCGTTTATCCCTACTCTTTGTTTTCTGTCTGTTAACCAATTCTCAATCCATGCTAGTATACTACCCCCAATTCCATGTGCCCTAATTTTGTTCACCATCCTCTTGTTTGGGACCTTATCGCAGGTCTTCTGAAAATCCAGATACACCACATCTACCGGTTCCCCTTTGTCTACTCCACTAGTTACATCCTCAAAGAATTCCAATAGGTTTGTCAAACAGGATTTCCCTTTCATAAATCCATGTTGACTCTGCCCAATCTTACTATTGGTTTCTAAGTGCCCAATTATTACATCCTTTATAATAGATTCCAGCATTTTCCCAACTATTGATATGAGGCTAACAGGTCTGTAGATCCCCATTTTATCTCTCCCTCCTTTCTTAAATAGCGGGGTTACATTTGCTATCCTCCAATCTACAGGAACCATTCCAGAATCTATAGAATTTTGCAAGATGACAACCAATGCGTCCACTATCCCAAATGCCACCTCTTTCAAAACCCTAGGATGTAGGTCATCCGGTCCTTGGGATTTATCGACTTTTAGTCCCATTAATTTTGCTAGTACTGTTTTTTTACTAATAATAATTTCTTTAAGTTCCTCATTCTCGCCACACCCTTGGCTTTCTTGTATTTCTGGGAGGTTTTTTGTGACTTCCTCCGTGAAGACAGAAACAAAGTATTTATTTAATTTCTCAGCCATTTCCTCATTCCCCATTATAAATTCTCCCATCTCTGACTGTAAAGGACCTACATTTACCTTCGCCAGTCTTTTCCTTTTCACATACCTATAGAAGCTTTTACAATCTGTTTTTATATTTTTGCGCTAGTTTGTGGTCATATTCCATTTTCCCTATCTTTATCAATTTCTTGGTCCCCCTTTCCTGATTTCTAAAAAGATCCCAATCCTCAGGCTGACCGCTATTTCTGGCAACTTTATAAGCTTCCTCCTTTGACTTAATACTAGCTTTAATTTCTTTTGTTAGCCATGGTTGGATCACTTTTCTTTTTGGGTTTTTATGCCCTGGAGGAATATATGTTTGTTGCAAATTATGCATTATTTCCTTGAATGTTAGCCATTGTATGTCCACCTTCATACCTTTTAGTGTAGTCTCCCAATCTCCCATGGCCAACTTGTCCCTCATACCCTTGTAGTTTCCTCTGTTTAGATTGAAGACATTCGTTTCAGATTGGACTTCATCACTCACAAACTTAATGTAAAATTCAATCATATTATGGTCACTAGTCCCTAAAGGCCCCTTTACTACAAGATTATTGATTAGCCCTTTCTCATTACACTGTACTGCTTTTCTGCGGCCGCAAACGAGACTCCAGGATGGTATGTTGCCTCCCTGGTGCAAGGGTCAAGGATGTCTCGGAGCGGCTGCAGGGCATTCTGGAGGGGAAAGGTAAACAGCCAGTTGTCATGGTGCATATAGGTACTAACAATATAGGTAAAAAACTGGATGAGGTCCTAAAAGCAGAATATAGGGAGTTAGGAGGTAAATTAAAAAATAGGACCTGAAAGGTAGAAATCTCAGGATTGCTACCAGTGCCACATGCTAGTCAGAGTAGAAATAGAAAGATATTTCAGATGACTACGTAGCTAGAGGAATGGCTCGACGGGCCGAATGGCCTACTCCTGCTCCTAGTTTCTATGTTTCTATGTTTCTATGCAAGGGGGAGGGATTGAAATTCCTGGGACATTGGAACCGGTTCTGGGGGAGGTGGGACCATTACAAACTGGACAGTTTGCACCGGGGCAAGACCGGGACCGATGTCCTAGGGGGAGTGTTTGTTAGTGCTGTTGGGGAGGGTTTAAACTAAAATGGCAGGGTGTTGGGAACCTTTGCAGGGAGGCAGAGGAAAGGGAAGCAAGGATAGAAGCAAAAGACAGGAAGGAGAAAAGTAAAAGTGGAAGTCAGAGAAATCAAGGGTGTAAATCAAACAGGGCCACAGTAAATAATAATTCTAAAAGGACTAAGGGGGAAAAATTAGGTCGCGCCCCATTTGGGGCGCAAATATTGTCTGGACGCAAATATTAGCACCTGGCGCTAATTATCGGCACTGACTGGAAACTTCACTTTTACCGCCCCGGGAGGTGAGTGGAGCGCTAAATCAGGCGCTGCACACCTGTCTTAAGGCGCAAAGGCCGAGCAGTGAGGCGCTAACTCAGCGCGCGAGCGCAGGACAGCTGCAGCCAGTTAGCGAGGGAACACAGACACACTGGCGCCGGCCACTTCTTAAAGCGGGGGGGGCCAACTTGCTCCCCAGCCACACCCTGCTCATTGCAGCCTTGAATCTCGGCCTGGAGAGACCTGTGAATCCATTTTGCTGCCAAGGATGGAGAGGGTGAGAGAACGAGCTCATCGCTTCACCGAGCGGGCCTTGGATGCTCTGGTTGGCGCGGTGGAGCGCAGAAGATGTATACTCTTCCCTGAGAGTGGCAGGAGGCCTTTGCCACGCGAGTTCAGAAGAGTGTGGAGGGAGGTGGCTCAGAGCGTCTCCTCCAGGAGCATGGTACCCAGGACCCATACTCAATGCCACAAAAAGTTCAACGACCTCACTCGGGTCGTCAGGGTGAGTGGCTTTTTCTCAATACCTCTCCATCCCTCCATCTCAACCTCACTCTATGGCCAGAGGGTCTTAAAACCCCAATGCACAACACTCATCCAACACCTATGGCCCTTTCATGAAACACACACACACATTCCACACTTTGCATACAGTAAGGGCTATTCACCTATGGGAGGCACATCAGGCAAGACCATGGCTGCATACAGTAAGGGCTATTCACCTATGGGAGGCACATCAGGCAAGACCATGGCTGCATACAGTAAGGGCTATTCACCTATGGGAGGCAAATCAGGCAAGACCATGGCTGCATACAGTAAGGGCTATTCACCTATGGGAGGCACATCAGGCAAGACCATGGCTGCATACAGTAAGGGCTATTCACCTATGGGAGGCACATCAGGCAAGACTATGGCTTTATATTTACTCAGATGCTGTCCATTTTCTTACAGGCCAAGCTGGCGCATAATCGGAGACAGCAGCAACGGACAGGTGGAGGGCGGCCTCAGCTGCAACCCCTCAGCGATCTTGAGGAGCGCGTCCACAGGATTGTGGCAAGCCGGGTGATCGGTCCCGTCGCCACTGGAGACGCCGACCCCGTTCTGGACAGCAATGGTAAGGTCATCACCTTTTTGTCCCCTGTCCTTCCACTTGTCCCTCACAACACCAGCCTTTGACACTTTCAATCCAACTTGCTAACTCGCTGCACTTATTCCTCCCTTACTGCCACCCTGTCCTCACGCTAAAGCCACTCTTGTACCTCCCTGCTTTCAGATGGTGATTCACCAGCTGAGCAGACGGGCCCTGAAGCTGCCACTGGGAGTGATGCTGCAGCTGAGGAGGAAGAGGAAGCCGGAGCATCAGTGCCACCCTCTCCCGAGGAAGCCCATGCCCACACTGGGAACACGCCTTCCCTGGAGGGGAGCAGGGGGGAAGGGTCTGATGAGGGTGAAGCTCCAGGACCCAGCGGGCTGCAGCAACGCCATGGGGGTAGGGAAGAACGGGGGCCTTCTCCCCAGAGGGAGAGTATGCCAGACACTCCTACTGCAATGGACGCAGAGGAGGAGCGGCTGATCGCAGAAATGAACACCCAGGCGGTGGGCATGCACACTGAGCTCATGGGTGCAGTGGGAAGGGTGCCCGAATGCATTGAGTCACTGGCAAGGAGTGTGGAGCACTTCGCTGTAGCACAGGCGGATGCCACACTAACGCTTAGTGCTGCAATTCAGTCACTGGCTGCCGTGATCCCATCTCTGACTGCTCTCATGCAGACTCAGATTGAGGCCACGCGAGCACAGACTGCTGCCAACCTCGATGGTTCGTTCCCATGTCCCTGGGGCTGTCACCGCGCCGCAGCAGGCCAGCAATCTGTTCTCCAGCAGATTGCTCCGGATGCTGAAGTGCTGCCCCGTGGGAGTGCCAGTGTGTTGGGCGAGCAGGGAGTTGCTGTCCTCTCTCACGATGACAACATTCCTGCTGCCAACACTGTCACTTCTCCACTGCACTTGCCACCGCCTGTAGGACAGACTGCTGCCGCCCATGCAGAGTTGGTGCAGTCTGCAGCTGGGCCCTCCAGGCCCAGAACTGGTCGAGGCCGTCCTTCAGGGGCATCTGCAGTGTCAGGGTCTGACGAGCAGCAGCCTTCCACCAGCCTTGCTGCAGCCACTGAGGTCCCATTACGGAGGAGCAGTAGGGTTAGAAGGGGGGAAGTGCGCAAGGGAAGGAGATCACCCTCGAAGGGCAAAAAGTAGGAGGTGTGACAAAACGCTGGTCATTTTTTTATTAAAGGTCGAGGTTCATGGTCCAACTTTTGTTCAGTGTTTTGGACATTATCTCCAGGTTGTGAGAACCAGTTATGTTATTGACTGTTTTTTTGTGTTTATTTCTATGAGTTTGTCATGAGGAATTGACACACACACAGTTTGTAAAATAAATAAGTTTCTGTATTCAAAATATACATGTTTGGTGGTTGGAATTATTGGTGCCTTGGCCGGCTTAGGGGTTGCGTGCTGGGTTCATTAATGTTGTTAGCAATGGCAGAAGCCATTTCCACAGCAGGGGCCCTAGAAGCGGCTTGCTATTAGCCGTTGACGGACGGCCCTTGCAGTTTCACCATTGTGGGCCGCCCTCCCGCCTTGGTGCTGCTGATGATCATCCTCCTCGTCCTCTTCCTCCTCTTCCTCCTCCTCCTCTGGTGGTGCTCCAAGGCCTGGTGGTATTGGCTGGGTCCTGAGGATTGCCATGTTATGCAACATGCAGCACACGACTACGAAGTTGGATACTCGCTCAGGCGAGTACTGCAGGGCTCCTCCAGAATGGTCGAGACAGCGGAACCGTTGCTTCAGCACACCGATTGTGCGCTCAATTATGTTCCTGGTAGCTTGATGGCTCTCATTGTACCACAGCTCAGCAGGGGTGTTGGGCGTACGGAGCGGTGTCATCAGCCAGGTGCTCAATGCATACCCCTTGTCCCCGAGAAGCCAACCAACTGGCTGATGCGGTGCCTCGAAAAGTTCTGCCACAGTAGTCTGGCGCAGGATAAAAGCATCGTGGCAGCTGCCAGGATAGTGGGCATTGACAGCGAGTATCAGCTGTCTGTGGTCACAGACCAACTGAACATTCAAGGAATGGAACCCCTTTCTGTTCCGGAATTCCTCGGCATTCTCATGCGGAGCACGCAAAGCCACATGCGTGCAGTCAATGGCGCCCTGCACCATGGGGAAGCCCGCTACCCTCGCAAAGCCCAGAGCGCGGTCACGCTGCTTGTCTGGGGTCATGGGGAAAGAGATGAACTCTTGTCTCCTTTTAAAGAGGGCATTTGTGACCTGCCGGATGCAGCAATGCACCGCGAACTGGGAGATATTGGCGAGGTCCCCAGCAGCAGCTTGAAATTTGCCAGTAGCATAAAAGTTGAGAGCCACTGTGACCTTCACTGCCACCGACAGAGACGTCCTGGACCTCAGTTGAGGCTGCAGATCTGGCTGCAGCAGGTGGCAGAGCTCAGTGACCACCTCCTTGCTGAATCGCAGCCTTCGCAAACACAGCTCCTCAGACATATGAATGTAGGAGAGCTGTTCATGATATACCCTGGGAGGGTAAGCTCTCCTGTACATACGCCTGTTGGCCCTCCTCCGTCTGGCCATCATTGCCACTCTCTCTCTGCGTCTCTGTATCCTTCTATTCAGCTGGAGCAGGACGACGCCCCCAATCAGTGCAGCCCCCATAGTCTCTTTGCAAGCAAAGTAATGAAGGACAGCAACTAAAGTACTAGCGAAGTTAGGATCAATAGGCGAAACTACCTCACAAAGCGTTGAGTCAATGCAGAAGTCTCTCTTTCTCTCTCTCCGAATCTCTCTCTCTCTCTCAGAATGAGTGGTGCAAAAATGTCGACCACAGAAAAAGACAGGAAGAGGCCCCCTTTAAATAGCGCCCCCCCCAGCCCCACAGCGATTGATAGCGTTCCAGTCTTCCGGTCGTTGGATGCGCCAGGCGGTAAGGCAGGGGGCGCCACTCAATTTCCGCTCCGGTGCACCACAAGGGCGTTGCACCATGGAATGACGTCACAATCTGCGCGCGCAGGTGGTCGCAGAGGTAAGTTTTAGCGCCGCCGCACAATCTCTAGTTAAGTTCCCGAGCGGCGCAAACATCGCTGCGCCCGGGCGTTAGCGGCTTTGCGCCCCATTAGCGCCCTCTTAAGGCGCTAACGGGAGGCGCAACCAACTGAATTTTTACCCCTAAGAGTGTTAAAAAAACAAGCCTGAAGGCTTTGTGTCTTAATGCGAGGAGCATTCGCAATAAGGTGGATGAATTAGCTGCGCAAATAGATGTAAACGGATATGATATAATTGGGATTACGGAGACATGGCTCCAGGGTAACCAAGGCTGGGAATTCAACATACAGGGGTATTCAATATTCAGGAAGGACAGGCAAAAAGGAAAAGTAGGTGGGGTAGCATTGCTGGTTAAAGAGGAGATTAACACAATAGTAAGGAAGGATATTAGCTCTGATGATGTGGAATCTGTATGGGTAGAGCTGAAAAATACCAAGGGGCAGAAAACGTTAGTGGGAGTTGTATACAGACCCCCAAACAGTAATGCTAAGGTTGGGGTTGGCATTAAACGGGACATTAGAGACGCGCGCAATAAGGGCACAGCAGTTATCATGGGTGACTTTAATCTACATATAGATTGGGCTAACCAAATTAGTAACAATACTCTGGAGGAGGAATTCCTCGAGTGTATACGTGATGGTTTCCTGGACCAATATGTCGAGGAACCAACTGGAGATCAGGCCATCTTAGGCTGGGTATTATATCATGAGAAAGGATTAATTAGCAATCTTATTGTGCGAGACCCCTTGGGGAGGAGCGATCATAATATGATAGAATTCCTCATTAAGATGGAGAGTGCAGTAGTTGACTCAGAGACTAGTGTCCTGAATTTAAATAAAGGAAACTATGATGGTATGAGGCGCGAGTTTGCTAGGATGGATTGGGGAATGTTACTTAAAGGGTTGACGGTGGATAGACAATGGCAAACATTCAAAGATCGCATTGATGAACTACAGAATTTGTTCATCCCTGTCTGGCATAAAAATAAAACAAAAAAGGTGGCGCAACCGTGGCTAACAAGGGAAATTAGGGAGAGCATAAGATCCAAGGAGAGACATATAAATTGGCCAGAAAAAGCAGCAAACCTGAGGATTGGGAGTAGTTTAGGATTCAGCAAAGGAGAACAAAATGATTAATTAAGAGGGGGAAAATAGAGTATGAGAGTAAGCTTTCAGGGAACATAAAAACTGACTGTAAAAGCTTCTATAGATATGTGAAGAGAAAAAGCTGGTGAAGTCAAGTGTAGGTCCCTTGCAGTCAGAATCAGGGGAATTTATAATGGGGAACAAAGAAATGGCTGACCAATTAAATATATACTTTGGTTCTGTCTTCACAAAGGAGGACACAAATAAACTCCTAGCGATGTCGGGGATCATAGGGTTGAATGAGAGGGAGGAACTGAATGAAATCAGTATTTGTAGGGAAATGGTGTGAGGAAAATGGATGGGATTGAAGGCCGATAAATCCCCAGGGCCTGATAATTTACATCCGAGGGTAATTACGGAAGTGGCTTTAGAAATAGTAGATGCATTGCTGGTCATCTTCCATAATTCTATAGACTCTGGAACAGTTCCCATGGATTGGAAGGTAGCTAATGTAACCCCACTATTTAAAAGGTGGTAGAAAGAAAATGGGGAATTATAGACTGGTAAGCCTGACATCGATTGTGGGGAAAATGCTAGAGTCCATTATAAAAGATGTAATAGCAGAGCACTTGGAAAACAGTGACAGGATCAGACAAAGTCAACATGGATTTACAAAAGGTAAATCATGCTTGACTGATCTACTGGAATTTTTTGAGGATGTAACTGATAGAATAGATAAGGGAGAACCAGTGGATGTGGTGTATTTGGACTTTCAGAAGGCTTCGATAAGGTCCCGCATAAGAGATTAGCGTGCAAAGTTAAAGCACTTGTGATTGGGGGCAAGGTACTGACTTGGATAGAGAACTGGTTGGCAGACAGGAAGCAAAGAGTTGGAATAAACGGGTCTTTTTCCGAGTGACAGTCAGTGACTAGTGGGGTACTGCAGGGATCGGTGCTAGGACCCCAGCTATTCACAATATATATTAATGATCTAGACGAGGGAACTAGATGTAATAGCTCCAAGTTTGCAGACGACACAAAGCTGGGTGGGCATGAGTGCTGTGAGGAGGATGCAGAGAAACTCCAGTATGATTTGGACAGGTTGGGTGATTGGGCAGATGCATGGCAGATGCAGTATAATGTGGATAAATGCGAGGTTATCCACTTTGGTGGCAAAAACAGGAAGGCAGATTATTATCTGAACGGCAATAGATTGGGAGAAGGGGAAGTGCAACGAGACCTGGGTGTCCTTGTGCACTAGTCGCTGAAGGTAAGCATGCAGGTGCAGCAGACGGTTAAGAAGGCAAATGGTATGTTGGCCTTCATAGCGAGATAATTCGAGTACAGGAGCAAGGATGTCTTGCTGCAGTTGTACAGGGCCTTGGTGAGACCACACCTTGAGTATTGTGTGCAGTTTTGGTCGCCTTATCTGAGGAAGGATGTTCTTGCCATGGAGGGAGTGCAGCGAAGATTCACCAGACTGATACCTGGGATGGTAGGAATGACATATGAAGCGAGATTGGGTCGATTAGGCTTATATTCGCTAGAGTTTAGAAGAATGATAGGTGATCTCATTGAAACTTATAAAATTCTAACAGAACTAGACAGATTAGATGCAGGAAGGATGTTCCCGATGGTGGGGAGTCCAGAACCAGGGGTCACAGTCTAAGGAGAAGGGGTAAGCCATTTAGGATTGAGATGAGGAGGATTTTCTTCACCCAGAGAGTGGTGAACCTATGGAATTCTCTACCACAGAAGGCAGTTGAGGCCAATTCATTAAATATATTCAAGAAGGAGTTAGATATATTTCTTAAGGCTAAAGGGATCAAGGGATATGGGGAGAAAGCAGGGACAGGGTACTGAATTTGGATGATCAGCCATGATCTCATTAAATGGCGGAGCAGGCGCGAGGGCCGAATGGCCTACTCCTGCTCCTATCTTCTATGTTTCTATGTTTCTTTGTTTACCAGATCCAGAATAGCCTGTTCTCTGGTTGGTTCCTCCACATACTGATCCAGGAAACCATCTCGCATGCATTCCAAAAATTCGTCCACCACACCATTAGTGGTAATTTGATTTGCCCAGTCAATATGTAGATTAAAGTCCCCCATGATTACCATATTGCCCTTGTTACATGCACTTCTAATTTCTTGATTGCTACTGTGCCCTACATTACCACTACTGCTTGATGGCCTATACACAACTCCCACCAATGTTTTCCACCCTTTGCTGTTTCTTAGCTCCACCCAAACTGATTCCTGTTCTACATCACGATCTGCCGAGCCAAGATCTACCGTACCGATCTCATCCCTTATTAACA
This sequence comes from Squalus acanthias, assembly GCA_030390025.1. Taxonomy (NCBI): domain Eukaryota; kingdom Metazoa; phylum Chordata; class Chondrichthyes; order Squaliformes; family Squalidae; genus Squalus; species Squalus acanthias. Next base: position 100,939,393 of record CM059429.1, read on the forward strand.
GCGCTACGCGACCTCCTTTTCCTTTTTGTCTGTCCTTCCTAAATGTTGAGTACCCTGAAACATTCAGTTCCCAGATTTGGTTACCCTGCAACCATGTCTCTGTAATGGCTATTATATCATACCCATTTACTTCTATTTGTGCCATTAATTCATCCACCTTGTTGCGAATGCTACATGCATTTCGATAAAGTGCCTTCAACTTTGTCTGTTTAATATTTTTCTGCACTTTGACCCTCTTTACTGTTGGCCTTTGTTTCTGCTCCCTACTAGTTTTGCTGACTACTTTTCTAACTTACACTTCCAGCTTTGTTTCTCTCCATTCTGGGCCCACACTTAGGTTCCCAGACCCCTGACAAACTAGTTTAAATCCTTCCCAACAGCACTAGCAAACCTCGCTGCGAGGATATTGGTCCCGGTTCTTCCGAGGTGTAACCCGTCCAGCTTGTACAGGTCCCACCTTCCCCAGAATCGGTCCCAATGCCTCAGGAATTTAAATCCCTCCCTCCTACACCATCTCTCCAGCCACGCATTCATCTGGTCTATTCTCCTTATTTGCTCTCGCTAGCATGTGGCACTGGGAGTAATCCTGAGATTACTACCTTTGTGGTCCTGCTTTTTAATTTATTTCCTAGCTCCCTATATTCTGCATGCAGGACCTCGTCCCTCTTTCTACCTATGTCGTTGGTACCGATATGGACCACGACCTCTGGCTGTTCACCCACCCCCTTCGGAATATCCTGCAGCCGCTCAGTGACATCCTTGACCCTGGCACCAGGGAGGCAACATACCATCCTGGAGTCACGTCTGCGGCCACAGAAACATCTATCTGTTCCCCTTACGATAGAATCCCCTATCACTATTGCTCTCCCACTCTTTATCCTCCCCTCCTGTGCAGCTGAGCCACTCGTAGTGCCACAGACGTGGCTCTTGCTGCATTCCCCTGAGAAACCATCTCCCCCAGCAGTATCCAAAACGGAAAATCTGTTGGAGAGGGAGATGGACCCAGGGGACTCCTGTACTACCTTCCTAGTTTTTTTACTCTGTCTGGTGGTCACCCATTCCCTTTCTGCCTACGCACTCTTTACCTGCGGTGTGACCACCTCGTTAAACGTGCTATCCACGTAGATCTCAGCCTTGCGGATGCTCCACAGTGACTCCAGCCGTAGCTCCAGATCTGAAATGCTGGAGACAGGTCTTGCTTCTCCTGCATTCTCTTGTTCCTGGGGCTCTTCTTCCCCTGATGATGACTTATCCTCAGCTCCTGCTGGTTGCATGCCTTGGCTCTGTTATAAGGCGAGGTTCTGTGGGATGCAACAGATGACCACAGCGCGGGAGACCCGATGGGGCCGGTATTGAAGGAAATCCTGAGATTTATCCAGGCACCTGGCTCACTGTTTCCACACACCAATGACTTGTTCCATTACTGCCCTGGTGTTCCCATGGCTATCGTTGTACTGCCTTTCAGCTGAGGTTTGTGTGTGCCGGATGGGTGTCATCATCCATGGTAATGATGGGTCGGCCTTGTGCCCTAATTGCCATCCTTGGAGAAGTTGCTCTGTGTCTAGCTACCGCTCTGTTTCTGTTGGGTGGGAGGCCTCAAAATTCGCCCCTCTGTGTGTCACCTGTCGCATTTTTACTCACCTCAAAAGACACAAGGGAGGACTGTTGACCCCCGGCAGACGGAGGCCTATTTTACATTCAAAAGTTGCAGCTCGATGATGTAATTGGTGCCAATACACAATTTTAACTTCGAAGATTGAGAGGCCCAGACGAGACTAAACCCAACAGCCAAACTCAGCAGAGTAGTCAGAAGAGGCTGCGGTAAGTATCCTTATTATACTTTTCTGTGGAATCCTTATGAGCCAAGAGGAGCAGGAGTGTACCTCCGAGCCCCACATGGAGTCCTTAGGCAACCCCAGCCCTGGCCTTGCTCTCCCTCCCAGTGCCGGCATCTCCTTTCAACCCTCTTCCCAGTGCTAACTTTATGTCGGGGACTACTCCCTTTGTGACCTGGCGACATTACGCTCTCGCCCGAAACCCTGTTCCCAGCCCTGATGCTACCCCCAGTGATTTCACACGGGAGAGACCGCTCAGCCAAATTCTAATGAGGCCCAGGAGTTAAAATGGCCCAGGCTTCATGTTCAACCCACCTGTGAGGGATTCCTGGCCGCCCCCGACCCTGCCCCTCCCAAACGTTCCCCGAGTTAAATTTCTGTGGAACTGACTCAGGAAACTTGATTAAAATTTGGAGGTAATGGGCACAATTTTCTTACACTGTCATCCATTGTGAAACTCTGTGGCCCCGATATTGACAGGGGCGGGTTTTCCGAGTGTGGCGGGGGAGGTGGAGGTTTGGTCGGGGCCTGCATGCTGTGGAGTTACAGTGTGCGTATTTTTCTTTTGCCAGGTTCCCCACCTGACTGACAGGCTTGGCTTCCAGTCAGGCAGGGAGGACCCAGGTAGGGATCCTGCGGTTGCTAGTGGGAGCGTGGGTGGGGGGGAGACTCTGATCCCTGGTGGTGGGGGTTTCGATCCTGGGGCGAGTCTAATCCCTGACCCTGGGCGGGGTCTGATCTCCGAACCCAAGGGGGTGTTCCGATCCCTGGACCTCGGGAGGGTGTGTTCCATTCCCCGACCCCGGGGTGGGTGGGGGTCTTTGGATGCAAAGAGTCTGATGGGGGGTGGGTCTGATCTCAGGGAAGGAGGTAAGCCTGGAGGGCTGGGGAGAAGCACTTACCTTCTCCCTGAAGCTGTCCTCGCCTCCCTTGAGATGCCGGGATGCATCTGTAAAGCAGGTTATATGTGAGGCTCCCAACCTCATTATAATATTTAAATGGACAACCCGCCTCATTCAATAGGGTGTAATTGTAGTGTTATACTGAGATCGATTTCTAATGACAGTTGCTCAGGATAACAATAAGATGACAAGGTTGTCATCTCCCACCAGCAGCCAGAACCTCCAATGGCAAGACAACTTGAGCTATTGGCAATTTGGAACTTCAAACAATTGAATGAGTGACAACTGTTAATGCTGAGAAGATGTTTCCCCTGGCTGGGGAGTCTAGAACACAGGGTCACAGTTTCAGAATAAGGGGTCGGCTATTTAGGACTGAGATGAGGAGAAGTTTCTTCACCCAAAGGGTTGTGAATCTTTGGAATTCTCTACCCCAGAGGGTTGTAGAGGCTCAGTGGTTGAGTATATTCGTAATCGCGACCAAATTCAAGAAAGGTGACAAGTCCGATTGCGGTAATTACCGAGGAGTCTCCCTGCTGTCTGCCACATCGAAAGTCATTGCAAGAATCCTCCTCAATCGCCTTCTCCCAGTGGCTGAAGAGCACCTCCCAGAGTCGCAATGTGGATTCCGCCCACTAAGGGGCACAATGGACATAATCTTCACCGCGCGTCAACTACAAGAGAAATGCAGGGAACAGCACCAACCGCTGTACATGGCCTTCTTTGACCTCATAAAGGCCTTCGACGCCGTCAACCGTGAGGGATTATGGAGTGTCCTCCTCAAATTCGGCTGCCCTCAAAAGTTTGTCACCGTCCTCCACTTGCTTCACAACGACATGCAAGCTGTTATCCTGACCAACGGATCCACCACAGACCCAATTCACGTATGGACTGGGGTAAAGCAAGGCTGTGTCATCGCACCAACGCTCTTCTCGATCTTCCTGGCTGCAATGCTCCATCTCACTCTCAGTAAGCTCCCCGCTGGAGTGGAGCTAATCTACAGAACAAACGGGAAACTGTTCAACTTCCGTCACCTCCAGTCCAGATCCAAGGTCGTCCCATCCTCTCTCATCGAATTACAGTATGCAGACGATGCTTGCATCTGCGCACACTCTGAGGTCGAACTCCAAACCATCGTCAACACCTTCACCGAAGCGTATGAGTGCATGGGCCTTACACTAAACATCCGTAAGACAAAGGTCCTCTACCAACCTGCCCCCGCCACACAGTACTGCTCCCCGATTATCAAAATCCATGTCGAGGCCTTGGATAATGTGAACCACTTTCCATACCTCGGGAGCCTACTGTCAACAAGGGCAGACGTCGATGACGAAGTCCAACACTGCCTTCAGTGTGCCAGTGCAGCCTTCGGTTGCCTGAGGAAGAGAGTGTTTGAAGACCAGGACCTCAAACCCAGCACCAAGCTCATGGTCTACAAAGTAGTGATTCTCGCCCTCCTGTATGATTCAGAGACATGGACCATGTACAGCAGGCACCTCAAAGCACTGGAGAGGTACCACCAACGCTGCCTCCGCAAGATCCTGCCAATCCATTGGCAGGATAGACGCACCAACGTCAGTGTTCTTGCTCAGGCCAACATCCCCAGCATCAAAGCTTTGACCACGCTCGATCAGCTCCGATGGATGGGCCACATCGTCCGCATGCCCGATACGAGTCTCCCAAAACAAGCGCGCTACTCGGAGCTCCGACATGGCAAAAGAGCCCCAGGTGGGCAGACAAAACGCTTCAAGGACACCCTCAAAGCCTCCTTGAAAAAGTGCAACATCCCCACCAACACCTGGGAATCCCTGGCCCAAGACTGCACAAAGTGGACGAGAAGCATAGAAACATAGAAGATAGGAGCAGGAGTAGGCCATTCAGCCCCTTCTGTGGTAGAGAATTCCACAGCCCCATTTTCTCTCTACCACCTTTTTTAAATAGTGGGGTTACATTAGCTACCCTCCAATCCATGGGAACTATTCCAGAGTCTATAGAATTTTGGAAGATGATCAGCAATGCATCTACTATTTCTAGGGCCACTTCCTTAAGTACCCTAGGATGTAGATTATCAGGCCCTGGGGATTTATCGGCCTTCAATCCCGTTAATTTCCCTAACATCATTTCCCTACAAATACTGATTTCATTCAATTCCTCCCTCTCATTAGACCCTATATTCCCCGACATCTCTGGGAGGTTATTTGTGTCCTCCTTTGTGAAGGCAGAACCAAAGTATGTGTTTAATTGGTCAGCCATGTCTTGTTCCCCATTATAAATTCCCCTGATTCTGACTGCAAGGGACCTACGCTTGAATTCACCAATCTTTTTCTCTTCACATATCTATAGAAGCTTTTACAGTCAGTTTTTATGTTCCCTGAAAGCTTATCCACATATTTTATTTTCCCCCTCTTAATTAATCCCTTTGTCCTCCTTTGCTGAATTTGAAACTGCTCCCAATCCTCAGGTTTGCTGCTTTTCCTGGCCAATTTATATGTCCTCTCCTTGGATCTTATGCTATCCCTAATTTCCCTTGTTAGCCACGGTTGAGTCACCTTTTTTATTTTATTTTTATGCCAAACAGGGATGAACAAATTCTGTAGTTCATCCATGCGATCTCGGGTGGATGTAACTGTTACAAGGGGGCATAACTATAAGGTGCATGGGGGGAGATATAAAGGGATGTCCGAGGTAGATTCTTTACTCAGAGAGTGGTTGGGGTGTGGAATGGACTGCCTGCTGTGATAGTGGAGTCGGACACTTTAGGAACTTTCAAGCCGTTATTGGATAAGCACATGGAGCACACCAGAATGATACGGAGTGGGATAGCTTGATCTTGGTTTCGGACAATGCTCAGCACAACATCGAGGGCCGAAGGGCCTGTACTGTGCTGTACTGTTCTATGTTCTATGTTTGCCATTGCCTATCCACCATCAACCCTTTAAGTAACGCTGCCCAATCCATCCTAGCCAACTCGCGCCTCATACCATCATAGTTTCCTTTATTTAAATTCAGGACACGAGTCTCTGAGTCAACTACTTCTCTCTCCATGTGAATGAAGAATTCTATCATATTATGATCGCTCCTCCCCAAGCACAACAAGATTCCTAATTAATCCTTTCTCATTACATAATACCCAGTCTAAGATGACCTGATCTCTAGTTGGTTCCTCGACATATTGGTCCAGGAAACCATCCCGTATACACTCCAGGAATTCCTCCTCCACAGTATTGTTACTAATTTGGTTAGCCCAATCTATATGTAGATTAAAGTCACCCATGATAACTGCTGTGCCCTTATTGCACGCATCTCTAATTTCCCATTTAATGCCATCCCCAACCTCAGCATGACTGTTTGGGGGTCTGTATACAACTCCCACTAACGTTTTCTGCCCCTTGGTATTTCTCAACTCTACCCATACAGATTCCACATCATCAGAGCTAATATCCTTCCTTACTATTGTGTTAATTTCCTCTTTAACCAGCAATGCTACCCAACCTCCTTTTCCTTTTTGCCTGTCCTTCCTGAATATTGAATACCCCTGGATGTTGAATTCCCAGCCTTGGTCACCCTGGAGCCATGTCTCCATAATCCCAATTATATCATATCCGTTTACATCTATTTGCGCAGCTAATTCATCCACCTTATTACGAATGCTCCTCACATTAAGACACAAAGCCTTCAGGCTTGTTTTTTTAACACTCTTAGTCCTTTTAGAATTATTATTTACTGTGGCCCTGTTTGATTTACACCCTTGATTTCTCTGACTTCCACTTTTGCTTTTCTCCTTCCTGTCTTTTGCTTCTATCCTTGCTTCCCTCTCCTCTGTCTCCCTGCACAGTTTCCCATTTTAGTTTAAACCCTCCCCAACAGCACTAGCATAAACTGGAACGCTGCCGCCGGTCTGTGACATAAGAACATAAGAACATAAGAAATAGGAGCAGGAGTAGGCCAATCGGCCCCTCGAACCTGCTCCGCCATTCAATAAGATCATGGCCGATCTGATCCTAACCTCAAATCTAAAGAACACAAGAAGTAGGAGCAGGACCCGGCCACTCAGCCCCTGGGCCCGCTCCGCCACCCACAGGGCCTTGACCGATCCGAACTCAGCCTCATGTCCAATTTCCTGCCCGCTCCCCGTAACCCCTAATTCCCTTTACTTCTAGGAAACTGTCTATTTCTGTTTTAAATTTATTTAATGATGTAGCTTCCACAGCTTCCTGGGGCAGCAAATTCCACAGACCTACTACCCTCTGAGTGAAGAAGTTTCTCCTCATCTCAGTTTTGAAAGAGCCGCCCCTTATTCTAAGATTATGCCCCCTAGTTCTAGTTTCACCCATCCTTGGGAACATCCTTACCGCATCCACCCGATCAAGCCCCTTCACAATCTTATATGTTTCAATAAGATCGTCTCTCGTTCTTCTGAACTCCAATGAGTAGAGTCCCAATCTACTCAACCTCTCCTCATATGTCCACCCCCTCATCCCCGGGATTAACCGAGTGAACCTTCTTTGTACTGCCTCGAGAGCAAGTATGTCTTTTCTTAAGTATAGACACCAAAACTGTATGCAGTATTCGAGGTGCGGTCTCACCAATACCTTATATAACTGCAGCAATACCTCCCTGTTTTTATAATCTATCCCCCTAGCAATAAAAGCCAACATTCTGTTGGCCTTCTTGATCACCTGCTGCACCTGCATACTAACTTTTTGATTTTCTTGCACTAGGACATTGGTAAGCCTCTGTAAAAAAGCCCGCGAAAGTGAGTTTAAGTACTCACCGGCTTCTCCCGACACTGAGCCTCTGTAAAAAAGCCCGTGAAAGTGAGTTTATCCGGGGAGGCTGAACACCTCGAGTCTCTTCGCCAGGAACAAGCGGAAGCCAAGCACAAACAGTGGAAGGAGCACACGTCAACCCAAGCACCCCACCCACCCGCCCCTTCAACCACCATCTGCCCCACCTGTGACAGAGACTGTAGGTCCTGCATTGGACTCATCAGTCACCTGAGAACTCATTTTTAGTGTGGAAGCAAGTCATCCTCGGTTCCAAGGGACTGCCTAAGAAGAGAATATTCAAGACAGAGATCGATATATTTTTGGAAAATAAGGGATATGGGGATAGTGCGGGAAGGTCGAGATGAGGTAGAAGATCAGCCATGATCTTATTGAATGGCGGAGCAGGCTCGAAGAGCCAAATGGCCTACTCCTGCTCCTAATTCTTATGTTCTTAAGTTCTGACACGCTCCATAAATCAGGATCACTGACCCAGCTCAGATCTGTGGCAGAGAAGGAAGAAAAAGAGATCAGTTACATACCGAGGCCACTGTCAGCATCTCTTTTATTCGTAGGATTATCGTTTGCCAATTTTCTCTCCACCCCCCTCTCACACTCTCAGGCTGTGGCCTCCGCTGGATGTGTGGATTGGTGGTTGAGTGTCGCCTTCTTGGAGCGGGCTGTGCCGATAGGCTATTTATTCCTCCGTGATGGCACTGCAGCTGAACTCGATCCTGAACTCAACAGATGCCTCCTAGGGTGCCGAGCTCAATTGTAGTGCCACCTGCAGCCACCTCAGCACAGGCCAGACATCAATGCAGGGACCCTTTAATTTGTATGGCTGAAGTACACATGGCCTTCCCAGCTGGACATAATATACAGAGCAACGCAATCTGATGAGCTCTAGTGGTACACTAAATGAAGCAACATCATTGGTTGGATTGTCACTCCTGGGCAGCAAACCAGGAGGAGCCAACGGCCTTCCCGCCCAGGTTTCCTTGGGGAGCCTCGGACAATTTTAAAGGCCGGGCCTCATTTACATCCCACCGGTCAACTGTGTCTCCAAAACTGGCAGAAAGAGGCAGCTGCCAGCAGTGGTCAGGTCAAAATTGCAGGAGCCAAAGGTCACCCGCCAGCACCAAGATAAATTATCGCGTTGGTGGGGGGGCGTTTTTTAGGTGGGAAGGGAGGAGAGCCCAAGGCAGCAGGGGCCCAGACTTTCCTTGTGGGGCCCGGAGGAGCACTCCTGTTCCACTTGGCTCCACTAAAGAAAGTTTGTGACTTACCGTAGAGGACCTCCCATTCTTTCCCTCTCAGTAGGTTGTTAAAATGCCATTGAGGACCTAATGCCATCATAATGACATCATAGGAACCCAATTTACATGTATTCTGGCAGGCGCCTTGGCTGCAGTTAAAATGGGGGCCAGCGGGAATCGAACGGGAACCAGGTGGTAAGAACTGCCAGGTCATTTTATCTGCGCTCCTGCCCCTTTCCCACTGGGTGGGTTGGGTTAAAATTCCCCTCATTACCTTTTAGTACATCAGCATGGGAATGTATACTCCAAGAAATGGGCTTTATTAATGAAGTGGAAGGTAGTCCTTTGATCATGATGGTGGCTAAGAGTTACTACTGGCTCAGTTATATGAGTCTAATGATGATGGATCTTCTCATCCGCAGAGTTGATGAGTGATGTGTGGTGTACCTAATGAGGTGTGGAAAATGTAACTAAATATTGGAAGGTGAGATCCCATTTTATCAACAGTTCAATATTCAGGTTAAAATAAATATTTGTGGAAAATTAGATGATTCACTGGGAATTTAAACTAGCTTTTCTATATCACACATATCCCATTCCTCACAAATCCTTAAAGAACAGAGAAAGAAAGACCTGCATTTATATAGCGTCTTTCATGAACCTCAGGGCGCCACAAAGTGCTTTACTTTTGAAGTGTAGTCACTGTTATAATGCAGGAAATGCGGCAGCCAATTTGCACACAGCAAGCTCCCACAAACAGCACTGAAATAAATGATCAGATCATCTGTTTTAGGTGTTGGTTGAGGAGTAAATATTGGCCAGAACATCGGGAGAACTCCCTGCTCTTCTTCTAACAGTGCCGTGGGATGTTTTAAAAAAAAAACATTTATTCGTTTATGGGATGTGGGCGACGCTGGCAAGGCCAGCATTTATTGCCCATCCAAAATTGCCCTTGAGAAGGTGGTGGTGAGCTGCCTTCTTGAACCGCTACAGTCTGTGTGGTGAAGGTACTCCCACAGTGCCTTTTATGCCCACCTAAGAGGGCAAATAGGGCCACAGTTTAACATCTCATCCAAAAGACTGCACCTCTAACAGTGCAGCACACTGGAATGTCAGCCTAGATTCTGTGCTCAAGTCTCTGGAGTGGGGCTTGAACCCACAACCTTTTGACACAGAGGTGATAGGGCTGTCCACTGAGCCACGGCTGACACCTTGATTAAAGGTGCATTGTTACCCCTGTAAACCTGCACAAGGAGTTTTACCCACTGTTTATTAAATGGCAACATGGTTGAATCATTCTTGTTGGCTAAAGCAATCCTGGCGTGATACTCTCCTGATGTTCCCTTTGGCAGTTTCACATGATGATTCTAGTTCCAACCCGAATCTGTTAAGAGTGCGTAACTGCAACAGCTGAACCTCTCGGCCATTGGCCAATACAATCTAAGGTGAAGTTAATGAATCGGCAAAAGTATCTAGACAGCAGATGTGATACCATTAAATCTTTACCAGTGCTTCTGCCTATTTCCACTGGTGTCAATGAGCATACACAGCTTCAGTGCTTCAATACTAAGATCACAACAGACTTAGTGCGACCTGACACATCACCTGAACTAGCATAAGATGTCATTATCTCATTGTTTGATTTGGATTAGTAGCAGCGGTGAGATTGGGAACTTTCTTATTCAATTTCTTCATGAAAGGAATTAGATATTTTACAGGTCCCGATGTTTCCCTTTTGCAGTCAATTTCTCATTTAAAATTGTGAATTAATTCAAACGTGTTTTATTACTTTTTGCAGCAGGAAGCTCATTTTGAGGTTCAGTAAAGCATAACGTAATGCAAGGAGAGAACAAAACACGTTTTCGGCTTCTAATTGTTCCTCGGTTGGATTGTAGACGGATATGATCAAATTCTGGGCTTCCCCTTTGACCAGTGGCTAATTGGCAATTACAACACCAAAGCAGCAAATTGGAATGTGCTCTGGTGATCGGTTTTGAAAATGATGTCTGATTAACTGCCTGACACAGTTGCTAAGGAGAAAGGGCAAACCAATCACATTGGAATAGCCGCCTAAGTCCCACCCGCCCCTTCCCCAGCCTGCTCACAAACCAGCACGAACAGGGGTAGTGGAAATGTCATGACTCTCACTGCTCCGTGCTCCTGACTGGGAGGGTTAGCAGCACAGAAAGAAATGAAAATCAGCCTGAAAAAGTGTTTAAAAAGTCTCACAGGATTGCCAAGAATGAACTTCCACTGAATTGCAGTTTCTTTGTGCTAATAATCAATCATTAAATAAGTTTGGTGAAAATCAATGGCCAGCAAGCTCTCCAAATGAAAAAGAAAGACAGGCAGTTATACAAGGCCTTGTTTCTCAGCACCTCACACTGATTGTTTTTGAAGTGCAGGTAAAATTTGCAGACAGCAAGATCCCACAAACAGCAATGCGATGAATGACCAGTTAACCTGTTTTTGGTCATGTTTGTTGAAAGAGAAATGTTGCCCAGGACACTAAGAGAACTCCCTTTTCTTTGAACAGTGACATGGGATCTTTCCTGTCTACCTGAACAGGCAGACAGAGCCTCAGTTTAATGTTTCAATCAAAGGCCATCAAATCTCCAACAACGCAGGTCTCTCTCAGTGCCACACGGAAGTGTCAGCTTACGTTAAGTGCTTAAGTCTACAGCATCACTAGTTAATTATAAATTGCACTGCATTGTTTTTTTCCCACCCAGTGTATAAGTAACAGTTCCATTAACTGCTGCAGTGTTGGGTGACAAGACCATTAAACTGCAGACAACGCAAGATGTGAAAGTAATTACTATCTGTTCTGAGCTATGGTTACAATAATTGAGGAATTACAGTGCCATGCTTGCTACACAAAAACCTAACATCTCGCAATTATTAATGAAGATAAACGAGGGCAACAGATTCAGGAGGCCAAGTGTGAGGAACCAACTGTCCCTTTATCATGGGGTGTTTGAAGAATAATTTGAGTCACTGTTTCTCCTTCTGTCACAAGTGTTTAAGGGGGTTAAATGGCTACAGGGCAAACTTGGGAACGTTTACTGAGTTTAAACTGAAGAAAACCATGGACAGGAAGGACCAGTGAGACAGTAAAGCCCCGATTTTAACCCAGGGCGGGAGTCAGGTGGGCCGGGGGCAGGGCGAGCGGTAAACCCCCCTGACACCACTGCGTGATGCCCCGGGAATTTTAACTCCTGGGCCTCATCTTTGCCATGCAATTTCCTGCAGTCTGCCCAAGGCCTATTTAAAGTGGGCATGCAAATCTTAAAGCGAGGTTGCACTCCATTCTGGAAGATTTTTCTGGAACAGTGTGGACACTATTATCTTGAAAGTAATGAGTCAGAGAGCTGCCCCTAGGATTTCCGATTGCCTCCCTGGCAGTCCTGGTGGACGAGGTCAGAGCGAGGAGGGAGGTACTGTTCCCCAGCACCTCCAGGAAGGTCCCCGGAGTGCCTGTCCAGCAGGCCTGAACAGAGGCGGCTGAGCGGGTCCTTGGAGGCAGCACCAACCCCTGGACCTGGGCTCCATGTAGAACAACCTCACAAGAGCAGCAAGGCTGAGTACAGCTCTTCAACAACATCTGGCAACACTCCTTTCACCCCCTTCCCCCAGCACTCTCGACAATTCTCTCCCCTTCACCACATCCTTCAGCTTACAATCATAAGAGCAGACTGCAACACCGTTCTCATTCCAAACAGACTCACCTCTTCCTTTGCTCGCTTCACACCACATACTAACACCATTCTCTTCTCACATCCTAGCACTGCAGAGCCAGCAACTCCACCCAGCACTCTGTGCTCACTTCAGATTCCACACACTCGGGTTTACATTCATTCCCTCCCCTTCCTCATTCCACTATGACACAGGAGACTTTGTGGGGCATAATGTAGCCCCCAGACCTGTCTAGACACCTGAACCTCACTTTGAGCAACCCTATGGTGTGCTCAATTATGATCCTGGCAGCCCCTTGGCTTTGATTGTACCTGTGTTGCTCAGGCATGCTGGGGTTGCAGAGGGGTGTCAGTTATCCCTTGTCCCCCAGCAGACACCCTGTCACTTTGGTTGAAGGGTCAAATATTGGAAGGATGGATGAATGTTGCAGAATAAACGCATCATGGATACCTTGGACAAACTTGCATTATCTTGTTGCTATGATGGCAGACGAGCTGGTCATTCATGGAGTGGTAGGCGCTCCTTCACAAAGGCTGTTGGCTGGTGTTCTGGGGCCCTGATGCCAGCATACAAGCAATCTATGATGCCCTGGACAGGAGGGAAACCAGCCACTGCTGCAAATCCCCGAGCTCTCTCCTGTTGACTGTTGAGGGGAAGGTGATGTACTGGTCCGCCCTGGTGATCTGCATCAGTGACCTGCTTGATGCGGCTGTGTGCTGCAGACTGGGAGATGCGGAGATGTCTCCTACGGCAGACTGGGAGATGCGGAGATGTCTCCTATGGCGACTGGAGATGCGGTAGCTGTCTCCTATGGCAGACTGGGAGATGTGGGAGATGTCTCCTAAGGCAGACTGGGAGATGCGGGAGATGTCTCCTATGCAGACTGGAGATGCGGAGATGTCTCCTATGGCAGACTGGGAGATGCGGGAGATGTCTCCTATGGCAGACTGGGAGATGCGGGAGATGTCTCCCCTGGCAGACTGGGAGATGCGGGAGATGTCTCCTATGGCAGACTGGGAGATGCGGACATGTCTCCTCTGGCAGACTGGGAGATGCGGACATGTCTCCTATGGCAGACTGGGAAATGCGGACATGTCTCCCCTGGCAGACTGGGAGATGCGGGAGATGTCTCCTATGGCAGACTGGGAGATGCGGGAGATGTCTCCCCTGGCAGACTGGGAGATGCGGGAGATGTCTCCTATGGCAGACTGGGAGATGCGGGAGATGTCTCCTATGGCAGACTGGGAGATGCGGGAGATGTCTCCTATGGCAGACTGGGAGATGCGGGAGATGTCTCCTATGGCAGACTGGGAGATGCGGACATGTCTCCCATGGCAGACTGGGAGATGCGGGAGATCTCTCCTATGGCAGACTGGGAGATGCGGACATGTCTCCTATGGCAGACTGGGAGATGCGGGAGATGTCTCCTATGGCAGACTGGGAGATGCGGAGATGTCTCCCCTGGCAGACTGGGAGATGCGGAGATGTCTCCTATGGCAGACTGGGAGATGCGGGAGATGTCTCCTATGGCAGACTGGGAGATGTGGGAGATGTCTCCTATGGCAGACTGGGAGATGCGGGAGATGTCTCCTATGGCAGACTGGGAAATGCGGGAGATGTCTCCTATGGCAGACTGGGAGATGCGGAGATGTCTCCTATGCAGACTGGGAGATGCGGAGATGTCTCCTATGGCAGACTCGGAGATGCGGGAGATGTCTCCTCTGGCAGACTGGATGAGCCAGTGGCAAAGAAATTATGGGCTGTGGTGAACTTGACAGCCACTGGTAAACTATATAGCCCCTGGCTGCAGGTCCTATTACAGGAGGCTGCAGAGGGCTACAGCATTCTGCCTAGAGAAGTGCAGCTTCCTGATGCACTGTTCTTCAGATAGATCCTACAAGGGGACTCTTGGCCTGCACACCCTATGTGCTGGGCATGGCACCCTACGAGCAGGCCAACTCAACTGCTGTCTTTCCACAGGCCCAGCTGTTGCTCGTGTTGGTCGCTGAGTTTCCCGTGCTCTTACTCCAATTCTCCCTCCATCCAAATTAAAGTGGCCACGATAAGCCGATAGAGCTTACTGAGGATAAGGCAAAAAATGCCAAAACTGGCAGAAAAAAATCATCTAGAAGCAGGAAACTCGCTGGCAATCCAAACAGCACACTGGCACACACATCCTATGATCCAATTGCCTCCAGCTGAGTACCCCTTTAAATACATTAAGGGGAAGCTAGTTAAGTACATGATGGAGAAAGGAATAGAAGGATATGCTGATAGAATGAGATGAAATAAGGTGGGAGGAGGCTTGTGTGGAGCAATAAACACCAGCAGAGACCCGTTGGGCTGAATGGCCTGTTTCTGTGCTAGAAATACTGTGTAATACTGTTTCAGTGGCTCTGACAGACCAAACCCACTAGGATTTACTGGTGGGTTAGGCACTGGACAAAACTTCTGCAATTTTGTATTAAAACGGAGCTGGGTCCTAATTGCGCTATGGGACCCCAATTTGCATGTATTCATGAAGGCCCTTGCCTGTCTCTGGCGGGTGCCTCGGCTGACGAACAAAAAGTGCGCGGTTAAAATGGCGGCTGACAGGAAACAAGCTGCACGTGCTCTGCAGTGATTTCAACTGCCTGCCCGCCACGCTCCCATTGGGCGCGGCGGGTAAAAATCGCCCCTGAAGGATTGAACTATTCACTTGTTCTGTTCTTTTTCTCTCTCAGTATAGTTAAAGCTTCAGTTGCCACGTAGCGCGTCCCTGCCACGCACGTCAGTAAGGGCACATTTCCTCCTAGTGCCAGGGTGTCCAAACCTTCAGTGTTTGTGGG
Organism: Squalus acanthias; assembly: GCA_030390025.1. NCBI lineage: Eukaryota > Metazoa > Chordata > Chondrichthyes > Squaliformes > Squalidae > Squalus > Squalus acanthias. The sequence goes on from CM059429.1 coordinate 100,954,673, forward strand.
CCACTGAGGTGCATACCAGGAAGCCCCGGGGGAGGGACGGCGATCATCTCCGAGTAGCCAGGCTCCACTGGCGGTGTGGAACCCTGCTCGGAACAAGCGTGAGTTAGGAAACTGGTGGTGAACACAAGCTTCATCACACTTACTAATTTTATTCAAATAACAAAATTTTGAGTCCTTATCATAGAATCACAGCACAGAAGGAGGCCATCCGGCCCATTGAGTCTGCACCGACTCTTTCGAAAAGCAATCCAATTAGTCCCACTCTCCTGCTCTTTCCCCATAGCCCTGAAGTTTTTTTCTCCTTCAAGGCTGCTTTTGAAGGCTACTATTGAACCTGTATCCACCACCCTATATTGCCATCAATCTATATGTATTGCTGGTATGAACAGATCTTGATGTTCTGATTTAGGATATATTCACCAATGAGGTAACAATGCTAAAGACAGCTCTTTCCAAACCACAGTCCCATAAAGACCGGCGGCGACGTTCCAGAACCACGTCACAATTCAAAAAGTGACGCGGACAAGAGGAAGCAGCTGATTGGGTGAGTACGGCCAGGTGAGTATTTATACTACTCTGTAGTTTGACAGTTAAGGTTAATAGTTTATAAAGTTTAGAAGGTCCGAATTTTTGTGGTTATAGTTTCTAAGGTCTCTGTGGTGTAGCAGGGAGTGCTAGTATACAAGGGCCCGTGAGTATATAATTTAATTGTAGTGTAATTTGTGGTATTGATTTGAGTTAATTTAAATTAATGAAAGGATAAGTCATGGCAGCACAGCTCAGCCCCGTGGCATGCTCCTCCTGCACTATGTGGGAAATCAGGGACACTTCCAGTGTCCCTGACAACCATGTGTGCGGGAAGTGTATCCAGCTGCAGCTACTGGCAGACCGCATTGCGGCGCTGGAGCTGCGAATGGATGCATACTGGAGCATTCGTGATGCTGAGGACATCGTGGATAGCACATTAAGGGAGTTGGTCACACCGCAGGTAAAGTCTGCACAGGCAGGAAGGGAATGGGTGACCACCAGGCAGAGTAGTAGGCTCAGGCAGGTAGGGCAGGGGTCCCCTGTGGACATCCCCCTCTCAAACAGATATACCACTTTGGATATTGTTGAGGGAGATGGCTTATCGGGGGAAGGCAGCAGCAGCCAACTTCCTGGCACCATGGGTGGTTCTGCTGCACAGGATGGGAGGAAAAAGAGCGGGAGAGCTATAGTGATAGGGGATTCTATTGTAAGGGGAATAGATAGGCATTTCTGCGGCCGCAAACGAGACTCCCTGGTGCAAGGGTCATGGATGTCTCGGAGCGGCTGCAGGGCATTCTGGAGGGGGAGGGGGAGGGTGAACAGCCAGTTGTCGTGGTGCATATAGGTACCAATGATATAGGTAAAAAACGGGATGAGGTCCTAAAAGCTGAATATAGGGAGTTAGGAAATAAATTATAAAATAGGACCTCAAAGGTAGTAATCTCATGATTGCTACCGGTGCCACGTGCTAGTCAGAGTAGAAATAGAAGGATATTTAAGATGAATACATGGCTAGAGGAATGGTGCAAGGGGGAGAGATTCAAATTCCTGGGACATTGGAACTGGTTCTGGGGGAGGTGGGACCAGTACAAACTGGACGGTTTGCACCTGGGCAGGACCGGGACCGATGTCCTAGGGGGAGTGTTTGCTAGTGCTGTTGGGGAGGGTTTAAAATAAAATGGCAGGGGGTTGGGAACCTGTGCAGGGAAACAGAGGAAAGGGAAGCAAGGATAGAAGCAAAAGACAGGAAGGAGAAAAGCAAAAGTGGAAGGCAGAGAAATCAAGGGTGTAAATCAAACAGGGCTACAGTAAATATTGGCCCAGAAATTGATCTCGCTCTGTTCCCGCGGGGGTAAGCCTTCCCCGCGATGTCTCACCTCGCTTATGCTTTTTCTGATCCAGCTCGCACGAACTTGATGTTCCAGACATCAGCTGTGCTGGGCTTGCGTATCCCAGCGGCGTAGTGAATTCGTGCGAGCTGTGGGATCACGTGACTCAGTTAGAGCCAATGGCAGCACACCATCTTCCATTCATAAGTCTCACAGCATAGCTGTGAAATCTATGAATCTTACACCCCCCCAAAATAACAGCTAAACCTCAATTAAATTTTAAAAAAAAACCATCACATTAATAAAATAAGTATAGTTAATTAAATTAACCATTTTAAATAAAAAATTAAATTTTTGAAAAAATTTAAAATCTTTTAAAAAGTTATAAAAATAAACTTACCTGTCTTTAAAGTCTCTAAAAAAGATATACCTGTAAAAAAAAATTCAAAAAAATACTTAATTCACTACTTACCTTCTTAAAAGCGGGTCTTACTCCTCCTTTTTACATTTCCAAAATCTTCCCTACTTACCTGCGCGTCCAAAGCATGAAGTGCACAGCGTGCGCGCAGCCTGTAGCGCGCACGCGATGCACCCAGGCCCCGCCCCCTTTTCAGAAGAGCAATTGCCGGTTTTCAGCGCATGCGCAGGGCATGCAGAAAACCGGCAATTGGAGTGGGAATACGCGAGAGTACGCAATGCGTACTCTCGCGTCCCGGGATCAATTTTCGGCCCAATAATTCTAAAAGGACTATGGGGTAAAAATTGAGTCGCGCCCCATTTGGGGCGCTAACCTCGCCGGGGCGCGACTTTTAGCGCCCCGAAAAAATTAGCGGCCCCGCGCCGGAACTTCAGTGGTTGCGCCCCAAGAGGGAAGCGAGGCGCCACTGGAAGCACCCCGCATCCCTCTTGGGGCGCTGCGAGTGAATATCCTGGCGCTACGTGCCGCAGCGCCACGCGCTGCGGCACGTCGCGCCGCGGTATTGCAGGCCTTCCTCCCCTTCTTAAAGGGGAGGGACCCTGCGCAGCGCGAACCGGGGCCCAGCTGGGCCCCCAGGGATCGGGAGTGCCGGCAAAAGAGCCCGGCACTCAAGAGAAGTGCCGGGCTCTTGGAGCGCAGCCGGCACTTCACGGTGGGGGGGCTTCACGGGGGCCGGGGGCAGGTGCTGGCAGGTGGCCAGCAACAAAAATGGCCGCCTGCCACCTCCCCTTTAAATATCGCCGCCCCGGCCGCACGTACGCCTCCCTGAACCCGTCGGACATAGCGTCTGGCGGTAAATCAGGGGGCGCGACTGAAGATCGCGGCTGGAGCGCGAACGGGGTGCTGCGCACGGCGATGACGTCATCGCCGGCGGCGCAGCGCCACAGGGCGCTACCGGCTGGCGCCGCCGCTAACCTCCCGCTGAATTTTTCGGGAGGCGTGGGCGGCGCTGCGCCCGGGCGTTAGCTGCTTTACGCCCCATTAGCGCCCTCTTAAGGCGCTAACGGGAGGCGCAAGCAGCTGAATTTTTCCCCCTAAGAGTGTTAAAAAAACAAACCTGAAGGCTTTGTCTCTTAATGCGAGGAGCATTCGTAATAAGGTGGATGAATTAGCTGCGCAAACAGATGTAAATGGGTATGATATAATTGGGATTACGGAGACATGGTTCCAGGGTGACCAAGGCTGGAAATTCAACATCCAGAGGTATGCAATATTCAGGAAGGACAGACAAAAAGGAAAAGGAGGTGGGGTAGCATTGCTGGTTAAAGAGGAGATTAACACAATAGTAAGGAAGGATATTAGCTCTGATGATGTGGAATCTGTATGGGTAGAGCTGAGAAATACCAAGTGGCAGAAAACGTTAGTGGGAGTTGTATACAGACCCCCAAACAGTAATGTTGAGGTTGGGGATGGCATTAAATGGGAAATTAGAGATGCGTGCAATAAGGGCACAGCTGTTATCATGGGTGACTTTAATCTACATATAGATTGGGCTAACCAAATTAGTAACAATACTGTGGAGGAGGAATTCCTGGAGTGTATACGGGATGGTTTCCTGGACCAAAATGTCGAGGAACCAACTAGAGATCAGGCCATCTTAGACTGGGTATTATGTAATGAGAAAGGATTAATTAGCAATCTTGTTGTGCGAGGCCCGTTGGGGAGGAGCGATCATAATATGATAGAATTCTTCATTAATATGGAGAGTGAAGTAGTTGACTCAGAGACTAGGGTCCTGAATTTAAATAAAGGAAACTATGATGGTATGAGGTGCGAATTGGCTAGGATGGATTAGGGAGCATTACTTAAAGGGTTGACGGTGGATAGGCAATTGCAAACATTTAAAGATCGCATGGATGAACTACAGAATTTGTTCATCCCTGTTTGGCATAAAAATAAAACAAAAAAGGTGACTCAACCGTGGCTAACAAGGGAAATTAGGGATAGCATAAGATCCAAGGAGAGGACATATAAATTGGCCAGAAAAAGCAGCAAACCTGAGGATTGAGAGCAGTTTAGGATTCAGCAAAGGAGGACAAAGGGATTAATTAAGAGGGGGAAAATAGAATATGAGAGTAAGCTCGCAGGGAACATAAAAACTGACTGTAAAAGCGTCTATAGATATGTGAAGAGAAAAAGATTGGTGAATTCAAGCGTAGGTCCCTTGCAGTCAGAATCAGGGGAATTTATAATGGGGAACAAAGAAATGGCAGACCAATTAAATACATACTTTGATTCTGTCTTCACAAAGGAGGACACAAATAAACTCCCAGAGATGTCGGGGAACATAGGGTCTAATGAGAGGGAGGAATTGAGTGAAATCAGTATTTGTAGGGAAATGGTGTTAGGGAAATTGACGGGATTTAGGCCGATAAATCCCCAGGGCCTGATAATCTACATCCTAGGGTACTTAAGGAAGTGGCCCTAGAAATAGTAGATGCATTGCTTATCATCTTTCAAAATTCTATAGACTGTGGAACAGTTCCCATAGATTGGAGGGTAGCTAATGTAACCCCACTATTTAAAAAAGGTGGTAGAGAAAAAACGGGGAATTATAGACCGGTAAGCCTGACATTGGTAGTGGGCAAAATGCTAGAGTCCATTATAAAAGATGTAATAGCAGAGCACTTGGAAAACAGTGATAGGATCGGACAAAGTCAACATGGATTTACAAAAGGTAAATCATGCCTGACTAATCTACTGGAATTTTTTGAGGATGTAACTTGTAGAATAGATAAGGGAGAACCAGTGGATGTGGTGTGTTTGGACTTTCAGAAGGCTTTCGATAAGCTCATGCATAAGAGATTAGCGTGCAAAGTTAAAGCACATGGGATTGGGGGCAACGTACTGACTTGGATAGAAAACTGGTTGGCAGACAGGAAGCAAAGAGTTGGAATAAACGGGTCTTTTTCCGAGTGGCAGGCAGTGACTAGTGGGGTACCGCAGGGATCGGTGCTAGGACCCCAGTTATTCACAATATATATTACTGATCTAGACGAGGGAACTAGATGTAATAGCTCCAAGTTTACAGATGACACAAAGCTAGGTGGGCATGTGTGCTGTGAGGAGGATGCAGAGAAACTCCAGTATGATTTGGACAGGTTGGGCGATTGGGCAGATGCATGGCAGATGCAGTATAATGTGGATAAATGCGAGGTTATCCACTTTGGTGACAAAAACAGGAAGGCAGATTATTATCTGAACGGCAATAGATTGGGAAAAGGGGAAGTGCAACGAGACCTGGGTGTCCTTGTGCACCAGTCGCTGAAGGTAAGTATGCAGGTGCAGCAGGCGGTTAAGAATTCAAATGGTACGTTGGCCTTCATAGCGAGAGGATTCGAGTACAGGAGCAAGGATGTCTTGCTGCAGTTGTACAGGGCCTTGGTGAGACCACACCTTGAGTATTGTGTGCAGTTTTGGTCGCCTTATCTGAGGAAGGATGTTCTTGCCATGGAGGGAGTGCAGCGAAGATTCACCAGACTGATACCTGGGATGGCAGGAATGACGTATGAAGAGAGTTTGTGTCGATTAGGCTTATATTCGCTAGAGTTTAGAAGAATGAGAGGGGATCTCAATGAAACTTATAAAATTCTAACAGGGCTAGACAGACTAGATGCAGGAAGGATGTTCCCGATGGCGGGGGTGTCCAGAACCAAGGGTCACAGTCTAAGGATAAGGGGTAAGCCATTTAGGACTGAGATGAGGATGAATTTCTTCACCCAGAGAGTCGTGAACCTGTGGAATTCTCTACCACAGAAGGCAGTTGAGGCCAATTCATTAAATATATTCAAGAAGGAGATAGATATATTTCTTAAGGCTAACGGGATCAAGGGATATGGGGAGAAAGCAGGGACAGGGTACTTAATTTGGATGATCAGCCATGATCTCATTAAATGGCGGAGCAGGCTCGAGGGGCCGAATGGCCTACTCCTGCTCCTATCTTCTATGCTTCTATGCTTCTAAAACTCAAACAACAAACCCAGCGAATAAGAAATATGAACACAAATGGTACTGAGTTGACTGGATATCAAGGACGAGATTGCCAGAGTTCAGTTTACAGCATGTGGCTGACAGCCTGTCATTGAGACCCCCCCACCCCCGACCCCCGCCTCCCCCGTCACAGTGCTATCATTGTGAAACTCTTTGTGTTCAATATGCTTGTGTGGAGCCGGAACAGTGCAGATGAATGCAGAATAATTCACGGCCTGCAGGGAGATGAGAGACATCAATTGAAATGAGAGGTGGCATCACCAGAATTTCCAGATTCAATGACCGCCTTACATCACAGTGAGTTTTTATGCTTTGATATATATCACATGGGCATTTATATTCACTAGTGAAGCTGAAAGAGGTGACAGTTAGATGTAACTGTGTCTGGGAGTCAGAGACCTCGATATTAACTCCCCCACGACGGACGTTAGAGGGTTGGGGGGGAGGGGGGCGGGGGGTTAAAAATTTTAAAACGGGGAACATGTCCCCGACCCGCAGTGTACGAGCCTGCTGCCATTTTCATGGTGGCTGCTAGGGTACCACTCCAAGCGGGACACATCATTAACATATTGAAATCACAGTGCAATTTAAATTTAACAGTAGCTGCGCGGGTTTCTCAGGCCTCACGAAACCCGGCAGTAAAAAAGAGGGGGGAGCTGCCAGCCCCACACAGCACTCCTTGTGGATCAGGAGGAGCTGGCGTTCTCCCCCCCAGCCCCTCACAGAACCCTTTGGTCTCCCTTCTGCCCATCGCAAACTCTTTCTCAACCCTGCTGCAAGTGGTGACCTCTTCCCCCTCCCAAGCTCCCTCCCTCCCAATTGTCGCTCTCTCCACCCCCGCCAGCCCCGGTCTCTCGCTCCCTCCCTCCCGATTGTCACTCTCCGCCCCCGCCAGCCCCAGTCTCTCGCTCCCTCCCTCTCGATTGTCGCTCTCTCCACCCCCGCCAGCCCCGGTCTCTCGCTCCCTCCCTCTCGATTGTCGCTCTCTCCACCCCCGCCAGCCCCGGTCTCTCGCTCCCTCCCTCCCGATTGTCGCTCTCTCCACCCCCGCCAGCCCCGGTCTCTCGCTCCCGACATCCTCCCGATTGTCGCTCTCTCCACCCCCGCCAGCCCCGGTCTCTCGCTCCCGACATCCTCCCGATTGTCGCTCTCTCCACCCCCGCCAGCCCTGATCTGTCGCTCCCTCCCTCCCGATTGCTGCTCTCTCCACCCCCGCCAGCCCCGGTCTCTCGCTCCCTCCCTCCCTCCCGATTGCCGCTCTCTCCACCCCCGCCAGCCCCGGTCTGTTGCTCCCTCCCTCCCGATTGTCACTCTCTCCACCCCCGCCAGCCCCGGTCTCTCGCTCCCGACATCCTCCCGATTGCCGGGTCAATCCGGCCAGGCTGACAATCTGACCAGGCGGGAAACGGAAGAAAAAAATGATAATGAGTTCCTGCCGTTAAACTCAGCAGGACCTCCACGTCCCCAGCTTTGCTGGGTTTCCGCACTCCCCACAACCTCCCCACCACCCCATGAATATCGGGGCCTGTGAGTCTGAGTCTCCTTCTGTTCCTAAATAATATGGATATGGGGAATTCTTGTAATATTAGAAACCTACTGAGGAGGTTGACAAGTGATAAGAATGAGGAAAAGGGACAACATGTAAATGAGATGTGAACCAAATGAATAGATGGGTGGGTGGGCCTCAACAGAGGTAACAGTTAAGTTTAATACCCACTGAAATAGGACACATGAAATGTGTGCAGGATGGATGGATGGACAGCACCAAAAGCAGAAATAGGTAAGAGATTTTTTTATTCGTTCATGGGATGTGGGCATCACTGGCAAGGCCAGCATTTATTGTCCATCCCTAGTTGTCCTTGAGAAGGTAGTGATGAGACGCCGTCTTGAACCGCTGCAGTCCATGTGGTGAAGTCAGTCTGGGAAATATCCAGTGCTAATGTGACGCTCTTAAAGACAGGGTCAATCAAACACTGTAATGCCATCTTTAGGGCATTCCACAATAGGTCAAACATGTTACTCTAACCTTATATGGATCATTAGTGAAATGCATCCCAATATTTGATTAATCCTGCTGCTAACCGCTTCATACACTAACCGGAAACTTTCCAAAAATGATAATTCGTGCCACTGATGAGCAAAGTGGTCCCATAACCCTCCACCACCAGTCCACTGTAAGGAAAGAGTTAATACAAGTGTCTTGAAGTCTCTTTATATTGTAATAATATTAACTTTTAGCTTTTGCCTGTTAAGTGAGTTTCTGTTAGAAGAATGAAAGTGTAATCATAAGACAGGCTTGCTTTATTTGGGATTAATGTGTGTTTTAATATACGATGCAATATTTCAGTTTGGACAGTGGACTTAATTTTTAAAAATGCCAGGCAGAGACAGTCTTCAGCTGACAAGTGGGCAGCTAACATTCAACCATGGGATAGCTAGGGGTAGTAACTCCTCTCAGGACACATCTGCGTAAGGAATGTGGTCAAGTGATAACGTTGTCTGTAGGGGGGTCTTTGTTCATTAATGTCTCTGTAACTGTCCCCAGTTGAATGATTTGATTGAGAGTTCAGTGAAGGTGAAGCTATAACAAAGGTTGGGGAGTTGTAAAGTTATTGATACGGGACATGGAAAACAACTAATTGAATGAAGTAATGCTATGGAACATGTAGGTCCTCAGGTAGCAGAATTGGAATAAAGGTATGAAAGAGTGGGAGTTAGGAGAGATACCTCAGAAGTTTATGAGGCCTGATCAGCCTTGAAAACCTTGGAGCTCGAAACTCTAACGTCTTTTTGTAATGGTAAGTGTCAGCCATGGCTCAGTGGGTAGCACTCCCGTCTCTGAGTCAGAAGCTTGTGGATTCAAGTCTCACTCCAGAGACTTGAGCACAAAAATCCAAACTGACACTTCAGCGTGCTGCACTGTTGGAGGTGCCGTCTTTCGGATGAGACATTAAACCGAGGCCCCTCTCTCATGCTCTCTCATGGCCCTATTTCAAAGAAGAGAAGGGGAGTTATCCCCGGTGTCCTGGCCAATATTTATCCCTCAATCAACATAACAAAAACAGATTATCTGGTCATTATCACATTGCTGTTTGTGGGAGCTTGCTGTGTGCAAATTGGCCGCCGCATTTCCTACATTATCGGTACCAACGACAGAGGTAGAAAGAGGAATGAGGTCCTGCAGGCAGAGTTTAGGAAGCTAGTAAAGAGGTTAAAAAGCAGGACCTCAAAGGTAGTAATCTCCAGATTACTACCAGTGCCACGTGCTAGTGAGTACAGAAATAGGAAGATAGAGCAGATGATTGCATGGCTGGAGAGATGGTGCAGGTGGGAGGGCTTTAGATTCCTGAGGAATTGGAACCGTTTCTGGGGGTGGTGGAACCTCTACAAGCCAGACGGGTTGCACCTCAACGGGAACAGGACCAATATCCTCACGGGAGGGTTTGCTAGTGCTGTTGGGGAGGGTTTAAACTAGCTTGGCAGGGGGATGGGAACCTAAGAATAGAGTCAGTAGGGAGGGAAGAAAAACTGGATTTGGAAAACAAAAATGTAGCAAGTAAATTGGAAGGACAGAGGAATCAAGAGCTGGATAGTAGTCAACAAGGAGGTTTGCCTGTACTAATTGGTATATACTTCAATGCAAGGAGTATAGCGAATAAGGCAGATGAGCTGAGGGCACAGGTAGATACTTGGGACTATGATATTATAGCTATTACAGAGACGTGGCTGAAAGAGGGGCAGGTATGGCAGCTCAACATTCCTGGTTACAGGATTTTCAGACAGGATAGAGAGGGGGGTAAAAAGGGAGGGGGGTCGCGGTATTGATTAAAGAAACTATTATAGCTGTGAGGAGGGATGATATGTTGGAGGGACCATCAAACGAGGCCAGATGGGTCGAATTGAAAAACAAAAAAGGGGCGATCACACTACTGGGAGTGCACTACAGACCCCCAAACAGTGAGAGGGAGATAGAAGAGCAAATATGTAGACAAATTTCTGAGAAGTGCAAAAACTATAGGGCAGTAATAGTAGGGGATTTCAACTATTAACTGGGATAAAATTAGTGTGAAGGGTATAGAGGGTGTGGAATTCCTAAAATGCATCCAGGAGAACTTTTTTAGCCAGTATGTAGCAAGCCCAACAAGGGAGGGGGCGGTTCTGGACTTAGTTTTAGGGAATGAAGCTGGGCAGGTAGAAGGCGTATCAGTGGGGGAGCATTTTGGTGCTAGTGACCATAATTCTGTTGGATTTAAGGTAGTTATGGAAAAGGACAAGGATAGACCAGGAATAAAAATTCTAAATTGGGGAAAAGCAAATTTTGCTAAGCTCAGAGGGGATTTAGCCATAGTGGACTGGAAACAGCTACTTGAAGGTAAATCAGTGTCAGAGCAGTGGGAGGCATTCAAGGAGGAGATCCGGAGGGTTCAGACCAAATATGTGCCCTTAAAGAAAAAAGGTGGGACTAACAAATCTAGAGCCCCCTGGATGTCTTGGGACATACAAGGTAGGATAAAGAAAAAAAGGGGAGGCGTATGACAGATACTGAGGGCTAAATACTCCAGAACCTTTAGAGGAGTATAGAAAATGCAAGGGTGCAATTAAAAAGGATATTAGGAAAGCAAAGAGAGAGCATGAAAAATTCTTGGCAAGTAAAATCAAGGAAAACCCAAAGATGTTTTATAAATATATTAAGAGTAAGAGGATAACTAAAGAAAGGGTAGGGCCTATTAGAGATCATGAGGGTAATCTGTGTGCAGAGGTGGGAGATGTCGGTAGGGTTCTTAATGAATACTTTGCACCTGTTTTCACAAAGGAGAGGGGCGAAGCAGACATTGCTATCAGGGAGGAGGAGTGTGAAATATTAGATGAAATAAACATAGTGAGAGAGGAAGTATTAAGGGGTTTAGCAGCTTTAAAAGTGGAGAAATACCCAGGCCCAGATGAAATGTATCCCAGGCTGTTAAGCAAAGCAAAAGAGGAAATAGCAGAGGCCCTGACCATCATTTTCCAATCCTCTCTGGCTTCAGGTGTGGTGCCGGTGGATTGGAGGACTGCTAATGTGGTACCCTTGTTTAAAAGGGGAGAAAAGGATAGACCGAGTAATTACAGGCCAGTCAGCCTAACCTCGGTGGTGGGAAATTTATTGGAAAGAATTCTGAAGGACAGGATAAATCTTCATTTAGAAAGACACGGATTAATCAAGGATAGTCAGCACAGATTTGTTAAGGGAAGGTCGTGTCTGTCAAACTTGATTGAATTTTTTGAGGAGGTAACAAGGAGGGTAGATGAAGGTAGTGCATTTGATGTAGTGTATATGGACTTTAGCATGGCTTTTGATAAGGTTCCACATGGCAGACTGGTCATGAAGTTAAAAGCCCATGGGATCCAGGTCAAAGTGTCAAGTTGGATTCAAAACTGGCTCGGAGGCAGGAGTAGAGGGTAATGGTTGATGGGTGTTTTTGTGACTGGAAGGCTGTTTCCAGTGGGTTTCCGCAGGGCTTAGTACTAGGTGCCTTGCTTTTTGTGGTATACATCAATGATCTAGACTTGAATATAGGGGGTATGATTAAGAAGTTTGCGGATGATACTAAAATCGGCTGTGTGGTTGATACTGAAGAAGGAAGCTGTAGACTGCAGGAAGCTATCAATAAATTGGTCAGGTGGGCAGAACAGTGGCAAATGGAATTCAATCCGGAGAAGTGTGAGGCATTTGGGGAGGGCTAACAAGGAAAGGGAATACACATTAAATAGTAGGACACTGAGTAGTGTAGAGGAACAAAGGGACCTTGGAGTGCATGTCCACAGATCCCTGAAGGTAGCAGGCCAGGTAGATAAGGTGATTAAGAAGGCATACGGAATGCTTGCCTTTATTAGCTGTGACATAGAATACAAGAGCAGGGGTGTTATGCTTCAACTGTATAAAGCACTAGTTAGGCCTCAGCTAGAGTACTGCATGCAGTTCTGGTCACCACGTTACAGGAAAGATGTGATTGCACTAGAGAGGGTACAGAGGAGATTTACAAGGATGTTGCCGGGAGTAGAGAATCTTAGCTATGAGGAAAGACTGGATAGGCTGGGTCTGTTTTCCTTGGAACAGAGGAGGCTGAGGGGAGACATTATTGAGGTGTATAAAATTATGAGGGGCATAGATAAAGTGGATAGAAAGGACCTATTTCCCTTAGCAGAGGGGTCAAAAACCAGGGGGCACAGATTTAAAGTAATTGGTGGAAGGTTTAATGGGGATTTGAGGGGAAATTTCTTCACCCAGAGGGTTGTGGGGGTCTGGAACTCATTGCCTGAAAGGGTGGTAGAGGCAGGAACCCTAACCACATTTAAAAAGTACTTGGATGTGCTCTTGGGATGCTGTAACCTGCAGGGCTACGGACCAAGAGCTGGGAAGTGGGATTAGGCTGGATAGTTCTTTGTTGGCCGGCACGGACACGATGGGCCGAAATGGCCTCCATCTGTGCTGTAACTTTCTATGACTCTATGAAAATGGAGGACTACCAAGGAAAGCCAACTAATGCATGGAGCAAAATGCAGGAAGATGGAATTAAAAATGCAAAAATTAAAGGAACAAACAAATTGCCTGCATCAAAAACCGTGAACTGGCATTAAGAAGCCTACTTGCAGATGAGGTCCCAGGATTTGGTATGCATCTAGTTTTTAATGGGTGAGCAGTAGGCTATGGTTGAAACTTTGCCCACAGTCGGGAGATTCAGCATGGGACCTTTGAACAGTCATTTAAATATTTGTGAATTTGCACACATCATTGGTGCGGCCTCATTTTTTTGTCCCCAAATCACCTGGGGAGCACCCAACTTTCTCCAGCTGACCAAAGCCTTGGGAAATCAGGACTAAAGTGTGATCTTGCTCGTCCTTTGTATAATCCTAGTGTGACCTACTTGAACTGAGTGTAGATCAGAGAAAGGGGGCTGCAGTTTGATGCGCAACACCACGCTCATAGAGTCATAGGGCTCGATTGTGCCAGGCCCGAGGAGGCGGGATTGGAGGCGTGTGAAGTGGTAAAATCACAAAAAATGGTGGGCGGGCCTGATCCTGCCTCCATCCCGCCTCCGAGCAATTTTCCCAAATGCGTGTTTTCTGACCCCGTTTCCATCCCGCCTCCAAGAGGTGGGATAGGCCCTTAAGGCCCTTAACAACCAGTTAAGTGCCTCTATAATCCCATTTTGAGAGGCCTTTCTGATTTTATCACTTTTCCCACATCCTGTACATCTCCTCTAAAACACGCCAGTGAATCCTGGCGGCCTCACAAGTGGACTGCTTACTAACAGCTGCAGCTCCACCATTAAAAAGGAGTTTTCAGCAATCATCATTTGCAGGTGGCAAAACTTTGTTGTCTCAGGTCTGGGGGAACTTTTAGCAGGCATACCCATTGTTGTGGTAGTTTGGAGCCTGACACCCATCTCCAGTGTGACCTCCTGGGAAACGCCTCTCGCCACCTTGACTGAGCGCTTCCTCAACTGAGGCATATACCAGAAGCATGGGAACCATTTATTTCCTTTCCTCCTGGACATCAGATTCGGACGAAGACCAGCCATGGCAGCAGCAGAACCATGAACAACAGCACCACCAACAGCAGCAGCAACAACAGGAGCGCCAAGCTGCTGCTCACCCACCTGAAGCTGCACAGGCCAGAAGGCGCCAGCGCGCGACCACATTGCTGCCCGGGATGCAAGGGACGCACTCATCTTGGCCAGATTTGCTTAGCCTGCACAATCAAACACTTTTGCCTCGCACCTTCTTATCAGACCATCGACAATGGCCAAGAACGTGCGGATTCCTATCATTCTGACCACCATACTGACAATTGCAAGTCGCCCTAAGCCCTCAATGTGGAAGTCCCATTAGCGAAATGACACACGCCACAACTGCAACAGTTTGCCATCAGAATTTTTTATGACAATAAGCAACTGATGGCTTTTCAAAATTAAACACAACATTACACCCAAGTGATTACGGCAGCCAGCCTTACCATGGAGGTAGCCAGCCTTACCATGGAGGTAGCCAGCCTTACCATGGAGGTAGCCATCCTTTCCAAGGAGATTGCCATCCTTTCCGTGGTGATGCGTTCATGCGCCAATGCCTCCACAAAGGCTCTGCTCATGTTAGCGATGGACTCCTCCATTCGCTCCACACTCGCAGCAACCCTGGAGACAAAACCTGCCAGAGACTCCTGCACCTGTTCCTGGAGTTCCAGCATCGCTCTCCTTCTGGATGGGCCCGGAGGCACAGGTTCGACATGCAGCGGAGCCGAGCTGGGAGCACCCTCTCCACTGCAACGAGGACTCTCCACTGCTGTCCCTGTCTCCACCATCTGCTGATGCTCACTTGTGAGCTGTGATACACCAGGTGACAACTCTACTCTATGTCCCGAAGGTCCCACCGAGGTGTGAGTGTCTGCGCTGGTGCTGGGTGCGCTTAATTCTGCTGACGGAGCGCCCTCAGAGGTTGCAGCTTCCTCTGAGGAGTCTGGAAGCTCAGGCTCTTCCTCCTGGACAGTAGGGACAGGGGCTCTCGATGGTCCTGTGGGGGAGTAAAGGAAAAAGTTAGAGATGTGAGGTAAAGGTTGCATGCACATTGAATTGTGCAGATGATCATAAGTCAATCTGTTAGAGCATCAGAATCATTATCAGTCACTCATGCAATGTCAATGAGAGAGATGCCAAACTATTCTGTCACCAGCTTGCTGTGATGCGCCCGCGTGTCCGTCCCCCACTTGGGAATCCTCCTCGATCCCGGCAATTTCCAGGGCCGCCTCCTCCGAGGTGGTGAGCTGGGCTACTGAGGGTGGCCCTCCTCCTGTCCTCGCTCTTTCCCTCTTATTGTGGGCTCTCTTTTCCTGCAATGAGGGACCCAAGTGGAGTTTGAGTGAGAATGACAGAGTGAGTGTAGAGAATCCATAGCATAGATGCTTAGAAGGAGACCAAGGGCCCTCCCTGTGTGTTGTAAGTTGTTGTCATTGCGTCACAGTGATAGAGAGTGTGAGGGCTGCATGGTTGAATAGTTAAGTGAATGTGACCATAGAGAGAGAGGGAATGGGTAAGGGTGCAGGGATGTCAGTGTCAAGTGGGATGTGGAGGAAGAGGTTGGCAAAGCAGAGTGCTGGTGAGGAGAGGCGATGGGGATGAGATTGAGGGTGATGGGAAAGTCATACTCACTTTTCCTGTGCGGAGAAGGTCATGAAACCTCTTCCTGCACTGCAGCCAGGTTCTGCTGCACATAGAGATGGCATTGACCTCCTGGGCCACTTGCAGCCACACAGCGTTAGTCTGTTGTGATGGCTTTTTTCTCCCTGAGGAAGGGAAGAGCACCTCCTTATTAGATCTTGCTCCCTGCACCAGAGCTTGGAGGGAGGGCTCATCAAAGCAAGGTGCACACTTTTGCTTGCTGGTGGACATGGTCAGTAAATGAAGACCTTCATACAAAGCGTTTCCAATCTCCAGAAGAAGCAAGGCTGTTTGCAGGCCTTAAATCCAGCAGCACTGATGACGTCATCGGAGGCGACTTTCAGGATGGAAAGACTAATTGGGCCAGGGGTTTCCACACGCTGGAAATCAAGTGCCCAATTAGGGGAAAATCGCACTTTTTTCCCACTTCACATCGGAGTCGGGATCCTGACACGAAAACCACCTGACACGCCCCAGCCCGCCCACAATGGCAAAATCGAGCCCAGAGAGTCATAGGGGGAAAAATTCAGCTGCTTGCGCCTCCCGTTAGCGCCTTAAGAGGGCGCTAATGGGGCGTAAAGCAGCTAACGCCCGGGCACAGCGCCGCCCACGCCTCCCATAAAATTCAGCGGGAGGTTAGCGGCGGCGCCAGCCGGTAGCGCCCTGTGGCGCTGCGCCGCCGGCGATGACGTCATCGCCGTGCGCAGCACCCCGCTTGCGCTCCAGCCGCGATCTTCAGTCGCGCCCCCTGATTTACCGCCAGACGCTATGTCCGATGGGTTCAGGGAGGCGTACGTGCGGCCGGGGCGGCGATATTTAAAGGGGAGGTGGCAGGCGGCCATTTTTGTTGCTGGCCGCCTGCCAGCACCTGCCCCCGTTGCTGTCCCCGGCCCCCGTGAAGCCCCCCCACCGTGAAGTGCCGGCTGCGCTCCAAGAGCCCGGCACTTCTCTTGAGTGCCGGGCTCTTTTGCCGGCACTCCTGATCCCTGGGGGCCCAGCTGGGCCCCGGTTCGCGCTGCGCAGGGTCCCTCCCCTTTAAGAAGGGGAGGAAGGCCTGCAATACCGCGGCGCGACGTGCCACAGCGCCTGGCGCTGCGGCACGTAGCACCAGGATATTCACTCGCAGCGCCCCAAGAGGGATGCGGGGTGCTTCCAGTGGCGCCCCGCTTCCCTCTTGGGGCGCAACCACTGAAGTTCCGGCGCGGGGCCGCTAATTTTTTCGGGGCGCTAAAAGTAGCGCCCCGGCGAGGTTAGCGCCCCAAATGGGGCGCGACTCAATTTTTAGCCCATAGAGTTAAACAGCACAGAAAGAGGCCCTTTGGCCCATCGTGTCCGCGCCGGCCATCAAGCCCTATCTATTCCAATCCCATTTTCCAGCACTTGGTCCGTAGCCTTGTATGCTATGGCGTTTCAAGTGATCATCTAAATGCTTCTTGAATGTTGTGAGGGTTCCTGCCTCTACCACCCTTTCAGGCAGTGAGTTCCAGATTCCAACCACCCTCTGGGTGAAATAGTTTTTCCTCAAATCCCCTCTAAACCTCCTGCCCCTTACTTTGAAACTATGCACCCTGGTTATTGACCCCTCTACTAAGGGGAAAAGTTCCTTTCTATCTACCCTATCTATGCCTCTCATAATTTTGTACACCTCAATCAGGTCCCCCCTCAGCCTTCTCTGCTCCAAGGAAAACAACCCCAGCCTGTCCAGTCTCTCTTCATAGCTGAAGCGCTCCAGCCCAGGTAACATCCTGGTGAATCTCCTCTGCACCCTCTCCAATTAAATCACATCCTTCCTATAGTGTGGCGACCAGAACTGCACACAGTATTCCAGCTGTGGCCTAACTAGCGTTTTGTACAGCTCCATGCCTAATGAGGCTCTACATCAGCAGCAGAGCCTCTCCAAATTACCCCCATACTCTGGGTTCTTCTTATAAACCCTAACGTACTATTAATCATCGTATACCCTAATCCTTTTCAGTCAAGAGTGCGTGATGTGGGTTAAAGAAATAAAAGAAAGACTTGCATTTATATAGCGCCTTTCATGGCCTCAGGACGTCCCAAAGCATTTCACAGTCAATGGGGGAAAAATTGAATCGTACCCCCTTTGGGGCGCTAACTTCGCCAGGGTGCTACTTTTAGCTCCCCGAAAAAATTAGCGCCTCCGCGGCCGAAATTGAGTGGTAGCACCTCAAGAGGGAAGCAGGGCGCTACTGGAAGCACCCCGCCTCCCTCTTGGGGTACTGCGAGGGAATATCGCGGCGCAACGTGCCGCAGCACCAGGCCTTCCTCCCCTTCTTAAAGGCAGTCAAGAGAACTGCCGGGCTCATGGAGCACAGCCAGCACTCTGCGGGGGGGGGCGGGTCAGGAGGCCGGGGATGGCAGTGGAGGCAGGTGCTGGCAGGCGGCCAGCAACAAAAATGGCCGCCCGGCACCTCGCCTTTAAATAGCGCCGCCCCGACCGCAGGTAGGCCCCCCTGACCCCATCAGACATAGCGTCCGGCGGTAAGTCAGGGGGCGCTACCGAAGATCGTGGCCGGAGTCCGAGCGGGGCGCTGCGCACGGCGATGACGTCATCACCGGCGGCGCAGCACCGTGGGATGCTAACGGTTACCGCCGCCGCTATCCTAACGCTGAACTTCGCGAGAGGCGTTGGCGTTGCCGCACCCGGGCGTTATTTACTTTGCGTCCCGTTAGTGTCCTCTTGGGGTGCTAACAGGAGGCGCAAAGCAACCGAATTTTTCCCCCAATGAAGTACTTTTGAACTGTTGTAAAGTCGGGAAGTAAGTGCTGTCATTTCGGGTTAATCTTTATTCCTCAGAGCTGTAAGTGACCAATTACATCCTTACAGATAGCTCAGCACAGACAAGGGATTGAACATAGACCTCCCCATTCTGTATGCCTGACTACCAAACCGAGTGATCCTAAGGATTGGAAGGTGTGGGGTACAAACCGTCAGGAAAGCCCCATTTCATCCTCCCTACAGCCTGTTGTGATTCTCTTTTCCAGTATTACATCTTCACTCCTAATTATTAATTTAGCCTCTCTGACATTACCTTTGTGTAATGTTTCTGTTTCTTTAAATTAGTTAAAACATTACAGTGTGGAAACTACTGTTAGCATTAAGACTAACATCTGTGATATTGCAACGTTACTGAATAATTTAGTGAGTACCATTTAGCCTGTACTAATGCCCATTTCCTAAATGGTTTGAAATCACTGCAGAGTTAAAGTTGAGACTGAGTGTTTCAGCACTCACGATATCCACTACAATCATAAAGCTTGTTATGGCCTGCACTTTGTTAAAGGTCCACAGCCCTGTACTTCAATGCTAACACATAGCACCAGCAATGCATTGCTGTTGTATTGAACCGCTGTTGCTGCAGAGGCTCCAATCTGCGACTTGGAGTCTTCAGTTCAAGGTGAGCTGCTGTGTACTTTTGTTTTGCACACTATGGGGATTTGATTTATGCTGCAGTATTACTGAACTTAGCAGTGGAGGACCAGCACAAGCTGGAAGGGGCTGCCCATGATGTCACAACATACTCAAGGTGAATTGACAGGTCCCACCACCACACAATCCCGGTGGCCCACTGTATCAGGAACCACTACCTGGCAATGACAGAAGAGATAAGCCAAAGGGGGCTGAGCTTAAGTAGGAAGATTGTGAACCAGCTGAGCCATCTCCTTCAATGCAACAGCTAACATCTGTATGTCACTGCCAGTGGCCATCAAAGTCAGGGTGGCCCTTGATTTTTAAGCACCCAGCTCCTTCCAGGCTGGCACTGGAAGCATCTGTAATGCCTGCCAGTTTGCAGCTCATAGGTGTATCAATGAGGTGATTCATGCTTTATTCAACAGAGCCAACAGCGTCATCACTCTCACTACTGACCAACAGCAGCAATGTGATCGGGTGACACAATTCGACAGATCTGCTGGCTCCCCCTAACGCCAGTGGGTCATTGACTGCACCATGCTGCCATTCAGGCCCTGCTACACAATGCTGTTCCCTGTATGAGCCTAAAGAGATTTTATTCTTCCAACATCCAGCTGATATACAATCACTACAACAGAATCGCCCACCTTGTTATCCTTTGCACCCATTGCTATTGGGCACCCATATGCCAAGCATGGATAGAAGCAGAGTGCAGATACAAGGCAGCTGCTGACTAGAATGATCAAACATGCCACTCGAATCTTTAATGCTTCAGGCATCTGAACTGATTGTGTGAGAGGGGGAGAGGTGGTGCTTTACACTGCTTGCAGAGGAGCCATTATTGTCTGTTGCATACTGCATAAATTTGCTCTGCAAAGAGGCTCCAGCATGTAGGTGGATGATTGGGAAGGTGAAGCCAAAGCAGAGCAAAAGGATGAAAACAAAGAGGAAATAGCTGCTGGACCAGGAATACAATGAGGAAGATGGATACGCCAGGCACTAATCCAAGATGGCTTCCCATGATTGACATAGCTGTGGCTCACTCTCGCCTCTGAGACAGAAGGTCATGGGTTCAAATCCCACTCCAGAGACTTGAGCACAAAATCTAGGCTGACACTCAAGTGCAGTGCCGAGGGAGTGCTGCACTGTCGGAGGTGCCGTCTTTCAGATGAGACGTTAAACTGTTTGCCCTCTCAGGTGGACGTAAAAGATTCCACAGCCCTATTCCAAAGAAGAGCAGGGGAGTATTCCCTGGTGTCCTGGCCAATATTTATCCCTCAATCAACATCACTAAAACAGATTATCTGGTCATTATTTCATTGCTGTTTATGGGAGCTTCTTGTGCACAAAATTGGCTGCTGCATTTCCCACATTACAACAGTGACTACACTTCAAAAGTATTTAATTAACTCTAAAGCACCTTGGGATGTCCTGAGGTCATGAAAGGCACTATAGAAATGCAAGTCTTTCTTTCTTTCATTCCTTAAAGTGTCATCATATCTGCCAGTTAAGCATATTCAACCACCTTATCCTACACTGTTTATGTCAACCATTGTGTGGTGTATGAACACCATCAGCTTGGGTTGGGACAGTGCTGCCCCGTCATGCTTTTGCTTTGTTACGGACATGTGGCACCGAACCTATTACTCCTTCGAAGTGATTCCATTGTGGAAAGAATAAGTGTACTGGTTGGGGCTGAAGGGTGCCTGAGGTTATTTAAAATTATGAAAGGGTTTGATAGGGTAGATGGAGAGAAGATGTTTCCACTTGTGGGGGGGGGGGGGGGGGGCGGGGGGGCGGGTGGAGGAGCGGGGGCAGAACTAGGGACCATAAATGTAAGATAGTCACTAATAAATCCAATAAGGAATTCAGGCGACTAGCACAGTTGCAGTTAAGGGGAAGCTAGATAAATGGATGAGGGAGAAAGGAATAGGAGGATATATTGAAGTGGGTAGATGAAGAAGGGTGGGAGGAGGCTCGTGTGGAGCATAAACTCTGGCATGGCGTGTTAGGTCGAATGGCCTGTTTCTGTGCTGTAAATTCTATGTAATACTATGTAATGGCTGGCAGCTGGGCCGCTGTACAACAACAACAACAACCTGCATTATATAGCATCTTTAATGTAGTAAAATGTCCACAGGAGCTTTATCAAACAAAATTTGACATTGAGCCACAAAGAGATGTTAGGACAAGTGACCAAAAGGTTGGTTGAAGAGTTAGGTTTTAAGGAGCATCTTAAAGGAGGAGAGAGAGTAAGAGAAGGAGAGGTTTAAAAAAGACTTACGAAAGACTTTCATTTATATTTCACCTTTCACGACCACCGGACGTCCCAAAGTGCTTTACAGCCAATGAAGTACTTTTTGAAGTATAGACAATGTTGTAATGCTTCGGGAGGGAATTCCAGAGCTTAGAGCCTAGACAGCTGAAGGCACAGCTGTCAATGGGGGAGCAATTAAAATCGGGGATGCGCACGAGGCCAGAACTGGAGGAGCGCAGGTATCTCGGGGGTTATAGGGCTGGAGGAAGTTACAGAGATAGGGAGGGGCGAGGCCATGGAGGGATTTGAAAACAAGCATGAGAATTTTAAAATCGAGACGTTGCCGGACCGGGAGCCAATGTAGGTCAGCGAGCACAGGGGTGATGGGTGAACGGGACTTGGTGTGAGTTAGGACACGGGTGGCAGAGTTGTGGATGAGCTCAAGTTTGGGTGCAAGGTGGGAGGCTGGCCAGGAGAGCGTTGGAATATTCTCTACCTATTTGGGTTGTGCATCACAAGAGCTCTGTTAGTGAGTCCCCCATGTCTCGTCCTACATAAGAACATAAGAAATAGGAGCAGGAGTAGACCAATCGGCCCCTCGAGCCTGCTCCACCATTCAATGAGATCATGACTGATCTGATCCAACCTCAACTCTAAAGAACACAAGAAGCAGGAGCAGGACCAGGCCACTCGGCCCCTGGGCCCACTCCGCCACCCACAGGGCCTTGACCGATCCGAACTCAAACTCCTGTAGTGACTGACTGGCGCTGGCTGCTTTCTTCTCCCATGCCTGCTGGATAGCTGGCATCAGTGCATGCAATGTATACCTCCTCTCCCTGACTCCTTGGTCCTGAGTCCCTGCCTCCTCGCAGTAGGGTTTCCAATACCTGGGCAGTCAACCTGCCTTTCCTCACTCTCTAATGTCCCATTCTTCACCAACTTCACTCAGTTAACAGCTGCTCTAGCCTACCCAATTCTATTTCAGTACTGAACTTCCTCCTGATTTGTTCATAACTCTCAAAACCCAAAGTAACCCTCAGTTAATCCCTCAAAATCAGGCCAGTCGCAATTTCAGGCTTACTTTTGCTGTATGCTTTCTCTAACCTTTCTATTTAAGTACAGTACAGTACATAGATCTGGCTTTTGATATTATCTACCTAGTCCTTAATGGTTTAGATCTCATTTGCACCCTCTCCAGTATTTGCTGAACACACACATTACAATATTGCTTGGCATTTTCCTCCCAGTTTTATTACCATATAATAGGCATTTTTTAAATCAAAATTGAAGCCCATGGGATAAAAGGGGCAGTAGCAGCATGGCAACAAAATTGGCTAAAGGATAGAAAACAGAGAGTTGAGGACATAGGCTGGTGGAAAGGGCGGATACATGGCAGATGAAGTTCAACGCAGAAAAGTGTGAGCTGATACATTTTGGTAGGAAGAATGAGGAAAGACAATACAAGCTAAATGGTAAAATTTTAAAGGGGGATACAAGAACGGAGAGACCTGGGGGTGTTTGTGCACAAATCTTTGAAGGTGGCTGAACCTGTATAAAACACTAGTTCGGCCCCAGCTGGAGTACTGTGTCCAATTCTGGGCACCGCACTTTAGGAAGGACGTGAAGGCTTTGAAGAGGACACAGAAGAGTTTTACTAGACTGTTGACAGGGATGAGGGATTACAGTTACGTGGATAGACTGAAGAAGCTGGGGTTGTTCTCCTCAGTGTAGAAAAGGCTAAGAGGAGATTTGATAGAGGTGTTTAAAATCATGAAGGGTTTAGATAGAGTAAAGAAAGAGAAACTGTTTCCAATGGCTGAAGGGTCGATAACCAAAGGATACAGATTTAAGGTAATTCGTAAAAGAACCAGAGACAACATGAGGAAAAATTTGTTTACGCAACGAGTGGTTAGGATTTATGATGCACTGACTGATAGGGTGGGGGAAACAGATTCAATAGTAGCCTTCAAAAGGGAATTGGATAAATACTTGAAGGAGAAAAAATTGCCGGGATAGGGGGAAAGAGCGGGGGAGTGGGACTAACTGGATTGCTCTTTGAAAGAGTTGGCGCAGACTCAATGGGCTGAATGGCCTCCTTCTGTGCTGTACTATTCTATGAATCTATGAAATTATGTTCCTCAGTTCTTCCCTTATAAGCTCTAACTCTCCTTTGTGGTCTCACCCAACACCACAAAATCCAATATAAAGACATGTTTCTCACTGGTTAATAAATGCTCTCCAACTTTAAAACTTTGTACCATCTCTGGTTCAACAACCTTTTAAAACATATTTGGTGAATACTTGGTGAAGTATAATTTTTAAGTATGGATGCAGTGCCCTGTGACTGTTCACATCTGTGGAATGTGCAACAAAGGGGAAAATTGGGACACTGGGTTAGATATTTCTTCTCGAGCAGAAATATGAGCTGATTCAAGTCAGGCCAGCACCAGCGGAGGCTGAGAATAATGTCTTCATGTTTCCAATCCTGATTTATTGAAAGGGTCTGTCAGTTATCACAGGAATCATTATTAATATTCAACGGGCAGGAATTGCACTCAAGCAATGAAGAAGATGAACGTGCAAAAAATAAATGAATACCAATAAACTCCAAATCAATGGAAAAGAAAAAAAATGAAGAGGAGTTTGATGTACGAGTCCAAGATGTATTGCTCACTCCCGCCTCCTTGTCTGTGCCGTCACCCTGATGAGAAAACAAAGATGATTAGTGTAATCATGGTAAAAGGGAGAGAAAAGATGTGCAATACTTCACTAAGCAAAAGTGTGGTAAAAACATTTAAAACCGAGCGACATAAATCCAGTTGAATTCCAATTAAAGCAGCAGTGTCATGCAGTTGTTGTTAATTATTTTCTCCACATATAAATGGGAGCTCAAGAAACCTACACCTGAAAGATTTCCATTCGGACCAATTTTCTGAATGCATGCCCTTGGCGGGAGCTTTGCCCACCGGGAGTGCATATCAGGGAATTGTGGATAATAAATGGATGGAAAATCGTAGGTAGCATGTCTATGATTTATGATCCGAGCTCCCAGTGGGCTATGCTCCGCATTGGGAGTGCTCGTTCAGAAAATTGGTCCTTTACGTAGATATTGAAGATTTGTAGAGGACAAAGAGCCTCTGATCCGTGTAGTCCCAGTGTCGATTAGCATTCTGCTCCTGAGGGCCCATTCTGATTGATAGGAACCCAGGAGATCTGAGTGATGATCAGCGATATGAGTGTTGTAACTACTGAGGCTGCTGGACTGGACTGATGTTCTGCAGGCTTGTTCAATTACTTTAGTGGCCAGGGAGGAAATGCACAAAGTTTTACCTTCTAGGAGCTTTCACCTGTGATTGGTTGTTCCTTCAAGAGACTGAATAGATTGGCTAGAGTCCATGATAGAGGCTGTGGAAGGAATATGCTGTCTTTTCTTTGTGGGATAAATTTATGAGGCACTTCTCTAGGCATTCAGTCTCACTAGAGGGAGCTGGGGTTGGGTTCAGTGTGCCGCACTGTCGGAGATGTCCTGTCTTGGATGAGACGTTAAACCCAGGTCCAATTTGCCCTCTCAAGAGGATGTAAAAGATTCCATGGCACCATTTCTAAAAAGAGCAGGGTAGTTTTCCCCGGTGTCCTGGCTTCAACCAACATCACTAAAGCAGGTTATCTCATCATCATCTCATTGCTGTTTGTGGGACGTTGCTCTACGCAAATCGGCTGTAATCTCCTCCAGCCCTACAACCCCCACTCCCCAAACTCTCTGTTCCTCCGACTCTGACCTTTTGTGCATTAACCGGCCCTGCCACCTTCGTCCCACCATTGGTGGCTGTGCTGTCAGCTGTCTAGACGTTACAGTCTGGAATTCCTGCCTAAACCTTTCCACTTCTCCACTTCCCTCTCCTCCTTTAAGCCTTTCCTTAAAACCCACTTCTTTGGCTAAGATTTTGTCTTCCCTCCTTCTTCAGATTAGCATCTATTTACTTCTGGATTATGCCTTTGTGAAACACCTTGGAACGCTTTTCGATGTTAACAGCACTATATAAATGTAGTTGCTGTTGTTGTAGTTAAGATATTCAGGGGGCCGGGGGAGGGAGGGGGGTGGGCGAGGTTTGTTCCAGGTGCAAATTAAAGTTCACACGGTGAAGGCATTAACATATGCAAAGGGCCCTTCGCTTGTTTCAGGCACGGGCCCTGGATGCCTCTTTTCCTGCCGATATGGTGGGTGGCGCACTTCCAGCGCATAAAGAGCAGCACACACCGCCCGCTATATTGGTGCTTAGGCACCCGTTTGGTGCCTGAAAAATGGGCACGGCATCATTGAATTTCTATGCCCTGGAGCCCTTAACTACAGGAGATTAGAAATCAAGCCCTGTATTAAAATCCATCCTTGTCCCTCCACAACCTCTACAACCTCCTCCAACCTTACTGCCTCCCCACTACCCTTAGGTATCCCGGCTGTGGCTTCTTTTTTTACCCCCTTCTCCTCGCTGCTGGTGACAGAGTATTCCGCCAGCTCTCTCTGGAACTCCCTCCCTAATCTCCTCAGCCTTTCTACTTCTCTTGCCGTATTTAAAAACCTTCTTAAACCCATCTTCTGAACTATGCTGAAGGTCATCTCTCTCACCATGGTTCAATGTCTATCACTTATATTTTATCTCCCCTCTGTAAACTCCATTGGAATGGCTTCTATGTAATAGTGGCAGGACAGGTTAACAAAGCAGTTAGTAAAGCATATGGGATCCTGGGCTTTATAAATAGAGGTAGAATACAAAAGTCAGGAATTTGTGCTAAACCTGTATAAAACACTAGTTCGGCCCCAGCTGGAGTATTGTGTCCAATTCTGGGCACCACACTTTAGGAAGGACGTGAAGGCTTTGAAGAGGGTACAGAAGAGATTTACTAGAATGGTTCCAGGGATGAGGGATTACAGTTACGTGGATAGACTGGAGCAGCTGGGGTTGTTCTCCTTCGAGCAGAGAAGGCTAAGAGGAGATTTGATAGAGGTGTTTAAAATTACGAAGGGTTTAGATAGAGTAAATAAAGAGAAACTGTTTCCAATGGCTGAATGGCCGATAACCAGAGGGCACAGATTTAAGGTGATCGGCAAAAGAACCAGAAGCGACGTGAGGAAAAACTTTTTTTACGCAACTTGTGGTTAGGATTTGGAATGCACTGCCTGATGTGGTGGTGGAAACAGATTCAATAGTAGTCTTCAAAAAGGAATTGGATAAATACTTGAAGGAGAAAAAATTGCAGGGATATGGGGAAAGAGCAGGGGAGTGGGACTAACTAGATTACTCTTCGAAAGAGCCGGCGTAGTCTTGATGGGCCAAATGGCCTCCTTCTGTGCTGTACTATTCTATGATTCTATGATAAAGATGCTGTATAAATGCAGGTTGTTGTTGTGTTAAAATGGACCTCCTCCAGAAAGTTGTCTCAAAGGAATTACTCGAATTGCAACTCAGAGCTGGATTTTAGCACCCAAAAATGGGTGGGTTGGGGTCGGGTCAGAGGTGAAAATTTTAAAAATCTCAACCCCGGCCCCAACCCGCCTCCAACCCGCCCACTTCCGGGGTTAACAGAGGCGGGACAAGGGGTGAGCAGCCAACCCGCTCCCAGAAGGTGGGTTAGCAATTTCAATATTTTAATGAGGCTGGCAGCCTCTGATTTAAGCTGTTTTACAGGTATAACTGGCCTGCCGGGTTTCCCAGGCCTCAGGAAACCCGGCAGCTGAAGGGAGGCAAGGACAGCTTCGGGGAGACGGTAAGTGCCTTTACAGCACTGCTTGTGGACCAGGAGGAGCAGGAGTGCTTCCCCCTGTCCCCCAAGAACCCCCCCCCCACCATCAGACCCCATCCCCATGCAAAAACCCCCGGGGTTGGGGATCAGAAACCCCCGGGATTGGACCACCTCTCCGGGGTCAGGGATTGGACCCCCCCCCAGGACCCGCCCCGGACCGCCCCCCAGTCCGATCGACACCCAACCCCCCCAGACCCCGCCCCAGGGTGTGGATCGGACCTACATGCTCTTGCGGCTCGCTCCAGAGTCCTCCCCGCCCGATTGGAAACCAAGCCTGTCAATCAGGTTGACTTCTGGGCATGGAACCTGTCAAGGAGAAAAGATGCACACCATGACATTAAAACTCCACAGCTTGTGGGGAAACCCGTCGTTTCCCATCCGAAACTCCCCCCCTCTACCTACATAATCCGCTCCTGTTAATATCCAGCACTCGGTCTCTACTGAGCTGGTCAGTCCAATATCTACCCTAACCTCACAACTGACAGTATTTCCAGCCTACATTATTTTGAACCTAACACTGAGCCACAGTCAAGCCTAGCAGACACACAGGCCGGAATTTTGCCTACCTGGGCGGGTCCATGCGGGCGGTGTCCATGTCGGGTCCCGACCCTGCTGCTGGCTCCATCCTGCTGTTAAAAGTGAACTTACCTTAATGGGGCCTATTAAGCCCGCCCAGCGTGTTACCCGGCCCAATGAGATGGAGCTGGTCTGGTGATGTCATTCATGACGCGTTTTCAGCCAGGATCTTTAAAGGGACCATGGCCACATTGGATTTGAAGTTTAATCTAACATAGTGCTGTCAGTGCACTACAGCATTGGAGTGCTGCAAACACTGACAATGACTGCACAGAGGCCGAGGGCTGCACCCAGGTTCTCTGATGACTCTCTCCATATGCTTATTTAGGGAGTCAGAGCATGCAGGGTGGTCCTCTTCCCTTCCGATGGGCGGAAGAGACCTCCCCAGGAGACCAAGACAGCAGGGATGTGGTTAGGAGGACCTGGGTGCAGTGCCGCAAATGTTTCAATGATCCAATTAGATCAGGAAACGTTAGTACAAAGCCACACTCAACTTCATCCTGCTGTGCCTCTCATCACATCCCCATCAATCTGCCTTCCCTACCCTACTCCTGCACATCCTTACTCACACCATCATAACTTGCATCTCCACCCATCCCTCTCTATCTACATTATCACATCCCCATCTCACTAGCCACCCCTCACACTCACCCTCATCCTAGTGCAATCATACTAACTAACAACACACAAGGGTAGCCTCTTGGGTGTTTTATCCAATGTTTATGTTTTCTTTTAATCGTTTATGGGATGTGGGCCTCGCTGGCAAGGCCAGCATTTATTGCCCATCCCTAGTTGCCCTTGAGAAGGTGTTTGTGAGCCGCTTTCTTGAACCGATGCAGTCCGTGTGGTGAAGGTACTCCCACAGTGCTGTTAGGTAGGGAGCTCCAGGATTTTGACCCAGCAACGATGAAGGAACGGCGATATAATTCTAAGTCAGAATGGTGTGTAACTTGAAGGGGAACTTGGAGTTGATGGTGTTCCCATGCGCCTGCTGCCCTTGTCCTTCTAGGTGGAAGAGGTTGCGGGATTGGGAGATGCTGCCGAAGAAGCCTTGGCAAGTTGCTGCAGTGCATCTTGTAGATGCTACACACTGCAGCCAGGTATGCCAGTGGTGGAGGGAGTGAATGTTCAACGTGGTGGATGGGGTGCCAATCAAGCGGGCTGCTTTGTCCTGGATGGTGCCGAGCTTCTTGAGTGTTGTTGGAGCTGCACTCATCCAGGTAAGTGGAAAGTATTCCATCACACTCCTTACTTGTGCCTTGTAGATGGTGGAAAGGCTTTGGGGAGTCAGGAGGTGAGACATTCGGCACAAAATACCTAGCCTCTGACCTGCTCTTGTTGCCACAGTATTTATGTGGCCTGGTCCAGTTAAGTTTCTGGTCAATGGTGACCCCCAGGATGTTGATGGTGGGGGATTCGGCGATGATAATGCCGTTGAATGTCAAGGGGCAGTGGTTAGACTCTCGCTTGTTGGAGATAGTCATTGCCTGGCACTTGTGTGGCGCAAATGTTACCTGCCACTTATCAGCCCAAACCTGAACGTCGTCCAGGTCTTGTTGCACATGGGCATGGACCGCTTCATTGTCTGAGGAGTTGTGAATGGTGCTGAACACTGTGCAGTCATCAGCGAACATCCCCATTTCTGACCTTATGTTGGAGGGATGGTCATTGATGAAGCAGCTGAAGATGGTTGGGCCTCGGACACTGCCCTGAGGAACTCCTGCAGTGATGTCCTGGG
Source organism: Squalus acanthias (assembly GCA_030390025.1). Lineage (NCBI taxonomy): Eukaryota > Metazoa > Chordata > Chondrichthyes > Squaliformes > Squalidae > Squalus > Squalus acanthias. The sequence continues at coordinate 100,983,988 of CM059429.1, forward strand.
GTTGTGATGATTGACCTTCAACCACCACAATCATCTTCCTTTGTGCTAGGTATGACTCCAGCCAGTGGAGCTTTTTCCCCGATTCCTATTGACTTCAGTTTTACTAGGGCTCGTGATGCCACACTCGGTCAAATGCTGCCTTGATGTCAAGGGCAGTCACTCTCACCTCCCCTCTGGAATTCAGCTCTTTTGTCAATGTTTGGACCAAGGCTGTAATGAGGCTGGGAGCTGAGTAGTCTTGGCGAAACCCAAACTGGGCATCCCTGAGCCGGTTATTGGTGAGTAAGTGCCGCTTGATAGCACTGTCGATGACACCTTCCATCACTTTGATGATGATTGAGAGTAGACTGATGGGGCGGTAATTGGCCGGATTGGATTTGTCCTGCTTTTTGTGGACAGGACATACCTGGGCAGTTTTCCACATTGTCGGTTAGATGCCAGTGTTGTAGCTGTACTGGAACAGTTTGGCTAGAGTTTCTGTTAATGTGGTGTCAAATGTAAAAATCTTTATTTTCAACACTTTCCGGTCAGATTTGTGTGCACCTTTGGAAGTGGCTTAGTGAGTTGCAGTGAATGATGAGACATAACGGTACCCCCCCCACCCCCCGCAATGATGATGATTGTGAAAGGAATGGCTTGGTCATTGTAGGGATGCTTTATGGTGTTGGTGTGGGGTGGTGCCAACCTGGTGCATCATGTGGCAGCCATAAGGGTTTGCAGCGTAAAGTGAAGTAAATCTGGCCATGATGAGGCCATCCCTGGCCTCCTGGGCAGCAATGTGGTCGGGTGCTGATGCCCTGTGTCCTGTGCAGCATCAGGTGATTGCGGAGAAGGTTGGTGTTGTTGTTGGTGCTGCTGGTGTGCCTGGTGATGCTGGTGTTGGGGCTGATCGTGGTCCGATTCTGAGGACCAAGATGAGACAATATAAACGGCACCCATGTTGATGGAATAGATGGCAGGTGAAGTACAGATGTCAGAAGCATTCTGTCAATGGTGAGAGAGTTCTTCCAATGAGGTGACACTGGATGGAGTCCTTGCTGGAAACACTTGCAGCCTGCAGAATCTGTGCTGGAATGGACTGAGCAACAGCTTCTGCCTGAGGAAAGTGATCATCTGTCAGGTGGGAGCTTTCACTGTACCTTTTGTACAGCTGGAGCAATGGCCACTGAACTCCCACCTCAGGTTAACAGACGTGGTTCCCGAGCTGCGTGAATCACATGGCCATGCAGAGAAATTTAAAAAGTAAGTTAAAAAAAGGCTCTCAGGTGCCTGTAAACTACCTGACAATCATCTCAATTGGGTCGCCCGCCACTGCCGGCCGGGTCGGCTCTGCGATGACAGACGCGCCTGTGGGAGCGAGATGACAGCAGGTTCCCGACCCGCTGTCAAAAATAACAACTTTCCCACCCAACCCGCCACCGATCACGCCTGCTACCACCCTGGAAAAATCTGGCCACAGATTTTATGTTGCAGGTGACTCATTACTGCATCCCAAAAGAAAATTCAGGCCCATATATTCTAGCAGCATTACTACACATCAAAGGTTAATATCCAGCTCGTCGAAAACTCTGCTGCCCGCACCGAGTCCTGCTCTCCCATCACATCCACCCTCGCTGACCTACATTGGTTCTCCATATCCCAGTGCCTCAAATTGAAAATGACTATCCTTGTCTTTAAATCTCTCCATGGATACAATCCAGCAAGTTCTCAGAAAATGTCACCTCACTGAGTTGCTGAATCATCTGCTCTGTTTTTCTGAAGGTAGGAAGCCCAGAATTGCACTGTGTTCCAAATGTTCCAGATGGGCCTTAATGTGAATGCAAATTATGCTAATGAATGAGATGTGCACATGGCGATGTGCTGTCCATTAGAAAAGCCTGAATAGGGAAACAATGTGTGTGAGAAATGATCATCAAGGCTATTGACTTTCACAAGAACACAGTTGCAATCGCAGAAAGAGATCCCAAAAATATTGGCAAAATTCACAATAGAAACAGAATTAGATTTACCGTAATCATCATAAATCAGGGCTTTTTTAATTTGCTCTCGGTATCTGGGTGCCACTGGAATGCCAGCATTTCTGGACCGTCCCTAGTTGCCCTGAGAAGGTGGCGGTGAGCCTTCTCCTTGAACCGCTGCAGTCGGTGTGGGGAAGGTGCTCCCACAGTGTGGTTAGATAGGTAGTTCCAGGATATTGGCCCAGCGACGTTGAAGGAATGCCAATATATGGTTTGATGCTACAGCATATTTACAGAGATACTTTGCAACTTCACCGGAGAATTCAAAGAAAGAAAAGAAAGACTTGCATTTATATAGCACCTTTCACGACCTCAGGACATCCCAAAGCGCTTTACACCCAATGAAGTACTTTTGAAATGTAATCATCGAATCATAGAATCATAGAAAGTTACAGCACAGAAGGAGGCCATTTCGGCCCATCGTGTCCGTGCCGGCCAACAAAGAGCTATCCAGCCTAATCCCACTTCCCAGCTCTTGGTCCATGGCCCTGCAGGTTAGAGCATCCCAAGTGCACATCCAAGTACTTTTTAAATGTGGTTAGGGTTCCTGCCTCTACCATCCTTTCAGGCAGTGAGTTCCAGACCCCCACAACCCTCTGGGTGAAGAAATTTCCCTCAAATCCCCTCTAAACCTTCCACCAATTACTTTAAATCTGTGCGCCCTGATTTTTGACCCTTCTGCTAAGGGAAATAGGTCCTTTCTATCCTCTTTATCTAGGCCCCTCATAATTTTATACACCTCAATAAGGTCTCCCCTCAGTCTCCTCTGTTCCAAGGAAAACAAACCCAGCCTATCCAGTCTTTCCTCATAGCTAAGATTCTCTACTCCCGGCAACATCCTTGTAAATCTCCTCTGTACCCTCTCCAGTGCAATCACATCTTTCATGTAATGTGGTGACCAAAACTGCAGCTGAGGCCTAACTAGTGTTTTATACAGTTGAAGCATAACCCCCCTGCTCTTGTATTCTATTGAGAGGTCGCACAACACCAGGTTATAGTCCAACAGTTTTATTTTAAATCACAAATCCGGCATCTCCGCATCATGACCACTATCGACACCACAAACTGCCGGCTCAAAGTGGAGACCGGCATCTCCGCATCATGACTTGTATTCTATGCCATGGCTAATAAAGGCAAGCATTCTGTATGCCTTCTTAACCACCTTATCTACCTGGCCTGCTACCTTCAGGGATCTGTGGACATGCACTCCAAGGTCCCTTTGTTCCTCTACACTACTCAGTGTCCTACCATTTAATGTGTATTCCCTTTCCTTGTTAGCCCTCCCCAAATGCATTACCTCACACTTCTCCAGATTGAATTCCATTTGCCACTGTTCTGCCCACCTGACCAATTTATTGATATCTTCCTGCAGTTTACAGCTTCCTTCTTCAGTATCAACCACACAGCCGATTTTAGTATGATCTGCAAACTTCTTAATCATACCTCCTATATTCAAGTCTAGATCATTGATATATACCACAAAAAGCAAGGGACCTAATACTGAGCCCTGCGGAACCCCACTGGAAACAGCCTTCCAGTCACAAAATCACCCATCAACCATTACCATCTGCTTCCTGCCTCCGAACCAGTTTTGAATCCAACTTGACACTTTGCCCTGGATCCCATGGGCTTTTATTTTCCTTTCAATAGTTTACATCATTATTCTTGGCTGCTGCTGGCATTTAAATCATGTTATAAAAAGAGGTGAGGATGGATATTCGTGTGGGAGTTCCGAACATACTACACAATTGAGGTGAAGGAGAGGAGTTGATGAGTGGCCAAGGAACGATGGTACAATGACACCTGATGCATTTAACACAAACTCGTCACTACCCTGGACCTTACATTGATAAAACCTTCCACCTGGACATGTCAGAGGAGATCTGTTCTCACTGCCTTCACTTCATCAGACAGGCTGCCACAGAGTTGTACCATCTGCTAAACAATGGCCTGCAGACAACATCTGGATCAGGGGCGGTTCTTCCTGCAGAAGTGAAGATCGCAACAACACAAAGCTTTCATAACACCGGATCTTTGCAAGTCACTGCAGGGGACATCAGCCACATCAAGCCATCTGTAGTTCCTACACGTAGCAAGCAAGTGTCAAGTGTTATATTTTCAAGGGGCAACAATTTCATCACAGTTCGTATGGAAAGATTGCATCAACTGGCCAGGCAACACAGCACTCACTGGGTGGCAGTGTTTCCTCGAGTGGCAAACCATCACACATGGTATCCATGTAGGCATCAAAGCTCTTCACAGCAACCCCATGGGCTTCATGAACAGAAAGGATTTGCAGTTGTTTACTTTTCAGGTGCAGACTGTCCACAGAACGTTATCAGTGGCCATTATGCAGGATGCAGCTATGATGCCTTAACTGTGCAGCTTTCCATACAGCCTGCTTTATCAGGAGAAGAAAAACTGGCTGGATGGCTATCCTCTGCTTCCATGGAGGCTGATCCCCTGAGAAACCCTTCCACCAGCAGAGGAGCACCTCGGCCTGGACTATTTGCTGTTCCTCGGTTGTCACTTATGTCTTCAAGATAAATTTGATGTGCAGCTTTGACGCAAAAAGTGCTGTGCTAAGTTACGATGGTTGTGCACCATGCTTCAAATGGTACCTCCTGGAGACTGCGACAATTCCCACCTTAGCTTTGTGCCATGGTTGTTCAGTCCCACAAGAAATGTGAACAACATTAAGGAGCACATTTACCTTCACCATCCTCCTGATACCAGCAAATTCTTCCTTATTTGGAGGCAAGTAACCTGGGTGACTGTATTAACTCAGTCAGTGACCTCCCTCCACATAGCTTGCACCTATGCTTTTATTGGAGGGTGACCTACAACCCCAAATAGGGCCACCCTCCCTTGGTGCAGTTTCTGCAGCAGGACCTCCAACCCTCCAACATCAAAGGTAGCACTGCAGCACACATGTCATTGCTGGACCATTGTGAACAATGAGTCAGCTTTTCTGTCACCACTACAACTAATCCTTTAATGGCAAGCGGCAGCCCTTTGAAAGATGCTGCCTCAGGGAATATTCTGCTCCCCAGCCAACTGTTCTACAGGCCAAGCTCTCTGGCCGAGCTTTCCATGTGCTAGTACCTTATCCAGAGTAGGGAGAGGGAAAAAGTTTTTCCTCATGTCGCCTCTGGTTCTTTTGCCGATCACCTTAAGTCTGTGCCCTCTGGTTAGCGACCCTTCAGCCATTGGAAACAGTTTCTCTTTATTTACTCTATCTAAACCCTACATGATTTTAAACACCTCTATCAAATCTCCTCTTAGCCTTCTCTGCTCGAAGGAGAACAACCCCAGCTTCTCCAGTCTAGCCACGTAACAGTAATCCCTCATCCCTGTCAACAGTCTAGTAAAACTCTTCTGTGCCCTCTCCAAAGCCTTCATGTCCTTCCTAAAGTGTGGTGCCCAGAATTGGATCAAATTGAATCTCTGATCCAAAATTCTAACAGCATCACCGAAATTAGTGTGAAAGCAAAATCACAGACCAGTGAGACCGTCGCACATTTTCTCATACAACGGCTAGAACCTCGCCTAGTTCAGATTGCACAGTGACAAGAAATAAGAGAGAATTTGTATTTCTATAGCAGATTATCATGTCCCACAGGGTATCGCAAAGTGTTTGACAAACAATTACTACTTTCGAAGTGTAGTCACTGTTCTGCAGGGAAATACAGCAGTCAATTTGCACACAGCAAGGTCCCACAAACAGTATATGAGGTGAAAGGCAAGTTGATGTTTTTTGGTGTCTTCTGAGAGAAGAATGTTGTCCAGAACTCATGGTTCATTTTCAAATTGTTCCATGGGATCTTTAAAAACCACCTGAACAGGCAGATGGGACATCTATTTACATAGAATATACACAGAAACCACCCATTCAGCCCATCGGGTCCATGTCAGTGTTTATGCCCCACACGAGCCTCCTCCCACCCTACTTCATCTCACCCAATCAACATATCCTTCTATTCCTTTCTCCCTCATGTACTTATCTAACTTTACCTGAAATGCATCTATGCTATTTGCTTCAACTGCTCCCTGTGGTAGCGAGTTCCACATTCTCACCACTCTCTAGGTAAAGAAGTTACTCCTGAATTCCCTATTAGATTTATTAGTGACTATCTTATATTTATGGCCCCTAGTTCTGGATTCCCCCACAAGTGGAAACATCGTCAGTATCCTAATCTCTTCATAATTTTATAGACCTCTATCAGGTCACCTCTCAGTCTTCTCTTTTCTAGAGAAAAGATCCTCAGCCTGTTCAGTCTTTCCTGATAGCTGTACCCTCTCTGGTATCACAGAATCATAGAATGGTTACAGGACAGAAGGAGGCCATTTGGCCCGTTGAGCCTGTCCTGGCTCTCTGCAAGAGCGCTTCAGCTAGTCCCACTCCTACGCCCTTTCTCCGTAGCCCTGCATTATTTTTTCCTTCAGGTACTTATCCAATTCCTTTTTGAAAGCCACGATGGAATCTGCCTCCACCATGCTCTCAGGCAGTGCATTCCAGATCCTAATCACTCGCCGCTTAAAGAGTTTTTCCTCATGTCACCTTTGGTTCTTCTACCAATCACCTTAAATCTGTGTCCTCTGGTTCTCGACCATTCTGCCAATCGGAACAGTTTCTCTCTATCTACTCTGTCTAGACCCATCATGATTTTGAACACCTCTATCAAATCTCCTCTCAACCTTCTCTGCTCTAAGGAGAACAACCCCAGCTTCTCCAGTCTATCCATGTAACTGAAGTCCCTCATCCCTGGAACCATTCTTGTAAATCTTTTCTGCACCCTCTCTAAGGCCCTCACATCCTTTCTAAAGTACGGTGCCCAGAATTGGACACAATGCTCCAGTTGAGGCCGAACCAGTGTTTTATGCAGGTTCATTATAACTTCCTTGCTTTTGTACTCTATACCTCTATTTATGAAGCCCAGGATCCCATATGCTTTTTTAACCGCTTTCTCAACCTGCCCTGCCACCTTCAACGATTTGTGCACATATACCCCCCGGTCTCTCTGTTCATGCACCCACTTTAGGATTGTACCCTTTAGTTTATATTGCCTCGTTCTTCCTACCAAAATGTATCACTTCGCACTTTTCTGCGTTAAATTTCATCTGCCACATGTCTGCCCATTCCACCAGTCTGTCTATGTCCTCTTGAAGTCTATCACTATCCTCCTCACTGTTCACTATACTTCCAAGTTTTGTGCCATCTGCAAATTTTGAAATTGTGCCCTGTACACCCAAGTGTAAGTCATTAATATATATATATCTCGCTCAAGAAAAGCAGTGGTCCTAGTACTGATCCCTGGGGAACACCACTGTATACCTTCCTCCAGTCCGATAAACAATCGTTCACCACTACTCTCTGTTTCCTGTCACTTAGCCAATTTCGTATCCATGCTGCCACTATCCCTTTTATTCCATAGGCTTCAAGTCTGCTGGCAAACCTATTATGTAGCACTTTATCAAATGCCTTTTGGACGTCCATGTACAACACATCAACCGCATTGCCCTCATCAACCCTCTCTGTTACCTCATCAAAAAACTCAATCAAGTTAGTTAAACATGATTTGCCTTTAGCAATCCACACTTGTCCAAGTGACTGTTAATTTTGTCCTGGATTATTGTTTCTAAAAGCTTCCCCACTACTGAGGTTAAACTGAATGGTCTGTAGTTACTGGGTTTATCCTTATACCCTTTTTTGAACAAAGGTGTAACATCTGCAATTCTCCAGTCCTCTGGCACCACCCGCTCCCCCCCCCACCCCCCGTATCCAAGGAAGATTGGAAGATTATGGCCAGTACCTCTGCAATTTCAACCTTTACTTCCCTCAGCATCCTAGGATGCATCCCATCCGGTCCTGGTGACTTATCTACTTTAAGTACAGCCTTTGTAGTATCTCCTCCTTATTAATTTTTATCCCATCCAGTATCTCAACTACCTCCTTTCACTGTTACTTTGGCAGCTTGGTAAAGACAGATGCAAAGTACTCATTTAGTACCAGAACTATGCCCTTTGGAGGAAGGGACCAAGTGTAACATATCAAAATTTGCAGATGATACAAAGATGGGAGGGAAAGTAGTGAGTGAGGAGGACATAAAAAACCTGCAAGGGGACATAGACAGGCTAAGTAAGTGGGCAGAGATTTGGCAGATGGAATACAACACTGGAAAGTGTGAGGTGATGCACTTTGGCAGGAAAAATCCTAGAGCAATTTATTATCTTAATGGCAAGAAACTGGAGAGTACTGAAGTGCAAAGGGATCTGGGGGTCCTGGTGCACGAAACTCAAAAGGTTAGTATGCAGGTGCAGCAAGTGATTAAGAAGGCAAATGGAATGTTGGCTTTCATTGCTAGGGGGATAGAATATAAAAATAGGGAGGTATTGCTTCAGTTGTACAAGGTATTGGTGAGACCGCACCTGGAATACTGCATACAGTTTTGGTGTCCTTACTTAAGGAAAGACATCCTTGCTCTCGAGGCAGTGCAAAAAAGGTTCACTCGGTTAATCCCGGGGATGAGGGGGTGGTCATATGAGGAGAGGTTGGGTAGATTGGGACTCTACTCATTGGAGTTCAGAAGAATGAGAGGCGATCTTATTGAAACATATAAGATTGTGAAGGGGTTGGATCGGGTGGATGCGGGGAGGATGTTCCCGATGACGGGTGAGACGAGAACTAGGGGACATAGTCTTAGAATAAGGGGCTGCTCTTTCAAAACTGAGATGAGGAGGAACTACTTCACTCAGAGGGTGGTAGGTCCATGGAATATGCTGCCACAAAAAGCTGTAGAAGCTACAACATTAATTAAATTTAAAACAGAAATAGACAGTTTCCTAGAAGTAAAGGGCATTAAGGGTTACGGGGAGCGGGCAGGAATTTGGACATGAGTCTAGGTTCGGATCGGTCATGGCCCTGTGGGTAGTGGAGCGGGCCCAGGGACTGTGTAGCCTGATTCTGCTCCTATTTCGTGTATGCAATTCTGTTAGATGCAGGAGATGGTTCTGTGATAGATAGTAGATTGGCGGTTAGGATCAGATCAGCCATGATCTTATTGAATGGCGGAGCAGGCTCGAGGGGCCGATTGGCCTACTCCTGCTCCTATTTCTTATGTTCTTATGTTCTTATGTTCTCTGCCTCCATGCATAGGTCTCCACTTTGGTCCCTAATTGGCCCCACCCTTCCTCTTACTACCTGTTTACTATTTATATGCCTATAGAAGACTTTTGGATTCCCTTTTATGTTAGCTGCCAATCTATTCTCATACTCTCTCCTTGCCTCTCTTATTTCCTTTTTCACTTCTCCTTTGAACTTTCTATATTCAGCCTTATTCTCACTTGTATTCTCAACCTGACATCTGTCATACGGCCCCTTTTTCTGCTTCATCTTACTCTCTATCTCTTTCGTCATCCAGGGGGCTCCATCTTTGGTTGCCCTGCCTTTCCCCCTTGTGGAAATGGACTTTGACTGTACCCACATCCTCTTTAAAGGCAGCCCATTGTTCGATTACAGTTTTGACTGCCAATCTTTGATTCCAATTTACCCGGGCCAGATCCATTCTCAACCCACTGAAATTGGCCTTCCTCCAATTAAGTATTTTTACTCTAGATTGCTCCTTGTCCTTTTCCATAGCTAGTCTAAACCTTATGATACTGTGATCACTGTTCCCTAAATGTTCCCCTACTGACACTTGCTCTACTTGACCCACCTCATTCCCCAGAAACAGATCCAGCAATGCCTCCTTCCTCTATGGGCCAGAAACATACTGATCAAGAAAGTTCTCCTGAAGACACTTCAGAAATTCTTCCCCCTCTCTGCCCTTTACACTATTACTATCCCAGTCTATATGGATAGTTGAAATCCCCCATTATCACTACTCTATAGTTCTTCCACCTTTCTGTAATTTCCTTGCAAATTTGCTCCTCTATATCCTTCCCACTAGTTGGCGGCCTATAGAACACACCTAGTAGTGTAATGGCACCTCTATTGACCAAATAGATTCTGTGCTTGACCCCTCCAGGACATTCTCTCTCTCCAGCATGTAATATTGTCCTTAATCAATACTGCCACCTTTCTTTCCTTCCCTATCTTTCCTTCCCTATCTTTCCTGAACACCTTATATCCAGGAATATTTAGTACCCAATCCTGTCCTTTTTTGAGCCAGGTCTCCATTATTGCCACGACATCATACTCCCATGTGTCTATTTGCGCCTGCAGCTCACCAACCTTATTTACCACGCTTCGTGCATTCACACACGTGCACTGTAAACCTATCTTAGACCTTCTTGTATTCTCTCTTAGTCTGGCACCACCTAATACCATACTATTTCTTACTCTAGTGATAGCTGTCATCCTTGTAAATCTTTTTTACACTTTCTCCAGTGCTTCTGTATCCTTTCTTTAATATGGAGACAAGAACTGTGCACAGTACTCCAAGTGTGGTCTACTCGAGGTTCTTTATAAGTTTAACATAAATTTTCTGCTTTTGAATGCTATTCCTCTTGAAATGAACCCCAGTGATTTGTTTGCATTTTTTATGGCTTTGCTATTTTAATGACTCAGGTAATTCCTGTGCTCTGATTCACCTACACACTGGGAGGGAGGAATTGCCCCGTCATCTGAAAATGGCAACTTTGACAATGTAGCACTCCCTTAGGAATGAAGTGTCATTCTAGATTATATGCTCAAGTGGACGTTGAACTTTTGACTCAGAGGTGAAAGTTCTACCAGCTGAGCCAACCTGTTTATTTGAACTTCCTGCTCTAATGTGCTTACGTTGAAGTGCTCAACTAAGTACCACTTGTTTTGCTCCCTTTCATGTTTATCATGAAATGAATACAAAGCACAAGGTTTGGCTCTCTGACAATAATCTCAAAGACAACATTTTCAACTTAGATTGGTATTCCATCTCCCAGTCAGTAGATCGAAGCTGATTTGGTGTCAGACCAAGCAGATCATCTCCAATGCTACATAGCAACACATTTCATCCAGGCAGCTTCACACTCAATATAACTAATATATACATATATTAAATTGGTATGCGGGCTGTGTGTTTCATTGAAAACTCATTATAAGTGCCTGCAGTACCTGTTACACCTGTGGATGACACTGTGATAGGTATTTTTAATGTTAAAGGTGTCACACTGTGTGACATATAATAGCTGCTGTTTTGTAGCGAGACTATGGCCGGAATTTTCGTTCCCTTGGCGGGTCCAGTGTGGTCGGTGGTGGGTCCAGTGTGGTCGGTGGTGGGTCGCAACCCCGCTGCTGGCTCTATCCTGCTGTAGAAAATGAAATTACCTTAATGGGACCTATTAAGCCCACCCAGCATGTTACCCCGCCCAATTAAATGGAGCGGGTCTGGTGACATCACTCATGATGCATTTTAAGCTGGGATCCTTAACGGGACCATAGCCACATTAAATTTTAAGTTTGATCTAACATAGTGGGTGTTGAATCTTTACTGTACAATAATATAATAAAAGTTATGAGTGACAAAGAAATATTTAAATAATATTATTAAGTAACATGACTCCATCTACAAATACGATCCAGAACATAATTGAAAAAGTACATTAATTGGGAAGTTATTGGTGCTTTAGTCACAAATCTATAGACTTTTGTATCAGTAACTGGTACAAGTAAAAGATGTGTGTGTATAGGTGATACATAAAATTAAGCAGATTTTAAATGTATTTGTAATGAGGTGGATTTACAATCTTATGCAAGTTCAGTGGAAGAGCTATGGAATCCCTGACAAACAGTGTAAGTGGTGCTTGCAATGTGTTTCTGGGATTTCTGCAGCTCTTCCGTTGAAGTTAACAATGGACAAGTGAGAGAACCTCTGCAGAAATTCACCCTAAAGTCTCAGACTGGAAAAGTAAATTAGTCATATTCAGGGACTGAAAGCAAATTGAACCAGTGGAATGAGTGATGAGAATGAAATTGTTACGGTTGATTACTTGATTTAATGTGTAACTGGACAATCACAGTATACTGTGAGAAAAACCTGACCAGAAACAACACAAAAATGTATTTAAATGGTATATGTCATTTTTTATAATGCAAATCAATTCACTGCAATTACTGTTGAGTTGGAAGGCAACAGCCGAGAATGGCCAGTGAAAAATGTATTGCCCTCACCATCCAGGGTAGCACCTACATCCCTTCAGGAATTTCTAAATTAACATTTACCAGTAGCTTTTCAAGTAGAACATAATCTCCATTCATCTGTTAGCTGATGTAATCAACATGTTTTTATTTTGGTTTGTTTTCCATGCTGTCAAGTCATCAGCTGGAGCAATGGCCACGGAACTCCCGCCTCAGGTTGACAGACGAGGTTCCCAAGCTACGTGAATCCCGTGGCTATGCAGGGAAATTTAAAAAGTAGGGGGAAAAAGGCTCTTAAGAGCCTGTAAAGTACCTCACAATGATTTCAATTGGTTCCTCCACTGCTGCAGGTCAGGTCAGCTCCCCACTGAGAGATGCGCCTGTGGGAAAGGCGCATGGGAGTGAGATGACAGTGGGTTCCTGACCCGTTCAAAAAAAATAACTTTCCCACCTGATCCAACACCGATCGCGCCCGCTACCACCAAGGAAAATTCAGCCCTGTATCACCCTGAGATTGCACAATCTTGCCACTGAGCTCTCACAATTCTCTGAAAATGCTTTCTGAATTTTGTTTTATCTGGTATTTTTTCCTTAATGCCCAAAATAAGGGTTTAAACAAACGAAGAAAAACAAATCAAAATGATGAAATCTATCTATTTAATTATGTTGTGCACCTTTTAATGTCTTCAGTAAAGTTTTTACTTGAAGGCCTCAGCCTCTCCCAAAAGCCTGGGCTTGATATTTTTGCCCAGAGCTGTGATCTTGTGAGCTCAATTTGGATTGTGCAATCTGGGCATGTGCAGTGTACCTAAATGTCCCGTCTGGATCTGATGAATATTTTTTCTTTAGTAGTTTCAACTCAAAAGTGTTTGATGATTATTTTTAAAAAAGCTAAAGGACAAATTTCAATAGCGTTACTGAGGTACAATTCATTTTGAGTGTTTTTTTAAAGAGTCTGTGTTTGTGTGTGAAAGAATGAGTGTTGATTATACTCTGATTGTAGCTTTTGTTTTATGTTCTATGAATGTTAGAAAGTAAGAGAGAGTAAAATAAATGGTGCTTACGTTGAGATTGAGGTCAGAGAAAGAAGGGAGTGAGATAGAGGGATTAGAAAGAAAGTTAACGACAGACAGAGACTGGGGTCACAGAGAGAATGGAGTGAGGGGAAGAATCATAGCAGAGCAAGGGGTGGTGAGAATACAGAGCAAGAGGAGGAGAGGATACAGAGCAAGAGGAGGGGAGGATACAGAGCAAGAGGAGGGGAGGATACAGAGCAAGAGGAGGGGAGGATACAGAGCAAGAGGAGGGGAGGATACAGAGCAAGAGGAGGGGAGGATACAGAGCAAGAGGAGGAGAGGATACAGAGCAAGAGGAGGAGAGGATACAGAGCAAGAGGAAAGGAGGATACAGAGCAAGAGGAGGGAAGGATACAGAGCAAGAGGAGGAGAGGATACAGAGCAAGAGGAGGAGAGGAGGGGAGGATGATGAGTTAAAGTGGGGAGTTCAAAGGGGAAGAGGTAGGGGAGTGCAGGGTGACAGGAAAGGGAATGCTATTGGGAAGGTGAAGGGGTAGGAGACATGATGCGAATGAGGAGATGGGGAAGCACAAGTAACTGAGGGAAGAGAGGGAAAGGGAGCCGCTAAAGGCCGCATTTTCCTGCGTTACCCACCTTAAATGAAGTCTGCTGCCATTGGTGGCTCCTTTCCCTGCCACACCACGCCATACGGCCCACCACCTCCCACCCAAAATAAAGAAGAATAAGAGAGAGAGAAGCAAGAAGAGGATGGAGACACATGGAAAAAAGAGTTATGGGGAGAGAAGCAGAAGACAAAAAACTGACACAAGCAGAAAAGGAGAGTCAGGGAGAAGGAGCAACATGAAGATATCAGAGACAGGTAAGACTGACTGACTGTGCAATGTTACAGGAGATCAACCAGTTAGAATTTAAGGCCACGATTTTATGAACCTCCACGGGTCCGTGGTGGGCGATGTCGGTGGCCGGTCCTGATACCTCTGCTGGCTCATCCCGGCCTCTGAAATGAATTTTCCCTGATTGGGCTTGTTAAGTCCGCCCATCACATTTCCCAGCCAATTAGAGGAAGTGGGTCTGGTGACGTCATGTGATGACGCGTCATCAGCCGGTTTCCTTAAAGGGACCATGGCCAACTTTATTTTGACATTTGTGCTGTCAGTGTTCTACAGCATTGAGGTGCTGCAAACTCTGACAAGCATTGCAGAGATGTGCAGGGCAGGCTCTTCCATGACTCCCTCCATATGCTTATGGAGGGAGTCACAGCACACAGTGAGGTCCTCTTATCTTCCCTTCCCATGGGCGGAAGAGACCTCCCCAGGAGATCAACACAGCCTGGTTGCACATTGCAGAGGAGGACACAAGCAGGGATGTGGTCAGGAGGACTTGGGTGCAATGGCGCAAACCTTTCAATGATCTCAGTAGATCACGAAATGTTAGTACAAAGCCACACTCAACCTCATCCTTCTGTGCCTCTTATCACATCTCCATCACTCTGCCTTCCCTACCCTACTCCTGCACATCCTTACTCACACCAACTTACCTTGCACTTCCACCCATCCCTCTCTATCTACATTATCACTTCCCCATCTCACTAGCCAACCCTCACACTCACCCTCATCCTAGTCCAATCATACCAACTAACAACACGTAAGGGTAGGCACTTGGGTGTTTTAGCCAATGTTCATGTGAAGTTTCTGTTAATGTGCTGTCAAACATTGAAACCTTTATTTTCAACACTTTGCGTACTTGTACAGATTTGTGTGCACCTTTGGAAGTGGCTTAGTGAGTTGCAGTGAATGATGAGACATAATGGCACCCCCCACAATGGTGATGAGTGTGAAAGGAATGGCTTGGGCATTGTAGGGATGCTTTATGGTGTTGGTGTGGGGTGGTGACAACCTGGTGCATCATGTGGCAGCCAGGGTGTACAGCATCAAGTGAAGTAAATCTGGCCATGGTGAGGCCATCCCTGGCGTCCCGGGTAGCAATGTGGTCGGGTGCTGATGCCCTCTGTCCTGTGCAGCATCCGTTGATTGCGAAGAAAGTTGGTGTGGTTGTTGGTGCTGCTGGTGTGCCTGGTGATGCTGGTGTTGGGGCTGATCGTGGTGGGATTCTGAGGACCAAGGTAAGAGAGTTTCAAGGGCACCCATGCTAATGGAATAGATGGCAGGTGTAGTAGAGATGACAGAAGCTATCTGTCAATGGTGGGAGAGGTATTGAGGTCAGACCGGATGGAGACTTGTGTAAAGACTTGCAGCATCCTGAATCTGTAGTGGAGATGCAGTTTAGAGAAGCTGGTGGTTAAGGGAATATTCCTCAATCAGCTGGGAGCTTTGAGTTGACATTTGAAGCTGTCAACTCATCAGCTGATTCAATGGCAAGTGACCTCCCGCCTCAGCTTCACAGCGAGGTCTAAGCACAGCAGGAAACTGGTGGGTGACCTGTCAAATTCAAAAAGCTGGGAAAAAACCATTGATAAGTGGTTGTAAATAAGCCACTAATGATTTTAATTGCCTCCCCTGCTGCTGCCTGTCGAGTCTGCTCAGCGCTGACAGACCTGACATTGGTAAAGGTGCGTGGTGGTGGGTTCACAGCGGGGTCCCAACCCACTGGGGAAAAAAAATACTTTTCCACCCGACCCGCCACCAATCGTGCCCGCGAAAGTCACTCATGAAGCATGCTCCCTGAATACTTAGCACTTGCTATTGTTGAATGATTTCTTAAATTTTTCAATCAGCGTTTTTTTAAAGCCAGTGTTAACCTGTTTAATATACATTGATTGAGTGTTAAATAATGCCAATCAGCAAATCTAGGCTTCTATCTCCTCACTGCTATCTCTTGTGTTTCTTTTTAAAGAAGAGATCTGAGGGGAACTGGACAAATGAAATTATTTTCCAACTTGGCACTCCCAATGGGAAGTCGCACCTGGTGGCAATGCATGCCCACGGTTTCCAACCATGGCTGCTAGAAACTCAGGGGCCCACTTGCCTTTGGATGTTGGGGGTGGGGGGACTGTTGCCCACCTCTCCTCCCCTCCTGACACTGGCCATGTCCTCCTTGGTCAGGGGACCAATCTGTCGTTAAATTTTAGGAGTTAAGGCTCTGGACCCCTGCCATCCAGGAACTTCAGGGCCAAAATGCTGGAAATACACTTATCATCTGTCAGCTTCTAAAAGAAGACAAGACAGGTTACCGTGAACCACATGCGCGGTAGAGGCTGCGCGCACGCAGCAAACTTAGGTTTTTTTTCAGGTTTCTACGGGAGGGTAAGTATTGAAGAACCTGCACATTTAAAAAGGAGGCGCAGGAGCCGTTTTCAACAAGGTAAGTGGTTAATTAAGTATAATTTAAAAAAATTTCAACAGGTTTATCTTTTTTAGATACTTTAAAGAAAGGTAAGTTTATTTTTAGCACTGTTAAAAAGTATTTTAATTTTTTCAAAAATTTAAAATTTTGTTTAAAGTGGTTAATTTATTTAACTATAGTTATTTTATAAATGTGATGGTTTTTTTAAAATTTATTTTAAGTTTAGCTGTTCTTTTGGGGCCGATTTCAATTCACAGATTTGACAGGTCTCCTGTCAAATCTATGAATGAAAGATGGTCTGCTGCCATTGGCTCTCCATGGCCCACGTGATCTCAGGGGACGCATCGCACTAACTGCGCCCCTGGGACACGCAAGCACTGCGCGCTGGCACTTGGAGCAGGCCCAGGAGCTGAAGTTCCCGTGGGCCCAAAAAACAACGGCAGGCGCGGTAGGTAAGTGCGTGCGCGATCCTTACCCCCACGGCAAACCGGAGAGGCGAATTTCAGGGCCCATAACTCTTTTGCTGATGGGCTTGCTGTATATTTCCAATGCCAATCCCTCATCAGATTTCCATCATTTGCAGCTTTTTCTTTTCCTTGAAGATAGCGGTGTCGATTTCCATCCCTGTACTAATGAAACCTATATATTGGAATACTGGCATATATTGGCCCAGAAATTGATCTCGCTCTGTTCCCGCGGGGGTAAGGAGCAGGCGCGATCTCTCACTCCGCGTTGGCTTTTTCAGATCCAGCTCGCATGAACTTGATGTTCCAGACATCAGCTGGGCAGTGCTTGCGTATCCCACCGGCGTAGTGAATTCGTGCGAGCTGTGGGATCACGTGACTCAGTTAGAGCCAATGGCAGCACACCATCTTCCATTCATAAGTTTCACATACGTGCTGTGAAAGCTATGAATCTTACACCCCCCCAAAATAACAGCTAAACCTCAATTAAATTTTAAAAAAAACCATCACATTAATAAAATAAGTATAGTTAAATAAATTAAGCATTTTAAATAAAAAATTTAATTTTTGAAAAAATTTAAAAGCTTTTAAAAAGTTATAAAAATAAACTTACCTGTCTTTAAAGTCTCTAAAAAAGATATACCTGTTAAAAAAAATTCAAAAAATACTTAATTCACTACTTACCTTGTTAAAAGTGGGTCTTACTCCTCCTTTTTCCATTTCTAAAATCTTCCGTCCTTACCTGCGCGTCCAAAGCACTAAGTGCACAGCGTGCGCGCAGCCTGTAGCGCGCATGCGATGCACTGAGGAACCGCCCCCTTTTCCAAAGACCAAGTGCCGGTTTTCAGCGCATGCGCAGGGCATGCAGAAAACCGGCAATTAGAGAGAGAATACGTGAGAGTACGCAGTGCGTACTCTCGCGCAGCGGGATCAATTTTTGGCCCATTGTAGGTGGGAGAAGTTGAACCAGGCAAAGGATGAGGAGGTGTATGCCATGCTATGTCTGAATGTAAAAGGGTCCTTGTTTGATGTTAAATCCAAGATAAACTCAAACTGTGTAGTCCTCAGACCCCAACAACTGGTGGGAAACAATGAAGTAATTTTCTAATGATAGATCTAACTCCATTATCACACCTATGGAGCCACATACAGATAAAGTCTAGCTTCTAAAACAAGGGGGCAGGTGGAGAGTTAAAATTGCCCAGGTTACTTATCCGCTTTGGAGAGGCTGAGAGCTACAGTTCCTGACTTCAACCTGCTCAACTGAGCAGGCAGCAAGGACAACTGCCCAAAGTTGGTGGGGTCCTTCTTTTACATATGCAAGTCAGGTCCTGATGACGCCATCGAGACCGGACTGCAATTTTAACTTGGCAGCCTGAACAAAAAACTGCCGTGTGTTCCCAGCCAGGTGAAGACAGCAGGAAAGAGGATGAAGGCCAGAAGAGAACCTAACAGGTTTTAAAACCAGGAGAAGCCGGAGTGCGGGACAGCCCGTGAGCTGATCCCACCACCTACCTGGTATCGACGACTTCCTGGCCAGAATAGATGGGTAGTCGACTGGCGGGATTTAAATACTCCTGGCCTCGTTTCTGGAACGGCTTCTCACCCAACCAAGACTGGCCCACAGTTAGAATTGGGACCCTGGTTCCATTCAAATTCGGGTTGTGTCAGCTGTGGTTCAATGGGTAGCACTCTCACTGCCTCTGAGTCAGAAAGTTGTGGGTTAAAGTCCCACTCCAGAGACTTGAGCACATAAAGCTAGGCTGACACTCCAGTGCAGTACTGAGGCAGTGCTGCACTGTCGGAGGTGCCGTCTTTCAGATGAGATGTTAAACCGAGTCCCTGCCTCCCCTCCCCGGTGGACTTAAATGGTCCTGTGACGCTATTTTGAAGAAGAGCAGGGGCGTTCTCCCTGGTGTTTGGCCAATATTTATCCCTCAACCAACAACACTAAAAACAGATTATCTGGTCATTAGCACGTTGCTATTTGTGGGACCTTGCTGTGCGCAAATTGGCTGCCACAATTCTTACAACAGTGACTACACTTCAAAAGTACTTCATTGGCTGTAGAGTGCGTTGGGACGTCCTGAGGCCATGAAAGGCGCTATATAAATGCAAGTCTTTCAAGTCTTTCTTTTTGCCTTCCCATATTCTAACATTACTCCTACATTATGAAGATTCATAACCACCTCACCAGAACCCGAAGTATTAAATAACTCTTTCTACTGGGGACTATGTGGTATAGTTGATTAGAATCTATCCTGTCCCCTCAAGTGAATCCTGCCCAGGCTGTTGGGATAATAGTCACCTCTCGCCCAGGAAGTGTTAAAGGTCAAAAGTGACATTTTTGAGAGGCCATCTCAATTCAGTTCCACTGGGTGTGAGTCCTCACCCCCAAACTGACCGGATTTTACATTAAGCCAATAGTTTTAGTCAGAGAGGTTATGTGGAGAGATAAGAATATCACAGGTATGAAGTGGGCGTTGCGGAGGAGGCTGTTCTGAGGCACGGGTATGGGCACATTGTTGGCGAGAGTAGAATAAGGTCTGTTCAGTCATAAAAACAGAAAATGCTGGAAACACTCAGCAGGTCAGGCAGCATCTGTGGAGAGAGAAAAACAGAGTTAACATTTCAGGTCGATGACCTTTCGCGATGCTGCCTCCTCCACAATGGGGAGACCAAACGCAGATTGGGTGATCGATTTGCTGAACACCTCCGTTCAGTCCGCAAGCGTGACCCTGAGCTTCCGGTCGCCTGTCATTTTAATTCTCCGCCCACTCCCACTCTGACCTCTCTGTCCTCGACCTCCTACACTGTTCTAATGAAGCTCAATGGAAGCTCGAGGAACAGCACCTCATCTTTTGATTAGGCACTTTACTCTCTCTCCACAGATGCTGCCTGACCTGCTGAGTATTTCCAGCATTTTCTGTTTTTATTTCAGATTTCCAGCACCCGCAGTATTTTGTATTTGAGCTTTATTCAGTGCTGGGGACTTTAACAAATTTATACTTTCTGCACCAATATTAGTACCAAACACTCTTGTAAACCATATATGACCTTAGAGCATTGGGTGCAAAAAGTAAGAATGCTCTCCATTTTCCAGCACTGACATCCCTCACCTTGAGTGCACACTAAAAACAAAGAGCTAGAGGAACATAGTAACTCTCTCTAACCAAAGACAAACCATTCTTGTAGCACAGTTAAATTCCTTTTTCAGGCCACAATTATTACAAAGTATTTACAGCACAGAAACAGGCCATTCAGCCCAACAGGTCCATGCTGGTGGTGATGCTCCACATGGGCCTCCTCCCACCCCTCTTCATCTAACCCCATCAACATATCCTTCTATTCCTTCCTCCCTGGCTTATCCTGGCTTTCCATTTCACATCTATGCAAACAGAGCAAATAATAAAAGAATTTAAACGCTATCTTATCTACAACTGCTGCTTTGTACTGTTCATCATGTACTGTAGAATGTTGAAAATAACATTGGATCAAACTGCCTTAAATTCATCATATTTTAGTCATTTCTCATTAACTGAGTGGATCTGTGCCAAAGGAAAGATACTTGCTAAGGTCCATTCTCTTTACAAAGCAGGGATGCTTGATGTTAGTAATTATTATTCTATTGTCATACTGTCAGTGTTTTCCTGAAATACTTTAATACTACGCCCCCTCTCTTACAGATTCCTTCTTTTCTGGGCCCATATTCATATTAGGGCAAAAGACATCTTTTAGTGATGACATACATTGGCGTATTCATACAGTGCATCATAGAGTGATCAGGTGTGGGTTTCCTGATCACAACTGGGCTGCTGGGGAGGGAAATACTGAGCGTAAATGAGTAAAGGAAGATACTTGAAGTCAGGCCATCAGCCCCAACATCCTTGTCAAACAATAGGACCCTTTAAGGTATATTTCGGCTTCCCATATTCTTAATTCCAAAATGAGTTTACATTTCTCTCCACTGAACTGCAACTGCCACCCATCCAGCCTATTTATCTTCAAAAATCTAGGCTGACACTCCAGTGCAGTACTGAGGGAGTGCTGCACTGTCAGAGGTGTCGTCTTTTGGATGAGATGTTAAACCGAGATCCTGCCTGCCCTCCCAGGTGGATGTAAAATATCTCATGGCCCTATTTTGAAGAAGAGCAGGGGAGTTCTCCAAGATGTCCTGGCCAATATTTATTCCTCATCCAACATCACTATAAACAGATTACCTGGTCATTATCACATTGCTGTTTGTGGGAGCTTGCTGTGTGCAAATTGACTGCTGTGTTTCCTACATTATAACAGTGACTACACTTCAAAAGTACTTCTTTGTGAAGCGCTTTGGGACGTCCTGAGTTCGTGAAAGGCACTGTATAAAATACAAGTTCTTTCCTTTGCTTTTCCATTTCTCTGGGTGCCTTTTCAAATCCTCATTACAATTCGCCATACCCTACAATTTGGCATCATCAGCAAAGTTTAACAAGGTTGCCTCAGTTCCCAAGTCCAGATCATTTATGTATTAACTTGGCTGCTAAATCTATATAACAGTTTGGTAGCATTCGGACTGATTTACAGATAAATACAACATTGGATTTCGAGCAGTAATTCAACTATTGGTTACTACTCCCACTTCATTAGAACAATGATTGGGGAAAAATATTAAATAGTGCTCGACATGCTCGTAATACAGCTGGGGTTTGCTGCCACACACACAATTCCAAATCACTGTCTAAGGCCTTGTGTGCTTTATACTCATCCATGATTTAATTAAATTAGGCACAGTGCTGGAATGTATGCACTGTTATCTTTAAAATAATAATTACCGGGCATATTTTTTGAGCAAGTAAGGTACTCCCAAATGATTCTGATGAATTACCTGCACAGAATAGACCGGCACGTTCAGCAACTGAGGATCCAAAGGGAAAATGCACATTTGGCAGACCTGACAGAAACTGCTCAACACATCACAGTAAATCTCCAAGTGCTGAATGCTTTGTTTTTTTCACTTATTGTGGTTGAAAAACAAGGGAAGGAATGAATGTTGGGGAGTGGATTTTTGGGTAGTGATCTCCTGCACCCGGTCTCCCCCAGAAGTGCCCCGACTCTCAGATTGGGTCAAGTGACTTTTCGTCACCCTGGGCAGGCACCTGTAAGCAGCAGCGGCCTGATTAAAATATTAAAGTAAGGGTCACTTTGCCTGTTGAAGGACCCTTTGTTTCAAATTGAACGGTGGGAGCGCGTATTTGCGGGTTGTTAATCCCACCCAGTAATTCTTGGTGCTAACAGTCAACAAGCAGGCTTGCTTCAGCGATATTTAAAGGAATCCTCCACTGCACTCAGATAAGTCTCTGGTTAGTCTTTTTAGGCTGGTTCAGCACAATTTCAGTGCAGGTTGGTTGACAATGGTTCTGCTGTTTGACAATGGCTGCCATTGAAGCTGGATGATGGTGGAGTGGAAAATAAGAGAGCAGAGATTAGAGCTGCTAGCAGAAGAGGGTGAATGAGGAGAGGGCAGAGGAGGCCTTACACCACATGGGGCTCGCAGAACAAAATGGCCTACCTCAACTTAAGTGTGTCCGGCAGCCCCGTTTCCCCAGGGATGCAGTTACTGAGCTATGTCACCTGTTGCAGCACCAACTGCTGCCCAGCACCAGGTAATGTAGATCACTGGTCAGTGTAAAGGCCAATTTTTACATCTCTGGGGCATTCCAGGCTGCAACAGGTGTCATTAGCGAAACAGGCAATTTGCTGTGCATTGCTGCAGCAGACAAGGTGCAGATGCCCTCTTCGAAAAGCACAACCAATTCATTACCATTCTGATAGTTGCAGCTAAACAAGGGGAAAGGGCGCTGGGCTTTGCCAGAGTTTCGGGCCGCACAGGTCCAGGGCATCATTGATTGAGCACAGGTTGCCCTGCGTCTCTATATGAAGTCTTGGACTATTTTTCAACAGGAAGGGCTTCCACTGCTTGAATATTCAGCTGGTGTGTGACCACAGACAGCAGAGCAGGCAGGATTGTACCTGATTTCCTGGCCAGTCAATCTCCCCCGCTCCCCACCGCCGCCTCTCTTCCAACCAGACCATCAGGTTTCACGCTGGCTGTGTGAGGACGAGGACTATCCCTTAACCACCTGGCTCATGAGTCCTATCAGGAAGCTGAGGAGCGTTACAATCAAAGATGACAGCAGAACTGAGTGGTTACAACTCTCAGCAAAGACTGAACAGGCTGGGGTTCTTTACTCTAGAAAAGAGAATGCTGACGGGTGAATTGGTTGGGGTCTTTAAAATTATGAAGGGGTTTTGATGGGGTAGATGTTGAGAAAGCTTGAATAGCAACATTATCCTTGGGCTATATTGGGTCCGTTACATGTCAGATGGCTGTCCAAGATGGCTGCCGATTTTTCAGCTGCTCTGCGGCCTCCTAAGCCGTCAAAATAGCATGCAGGAAGTGCGCTGGCTGCCAAAGAAAGACAAGTCATTGTTTACTCACATCTGAAGCAGGCGTTAGGCCCACTGCATATGCAAATAAAGGACCAAACGCCTGCTTGAGGTGCCCCCTGCAAGACTAGTTTGCCCTGAGGCAACCAGCACCAACGTTGGCTGCACTCAGGGAGACCAACAATGCAGAACGTCTGCACCAAAAATGGTAAGTTACTTACCTCTGAATATAAAGCCAGGATGAGCAGGAGTGCTCTTCCCAATCCCACATTAAACCACCCTCCCATCATTGACACTCCCGGCCCCCTTTGGCCCTGAGATTCCTGATCCCCGACCTCCAGGCTCCCCGGCCCCGAGATCCCCGACCTCCGACTATCCCCCCAGGCTACTGATTGCCTCCCGGCCACCAATCGCTGCACCCCCCCGAGGTCGATGATCCCCCTCCCATCCACCCCGCCCCGAGGACCATGATCACACCCCTCACCCCTTACCCACCCCCCCACCCCACCCGAGGCACCCACACATTTCTGGGCCGTGGGGTCCTCTATGTCTGCTTGGTTATTGTTTGCACACTTGCCTCTTGTGAACATTTTTTAGGTTGAAGCCACTCCAGGGCTTGAGCACAAAATCTTGTTTGTCACTTCAGCGGAACACTGAGGGACTGCTACATTGCTGGAGCGACCATCTTTTGGATGAGACATTAAGTGGACGTCAAAGTTCCCATGGCACTATTCGAAGAAGAGCAGGGGAATTCTCCTGGTGTCCTGGCCAACATTTATCCCTCAACCAATACTACAAATCTGATTATCTGGCCCTTCATCTCATCTGCTGATTGCGGGACCTTGCTGTGCACAATTTGGCCACTGTGTTTGCCTACAGAAGTAACTTAATGGCTGCGAAGTGCTTTGGAACATCCCAAGGACATGATAGGTGCTATTTAAATGCAAGTTCTTTCTTTATATTTCTCCAGCCATTGTTGCAGGCTACCTTGAATCTGGCAATCATCTGTAACTTACTGAAATGATTGTTGCAATATTCCGAGACCCTCTCTGTTGATGGCACATTCTTTACTGCAAGGGCAAAATTTGCTTAGCTTCATAATGTCTATTTGGTAGAGGTTGGAGCGAATGCTTCATTCACTGACATAGGTCAAGTGCCTTGTTAAGCTAATTAATTTGCATGATTTCATCTTGCATGCAATTGGATAACTTAAATTGGTGGCTGGTGATATTAGTGAACTCCAGAAATTACACAGCTTGTGTTACAGCTTGGACAGCAAAAGATGTCATTATCTCCACTTTGTAAAAATCCAGACACACATCCTTCAAATAACCTGAAATTATGACGGCTAGGGTTTTTCTTTGCAAGTAACTGGTAGAAATACTGGAGCAGGACTTCTTTATGAGTCACCTGCCATGGGAAGAACATTTTTTTATTCAAACATGAAGTTCCGGTGGGAAAAAAAGTCAAGATACATTGGCCCGGATTTTGCTCGTCGTTGACCTCAAAGAAAGCTGCCCACAAAGATTTAGCGATCTCTGTAGCTTCTAATTTCACCTCTGAATCTGATGCCTAGTCTAAGGGATCTCCAGCGTCCAGTAACAGTGATGTCTTCAAGCTGGCAGAGCAGCCAATCACATTGAAGAATTCTCACAGACAGCAAACCAAGAAGTAAAATGCACTGATTTTCCTTCACTTTTTAATAATTTTACAGAGAGCGAAATACAGATTGGGACATACATGTGGAAGGTAGAAGCTGAAATATCATAAACAAACTTTAAACAAAAGTTTTTAATAAAAAAACATAGAATTTTTATCATAATTAAAAAATTTGACATTCCACAAAGATAAAATTAGTTTTTCAGGGCCAGAGAGGTTGTTCAGCAGTAATTATGACTCAATACACCATTAAAAACCCAGTTACACCTCATTCAACAAGGCTTGACTTTTTTGGGGGCTTTTAAGAGTGATATTCCACCGTAAAAGCCTAAGTTCTCATCAGTTCATGAGTTCAATTGATTGCTGGCTGTGGGACGTTCAACAGCGCGCCCTGTGTAGGAGCAGGGAATGACTGATAGCAACTGCTGGATTTCCACGTTGAACTGCGCATGTGCGTACTCCAGAAGTTGCTGTCAGATTCACAGTTGTAATGACGGTGAACGCTGCCTGTTTCGCTGTCATGACAACACCAAATTCCGGGCCATTGTCTTTTACTCGGCAGAAAGAACTTGCATGGAATTTATTGAATCAGCCAAGTGGCTGCATGTCCAGTTTTGGGTTTTATCAGAAACATTTACCTCACAAGGTAACCAAAGGCCCGATTCCCTAATCGGACATTCCCAATGTAGAGCGACACTCACAGGGAGTGCTAGTTGGGAAATCAGGGGCCCACAATCCATGATTCTTTTAAATAAATGGGAAATCAAGGTTTCCTGACCAGGGCTCCTTGAAAATGTCACTTTGAACTGGGGACATAAATTAAGTATTTTTGTCTCAGGTTGGCTTGGTCAGAACTTCTTTAATTCTGTCATGATGCATAAGATTTTCCACGTGGGTTTTTGCCTGTGGAAAAAAAATGGAGGAGCAGGATTCCCACTCACGGAATGATCCCATTGAAGTTTCTGGAGTCAGACAAATTTGTAATAAAGTGGGCAAGCTTGTTGCCATTACATGCTGCTGCAGGATTTCGAGGCCTCCAGCATCTTAAAGGGCAACACATCAAAAACTGAAAATTTCAAACAGATCTTTGAAGGAAGATGCCTCAAAATTCTGAAGAGCAAATTAGAGCACGCAGGTTCATGGATAAGGCAGTGGAAATGCTTTTAACAACATGGCAACGCAGTGTCACAAAATATTTAAATAAGAATGACAAAAAGAAAGACTTGGACTTATATAGCGCCAATGACAATGCCAGGGCATCACAATTCGTTTTACAGCCAATGAAGTGCTTTAGAAGTGTGGCCACTGCTGTAATGTAGGAAACGCGGCAGCAAATTTGCACTCAGCAGGATCCCACAAACTGCAGTGTGATAATGATCAGATAATCTCTTTTTTTGTGATGTTGATTGAGGGATAAATATTGGTCAGGACACCGGGGGATAAATCCCCTGGTCTTCAAAATTGAGAGGTCACACAACACCAGGTTATAGTCCAACAGTTTTATTTGAAATCACAAGCTTTCGGAGCTATCGATTGCTCCTTCCTCAGGTGAAGTAAATTAGATACAGAATCGCCAAAGCATATATAGATAGAAAACAAAGCATGTGTACTTTACAATTGCAGACCAATAAATTAAATCATCCTGACTATCTGCCGAGGTGTGATAAAGTTAATTAAGTCAGCCAGGAAGGTACCACATCAAAGACATAGCAAGATACAACTGAGACAATGAGGTGTAGTCGCAGGGGTTCTAACGTGTCAAAAGCTGCCGTTTGTATGTAAAACGAAAAGCTTTAACATTTTTTTACTTTTTTACTGGGAAAATTTTTACTTTTTTACTGGGAATCACATCTGTGAACAAGCTAACGACGACTCGAGTCCGGATCACGTCATGTATAATAGTGCCATGGGATCTTTTACATCCACCTGAGAGAACAGTCGGGGCCTCAGTTTAACGTCTCATCTGAAAGACGGCACCTCTGATGGTGCAGCACTCCCTCAGCACTGCGCTGGAGTGTCAGCCTGGATTTTTGTGCTCAAGACTCTGGAGTGCTCTTCTGACACCTTCTGACTCAGAGGTGAGAGTGCTACCCACTGAGCCATGGCTGACACCTACAGTTACAAAATCACATTACCGTTTCGAGCTCTTACATAGTATGCCAAGGTAAGAGGAATCAGCCACATCCTTTATGGATGCCCTTACTTATAATCACGTCCCATTCACTACATTGAAATATTCCAATAACTCATCATCAATGCCCAAGGGGTCCAGTGGGACCCTTTACTCTCCCCAACCTTCCCCTCAACTATTCCTTCATTCACTAACTTACACACCACTGAAAGCTTCAAATGGTCAGTAATTGCTTGGTTCATGCATCCATTGTCATCCCTATTGTGATCTGCATGCTGACCCCTGAGCTTAACACTATCTGGAGATCATTCTCGCTTATTGCCTTGTTTTAGAAGAGACAGCAGTCCATAACACCAGAGAGAGATTGGCTACAGGTTTCAGGCCCACAAACCTATGACCTCTAACCCCATGAGAAGAGAATGCTTTGGAGCACCTCGCGAGTGAGGCAATAGATGGAGTGGAGCTGGAGAGGAGGAGCTTGGAGGGGAGTGACCAGCTGCAGATTGGTCAGGATATTAACATGTATCCCATCCACCTCATCCTCTGCACCCTGCATTAATTGTCAGTTCCTAGGTCATGAAACCCTCTTGTCACTCCTTCTCAGAAAAGGAAGAGGTGAAGTCAGCTCTTCAATTTAACTTCTCTTGCTCTTTTCCTCTTTGTCAGCTGTGGCTCAGTTGGTAGCACACTCGCCTCTGAGTCAGAAGGTTATGGGTTCAAGTCCCACTCCAGGAACTTGAGCACATAAAGCTAGGCTGACAGCGCAGTGCTGAGGGAGTGCTGCACTGTCGGAGGTGCAGTCTTTCGGATGAGACGTTAAACCGAGGCCCCATCTGCTCTCTCAGGTGGATGCAAAAGATCCCATGGCACTACTTCGAAGAAGAGCAGGGGAGTTATCCCTGGTGTCCTAGACAATATTTATCCCTCAACCAACATAACAAAAACAGATTATCTGGTCATTATCACATTGCTGTTTGTGGGACCTTGCTGTGCGCAAATTGACTGCCACGTTTCCCACATTACAACAGTGACTATACTTCAAATAGTACTTCATTGGCTGTAAAGAGCTTTGAGACGTCCGGTGGTCGTGAAAAGCGCTATATAAATGCAAGTCTTTCTTTCCTCTTCTAGCTGTGCCTCACAAGCTGCCATCAACAGAAGATGAATGAGCAGGCCTATCTACATCCAGCTCTGCCACACATCATAGTGTGTGCTGTCACCCACTCTTTCCCCATCAGAGATCTGCACCCAGGGAGAGTTAGAGAGTGAGGCTGAATGAAGTGCACAGACAATGAATGGGCAGGAGGTCCAGGAAATGGAAGATCAGGAGGAAGTTGTTGCTGACTAGAGGGGTCAGGAGACATTGTCGCTCAGCTGAAGAGCCTAGTCATCCTGATCTCTGAGGCTGTGCTTTTAAAAGGATGCAATCATATGATCAGGAAAAGACCCTCTGGTCCATCCAGCCTGTCCCAATTGCAGATCATGAAATGTAAATGCAGGCACTGGGGACAGACTCTGAGAATGTGCAGCAAATAGCAGGACAATTGGACGGGTCCACTATCTGCATAAATGTGGCACCAGGTGGAGGCATTGCTGTCCATCCTGGAGCATGTGGCAGCTCCGAGCCATTCTGCAGCAGCAACCCCCATGACAAAGGCCTTGAGGTCAGCCTGGCTCTTGTCACGGACGCTCAGATGGCTGCTATAGAGGCAGTGGATGTCAGAGTGGGAGATTTGTCTCTTCCAGCCTCCGATCAATTGGGGCAGGGATACAATCAGCAGTCAGGGCTTTGGCGACCTGATTGGCACCATTAAGTCTGCTTTCCCATCGATCGATGGCCAAGCAAAGCTAGGGCTCAGTACTAGTTTTTAAAATTCTCATCCTTGTTTTCAAATCCCTCCATGGCCTTGCCCCTCCCTATCTCTGTAACCTCCTCCTCCTCCAACCCAAAAACCCTCCAATTCTGTCCTCTTGTGCATCCCTGATTTTAATCGCTCCACCATTGGTGGCCGTGCCTTCAGCTGCTTGGACCCTAAGCTCTGGAATTCCCTCCCTAAGCCTCTCCACCTCGCTCTGCTCCTATAAGTCACTCCTTAAAATCTACCTCTTTGACCACTTCCTTCCTGGAACGCTAAACCCAATTTCGTGAAATCTGGGAATAATTAGCGCCTGGCGCAACTTTTCCAGCTTACAAATGTAACCGCCTTTCTCCCCCAATGTGTCCTGTATCTGATTGACCCAAATATGTCTTACAACCAGTGATGAGTTGTCCACTGCGTTCTCTTTCGGCTCCTGATGCTGATCCCCCTGCTACCCTTGGCTGCACCGCCTCCTCCAGGGCCTCCATAAAGGTGAAGTTGCATAGTAGGGAGCACACCACCACAATCGTGGACACCCAAGCCAGGCGCGATTGCAGATCACTCCAGTCTGATCCAGACATCTGAAGTGGACCTACATAATCCCAATAGTGTGCTTCATGTTGGTAGAACAGTGGAACCGACTTAAAATGGCAGCTGCCAGGAAGGTGAGTGCTGTTGGTCAGAAATGAGCTGGACATTGAGAGAGTGGAATCCCTTCCTGTTAATGTAGGTGATGAGATAACTGAAGGGTGCAGCATTGCAATGTTGCTACATTCAATTACTCCTTGGATCTTAGGGAATCATGCCACCCTATAAATTTGCAGTGTGCTCTCTCATTACTGCTGCCAGATGGGGAAGCTGATGAAGATGGCTTGCTTTAGCAAACAATACATCTGTGATTTACTTTATGAATCTGTGCACAGCTGGTGCAGCTTATGCCAGCCTGAAATGACCTTGTAGGAAAAGAGTCCAGGGCAATTGTGACATTACACCCACTGGTAATGCAGTGCCTGTGGTGGAGGCACCTAGCTGCCAATACCCCCACACCAGAGTAAACAGACCAAAGGCACTGCTGCCCCCACTTGAGACAGGAGCACTGGCAGTGCTTCACAAAGAAAACTATCAGTGAGTTATGTGATCTGCTTGAACTCAACCTGAGTTAAAGCATGTCACATAACTCACCAATGGCTGATGGCCATTTTAAACTAGGCTATTTAGTTTAGGCAATCTACACATGGCTACCTTGTAAGGTTATTTTTGTGATGAAAAGCACAATTATATACACAATGGACTTGGCAAACTCTGTTGTATCACTAATAAGTACTGTTTATTGAAATCTGCAAGTGCAGCCTGGAGTGACCTTTAGTAATCAATTGCATTGGCACTTCCTTTTGTTTCGAATAGCTCTGTAATCTGTGACCATTTCAGGCTGGCTGTAAATTAATTTGTGTAGCTTACATACGATAATTAAATTTCCTCTGCTTCTGGTGGTAAGATGTTGTCATTAAAATCAGGCTGGACCATGTTGAATCCCCACCACCTGACATTTAATTCCGTTAATAATAAAGCATATGGCTATTACACGCCTGTTTTGCTCAGCCTGTCTGTAGCTGACCTTAATTTTAAGACCCGGCTCCAATAGAAATAAAGGCCACGGCAGTGATTGCTGCTGCTTATACCATTGTGCAGTGGCATGAATCGGATTTGAATTTGGGAAAAGCTGCAAAGAGGCTAATTTGCAGGATCTAGATTTTGTTTGTCACACTTATGTACAAGCAGTGTTCTTGATTATATCAAGTTTACTGTAGGGTACACAGCAGCAGGGGGATTAACGCTTCATTTAGATTGGATTTGTGGGCCTAGATGGATCTAAATTAAGCTCAAGGTTCCAACGGCATTTCTGAACCTTGAGCACTTGTTTATGGCATCAGAAACACTCGATTAAATTATCTCCTTGGACTTGATCTGGCATTTTGGGGGTTAAGCTGGTTAGCTCCCGAAAACGGGCGCAGGAATTGCGATGCGCGATTAACCCGCGCCCATTCAGTGTAACGCAGGCAGCAAGCCAACTTCATTCTGCCTTCTAATTATCATGATTGCCACGTGCAGCCAGCGCTCCCTGTACTGTTCATTGGCGCACGCATCAGCAGGGGGCACTATCTCGTGAGTGCCTAGCGCTACTTAAAACTAGCCTGCACCTCTTAAAGTGGCTGGAATAGGTGCTGCAAGCCATTCTATAAGTGTCTCTGACCTGGGAAAGAGTGAAGAATGGCTGAGCATGGGAGAGAGCGGGCACCAAGGACTCTGGACGCCGCACTGGAGGTCTTGGTTGAAGAGGTGGAAAGAAGGAGCGATGTACTGTAACCTCAGGGGGGCAGGAGGCCCTCCAGACACATGCTCAGAAGGCAGTGGCAAGAGATAGCGGCGAAGGTCAATACCAGGAGTGTAGCCCCAAGGAGTTGGATGCAGTACAGGAAGAAGTTTAATGACCTCACATGAGTGTTCAAGGTCAGTGAATGCATCTCCAAAAGTCATATCCTATCACTGCACCACTAGCCTCATCCACTGCTCAGTTCACCACACCCCCATCACTTAGTTACCAACAATCTCTACCAACAATCTCATACCACAGTCTAATCCGCTCTGTCATCTCCATCAATGTAGCCCCAAAACAACGGCGGCAACAGAAACAATGCCACAGGAAAATCAACGCTGGAGCACTCAAAGACCCTGCTAAGAAATCCCTATTCAGCCTGCACCTCACAACCAACCTGGTGACTCCCAGTGATGCAGAGACACAGAGTGTCCACAGCACCTGGTCTGCACTCAAGGCCTCCATAATCAGCACCTGTGAAGAGACGCTCAGTCACTCGACCTGGAAACACCAAGACTGGTTCGACGAGAACGACCAGGAGATCCAGGAGCTAATAAGCCGCATGCGCGAGGCATTCCTGATCTGGAAACAGCTTACACAACTCGAGAGCAAGAAAGCAGCTCTACAGACGCCTGAAGGCCGAGGTCCAACAAAAAACTCGCGACCTAAAGAACAGATGGTGGGTGGAGAAAGCGCAGGAGATCCAGCAGCTAACCAACAACCACGACATGCGTGGATTCTTTAGCGCAGTCAAGACCACCTACGGCCCAAGCACGCAAGGGCCTACCCCACTGCGGGCCAGGAACGGAGAGGTACTCATCAAGGACAGGGAGGCAGTCAGTGCCCGCTGGAAGGAGCACTTCGAAGATCTGCTTAACTGAGACTCTGTCTTCGAAGCGAGTGTCCTCAACTCCATTCCGCAGCATGCTACCCGCCACCATCTCAGCACAACCCCAGCCCGGCATGAGGTTGAAAAGGCCATCCGACAACTGAAGAACAACAAGGCCTCAGGAGCAGATGGAATCCCTGCCGAGGCACTAAACCATGGCGGAGAAGCACTACTGGTGCGAATTCATGAACTCATTTCCCTAATCTGGAAGGAGGAGAGCATGCCAGGGGATCTCAGAGACACTGTAATTGTGACCATCTTCAAGAAAGGTGACAAGTCCGATTACAGAGGAGTTTCCCTGCTGTCTGCCACAGGGAAAGTCATCGCAAGAATCCTCCTCAATTGCCTTCTCCCAGTGGCTGAAGAGCTCCTCCCAGCGTCGCAATGCAGATTCCGCCCACTAAGGGGCACAATGGACATGATCTTCACCGCACGTCAATTACAAGAGAAATGCAGGGAACAGCGCCAACTGCTGTACATGGCCTTCTTTGACCTCACAAAGGCCTTCGACACTGTCAACCGTGAGGGATTATAGAGTGACCTCCTCAAATTCGGCTGCCCTCAAAAGTTTGTCACCATCCTCCACCTGCTTCACGACAACATGCAAGCCATGATCCTGACCAATGGTTCCACCACAGACCCAATTCATGTACGGACCGGCTTGAAGCAAGGCTATGTCATCGCACCAACGCTCTTCTTGATCTTCCTTGCTGCGATGCTCCATCTCACCCTCAGTAAGCTCCCCGCTGGAGTGGAGCTAATTTACAGAACAAACGGGAAACTGTTCAACTTCCGTCGCCTCTAGTCCAGATCCAAGGTCGTCCCATCCTCTGTCGTCGAATTACAGTATGCAGACAATGCTTGCATCTGCGCACACTCGGAGGTCGAACTCCGAACCATCGTCAACACCTTCACCGAAGGGTACGAGAGCATGGGCCTTACACTAAACATCCGTAAGACAAAGGTCCTCTACCAACCTGTCCCCGCCACACAGTACTGCCCCCCGATTATCAAAATCCATGACGAGGCCTTGGACAACGTGGACCACTTTCCATACCTTGGGAGCCTACTGTCAACAAGGGCAGATGTCGATGACAAAGTCCAACACCGCCTTCAGTGTGCCAGTGCAGCCTTCGGTCGCCTGAGGAAGAGACTGTTTGAAGACCAGGACCTCAAACCCGGCACCAAGCTCATGATCTATAGAGCAGTACTGATACCCGCCCTCCTGTACGCTTCAAGGACACTCTCAAAGCCTCCTAGAAAAAGTGCAACATCCCCACCGACATCTGGGAATCCCTGGCCCAAGACCGCACAAAGTGGAGGAGAAGCATCCAGGAAGGCGCCAAACACCTCAAGTCTCTTCGCTGGGAGCAAGCGGAAGCCAAGCGGAAGCAGCGCACATCAACCCAAGCACCCCACCCCTTCAACCACTGTCTGCCCCACCTGTGACAGAGACTGTAGGTCCCACATTGGACTCATCCGTCACCTGAGAACTCATTTTTAAGGTGGAAGATAGTCATCCTCGGTTCCGAGGGACTGCCTAAGAAAAAGGAGAAGAAGAAGAAGTTCAAGGTCAGTGAATGCATCTCCAAAAGTCATATCCCATCAACTGCACCACTAGCCTCATCCACTGCTCAATTCACCACACCCCCATCACTTAGCTACCAACAATCTCTATCAATCAGGATTCATATCTGACATTCATATGCTTCAGCTCACCCTCACACACTTAGCACTGTTGCAAGCCTCAAACCCACATCTCACAGCTTACACACACCGGCAGCTATTCAACCATGACAGCCACATCACCCAAACTGATTGCATGACACTCACTGACACACTTCCCTCTCTGTGGCAGGAGAAGGTGGCACATGACCAGAGGCAGCAAGAACTAACCAGAAGGGGAGAGGCGCGCCTGCATGTTCTAAACCCCATGCAGGACACGGTGCTGGCCTTACATGGCCAACAGCGGGGCTGAAGCCATCGAAGATGTGGGTATCCGCATACCGTCTGAGTGCTGCAGCAGAAGCTCAGACTGCTGCCATCATGGCTCTGGATACCAGTGTGCAAAGGGACTTCCAGAGCTCCCTAAAGACCCTGGATGGACATGGCCTCCTGCTGAGAGGGCTTCTCCCCCTCATCCTCCTCCCTCTTTTACTGGCTTGTCCTGCTCTGCGTGGCCTCTGCTCATTCTCCCAGTCATGCTGTAGGCAAAGTGGAATGTCTACTACTACACCCATGCCTTGGAGCAAGTGGTCTGTGCACAGTGTCCTTGAAGTCAGGACAAAGTCCTTCAGCACCTGCCACACCACTCCCTGTTGACTTTAGCAACTTTAGAACCGTGCAAAGCACCAAACACTTCTACAAACTCAGCAGCAGCCAGAAAAAAATCGAACAGCAACTAACCTGTAAGTCGGTGATGATCCCGTTTAATAGCGCTGGCGGTGGGTCCTTTCTGCTGATGAACGCGTGTTCAGATACGCGAGATTAAGAGAGGGCGTCAGCTGGAGCGTTGAGCTCAAAATGGCAGAGCTGGAATCAAATCAGCGTTACATGCCGATTGACATCACAACCTGCCTAGTCTGCATACTTGCGGCGCCCGCTCCCCGTGCCCGCGCTAATGCCCTACCCAAGATGGCGTCCGGCGAGGCCCACATCAGAAGTGCGCGCGCGCGCTGCGGCTACCATTTTACGAAGCTGAATTTTGCGGCCTATGTGCCTGCGATAGTATTGTATGGCTGGGAGAGTTCTGACTCTTCCCTGCAAACAGCACTGCAGTATCTTCAAGAAATTCAAATTGCTTTAATTAATTGGGGCAACGGAGCTTCAATTTTAACACACTAATATCTTACTGCTCCAATAATGCTGCTCTTTCTACTAATCTACTAAATGCCTCGGTTAGTGCCCACATCAGATTATAAAACAAGGTCATTCCCAGACAAAAATCACAGACTTCCTGCTGTGAGAATTAATGTTGGCAAATCGTCCTTCACTTCTACTGCTGTTCAATTGTGGAACTAAACTCCAATTAGCATAAAATTATCAACAGATCTGGAAATGTTTAAGAAAAGCTTTCACGACTTAAAGCAAATTCATAAGAACAATCGCAGGTATCGGGCTCTTTAATCTAGTTTTATTTGTCTTCTGAAGGTAACAAGCAGAATATGCCAGGAACATTTCAAAGCTCACTCACTATGGATTCCAGCTCAAGTGAAGTTTAAAACATAATGGTACAGGAAGCAATCGATGTGTGATGTAATTGAGTACTGTGCTGTACAATGTATTCGGATTGAGGACAGATTACTGCTTCAGAACCCTACTATGCCTTCCACAATGTGAGCAGGATCCTTGAACACTGTAATATTATATGCTATGCCTTGATTATTTACTTTACACGGACATGAGTTTTGACATGTTTCATGATATTAAGCAGAACGCAGTGATCCTGCACCTATGCCATATTCCCATATTCAATTGAATCTCTGGATGCAAACCAAATTTAGGTTGGAAATTGCCTAGCCACCCTTAAAATGGTTATTACATTTTGAAAATGATTGTTTATGGTTCCTGTATCTCGCTCTCTCTGCGTCTTTGTCTCTGATCCTTTTATACATACCTTACTCCATGCTGGTCATTTCCCAGCACAGATTCCCCTTTGCTGCATGGGCTCTGCTTCTATCAGCGAGACTGGTGACGACCATAGCCTTTTACAGTGAGCATAAATTCTTTTACTAGCCCAGAATTGACTCATACAGCTCCTTTATTTTTCTCCATTATCATTACATTCGATATTCGTCTTAGTCATTTGGCCCGTCGTGCCCGTGCTGGCTCTTTGAAAGAGCTGTAAAATTTAGTCCCACATCCCAGTTTTTTCCCCATAACCCTATAAACGAGTCCTCTTCCAGTACATGTCCAATTGCCTTTTGAAAGTTCCTGTGGAATCTGCTCCCACCACACTTTCAAATAGTACGTTCCAGATCTTAACAACCCTCTGTGTGAAAAACATTCTCCTCATTTCCCCTCTAGTTCCTTTGCCAATTGTTTTAAATCTGTGACCTCTGGTTACCGACCCACTTGCCAGAGGAAATAGCTTCTCCCTACTTCCTCTATCAAAGCCCCATATAATTTTGAATACCTCTATTAGGTCCTTCTTAACCTTCTCTGCTGTAAGGAGAACGATCCCAGCTTCTCCAATCTTTCCACGTAACTGAAGTCCCTCATTGCAGGTATCATCCTGGTAAACCTCCTCTGTACCCTTTCTAAGGCCTTTCCATCTTTCCTGATGCGTGGTGCCTAGAATTGTCCACAATACTCCAGCTGAGGCCTAACCAGTGATTTATAAAGTTCGAGCATGATCTCTTTGCTTTTATATTCAATGCCTCTATTTATAAACCCAAGTAACCCATATGTTAGCGGCACAAAGTGTTGTGGAGTTCCCACATGGCCCCAGCCGTCCTGCCATGTTAGCTAACAGTTACTTAAAATTGGGTCTTGTCCTAACTCCCTGACTAACTGAAATGGTTCCATTAAACTGATATTGAACAGGAGAACGTTATTTATAAATGTAGGCCTGGGGCAGTTCTCCAGCCACTGCCTTCCAGTGCTACCCTGCCAGGGTCTGCGGGGTCAGCAGGAGGCCACCTCATTCCCTGGGACAGGCAAGCTCAGGTGCAAGCGCCACTTTGGGTACCCGACTGGCCTTGAGTTCCGGAAACTCTGGTGTCTACCTGCCTGTGGGGAGGAAGCCCACCCCTCCAGACCCAGCAATTGTCCTGAGCAAAGAGGCCAATCTGCAAAAATAAAATTGTAAAATACTTCCAGGAGTCCAGGTCAGTACCCCTCCACTCACTTGGCACCACTACTTCACTGAGTTCCCTTTTAAGGAGCAGGAACTCCTGGCTTCAGGGAGTCCCCACCCCGGCTCTTGCCTCTTGGTGCCATTTGCCTTGTGAGGCGCACATGGCGGGTTCCGCCCCTTACAAGGCAGCCAGCAAACTCCTGGCGGATACCCTGTCTTCCAGGGGATTCCACCGGTCACCCGCCAGAGTTCTGGTGAGGGACCAGGGGAATCTCCGCGGTATGAAGTACCCTGTACATAAAGGTTTTACTGGAAAAATAAAATGAGCATATGTCTCAGTGCATGTCATGGCACTGAGCCAAGCGCTAGTTTACACTATGCACACATTCCTTTTCAACATTAAGGAATCAGCGCACAGCAATGAGATTTTATACCAGTATTATCGGGGGATCTACACTGGAGGCTAGAAAAAAATCAGCTTTATATCTATAAGCGCTCCAGGATAAACAGAACCAGAACTGTGCTGCAGTAATTTCCAATTAGCTCAATATCTGGGGCCCACACACTTTTTCATAGTTATATCCTATATCCTGCTGCATTTATAAACAGGAATATGCTGACAGCACACGACTGTAATTTGCTTTCAAACTGGGGCTGGACTTAGCAACACAACAGCTTGGAAGTTGCTGTGTTAAGCCTACATCAACAACAACAACTTGTATTTATATAGCGCCTTTAACGTAATAAAACAGCCCAGGGCGCTTCACAGGTGTGATTATCAAACAAAATTTGACACCGAGCCACATAAAGAGATATTAGGACAGATGACCAAAAGCTTGGTCAAAGAGGTAGGTTTTAAGCAGCGACTTAAAGGAGGAGAGAGAGACAGAGAGGTTTAGGGAGAAAATTCCAGAGCTTAGGACCCAGGTAACTGAAGGCATGGCCGCCAGTGGTGGAGCGATTAAAATTGGGGATGCGCAAGAGGTCCCAATTGGAGGAGAACAGAGATCTCGGAGGGTGGTAATGGATTGACCTTATACGGCAATTTCCACATCCCATGAACGAATATAAAAAGAAAACTTGCCAAAGACCATGGGAATTTTCACTTTTCTTTTAATCATTCATGGGATGTGGGTATCGCTGGCATGGCCAGCATTTATTGCCCATCCATAACTATCCTTGAGAAGGTGGTGGTGAGCCATCTTCTTGAATACAACTGAGTGGCTTGCTAGGCCATTTCAGAGGGCTGATAAGAGCTGCCTTCTTGAACGCTGCAGTCCCTGTGGTGAAGGTACTCCCACAGTGCTGTTAGGGAGGGACTTCCAGAAGTTTGACCCAGCGATGATGAAGGAACGGCGATATATTTCCAAGTCAGGATGGTGTGTGACTTGGAGGGGAACTTGGAGGTGGTGGTGTTCCCATGCACATGCTCCCCTTGTCCTTCTAGGTGGTAGAAATTGTGGGTTTGGGAGGTGCTGTCGAAGGAGCCCTGGCAAGTTGCTGCAGTGCATCTTGTAGATGGTACACACTGCAGCCACAGTACGCCGATGGTGGAGGGAGTGAATGTTTAAGGTGATGGATGGGGTGCCAATCAAGCGGGCTGCTTTGTCCTGGATGGTGTTGAGCTTCTTGAGTGTTGTTGGAGCTGCACTCATCCAGGCAAGTGGAGAGTATTCCATCACACTCCTGACTTGTGCCTTGTAGATGGTGGAAAGGCTTTGGGGAGTCAGGAGGTGAAACACTCACCACAGATACCTAGCCTCTGACCTGCTCTTGTTGCCACAGTATTTATGTGGCTGGTCCAGTTAAGTTTCTGGTCAATGGTGACCCCCAGGATGTTGATGGTGGGGGATTTGACGATGGTAATGCCATTGAATGTTATAGGAAGTGGTTAGACTTTCTCTTGTTGAAGATGGTCATTGCCTGGCACTTCTGTGGCGTGAATGTTACCTGCCACTTATCAGCCCAAGCATGAATGTCATCCAGGTCTTGTTGCATGCGGGCATGGACTGCTTCATTATCTGAGAAGTTGCGAATGGAACTGAACACTGTGCAGTCATTAGTGAACACCCCCACTTCTGACCTTATGATGGTGGGAAGGTCATTGATAAACCAGCTGAAGATTGTTGGGCCTAGGGCACTGCCTTGAGAACTCCTGCAGCGATGTCCTGGGGCTGAGATGATAGGCCTCCAACAAACACATCTTCCTTTGTGCTCGGTATGACTCCAGCCAGTGGCGAGTTTTTCCCCTGTTTCCTATTGACTTCAATTTTTGTAGGGCTCCTTGATGCCACACTCAGTCAAACACTGCTTTGATGTCAAGGGCAGTCACTCTCACCTCACCTCTGGAATTCAGCTCTTTTGTCCATGTTTGGACCATGGGTTTAATGAGATCTGGAGCAGAGTGGTTATTTGTGAGTAAGTGCCGCTTGATTGCACTGTCGATACCACCTTCCATCACTTTGCTGATGACTGAGTAGTAGACTGATGGGCGGTACTTGGCTGGATTGGATTTGTCCTGCTTTTTGTGGACAGGTCAGATCTAGGCAAATTTTCCACATTGTCGGATAGATGCCAGTGTTGCAGCTGTACTGAAACAGCTTGGCTAGACATGCAGCTAGTTCTGGAGCACAAGTCTTCAGCACGACAGCTGGGATGTTGTCAGGGCCCACAGCCTTTGCTGTATCCAGTGTGCTCAGCCGTTTCTTGATATCATGTGAAGTGAATCGAATTGGCTGAAGACTGGCTTCTGTGATGGTGAGGATCTCAAGAGTAGGCCGAGATGGATCATCCACTCGGCACTTCTGGCTGAAGATGGTTGCTACCGTTTCAGCCTTGTCTTTTATCTCTTGATCCCTGAACTAAAGGAAGAAAGACCTGCATTTATGAAGCAGCTTCATGACCTTAGGACATCCCAAAGTACTTTATAACCGATGAAGTGCTTTCGAAGTGGTGTCGCTGTTGCAATGTAGCAAACATAGCAGTTAATTTGCGCACAGCAAGATCCCACAAAAAACAGCAATGAGATCATGTGTTTTAGTGTTATTGGTTGAGGGATAAATATTGTCCAGGGCACTGGGAGAAGTCCCGATGTTCTTCCTCAAATAGTGCCGTGGGATCCACCTGCTGGGACAGACGGGGCCTCGGTTTAACATCTTGTCCGAAAGATGGAAGTGGTAGCCTGAATTATGTGCTCAGGTCTCTGGAGTGGGGCTTGAACCGATGGCCTTTAGACTCAGAGGCGAGAGTGCTAGCACTGAGCCAAGGCTGACACCTCTTGTCAAGCTTTGTGTAGAAAGAAATACTTTTAGATTTTCCCATTTATGTTTTTCAGCATTTCCTGTTCTGCTGAAGTTGTGTCAATGCTACAATTGCTGTCTGCTTTTCAGTGAATGTAGCTGTTTTCAGTTCCACAGAAATATTATGTACTGTCAGCAGGAGATAAAACTCTGAGGAAAGAAAATAAGAAACATACCTGAGACATTTTCATGAAAATGCCAATAAAAAGAAATAAGCAAAATCAGGACTAAAAGCTACTGAACACCAACTACTGGGATTTATTGTGTGCCACCACATAATTCGCCTCTCTTCAAAAAGCAGACTGAATATACACTCCTTCCGAAGTGAGACTGGAGCTCCGAACCAATAAATGGTTTAATTTAAATAAAATAGGTAAATGAACAGTACAAAATAGTGAATTATACACCTTACTACCCTCCCGGTACATAAAATGGTAAAGATGCCGCTCTCTCTAGGGAATTAGTTAGGAGGTAGGAGACAGAGAGTAGGGATAATGGGCATGTACTCCAATTGGCAGGATGTGACTAGTGGTGACCCCCAGGGATCTGTGCTGGGCCTCAGCTTTTCACTGTGTTTATAAATTACTTAGATGAAGGAACAGAGAGCCGTATATCCAAGTTAGGTGGCACAGTAAATAGTGTAGATGGGAGCAGAAAGTTGCAGAGGGCCATTGATCGATTCAGTGAGTGGACAAAACTGTGGCAAATGGACATTAATGTGGGAAGTGTGAGGTCATTCACTTTGGACCTAAGAAAGATAGACCAGAGTATTTGCCAAATGGTGAGAAGCTGGGAACTGTGGAGGAGCAGAGAAATGTATGGGTCCAAATATAGAAATCACTAAAAGCTAGTCTACAGGTACAAAAAATAAATACAAAGGCTAATGGAATGTTGGCCTTTATCTCATGGGGTCTGGAATACAAGGGGTGTAAATTATGTTACAGTTATATAAAGCTCTGGTTAGACCCCATCTGGAGCACTGTGTTCAGTTCTGGGCACAGCACCTCAGGAAGGCTATATTGGCCTTGGAGGGGGTGCAGCACAGATTCACCAGAATGATACCGGGGCTAAAGGGGTTAAATTATAAGGGAAGAGTGGATAGACCAGGCTTGTATTCCCTTGAGTATAGAAGATTAAGAGGTGAACTAATTGAGGTGTTTAAGATCATTAAAGGAGTTGATAGGGTAGATAGAGAGAAACTATTCCCTCTGGTGGGGGAGTCCAGAACAAGGGGGCACAACCTTAAAATTAGAGCTAGGCCGTTCAGGGGTGATGTCAGGAAGCACCTCTTCACACAAAGGGTAGTGGAAATCTGGAACTCTCTCCACCAAAAAGCTGCTGAAAATTTCAAAACTGAGATTGATAGATTTTTGTTAGGCAAGGGTATTAAGGGATACGGAACCAAGACGGGTAAATGGAGTTAAGATACAGATCATTCATGATCTAATTGAATGGTAGAACAGGCTCAAGGGGCTGAATGGCCTACTGCTGTTCCAATGT
Source organism: Squalus acanthias (assembly GCA_030390025.1). NCBI lineage: Eukaryota > Metazoa > Chordata > Chondrichthyes > Squaliformes > Squalidae > Squalus > Squalus acanthias. The sequence continues at coordinate 101,025,865 of CM059429.1, forward strand.
TCCCTACATGGAGTTTAAAGCAGAAGCGGATTTCTTACACGGTGCAACGCCCTGCAGCATTGGCCCGCATTGTCTGCGGGGTCATCACCAACATAAACACAGGGCTGCAGGCTGAGAGGCTGAGAATGACCTTCTTGGTAACACAATTTCCCACAGAAAAACAATCCCAATTCCATTGAAGTTATACTGAAACAAAAAGCAATGGATCACTGCATCTCTCGTAATTCCATTAGATCACCAGCCATTCATAATTTACCAGTTACTTGGGATGTATTCCCCACTCAAATACAATCTCCACCTGCAGGAAACTACAAAGGCAGCTCCTAGTCAGACTGAACCAAAGTGTCAGTCTGAGTCATTCCAACTGAACGACACCTGAACAACAAAGTGTCACAGAAAGCATCTAAGGAACAATGGGGGTGAAATTGGTGTTGAGCAGTGGTGCACAATGGATGATGGCGAATCGTCAGCCCGTTTTACACCCTGCCCGACCTTCTTCAATGAAAATGAGAAGTCGCACAACACCAGGTTATAGTCCAACAGATTTATTTAAAATTACAAGCTTTCGGAGCTGTCGCCCCTTCGTCAGGCAAAGTTACTGTGAGAGAATCTATCAGAATTCACAGAATATAAAAACACAGAGAAAATGCATAGATTAAATCTTTCCCTACATCAAAGACACACTAAGAGCACAGCCAAGACAATGAGATGTGTCCCAGGGGGTCCAACGCGTCAGAACACCTGCTGGCTGCATATCCTCTCCATTTTTTGTGTTTGTTTCTTGTGTTTTTTTTTTAAAACTGGAAAGACCGGCAAAGATGTCAAGTCACGTTCTATAGCGTGACATGAACCCGATATCGCGATTGAGGCCATCCTCATGAGTGCGGAACTTGGCTATCAGTTTCTGCTCGATGATTTTGCGTTGTCGTGTATCACGAAGGCCGCCTTGGAGAACGCTAACCCGCAGATCCGAGGCTGAATGCCCTTGACTGCTGAAGTGTTCCCCGACTGGGAGGCAACCATCCTGCTTGGCGATTGTTGCGCGGTGTCCGTTCATACGTTGTCTCAGTGTCTGCATGGTCTCGCCGATGTACCATGCTCTGGGGCATCCTTTACTGCAACGTATCAGGTAGACAACGTTGGCCGAGTCACATGAGTATGTACCATGTACCTGGTGGGTAGTGTCCTCACGTGTGATGACGGTATCTGTGTTCATGATCTGGCATGTCTTGCAGAGGTTGCCGTGGCAGGGTTGTGTGGTGTCGTGGTCGCTGTTATCCTGACAGCTGGGTAATTTGCTGCGAACGATGGTACTTTTGAGGTTAGGCGGCTGCTTGAAGGCGAGTAGTGGAGGCGTGGGGATGGCCTTAGCAAGGTGTTCGTCGTCATCGATGACATGTTGAAGGCTGCGAAGAACATGGCGTAGTTTCTCCGCTCCGGGGAAGTACTGGACGACGTAGGGTACTCTGTTGGTTGTGTCCCGTGTTCGTCTTCTGAGGAGGTCTGTGCGATTTTTCGCTGTGGCCCGTCGGAACTGTCGATCGACGAGTCGAGCGTCATATCCCGTTCTTACGAGGGCGTCTTTCAGTGTCCGTAGGTGTCCATCGCGTTCCTCCTCGTCTGAGCAGATCCTGTGTATTCGCAGGGCTTGTCCATAGGGGATGGCTTCTTTAACGTGGTTAGGGTGGAAGCTGGAGAAGTGGAGCATCGTGAGGTTGTCCGTGGGCTTGCGGTAGAGTGAAGTGCTGAGGCGTCCATCTTTGATGGAGATTCGTGTGTCCAAGAATGAAACCGATTCTGAGGAGTAGTCCATGGTGAGTTTGATGGTGGGATGGAACCTGTTGATGCTATCGTGTAGTCCTTTCAGTGACCCTTCGCCGTGGGTCCAAAGGAAGAAGATGTCATCGATGTATCTGGTGTACAGCGTTGGTTGGAGGTCCTGTGCAGCGAAGAAGTCTTGCTCGAACTTGTGCATGAAGATGTTGGCGTATTGGGGTGCGAATTTGGTCCCCATGGCTGTTCCGTGTGTTTGGGTAAAAAACTGGTTGTCGAAGGTGAAGACATTGTGGTCAAGGATGAAGCGGATGAGTTGTAGGATGGCGTCTGGAGATTGGCTGTTGTTGGTGTTGAGTACTGAGGCTGTCGCAGCGATGCCGTCATCGTGGGGGATACTGGTGTAGAGTGCCGATACGTCCATCGTGGCGAGGAGTGTTCCTGGTTCAACTAGTCCATGGGTGCTGAGTTTCTGCAAGAAGTCTGTAGTGTCGCGACAGAAGCTGGGGGTTCCCTGTACGATGGGTTTCAGGATGCCCTCGATGTACCCAGAGAGGTTCTCACATAGGGTTCCGTTGCCTGATACGATAGGACGTCCGGGTGTGTTGGCTTTGTGTATCTTTGGGAGGCAGTAAAAGTCTCCTACGCGGGGAGTACATGGGATGAGAGCGCGTAGGGTGTTTTGAAGGTCTGGATCGAAGGTCTTGATCAGTCTATTGAGTTGGCGGGTGTGTTCTTTGGTCGGATCTGCGGGTAGCTGTCTGTAGTGTTCCAGGTTGCAGGACGACGAACACCTTGCTAAGGCCATCCCCACGCCTCCACTACTCGCCTTCAAGCAGCCGCCTAACCTCAAATGTACCATCGTTCGCAGCAAATTACCCAGCTGTCAGGATAACAGCGACCACGACACCACACAACCCTGCCACGGCAACCTCTGCAAGACATGCCAGATCATGAACACAGATACCGTCATCACACGTGAGGACACTACCCACCAGGTACATGGTATATACTCATGTGACTCGGCCAACGTTGTCTACCTGATACGTTGCAGTAAAGGATGCCCCAGAGCATGGTACATCGGCGAGACCATGCAGACACTGAGACAACGTATGAACGGACACCGCGCAACAATCGCCAAGCAGGATGGTTGCCTCCCAGTCGGGGAACACTTCAGCAGTCAAGGGCATTCAGCCTCGGATCTGCGGGTTAGCGTTCTCCAAGGCGGCCTTCGTGATACACGACAACGCAAAATCATCGAGCAGAAACTGATAGCCAAGTGCCGCACTCATGAGGATGGCCTCAATCACGATATCGGGTTCATGTCACGCTATAGAACGTGACTTGACATCTTTGCCGGTCTTTCCAGTTTTAAAAAAAAACCACAAGAAACAAACACAAAAAATGGAGAGGATATGCAGCCAGCAGGTGTTCTGACGCGTTGGACCCCCTGGGACACATCTCATTGTCTTGGCTGTGCTCTTAGTGTGTCTTTGATGTAGGGAAAGATTTAATCTATGCATTTTCTCTGTGTTTTTATATTCTGTGAATTCTGATAGATTCTCTCACAGTAACTTTGCCTGACGAAGGGGCGACAGCTCCGAAAGCTTGTAATTTTAATTAAATCTGTTGGACTATAACCTGGTGTTGTGCGACTTCTCATTTTTGTCCACCCCAGTCCAACGCCGGCATCTCCGCATCATTCTTCAATGAAGTCAATGGAAAAGAAACTTGTTTGGAAAGTTAAGCGGGCTACCGATGTGCTATCCTCTGTTTTGCTTGACCAAAGACCAAATTCAGCTCCATTGCTTCTGAAATGAACCCTTATGCATGCTGAACTGTGAAATACATTGCCTCTAACTTGCGGAAAATTGTTAGCCCACAACTGATCTTAACCCTGCATGTACAATATCAGCAGTTGAGAGTTTTTGTGCAAAATGGTATGGGAGGCCTGAGGTTAAAGTGGTGGAAGGGGTTTCAGGGTTCTGCATGTGAGAGGAGCTGAGTAGCCAACAACTTGTATTTATTTAGTGCCTTTAACATAGTAAAACGCCCTAAGGCGCTTCACAGGAGCGTTATCAGACAGAATTTTGAAACAAAAAGATATTGGCCCCTATTTTCCGATGCCTACGGGTGCGTACAAGGTGTGTACACACCCGTAGGGACCTCGCAAGTGCCGGTTTCAGGCATGCGAAGCGCATGCGCAGCGCATGCGCTGGAAACCGGCACTTCTGATCTGTCAAGAATCCTCTTGACAGATCGCACGCCTGCCCTGGAGAAGGGCTTCTGCGGGTGGAGAGTTCCGCTTTCTGCAGAACCTCCGCCCGCTGAAATCCCTGAAAACTCTTACGCCTGGTAAAAGCAGGCGTAAGGCCTGCTTTTACCAGCATAAGAGTTTTAAAAAGTTTTTTTTTTTAATTTCACTCATTTATAATTTAAAAATACTTTTAAAAAAGGTAAGTTTAATTTTAGCCCCATAAAAAAATTTAATTTTTTTTTTCAAAAAAATTCATTTTTGTGTAAAATATTTAATTTAATGTAATTTTGACTAATTTTAAAAACGTGATTTAAAAAAATAAATATTTAATGTTTTGATGTGTTTTTGGAGTGATCTCCATTCCTATTTTTGACAGGTCTAAGCTGTCAAAAGTATGAAGGGAGATTCCCTTCTTTCATTGGTTCCCCATGGCCCACGTGATCCCAGGGACGCTTGCGAACCACATGTGCCCCTGGGATACCTGGGCCCTGCGCATTCCGTAGAGCAGAGGCCCAGGAGCGGAAATGGCCGGACCTCTGGAGCCCTCGGGTAAGGGCGTAGATTTTTTCCAGATCGGAGGCCTCCGCACGCAGGAAGCCTCCGATCGGAAAATACGGGGCCATTAGGACAGGTGACCAAAAGCTTGGTCAAAGAGGTAGGTTTTATGGAGGGTCTTACAGGAGGAGAGAGAGAGGTGGAGAGGTGGAGAGGTTTAGGGAGGGAATTCCAGAGCTTAGGGCCAAGGCGCCTGAAGGCACGGCCGCCAATGGTGTGGCGATGGAAATTGGGGATGCGCAAGAGGCCATAATTGGAGGAGCGCAGAAATCTCGGAGAATTGTAGGGCTGAAGGAGCAGTGTATTGTTAAAAGATTAGTTACACAAGTGGTGCTTTAAGAATGAGAAGAGTCTGCTGGTGCCAGGGTGGGCAAGGAAGAAAAGGTAGTGTCCAGTGTGTTACCTTGCCTGCCCCAGGGAGATAATTGAACTTCTTATGGTACTGCTCAGTAGTCTTGGAATTGAGAGAGTGGCACTCAGTGCCAGTGCCACCTCCCTCTGGGTTGCACAAGTAACATTCCCGACAGCCTTGCTGACACGGACACCCAGGCATCCTTAATGCAATTTTCTCGAGGAGAGCTTGGAGATTGAGTCAGAAAAACGTTATGTTTTTCTTCTGTGGCTGAGTCCCATGCCCTGCTGCCTCGTCCGCAGGGCCCTGCTGTAGACATTCTTGAAAAGTAGGAGAAAAAGAGACTTGCGGTGAAGTTATCCGAGTGTCAAGTGAATGAGCCAAGCACTGCTCCTTCCTTAGCTCATTTTCCCATAGTCTGCTCAGCCAGAACTCTCTATTAAAAGGCTGCGCCCTAATTTCCATGCACTCCAGCAGCTTCACCCGTTTTACGCCAGTCACTACTCCAATGTGTATGGGTATGAGCTGACCCAGGAAACCCTCGTAAGTAACTCTCCGGACCAGTGGCAGGCGCAAATCTTTTTCCATTGGTGTAATAATGGCACAATACATTGTGTGGAAATTCGCCCCCATCTTCTGCAATTCCTTTCTTTCCCTTCTGGACAGGAAGTTGTGGGTTTGACCTCTGACCCTCTCCCGATCCAGGAAGTTGGCCTGCAAAGCTGACAATTATTCCACCTTCTGGGTGGGAGCCGCTAGCAACTAACTCCGGCTGTTTCTAAAATGAATAGGGCTAAGCAACGTTCCCTTTAAGCCGCGCAGCAGGCTGGAGCTCCTGCACAGATGGCTCACCGGCTTTTAAATGGAAATATTCGTGCATGCGCGGAATATTGAATGGGCCGCGAAGCCCGTTAAAGGGGCCGCGTGGCCCAAAAAATAGTTAGAGGGAACATTGGGGCTAACCTAGCATAATGAACTAAAGACTAATCTCCAGGACTCTGCTGCGAGCAACCCCGGAGAAAAATCATAGCCGCAATAAAAAATTGCGTTCATAACAAATTTTCTTTCAAGACTTTTGTTTATTAGTTGTAAAAGTATTGGACATGGGAATAAAGGCTGTGTGACTGATGATCAAGAATCATCCAATCAGGTAATGATTGTTCACTTTCTGATTGGTGTGGGAAGGCGGTGTGCCACGAGGATGGACGTGTCGACCAACCAATGGCAGGAGTGCGGGGGCGGGGCAGTTGGAGGCAGGAGGTCATGTGATGACACCTCAAGCAGGAATATGTCCAACCAGAGTTGGCACCCTACAGTCCACAGGCTGATCGGTCTGGCTTGCCTTGAATATACATTTCTTCTGCGCCCCACCCCTCCCATGTTAGGTTGCACAACACCAGGTTATAGTCCAACAGCTTTATTTGAAATCACAAACTTTCGGAGCGCTGCTCCTTCGTCAGGTGACTTCACCTGACGAAGGAGCAGTCGCTCCGAAAGCTTGTGATTTCAAATAAAGCTGTTGGACTATAACCTGGTGTTGTGCGACTTCTCACATTTGTCCACCCCAGTCCAACACCGGCATCTCCACATCATGTTAGGTTGCACATTGAACTTTAAACCTTTGTGAGCCACATTTAACTCAAAAGGTAACACTTCGATATAAATCATGCCAAGTCCTTCTGTGATAAAATGGCTGAAAATCCAGAAATATGAAATCCTGAAATTAGATTTACTGATAGGGTGAGATGAAGTAAGGTAGGAGGAGGCTCATGTGGAGCATAAACACCGTCAGAGACCTGGTGGACCGACTGGCCTGTTTCTGTGCTGTAAGTTCCACACGAAGTAAAATGCAACAGTAATATTTACTAAATAACAACAGAAAACGCTGGAAAAACTCAGCAGGCCAGGCAGCATCCGTAGAGAGAGAAAGAGAGTTGACGTTTCAGGTCGATGACCTTTCATCAGAACTGGGAAGAGCTGGAAATCAAATAGATTTAAGGCCAGTACGATAGCAAAATACTGCAGATGCTGGAAATCCGAAATAACAACAGAAAACGCTGGAAAAACTCAGCAGGCCAGGCAGCATCCGTAGAGAGAGAAAGAGAGTTGACGTTTCAGGTCGATGACCTTTCATCAGAACTGGGAAGAGCTGGAAATCAAATAGATTTAAGGCCAGGGTAAAGCTGGGAAAAGGGGGAGTGGATAAAGGAACAAAGGAGGAGATGAAGAGACATTAAGAGATATGCAAGGCTAGAGGTGGTGTTAATGTGACAGATTAAGGCTGAATGAAGTGTGAAATCCACTGGCAGAATGAAGGACAGCTGCCAGCTTCTAGGAGGAAAAAAAAAGGTGGGGGGGACAAATAAAAGGGTGGATAAAATAAAATATAAATGTGATTGGAGCTGAGGTTATGATCTAAAATTGTTGAACTCGATATTGAGTCCAGAGGGCTGTAGCGTGCCTAAACGAAAGATGAGGTGCTGTTCCTCGAGAGCTGGAAATCAAATAGATTTAAGGCCAGGGTAAAGCTGGGAAAAGGGGGAGGGGATAAAGGAACAAAGGAGGAGATGAAGAGACATTAAGAGACATTAAGAGATATGCAAGGCTAGAGGTGGTGTTAATGTGACAGATTAAGGCTGAATGAAGTGTGAAATCCACTGGCAGAATGAAGGACAGCTGCCAGGGGGGACAAATAAAAGGGTGGATAAAATAAAATATAAATGTGATTGGAGCTGAGGTTATGATCTAAAATTGTTGAACTCGATATTGAGTCCAGAGGGCTGTAGCGTGCCTAAACGAAAGATGAGGTGCTGTTCCTCGAGCTTACGCTGAGCTTCCGTGGAACAGTGTAATAGGCCGAGGACGGTGAGGTCAGAGTGGGAGTGAAGCGGTGAATTAAAGTGACAGGCCAATATTTACTAGCCTGGGACCCGATTTTAACTTCAGGCGGCTTCCCCCCTCAGGCCTGAGTTAAAATTACAATCAGGCTCAATGATGTCATCGGGCCGCAACATGCTTATGTAAAAAAGGACCCTGTTGGCTCCGGGTGTGTGTCCTTGCTGCCTGCTCAGGAGAGTAGGTTAAAATTGCAGATGTTGCGATCATGGTGGCTTTCGGACAGATAAGAGCCAAGGGCGACTTTAACTCCCCACCCGCCAGGTTTCTGCTGAGCGAGTAGGGTTAAAATCAGCAAGACCACTTTAGAGCAGTCTTCAAAACTCCTCTGTAAAGTGACATAGCTCCGGCGATATGGATCTGAGCCAGCCTTTTCAGTCCTCCAGAGCCTGTCCCACTTCTATGCCACTGGGGCTTCATAGGCAGAAAATATAGCCCATGATTGGTTCCACCCCTTCCTTGAGTTTTATGACTCCTGCTTTGCAAAAGTGGTCATGATTTAAAGTTTGAAATAAATAAGATTTACATGCAAAGTAATAGCAGCTGAGCCCAGATGAAAGCACATTCATTAACATGATGCAACACTATTCGGAGGTCTTAAGATAAAGCTGCTAAGCTGATGCAGGATATTTTAACATTAGGTACTGAATTGCAGAGACAATGGGGTCTACTTTGACCGTTGGGCGGCCGAGCGGTTGAGAGGACGGCGTGATTTTGAGGCTCCGGCTCTTTTACATGTGCCAGGCGAGCTGCGGGGCACCATACAGGCCTCTCAATACGGCTCGCCGGATTTGGCAAAGTAAAACCGGTCGCGGGGGGGGGGGGGGGGGAGGGTAGTCGCGATCGTGGAGGGTGGAGGGTGGGGGTCCCGGGGTGGCAGCGGCCTAGATTAATTTTGTGGGTCCCAGAGGATGCACTCTTGCTCCTCCGAGACCCACAGAAATAATTCAACACTTACCTTTGGCTGGGCCTCTTCCATCGCCCGTGGAACTGGTCGGAGTGAGCACGAAACAGGCTTTGACCGGTTCCTACCTAAAACGACAATCGGGGTCCTCTTTATGTCATAGGACCCTGATTTCCATATTAAAAGGGGCCTATCACCTGAAACAGGCGGGCGCTTTGAATACCTTGCGGTAGGCCCCTTTTAAAATGGCGCCAGCCGCATCACCGGCGTTAACGGGGCGGTAAGGCTGTCGACCCCATTGTGAGGCCAGGCGAGGGCCGTGAAAATCTACCCCAGAGGGTGAATTGCAGTTTTCTTCCTTTTTAATAAGGAATGATAAAGAATTATCTGAGCTATGAATTGCTGTCTCATCAAGTCTATCTTAAGAGCGTTAACTCATAGAAAACAAAACTTGAACTCCCAAACGTTCAAAGTATCAGTGGGAATTATTTTAAAACGGCGTTGAAAGCTGAGTAAAAATTAAAAATGCAGAGCTGAAATCAAATTCTAACCATGCCCCGAAGCTTTTAAACTGGTGCAATCCTGTTCAAAAATCACATTCAATGCGCATGGTGTTTTGCCAAGGACGATTTTTGTAATCAGTATTACTGGTAACTGTTAATTAGCAAGGAAATAACCCACGGGGAGTGTAGAAGCTGCTTTAGAAGTGGCTTAGGATATGTATGAGAAAGGGACTGCAGCAGGAACGCTGTTTTATTATTCAGTAGAAGTCACTTGCAGTGGACTGAGGCTTGAATACTAAATAGGACATTTAAATACTATCTGGCTTTGAGAAGTTTAGATTTATTTTACACATGGGGATGTCATTATTTTAACACTAGCTATCTGGCATTTTCAGGTCAGCTTGTGTTTGTACTGCTTCTCTACAAGAACACTTGCCTTTGAATAAGAATTTATTTTTTGGATTCTGAATTAGAAATGTCCATTTAGAGAAAGAACGTTGCAGTGGAATACTCTCATGGCTGGGAAAACTCACAAACCTAATTACAGTGAAGGAACTCAAAGGGAAACCGGGTACCCACAGAATCAGAACATACAAGTACAGCAAATGCACGTAAAGCTAAGAATCAACTTAAGTGTCCTCTGTGCTGGGAGAGAAGAGAGCAGGCCGGGCCCAGAAACACATGGGGCCGAATTTTGCGATCAGCGGCGCCAGCCGTTCGTTACACTTGCACTTCCCCATAGACTTTCTATAAGCTTTTGCACTGGAAGTTCCTGGCAACCAACTAGCCAAAAAGCACAGCACCCTCTACAGGGCATCTGGGACCTGTGTGAACAGGGCAAGCAACTGTGTTTCTCCTTAACCAATCAGATTGAAGAATCATTAATGAGCAGCGCAGAGTCTGAAACACAAAGTGTAAATTAGAATAGTTAATTCAATGTCAAATCAGGTCTAGAAAGTGAAATAAAGAGAGGGAAAGAAAGATTGGATTAAGAGAGAGGGAAAAAAAAGACAAGAAGAAAAATAAACTTTTTTTTAATTTTTTAAAAATCTCCAAGAATAATTAAAAGTTAATTTTAAGTGCCAGAGAGGTTGTTTGGCAGTAATTAAGACTTATCACGCCATTAAATTGGTACACTGGAATGGACAAGCCCTAACTTTTTCTGGCGAGTTTAGTTCCTATCTCTGAGGTAAGTGCAGCAACATCCTGCCGTTCCATGTATTTGAATGGTGAGTCTCTCGGTGAGATACTGTTATCGTGCACCTTCAGGAGGAGCAGAGCATCTCGGACAGCAACTTCCGGATTTACGCATTTAACTGCACATGTACGGGCGCTGGAAGTTGCTGTCCAATTTCCACGTGAATAACGGTGAACACTGTTAGCCTCACCGTTATTTTTACTGCAAAATTGGGCCCATTGACTGGAGCTGTCCACTTCTGCGCTTGTCACCCCATGATTGCCTGTCCATTAAAAGGTTTGGGCAGAATAATCAGGGACTGGCGAGGACAGAACGGAAAACCCGGCCGTTCGGTTTGGTTCTGATTTAAGTGGGGCCTGCACAATTAAAAAAAAACAAACACAAAGTCATTCATGGAAATGTACTGAGACAGTTTAACTTTCTCTATAAATAAACATCTAATCAATGAGCAACTATAAAGGAAACTTGGGATACTTAAAACATTCCAAATTGCTTATGCAAGCATAATCACCAAGATTCAAGTTCCTCACTCAAGACAGCGAACTTTGAGCTGAATGAGGAAATTTTACTGGGATATATCCAGGCATCTAGAGAGACCCCACCACCACCCCACCCCACAGCATATCCCACTTCAACAAGGGGGGAGATTTCCTCTGTGTAATGCAGTGATAAACACATTCTTTATAACCGGTTTACCATTTCATTATGGCTATCACACAGAGACCAAATCTATGCAAAATAGGTGTTCTCCCACTGACCGTGCAAACTCCAGCAGGGTCAGTCAGCACTGATGCTCACCAATGGGAGTGTAGAATTCGCAATTATCGCGATTTCATTTTTAATAAGGAGAAAACACAAGTTTCGTTCAAAACAGCTTTTATTTCAGCGGAATGCTGTCAGGTTTAAATTGGACACAAGCAGCCTGTAAAATGGCCGCCGCACCGCGTGACAGAACATTCGAGACTTTTCGGCAGGCAGACAAGATGGCGTTCCAATAAACATTTTTTTGCAGGATCGATAACGATTCAGCACAGTGAAGACAATACACAGGACATTATGGGTTTACAGTATAAACATCGATACTGGGATCGGTCTCCCAGGTACAAAGGAAAGCCATCAAGGGCCCATCCAAAGGACATTAATATGTAAACTCCCAACGGCTCTACGATGAGAGAGCCGTTAGCAGGTAGTTATACAGGACACTTGGAAGCCCCAAACCCCTCCAGGGGGAACACCGACCGATTTGACAATGGGAGAAATATTAACAGGTACTCAAACATTCAGGAGTAGCCCCGAAACCCATTAAGGACAGAGATCACCCATACAGGACATTTTTGGGCGCCAAACCTTAAACAAAAGAATGGACATTGTAGTTGGGCGGGAAACGGAAGAACTGTGCACTATAATTGCAGGCCCAAACCGTCCATTCGCTCTCTTGCCTCGTGTTCGTGACTCTTGCTCTTTTGCTCTTGACTCTTGCCGCTTGCTGCTGTTATCATCGTGGCTGCTCCTGGGTAAAAGACTGTTGCAAAGACCTATGTTGGTAGCTGGCAGCGGAACCGAAGGCCCGGGATGAGATGAGATGAGATGAGATGAGATGAGAGGAGAAGAGAAGAAGACCTTATCCATCGCCACGGTCAGTAAATCCCGACCGCGCCTGTAGGTCGATCAGCCAAGTCTTCTCGACAGGAAGTTTTCTTCTTTAACAAGACATATTGCATCGATGATAACTGGACTGTGCAAACACATCGTATCAGCGATATTGACAACGGTGCTCCACCATACCCTGTATCCAACCAACAGAGGTCTTCACTACAGCGGACGGTCCAGCCGACTGACCGAGCAGCAGAAGCAGTAAACAAGTGGGACCAGGAGATCTCCTGACCAACACGTGGGTGCTGCGGTGAAAAACATCCGATCAGCTATTCGGGATTTTCTCCGAGTTATTACGAGTGGTGAGCATGAGTCTCGGGATCCTACGAAGCTAGTTTTAGGATAGTTATTGATAGGGGAGGGTTTAAAGTTTAAGGATATTTGTAATGTGTGCCCTATTTACGTTGTGCTGGTCGTTCCTCGTTTCCCTAAGAGTGATTATAACTGTTTGTAAGATTGTACTGTCATTAATCTGTGCATATGACATGTATTTCATAATTTTAAGTATCATGCAATAAAGATTTTCCATTTCGTACCGTTCAAACCAAGTCTACATGAGTTTTATCTCCATTACTGCTCTCGCATCTAAGTCCAGTGTCTAGAACCGTAAGGGAGAGTGATTCGAACCACTCACAGGGGTGTCTAGTGTTCCCAGACTGGCTGGAGACCAGGCCTAGACCCGCACTGACATACAGGCTGCACAGAGCCGCGTGAACCTCACAGGCCACGAGACACGCAGGGTCAGGAGAGTATCCCTTACAGAAAATGGCGACCGCGGCAGGACACTGGCAGCGAGAGGGTAGTGTGTTAGATTTTGGAATGACTGTACGAAATGTGATGCAGGAAAAGATAGCGGATTACGTATTTGGAAAGGTTAATCTAACGAAAAAGTGGATAAGCGAACTGTTAGCGGATAAGAGCCCACTAGAGGCAGCTGAAAGGTGGACGGATAGTAAGGAGCATAAAAAGGCAGTTGAGAAAGCAGTCTGGCTTATGTGCTACAAAAGGCAGGTTCAGATTTCAAACCAGACCAATACAGCGCTAACCGCTCGCATCAAGCAGTTAGAGGAGGAAATGGAGGAGAAGGTTTCTGGAGGGGAGGCGCTCATTAAGAGTTTAAATGAGTTACGCCAGGAAAGCCAGGAAGTCTCCAGTTACCTTAAAACAAGGGTAGAGTATCTCGAGTGCCAGATCACTGAAGCAAAATTAAACGAGAGTAGGATGAAGGAAAGATGTAACCGTCAAGCTGCCCAGATAAGAACTCAAGAAGAGAGCTTAATGGGGGTTAGGTCGGCGTATAAGTTGGCCCTTGAGGATAAGTTTCAGGGAGCCGACCATAGCGCCTGCGAAAAAGAGATAGAGAGCCTCAAAAAGGCCGTGAATAATGCGAACGGCATGGTGTGCCTTATTAATCCGTCGGCACGCCAGCCGCTAGTAAATGAGAGATTTAGAAATTCCCCACCAAGTAAAGCAGAAGAGGTAGTAGCCACTGCGCCCTCCGCGCCACCCAGCTATTCAGAAACCTGGGTTAGGGAGGAAGCAACGGAAGAAACAAAAGAGCCCGTTGAAAAGGAGGTAGAAAAGGGATCGTTGTATCCAGTAACGGGGATTAAAAGGGGCCCAAGCAGAAACGGTGGGGAAGAACCGGGGGATCTCCTCGGACAGCTGGTGTTGCCTCACAGTTCACATCAGCTGAGGGCTATGATAAACCACGTAAGGAAGCTGACCGAGATAGACGACCCTTCCGTACATTTTAGGGAAGTTGAGCAAGCCGCAGCCATCAACGGCTGCGATGATGGGGAGACAGCAAAAATGCTGCTGTTCTCATTAGATAGCTCGGTCCTTCAGTGTCTCTCAGGCGATAGCAAGAGGGGTAATAAAAGTTATGAGGAATTGAAAAATGAGGTCCTAGAAGTAGTGGGAGCGAACGACGGAGGTCCGTTTGCTAGAGTGGGACAGACAGTGCAGATGGAGGGAGAACCCCCGAAGGTTTTTGCCGACAGGCTGTGGCCAGTATATGAGCGCAGCTGTCTAGGTGCGCCCGAGCGCGAAGATGTGGAAGGCGCCGCTTTAATTCATTGGCTTAGGTGCATAATAGCCAACAGTTTACCAGCCGTTAGAGAGCAGGCAAAAGCCTGGTTCGATCCCAATGACCTCAACCTTACGGAAGAGTCGGTCTTGAATCGACTCACGTTAGGTTACCGTAACATAAGGGGTATGGCAACACGTCCCTTTAAGGGAAGAGTACATGAGGTACGACCCGCAGCCCCGGCTCAAAGAGAGTGGCATCAGGAGGGTAATCGCGCCCCACAGGCAAGTAATGCCTGTTACGGGTGTGGGAAGACAGGGCACTGGCGCAAGCACTGCAGGAACCCTTGGAAGGATTCCAAGGATAAAAATCCCGCGGTCCGAGCCCAGGCGCCTGTCCCGGCTAAGGAAGCAAAGGCACCCACCTCTCCCGAAGACCTCGAGGCAGTGTTAGGAGTCATGCGCAAGATGGTTTTGAATGCGCGTGGACAGGTGGCGGTCGCAACCGGCCCCGTAGGTGCCGCAGGACCGTCTAATAGTGCCCCATGACTAGAACCAGCACAGCCCGTCTACCTGTGTCCGCTCAGCTATGATGCGTGGAGGCGACCTGTGGTGGAGATGGAGGTAGAGAAACAAAAGGGCAGTTATTTGTTGGACACGGGAGCTTCTTGCACCATAATCCATACAGATGACCCTTTTGACTCGCCGCTATCTACCAAGGTCCCATTCACGCTAGCAGGGTTCACAGGGAAAGAACAGGCTGGCACGTTTTCCCTCCCGCTATCCATTCGTTTAGGGACACTTCGCCTTAAGTGGAAGTGTATACTGATGGCATGGCAAAAGGGGGGTGGAAGAGGTATTCTCGGGTCCGATCTGCTAGCGGGACACGGGATCCTCGTGGACCTCAGAAATCACTGTCTCTGGGGGGCTAAAGGGGAAAAAGGCGAGGTAATGGTAATTCAAGGGGAGGAAGAAACAGGGGTCCTGTGTACCGTACAGCCATCCGGAGGCTACGACCTCAGGCTTATGGTCGCAGATGTCCCAACGGACATGCAAACGTACGTGACAGATAATATGCACGCGTTTGCAACCCACAAGCACGATTGTGGGAGGGTGGTCGGGTTTGAGGTCAGCGTAGATGGGGACCCCATGACCCGACCCCAAAAGCAGTATAACTTCCCCAAAGAAGCAGAACCCGATATGGAGGCAGCAATGTCTTCCTTGGTGCAGCAGGGCGTGTTGAGGCCGATAGCCACACACGTGAACTCCCCATTATGGCCGGTTAGGAAGCCGGATAATTCGTGGAGAGCCACGGTGGACTACAGAGTCCTTAACAGTAACATCCCCGCCTGCGCGCCCACAGTAGCAGCAGTTGCTGACCTAATAGGGAGCATCCCAGCGTCCGCGACCACGTTCACGGTGCTGGATATCTCGAACGGTTTTTGGTCCATCCCGCTGCGGCGAGAGGACCAGTACAAGTTTGCCTTTACGTTTAAAGGGCAACAGTACACGTGGAACTGCTTGCCACAAGGTTTCCACAATAGCCCCAGTATTTTTCACCAGTGTATGGCAGGAAGTTTAAAGGAGTTTAGTCAGCCCAATCAGATAGTACAGTATGTGGATGATTTGCTCCTATTTACGGACTCAAGGGAGGAGCACGGACCACTGCTGGACGAGTTATTGGAGCTGTTAGCGAGAAAGGGTTTTAAAGTAAACCCAAAGAAAGCACGTATCGGTCAGCAGGAAGTAAAATTCCTGGGACTGACCCTACGCGCTGGGGAAAGAGCCATAGACAAAGCAAGGAGGGAGTCGGTGCAAGAATTACCGATTCCCAACAACGTAAGGGGTGTGAGGTCCTTCTTGGGACTGACCGGTTACTGCAGGGATTTTATCGAGGATTATGCGGCCACAGCGGCGCCGCTCCTCCGACTCCTCCATAAGGGAGTAGAGTGGCTTTGGGACGAGGGCTGCCAAGCAGCCTTCGAGAAGTTAAAAAGGGATCTGCAGACCGCGCCAGCCTTAGGGGCCATAGATGGGGGGAAGGAGTTTTTCCTGGAGGTAGCTGCCAGCGGAGACAGTTTAAGCGCCGTGCTGCTCCAAGAGCGTCACGGCAAGCTGAGGCCGGTTGTCTATTCATCCAGGGTATTAACGGATGTGGAGAGAAGTTTTTCCAATTGCGAAAGGCACCTTTTAGCCACGCATTGGGCTGTGAAAAGATCAGCGATCTTCACAGGGCTCTCTCCCATCACTCTCCTCACACATCACACACCAACTAAGATGCTTCTGGATGGGAGGATTAAAGACGGGACCGTAAGCAGCGCACGCATTGCGCGTTGGACCCTTCTTCTCTCCCAGTTGGACATCAGAGTAAAAGGTCTTTGCGAGCCCAGGCTTGCGGCCAATTTGGTATACCCCGGTACAGCCCACCGGTGTTCGGTGGAGGGGGTGTGGGAAGTCAACATAGGTTTACGGGCCGGGATACATCCCACTGGGCGCGAGATTTATGTTGATGGGTCTAGCACAGTATCTGCTGGCGAGCGACTCACAGGGTGTGGAGTTTATGACCCTGCGGCAGACCTTGCCCTGGCGATCAAGCTCCCTAGCACCATGAGCGCGCAGCAGGCTGAGCTGTCTGCCGTGGTGTACGTGGTAACCCACCCAGACATTTTCCCAACCCCATACACGATTTGCTCGGACAGTATGTTCACCTGCAATTCGTGTACGGAATACCTGGCCATTTGGTCCCGCCGTGGATACACCTCCGCGGACGGGCGACCTTTAACGGTAAAGCCCTTGCTGGAAAAGATCTTAGCAGCAGCAGTAGGGGAGGAAGGGGAGATTTTCATCCATAAGGTGAAAGCTCACTCCTCCACAGAGCCCCGTGGGGAGGGCAACCGGCAGGCGGATGCGCTAGCCAGGGAGGGTGCCCGCGACGGTACTTTCTGGAACCCCTATAGAACCGGACCCATAGCAGCGGTCCGAGGTGGGGACGGGAATACCGGGAACACCAGGGTAGCATTGCCCCTAGACCTTAAGACCGTCCAAGCCCAGGATCCCGCCCTAAAAGCAGTCCTAAAAACGATTGCTGAGGGGAGGCAGGTAGAAGGTCCGTACAGTACGGCAACCCTCTCAGTTAAGGAAGGCATGCTGTTCCGCGAGGAGCAGTGGGTTGTGCCGCAGCAGCACAGGAGGGAATTCCTCCAGTTGGCTCACGAGGGACCAGGGGCAGGGCACCCCGGGCCCGAGGTTACCTGGCAACGGGTAGAGCAAGCGGGATGGTGGCCAGGGCTCAGGGAACAAGTCCGCGAGTTCTGTGCAAACTGTCTTGTGTGCGCTGCAAACAACCCAGACCCCCAGAAAAGGAAGGTGCCCATGGGACACGTAAGAAGGGTAGAGGGACCATGGCAGTCGATACAGATCGACTATATAGGACCCCTGCCCACCACCCAGGGAGGTTATAAGTACTGCCTCGTCCTGGTGGATGTGTTTTCCAAGTGGGTGGAAGCCTTCCCTTGTCGAACAGCTACGGCACTGGGTACAGCAAAAATCTTGGTCCGGGAAGTGTTCTCGCGGTGGGGACTCCCCCGTTTCGTGGAGTCAGACCAAGGGAGTCATTTCACCGGCCAGGTGATGCAGAACACCCTCATGCTTTTGGGCATTGAAGGGAAGTGGCACGTAGCACACAATCCCCAGTCATCCGGGATTGTTGAACGTATGAACCGGACCCTGAAGGAGAAATTGAGGAAAGAGACTAGGAACTCGCCCCAAAAATGGGCGGAAGTTCTGCCTTTAGTCCTCATGGGGGTCCGGGCCAGTCAGTCAAAAAGTACGGGGTACTCCCCGCACGAGGTAATGACCGGCAGGCTCATGCGAACCCCCACCCATGTGCTAGCCCCGGTGCTCACTGAGGGTCAGCTTCAAGAGATCAGCAGGGACAAGTTCGCCCAAACTCTCTTGGAGCGCCTGAAGCAAGTTTATGAGCAGGCGGCTGGGAACATGGGAAGGCAGCACCAGGGCAATCGCTTGTTGCTGGAACCCCGCAAAACGCGGGAGTGGGAAGTAGGAGACCAGGTCATGGTCAGAAACTACGCCAGAGTAGGGAGTCTGGAACCACTGTATATGGGACCCTACAACATTGTAGACAAGGCGAGTCCCATGGTTTACGCCGTAAAAGTACCTCGGCGCACTAAGTGGTTCCACATAAACCAATGTAAACTGTACCAGCCGGGTGCGCAAGGGAAAACTACAGGGGTAAATCCCGCCAATGGGAAAACACAGCCCCAGGTAGGACCACAAGGCACACAGGCAGGCGTAGCAGCTTGCATCAGGGGAAGGGACATCCCGGACGATCATGCAGCGTTTTTCTGGAGTTGGGGGTTAGATGACGAGGACCCCAGGGTACCCTGGTCAGATGAGGATAGTGCAGATGAGCATAGTGATGATGACGGGTGGTTTCAGAGGAACGGTCTGGAAGGATTGGGGCCGCTAGGTAGAGATCCATACGGGGTGGACACACAAGCTGCAGGTCCCGACAGCAGGAGGAAGGAGCTAGAGGAGGCCGGGCCAGCCGCTATGTGGTTCCCAGAGGTGTGGCCGCCCGCTTTGAACGTCCAGTCCTCAGGGGAGGCAGAGTTCGCGAGTGAAGGGCCGCCTGCTGGGCCGAGCAGGGCGGGGCCCCGAACTGCCAGCCCCGAGGTTAGGGAGGCGGAGTCAGCGGAGGCGGGGCTGGCGCCTGTGATGGAACCCCAGGTCATCCCGTTGAAGGTCTCGGGACCCGGTCCGTCCGTCACGGAGCCCCCGCCCATAGCAATTCCCCGTAGGTCAAGCAGAGTACCCCAGCCCAGGAAGATGTGGTCAGGTCCACAGGCTGCCCCAGGGCGTAAGTTTCAGGTTAAGATAACCCGGGTAGAGACAGGCCACATCGAAGCAGTAACAGGCTGCGGCAGATCAGAGGAAAGGGTCAGCGCAGCAACAGGCTGCGGCAGATCAGAGGAAAGGGTCAGCGCAGCAACAGGCTGCGGCAGATCAGAGGGAAGGGTCAGTGCCCTCCCACCGTCGGGAAGAGCTCGCAGCAGCCTTCTCAGGATTTAAAGGGGCCGCCCTGAGAACGGACGGCATTGTAAAGTTATTAGTTTAAGGTTTTAAGTTTTAGTTTAAAGTTTTAAGTAGTTTTAATAAGTTTAAGTTTGTAGTGTTTTTAACAGATAACGACAAAATGATGGGAGTTTTAAGGCTAGGTTTAGAGGAAGTCTATTTAGCAAACGTTGAAGTTTACGTGAGGCGAGGTCAGGGGACCCGCTCACCCTTCACAAAAGCCAGAGACTTTTTGCGAGGCTGGCTACCTCATTCTATCTGATCACAGGAACCAAGGAAGGATGGAACGACTTCTAGTTTTGCTCGTGGCAATCGGATGTGGATTGGCCTATCGGGGCCTCACCAAGGATGTCGTGGTGTTTGGATGTTCCGGGGACACGGCCCCCATCGCGGTGGATGGGACCGGAAGACGGAAGGCAGAAGGGACCAGCACCTATTTCCACAAGGGAAGGTGGCCAGGATGGCTGGGAACGAACTCAACGGAGTATTCCAGCACATCGGGGTTCGCCTACAAAGAGACTTCTTTACTGTGCCCCAAAGTACGGATCATCGCACCCAGGATCAGCGTCACCGTCGGCAAACGGATTTGTTTGACCTGCAGTGGGAATGTCCCATTGAGCCGATGGTGGTGGCTGCGAAAGCTGAGCAAAACTATGAGGAACTCTTCGGTTGAGTGGGAGCGACTGGGTAATAATACCCATCGGACAATTACGGGGACAGATGGACAAGTGAAAGTCTGTTGGGACAAATGGTGGGAACCAGATGAGGGGATTTATGTTTGTATGTGGGGGTCAAAGTACGTTTGCCCCAAAGGCATCTCCATATTTTTTATTAACCAGTGGCAGGATAACGGACAGGGGATGAGGTGGGATGCGAGCACCAGGGGGTGCGGAGCCCCATACTCTCCGATCCCAGTAAATGCCACTGAGCTCATTACGCGCCCACGCAAAGCCCCGCCCACGATTCCGGTAGTTCTAACTGAGGAAGAAGGGTGCCCTAAAACTAGTAAGGGACCCGGGAACGGTTTGGTACTGGTCCCCACAGACCAGATACTATTTCAGGGGGTACATTACGCGGTGGCCTCGGTGATTTTAAATCTCACTGAGGTACGGTTACCAGAGTGGTGCCCCAAAAAGACGGAACAGTTGTACCAGATCCTGTTGACCAAGATGTTCAGGCAATTTTACGAATTTGATTTTGCAGAAATCGATAAGACAAGTTTATACACCGCACCGCAGGAAGTTTTGGACCAAGTAGGGAGGCAAAGAAGGGGTTTGGTGAACGATGCGTTCACTGCTTTTAACACAGGGACATCTGTGGTCAACGCTCTAGACAGTGTGGAGCTGCAGACCCAGATTAATGGTTTAAAAACACAGTTAAAGGATATTCTCACAGATGAGAATAAAGTGGTAGGGTCGGGTCTGCACGAGGACCAAGCCATGACACTACACTTAAAAGAGATTATAGCAGAGCTGGAGAAACATGCGCGTACGGTAAATGCCCTGATTAGGGAAGATCGGAATGCATCCGATCAAGCTGCGCAGAACGAGGTGTGCGTGCTTTACGGGGCGTGGTTACTGGGCGAGGGCCGCAGTAATTTGGAGGATTTAAAACAAGGTTTGGTCCCGTCCTGGATAAGTAACAAACACCTGCGGGCGCTCCACCCTTTTCAGAACGCATTAAGTCCGTGCCAGCTCAGGCTAGCTTCAGAAGCTTACCCAGTCCCCGTGGACTGCGGACGTTCAAACCATACTATTATGGGAATAGTATTACGCATGCCGGTTTTGGGCAACACAGCAAAGCCCGCCCCGGTGTATCGGGTAGAGAACATTGGTGTCATTCAGGGGGGAGCCCACATTCGTTATGCAGCGGTTCCACCTTACGTCATCCGCTGGGAGCAAACGATGACAGGTACAGATCTCTCTGGTTGTCGTGGCAGGGGAGCACACATAATACTGTGCCCCCAGCACTTGAATGCCTTTTTAACACCACAGTGCGGGTTCAGAACGGCTGGCGCCAAGTCCATGAATTGCACCATGGAGGCAATGGCACAAGATCATGTGCCTCCGCAGGTAGCATACATCGGGGGTGGAACATATTGTGTTACCACTGCAGCGCAACACTACCAGCATGGAAACCGTAGCCGGTGTCCGGTGAGTGACAGCAGTTTCTGTTTTAAACCCAGGGCTGAAGTTCAAGTAGCACAACAGCGAATTATCCCAATCCCTGAACCATCCACTGTTCATCTCACAGTAAAAGAGAATTTTACCGACTTGCAGCGATTTGTCGCACATTTTGGGTACCTCATTCCCCCTCTCCCCGAGCATTTAACCAAACTTCTGAAAGCCGTCGCGGTGTCACAAAAGCATTTCTATACATTAGAACAGAAAACCGTCGAGATAGGTACAGACATTTTGGACATAGTGGTTCCACCGTGGTGGAATCTGTTCACGAATATTGAAGTGCCCTCATGGGTCAGAATAGCCTCCCACATTTTAGTCGTCTGTCAAGTGTTTATTGTAGTATACCTTTTGTTCATACATTGTAAAAGAGACAAACGCCTCACCAAGCATGAGAACACGGGAGAGTGGCGAGAACGTTACGTGCGCGTGCACGATGAGAGCGCAGTGTAATGGGAAAACGGCGTCACTCCCGCTCGCCACGTGCGCCGCGGAAGTTTGTACTCAGTGTAAATACGTTGGAAACTCGACATGTTTAAGAGTCGGGATTTGTTTATTTTGGTGATGGTGTTGATTGTTTGGTTTTTTTTTGGGTTTTGTTTTTCCTTTCCCTGAATAAAAGATAAATATACAGGTGATGCGTGAGGTATCGGCCTGGTTACGCCGGGAAGGAAAACAAGTGGTGTAAGTTTAAGGGCAAATGATGCCTATGGTGATATAAAGTGTGATTTTCTTGGGAAATAAGGACGACACAGAGACCCTAGTGAAGTTAAAATTTTATGGGATTAATTTACTGGATTCGGAGTGAAATCGAGATAAGATTGCTCACCACTGAGATTTTTGATACGATAAGCGGAGTTATTCGCATCAACAGGAGGGACTGTAGAATTCGCAATTATCGCGATTTCATTTTTAATAAGGAGAAAACACAAGTTTCGTTCAAAACAGCTTTTATTTCAGCGGAATGCTGTCAGGTTTAAATTGGACACAAGCAGCCTGTAAAATGGCCGCCGCACCGCGTGACAGAACATTCGAGACTTTTCGGCAGGCAGACAAGATGGCGTTCCAATAAACATTTTTTGCAGGATCGATAACGATTCAGCACAGTGAAGACAATACACAGGACATTATGGGTTTACAGTATAAACATCGATACTGGGATCGGTCTCCCAGGTACAAAGGAAAGCCATCAAGGGCCCATCCAAAGGACATTAATATGTAAACTCCCAACGGCTCTACGATGAGAGAGCCGTTAGCAGGTAGTTATACAGGACACTTGGAAGCCCCAAACCCCTCCAGGGGGAACACCGACCGATTTGACAATGGGAGAAATATTAACAGGTACTCAAACATTCAGGAGTAGCCCCGAAACCCATTAAGGACAGAGATCACCCATACAGGACATTTTTGGGCGCCAAACCTTAAACAAAAGAATGGACATTGTAGTTGGGCGGGAAACGGAAGAACTGTGCACTATAATTGCAGGCCCAAACCGTCCATTCGCTCTCTTGCCTCGTGTTCGTGACTCTTGCTCTTTTGCTCTTGACTCTTGCCGCTTGCTGCTGTTATCATCGTGGCTGCTCCTGGGTAAAAGACTGTTGCAAAGACCTATGTTGGTAGCTGGCAGCGGAACCGAAGGCCCGGGATGAGATGAGATGAGATGAGATGAGATGAGAGGAGAAGAGAAGAAGACCTTATCCATCGCCACGGTCAGTAAATCCCGACCGCGCCTGTAGGTCGATCAGCCAAGTCTTCTCGACAGGAAGTTTTCTTCTTTAACAAGACATATTGCATCGATGATAACTGGACTGTGCAAACACATCGTATCAGCGATATTGACAACGGTGCTCCACCATACCCTGTATCCAACCAACAGAGGTCTTCACTACAGCGGACGGTCCAGCCGACTGACCGAGCAGCAGAAGCAGTAAACAAGTGGGACCAGGAGATCTCCTGACCAACACGTGGGTGCTGCGGTGAAAAACATCCGATCAGCTATTCGGGATTTTCTCCGAGTTATTACGAGTGGTGAGCATGAGTCTCGGGATCCTACGAAGCTAGTTTTAGGATAGTTATTGATAGGGGAGGGTTTAAAGTTTAAGGATATTTGTAATGTGTGCCCTATTTACGTTGTGCTGGTCGTTCCTCGTTTCCCTAAGAGTGATTATAACTGTTTGTAAGATTGTACTGTCATTAATCTGTGCATATGACATGTATTTCATAATTTTAAGTATCATGCAATAAAGATTTTCCATTTCGTACCGTTCAAACCAAGTCTACATGAGTTTTATCTCCATTACTGCTCTCGCATCTAAGTCCAGTGTCTAGAACCGTAAGGGAGAGTGATTCGAACCACTCACAGGGGTGTCTAGTGTTCCCAGACTGGCTGGAGACCAGGCCTAGACCCGCACTGACATACAGGCTGCACAGAGCCGCGTGAACCTCACAGGCCACGAGACACGCAGGGTCAGGAGAGTATCCCTTACAGGAGCAACCCCAACATAACCACGGGGATCGCGACCCATTGATTTTGGGGGCCCATAGTCTCTGATTCACTCTGAAGCAATGCCAAAGGCGATCCACAAGTTAATAGATAAACACTGAGTGAAGATTTCCTCTTTGTGTGAGAGAGAGAGAGAGAGACAGATAGAGAGAGAGAGACCCTCCTTCAGCAGAGTCAGAAGTCTCCGATGCTGGCGGCTAGGAGAGCAGCGACTGTTTCAACCTCCCCCCCCTCAATCCCAGCTCAAGGCCCTGCCTCGAAGTTCCGCTAGACTTCACCCTTCAGAGGCAAACCACACCTGCTGTTATGCTGCGCTTGACTGACACTTGGTAGGGGGCCCCAGAGGATAATTGGACTTAATGGGCCAGGTTTTGCTGTCAAAATAATGGTGAGGCTAATGGCACTCATTGCTATTTATGCGGCAATGCTACAGCAACTTCAGGCAAGGAGCAGATACACGGTTAAATGTGAATATCCGAAAACTGCGGTCCGAGTTGTGCCGCTCCGCCGTTAGCTTTGGAAAAATGCTATCTCACTGTCTACCTCAACATTGACATGCACTGAATGTCATGAAGTTGTTGTATTTGCACGGTAGATACAATCTAAACTCACCACACATATTTAGGGCTAGTAATCAGCAGCACAAGTACCCTTTCAATAACATGATAATTGTTAATGACTGCCAGTCAACCTCTCTGTTAACGAAAATGAACTATTGTAAGTGTGGAGTCTCATTCTTTCAGGTTTTGAATTTTTTGGGGCGATTTTAAAAATGTCAAGTTTTACATTTTTTTCTTACTTTTCCTTTCTGTCTTTTTTTCTCTCTCTTAATCCAATCTTTCTTTCCCTCTCTTTATTTCTCTTTCTATACTTGATTTGACATTGAATGCACCCACGCTATTCACCCTCCTTCTCTGTCCTTCCGTTGTTTATTTCCCAATCCTTCAATCTCACTGGTTAAGGAGATACCCTGTTGGTTGCCCTGTTCACTCAGGTCCCAGATGCCCTGTTCCCCTTGCTGCAACGTTATCAGCTTGCACTTTCAACCACTTTGTGGGCAAAAGTTTTTTGAGCTGAAGTGTGCAGGGGCAGGTCTAACTAACAGCAGATGCTGTTAGATGCCCTGCTACAGCAAAATCTGGTCCAATATCTCTTCTTCCATCTTTTCATCTTAGCCCAGGAGAGTCTGTCCCTCTCTCTCCCTCTCTCTCTCTCTCACTTACGGTCTCATTTTTGCGGTCTCTGTGTGTTTGTCTCTCCTCCGTCACCCCAGCAGGATTGTCTCTCTGTCTTCTCTTTGCCCCTTCAACCACATACTAAGTCCTGTAGTTCTCAGGACTGCAGTTCCTAGGGGCTGCCATGGCTTTGTTTAGTGCAGGAATTCTCAAGAGCCAGCTCGCAGCCATTTCCCCCAAACACGGGCTCCATCTGCTTCCTTAGCAGAGAAATTCTCAGGAGAAAATTGTGTGGCCAATATCTTCCCAGCCAATAATGTGCTGGCGTTAGTTTATCTGTCTCTTGACCCTAATGCCCAGCTTTATAATTCCCTGGGGAATCCTCCAGAGAGATTATAGTTCAAAGGAGTTATCATACAGCTGGGGCTGCACCGCTGCTGCAATATACAGACAGCAAATCCCTGGAGCGTCTCCCAGATGTGACTAAAAGTTCTGGGAGCCATTGCATGGGCTGGTCTCCAACAGATGCGCAAAGGAACATGCTTTTTCTCCATGGCTTTCTTCCTCTTGAACTCTGTGTACATCCCTTGTGACCTATTCCCTTACAGTCTCAGCAATCCCTCCTGCTCTCTCTCTTTCTCTCTGCTTTCTCCGTGGGTTGCTCCTATCTCCCCTTCTCATCAGTCTCCCCACATGCAGTGCAAACAGGAGAGATAGGATAAGGAAGGAAGGTAGCAAGAGTGAAAGTGAAAAAGAACATAAGAACATAAGAACATAAGAAATAGGAGCAGGAGTAGGCCAATCGGCCCCTCGAGCCTGCTCCGCCATTCAATAAGATCATGAATGTGAGAATGAAGAAGTAATCAAGCAGAGAGAGAAAAATTGAAACGAAGGAGAGCGGAGAAGAAAAGTGAAGGAAGATCTGGCAAAGGAAAAGCAATTTTCACATATGCAGAAGTCCATTCCTGGTAAATGGACTCTCAAATATTTACTTCAGCAACACCGTGGCCCAGGGAACAGGAAGAGATGAGAAGTAGAAAGACAGATAAATGGGGGGAGGCGAGATGGATCTGCTTGGAGACCTAGTTGAATGGGCACAGCGAAGGACAAACTTAACACAAATGTTGTACAGTTGGTTGCCAAAGAGAGGATACACAAATGGTGTACCCAAAGTCCAGGATGTTCAGAGCCCCAGCATGGTGAACTGTGCTGCTTGGGGGAGCGGCGGAAGTTGTTAAAGCCATGATTAGGGGTAATGTTGTGATTGTTCTTTGACTGTTTGTTTTGTTTTATATTTAATGACTTACAAGTGATAATATTGCAGGACTCTACTATAGGCTCAGAGCATCGCCAGTGCCAAGTGTGCATTGGATAATTGGGGCAATAGTGTTCATGTCTCGCAAAAGTCCTCACTAGCAGCGAAGCTTCACACAAATGGGCTACTTAGCGTAAGTTTGGTTTAGCTGGTAGCACACTCACTTCTCAATCAGAAGGTTGTGAGATCAAGCCCCAGTCTAGGACCTGAGCACCTAACCTAGGCTGATACATCAATGTAGTACTTAGGGAGTGCTGCAGTGTCAGAAGTGCCATCTTTCAGGTGATTCAGCTAGTCATAAAAGATCCTTTGGCACTATTTGAAGAAGAAGAGTGGGGAGTCCTTCCAGTATCCTGGCCAACATTATTCCTTCAACCAGCACCACCAAAAACAGACTATCTGGTCATTCACGTGTTTGTGAGACTTTGCTGTGTGCAAATTGGCTGACACAGTTGCCTATACAACAACAGTGACTGCCCTTCCAAAAGTAACTAATTGCACATGAAGTCCTTTGGGATGTCCTGAAAACTTAACCGATGCGGAAGAAGAAAACAGACAGACTCAATGGCCAAGAGATAGATGACAGATACAGGACATTTTAGATTAGATTTCATGAATACAGATGCCCAGCACAGAGCTTCGAATGATTGGGAATTGGAGTGTGGAGCAATTTCTCCCCAATTCGATACATATGGGCTGCGGTGGGGGGAGGGTCCATCTCAGATCTGGGTGGGGGGTGGTCAGTGAATGTAAGTGGAACCAGGGCTTGGAGAGTGAAGGGCTTGGCAGTCCCAGTTGGTTCCAGACTTCAGAAGCTGAGCCGGTGAGTAGTGGGGCTCTCAGAGATGGGAGCACAGGTCGGGAGAGAAGTGGGTATAACTTTACCCCACCATTCCCGGTATGGAGGTGCGTCATCCTGCTGGGGTGGGTATACTCCTGGAATTTACCCTGTATACTGCAGTATACGTATTCATTATTCCACCACTCAATTGGATTAGGTTGTAAATGTTTGCTTTCTAAGCAAAGGCTTCAATTACTGAGATTGTAAAAAAAATGAATGACTCACTGACACTATCTGAAAACGAGACTGTGGATTACAAAGAGCTTATGAGTCTGAAACATTCAAAGAATCTCTAGAAATATTTAAACCCTGTGGAGAACACTCGAGGAAATGAACAAGGCAGTGTATATTTCTGGCCAAAGACATCTCAGACTTTAGCAAACACTCAAATTGATAATGGAGTGAAACAGTGCTATTTTTTTTCTGTTCAAGGCAATCAGAAGATTCCATTTAAGGGAAGCAATGAAATTATCATTATTATGTACTGAGATGAACTCCTGACATCGAGAGATGAGGGGCGAGTTGGCTAAGGTAGATTGGAAAAATAGATTCAAAGGTATGGTGGTAGATAAGCAGTGGCTAGCATTTAAAGAAATATTTCATAATTCTCAACAAAAATATATTCCATTGAGAAACAAAAACTCCATGGGAAAAGTAATCCAACCATGGATAACTAAAGAAGTTAAGGATAGCATTAGATTGAAAGAAGAAGCTTATAATGTTGCGAAAAATAGTAGTAAGCCTGAGGATTGGGAGAGTTTCAGAAAGTAGCAAAGGATGACCAAAAAATTGATAAAAAGGGAAAAAATAGAATATGAGAGAAAACTAGCAAGAAATATAAAAGCAGATTGTAAGAGCTTCTACAAGTAAAAAGGAAGAGAGTAGCAAAAGTAAACGTTGGTCCCTTAGAGGCTGAGACAGGAGAAATTATTATGGGGAGTAAGGAAATGGCAGAAACGTTCAACAAATATTTTGTATCTGTCTTCACAGTAGAAGGCACAAAAAGCATACCAAAAATGGTGGGGAACCAAGGGTCTAATGAGGGTGAGGAACTTAATGTAATTAATATAAGTAGAGAAAAAGTACTAGAGAAACTAATGGGACTAAAAGCCAACAGATCCTCTGGACCCGATGGCCTACATCCTAGGGTTCTAAAAGAGGTGGCAGCCAGGGTGTACAGTGTCAAGTGAAGTAAATGTGGCCATGGTGAGGCCATCCCTGGTGTCCCGGGCAGGAATGTGGTCGGGTGCTGATGCCCTGTGTCCTGTACAGCATCAGTTGATTGCAGAGAAGGTTGGTGTTGTTGTTGGTGCTGCTGGTGTTGGGGCTGATCGTGGTGGGATTCTGAGGACCAAGGTGAGATAGTTTCAAGGGCACCGATGCTGATGTAATAGATGGCAGGTGAACTTGAGATGACAGAAGCGATCTGTCAATGGTGAGAGAGGTTGTTCCAATGAGGTGACACTGGGTAGAGAGTTTGCTCCAAACACTTGCAACCTGCATAAAGCTCAATCTGTCTTCCAAATGCAGTAAGCAACAGCTTCTGAGCTTGGAAAGTGAACAGCTATGAGATGGGAGCTTTTATAGCACATTTGCAGCTGTCAAGTAATGAGATGATTCCATGGTCATACAACTCCCGACCTCTTTAACTGACATGATTCCCGAGCAGCGTGGACCCCTGTGAGTGACCTCGTGAAATGGTAAGGTGAGCTCAAAATACTTTTTAATGGGCTGTTAACAAGGTCATAATGACCTGAATGGCCTCCCCCGCCGCTGCGTGTCGGGTCTGTTCAGCCCTGATAGACCCGACATCTGGGAAAGTCGCGTGGCGGCGGGTTGACAGCGGGGTTCCAACCCGCTGTTGAAAAAGAAAAATTCCCACCTGACCCGCCACCGAACGCACCGGCTGACCCCCCAAAAAATTCCCCCCATGTCTCTCTTCTTCGGGTCAATCCCAAGTCCTGCTGCTAATGCTAGTGATGGTCCCTGCATATTGTTGTCAGGATTCTCACAAAAGCAGGAGTTCCTAGCCACACTGTACAGAGACCTGAATCAGTCTGATCAGCAGCAGGAGTTAGGTAGGATTGGCACTGAAGAGAGGGAAGATGAAATGGATGATATTCAAAGGGACAAGGGAAGGGAGAAATAGATGGCAATAAAAGGGAAAGAGAAGAGGGCAGAAAGAAACAAAAAAAAGAAAGAATGTGCAATTATATCACACCTTTTCCATCCTCAGGATGTGCAAAAGCCAATGAGTTACTTTAGCAGTATAGTCACTGTAGTTTGATAGACAAACGCGGCAGCTAATTTATGCACAACAAGGTCCTAAAAAACAGCAAATTAAATGAATGACAAGTAAATCTATTTTGTGCTATTGATAAAAGTATGAACATTGGCCCGGACAATGAGAGCACTCTGCTTTTCTTTGCAAAGTGCCATTAAATCCTTAATAGGCTGACAACACATCGGTTTAACGTTTCATCCAAAACACAGAACATAGGAACATAGGAACAAGAGTGGGCCATTCAGTCCCTCGAGCCTGTTCCACCATTCAATTGGATCTTGGCTGATCTGTATCTTACCTCCATCTACCCGCCTTGATTTCATAACCCTTAATACCCTTGCCTAACAAAAATCTATCAATTGCAGTTTAGAAATGTTCAATGGACCCCCAGCCTCAACAGCTTCCAGATTTCCACTACCTTTTGTGTGAAGACATGTTTCCTGACATCACCCCTGAACGGCCTGGCTCTAATTTTAAGGTTATGCCCCCTTGTTCTGCAGTCCCTCACCAGTGGAAATAGCTTCTCTCTCCCTACCCTATCAACTCCTTTAATCATCTTAAACACCTCAGTTACATCATCCCTTAATCTTCTGTACTCAAGGGAATACAAACCTCATCTATGAAACCCGTCCTCATAATTTAACCCTTTTAGCCCTGGTATCAGTCTGGTAAATCTGCGCTGCACCCCCTTCCAAGGCCAGTATATCCTTCCTGAGATACGGTGCCCAGAACTGAACGCAGTACTCTAAATGGGGTCTAATCAGAGCTCTGTACAACTGTAATATAACTTCCACCCCTTGTATTCCAGACCCCATGAGATAAAGGCTAACATTCCATTAGCCTTTTAAAATTATTTTTTGTACCTGTCCACTAGCTTTTAGTGATTTCTGTATATCGACCCTTACTTCTCTCTGCTCCTCCACAGTTCCTAGTTTCTCATTATTTAGCAAATACTCTGATCTATCTTTCTTAGTTCCTAAGTGAATGACTTCACACTTCCACACATTAACGTCCATTTGCCACATGTTTTGCCCACTCACCTAATCGATCAATGTCCCTCTGCAACATTCTGCTCCCATCTACACTATTTACTGCGGCATCTAACTTAATGTCAACAAACTTGGATATACGGCTCTCTGTTCCGTCATCTAAGTCATTTATAAACACAGTGAAAAGCTGAGGCCCAGCACAGATCCCTGGGGGACACGCCTAGTCATATCCTGCCAGTTGGAGTATATGCCCATTATCCCTACTCTCTGGGCTAGAAATACATGTATTCACCGCCCTCCGTAGTGCCATGAAATGGCAATAAAATGGCGACCGCCGTTCTTTCGCCAGCTGTGGCGGTTCCCGCGGCGGCCGCCATATTCCTCCCTCCCTTTGCGCTGCCGGTAACTGGCAATGCTCTGCAAAAGAAAATGGCAGCGTGGTGACGTCAATTGGCGTGAAACACCGACTTAACATCACCAACGCGAACTTCAGCGCTGGGTCCTAAGCATGCCAGGTTAACTTGGCGTGCAAGCAGGCTGACAGTGGCGATAGCTGCAGCTCTTAAAGGGACACACACATCATTCAAGTAAGTTTGAATTTAAGGGTTTGGACTGTTTTTTTTTGATTTTATTGAAGTGGTGGCTTGCTGCAATAGATGTGAAAAGTTTTTTTAAGTGTGTAGGGAGTACTGCTCAGATGGTAAATGAAGGCCTTTGAGAAGACAGAACTTGCTGCAAATACTCAGCAGGTCACGCAACATCCGTGGAGGGAAAAGCAGAGTTCACATCTCAGGTCGACATGCTGCCTGACCAACTGAATATTTCCAGCATTTTATGCTGTCATTTCACATTTACAACATCTACTTGCAGAGGGAAGAGGAAGACGCAGGAGAGGAGGAAGCCAAAGAGGATGAATCAGATGGAAGGATGCAACCCAGACAGCCAATTTGTGGCCGGGATATCCGGGATGGAATCATCCGCCTGCGGTACCACTGGCTGGGCAGGCTGCCTCTTCTTGTTGACTCACTGGCTGGGCAGGCTGCCTCTTCTTGTTGACTCACTGGCTGGGCAGGCTGCATTTCTTGGGTGTGTGAAATGAGGAAGGCACAAGGGTGGAGTTGTGCTGACAGGAGGACGGGAAAGCAAGAGGCGCATGTCAGAATGAGGATACCAGCATCTTGTATCCTTTCAGCCCCGCCGCTGGCCAAGGGCTCAGCCATGCCCCTGCCAAGAATGGCCTGCACCGTCTCCTTCAAGGGGGTGAGGTGAGGCTAGGATTGGGAGATGTGCCTCGTGATTAGTGCAGATTGTTGGTAGGTGGGTGGGGGCGGGTCGTGCATTGAGCAGTGTGCGAGGCTAGTAGTGCAGTTGGTAGGAGACAGCTTTTGAAGATGCATTCACTGACCTTGACCAGTGGTCTGAGGTCATGAAGCTTCTTTGGGCACTGGAGCCAGGTGGTGGGGGTGACACTGCTGGCATTGACGGCCTCGGTGATGTACTCCCACATCGTTCTTTCTGGAGGGCCTCCTGGCCCCTGTGGGTGGAAGACCTCTTTTGCAGTGTTGACCCCCTGCACAAAGCTGGAGGACTGCGTGTGAGACCCTGGGTACCCCTTCCCTGGCTTGCTGAGTATTTGTATTAGTGCTGAGGCAGTTTTCCCATTTGTTGAGTTTAGGAAGGGAATTCACTTAAGAGCTGAGTATTCACATTTGGAGCTTTTTTAAATATTAATATTACTTAAAAGGCAGAAAGGGCTGAAAAATGTATTGATTCACTGCATTTTATTTTGTATTGCTTCAGTGTGCGTGGCCCCTTTAATTCTCAGACCTCTTCATTGCCCACAATTCCCTGTGAGCTCCACAGCTTCGCTCACAGAGGCTGTGGGAAGCTGGACAGAAACTTCATCCCGGATCCTTCCAGCAACACCTCCAGGACAGCGTTGCCTGGAAGGTGAGCACTGTGCTACCTATCTCCAAGCCCCCCAGACCACTTTCACTCAGTTAGCACTGCAGCCATTTCCAGCGGCCGTTAATTGCAGTCGCCAATGACACCGACAACTTTGCTGGTGAACAGGAATTTACCCCCTCTGTCTCTTACCTCCTAACCAATTTCCTATCCAAAACCAATAGGTTGCCTCCAATGCGCTC
This sequence comes from Squalus acanthias, assembly GCA_030390025.1. NCBI lineage: Eukaryota > Metazoa > Chordata > Chondrichthyes > Squaliformes > Squalidae > Squalus > Squalus acanthias. The sequence continues at coordinate 101,058,511 of CM059429.1, forward strand.
TCAATTTTGTTAACAGTCTCTTGTGTGGAACCTTGTTGAATGCTTTCTGGAAGTCCAGATAAATAACCTCCATAAACACTCTTTTATCTACTATGTTAGTGACCTCCTCAAAAAATTCGACTAGGTTAGTTAGACATGACTTATCCTTTACAAATCCATGCTGGCTCTCTCTGATCATATTTGTCCAAATGCTCAGTCACTGTCCCTAATGACAGATTCTAGTAACTTCCCCATAACTGACGTTAGTCTAGTACCTCTATAATTTCCTAGTTTATCACTCCTACGCTTCTTAAATAGTGGAGTGACAGGGACAGTTTTCCAAGGGGACAATCCAGAATCGGTAGGGTTTTGGAGGATCATGACGAAAGTATCTGCTATTTGCTTCCCCACTTCTTTTACCACCCTGGGGTGGAAACCATCAGGTACTGGGGATTTGTCAATCTTTAATCTCATTAGTTTCTTCATCAACATTGTTTTTACGTATATTGAATCTGGTTAGTTCCTCACCTTGATTTATATTTAGTTTCCTTGTACCTCTGGTATTTTATCCACATCCTCTGTTGTGAAGACCAATACAAAGTAGCTATTTAGTAAATCTGCTATTTCCTGATTTCCAGTTACAATATCACCTGTGTCTGTCATTACTCTTAGCCACTCTCTTTCTCTTAATATACTTGTAAAAACTTTTAGCGTGAAAAATTGGGTCGCGCCCCCTTTGGGGTGCTAATTTCGCCTGGTCGCTACTGGAAGCGCCCCGCCTCCCTCTTGGGGCACTGCGAGTGAATATGGCGGCGCTATGTGCTGCAGCGCCACGGTACTGCAGGCCTTCCTCCCCTTATTAAAGGGGAGGAGCCTAACGCAGCGCAACCCGGGGCCCAACTGGGCCACTGTGATCGGAGTGCTGGCAAAAGAGCCCGGCACTCAAGAGAACTGCCAGTCTCACGGAGCGCAGCTGGCACTCCGCGGGTGGTGGGGGGGGGGGGGAGGGGGGGGTGCTGCTCAGAAGGCTGGGGACGGCAAAGTGGGCAGGTGCTGCCAGGCGGCCAGCAACAAAAATGGCCGCCCGGCACCTTCCCTTTAATTTGCACCGCCCTGGCCGCAGGTAGGCCCCCCTGACCCCGTCGGACATAGCGTCCAGCGGTAAATCAGATGGCGCTACCAAAGATCACGGCCGGGGCACGCGCAGTGAGCTGTGCATGGCGATGACGTCATCGCCGGTGACGTAGCGCCGCGGGGCGCTATCGGTTACCGCCGCCGCTAACCTCCCTCTGAATTTCGCGGGAGGCATTAGCGGTGCTGCGCCCAGTCGCTAGTTGCTTTGCGCCCCATTAGCGCCCTCTTACGGTGCTAACGGGAGGCGCAAATCAAACGAATTTTTCCTCCTTAGTGTTGTCATTGATATCCCTCACAAGCTTTTTCACATATTGCGTTTCCGCAACTTTTACCACGTCCCCAGTCCTGCTCTGATGTATCAGCCTGAATATGTGCTTAATCCAGGGGTGTGGGTGTCAGCATGAACTGGAGTGGGCGAGTGGGGAGGGGTGCTGCCAACATGAACTGGAGTGGGGGAGGGGTGTGGGTGGCAGCATGAACTGGAGCGGGGAGGGGCGATGGCAGCATGAACTGGAGTGGGGGAGGGGCGGTGGCAGCATGAACTGGAGTGGGGGAGGGGCGATGGCAGCATGAACTGGAGTGGGGGAGGGGGGGACAAAGACTGCCAGTTTTGAACAGATGAGAGGAGCACCAGCTTGAAGGGGGATAGAGGGGAAAGATGGGAGAAGGAACTTGGAAGGTTGGAGGAGGAGAGAGTGTCTGTGAAAGGATAGTGAGTTGGTTGGGGAGTTGGATGGAGTACAGTGACTGGGAACTGGGACAGTGGAGGCTTTGAAAGTGGAAGAAGGACTTAGTGGGAGGTAACTTTTGGGGGAGTGATGATCTTGTGAGTTAGTTGAAAATTGAAATTTCACTTTACTTTTCCTTTGCTTTTCCTTATTTTAAGATTAAAAATCTAAGAAGTATAAAATGCATAAAATGAGCTACAAGTTTTAATGTAAAAATTCAAATTTTCTGAGGGAGTCTGCTCCGAGACCACTCGAGAAAAGAACCACCAATTCGGTGTCATTTGTATTTTGCCATTCCGGCTTTCAACTATTTATGTTTTTTTCCTCCAATGCAGGTGAAAGAATGTTGAGTATAATCTAGAACGTGAGTTGAAAAGCCCAATGTAATTACTTTCTTCACTTGTCATAAGCTTTCAATCAAACTGTGTTTGTGTTGTCAGTTTTCTTGATCTGTACGTCTGTTTTTGCTCGTTTTCTAGGAATGGATCTTGTGTATCTTTGTAGGTTTGGTGAGCTGGACAACCTAGCAGTGGGAGCAGGGGGGCAGAAATATCAGGCTCACAGCAATGGTACACCTAGGGCTCAACTGGCTTCAATGTTCTCATTGTTTTAAAATGAGAAGTCGCACAACACCAGGTTATAGTCCAACAGATTTATTTAAAATTACAAGCTTTCGGAGCTGTTGCCCCTTCGTCAGGTAAAGGTACAATGAGGGAATCTCCAATATTACACAGTATATAAACACCGAGAGCAATTTGTCTGCAGAGATACAATCTTTCGGGAGGCATTACATCAAAGACACACCAGAGCACAGCCAAGACAATGAGATGGGTCACAGGGGGTCCAACGTGTCAAATCCTGCCATCTGCAGTTGAGCTTTTAACCTTTTTTTTTCCTTTTGTGTTTTTTTTTTGTGTGTTTTTTTTTTAAACTGGAAAGACAGACAACGATGTCGAGTCACGTTCTGTAGTGTGATATGAACCCGATATCCCTATTGAGGCCGTCCTCATGGGTGCGGAACTTGGTTATCAGTTTCTGCTCGATGATTTTGCGTTGTCGTGTGTCTCGAAGGCCACCTTGGAGAACGCTAACCCGCAGATCCGAGGCTGAATGTCCTTGACTGCTGAAGTGTTCCCCGACTGGGAGGTAACAATCCTGCCTGGCGATTGTTGCGTGGTGTCCGTTCATACGTTGTCTGTGTCTGCATGGTCTCGCCGATGTACCGTGCTCTGGGGCATCCTTTCCTGCAACGTATCAGGTAGACAGCGTTGGCCGAGTCACATGAGTATGTACCATGTACCTGGTGGGTAGTGTCCTCACGTGTGATGATGGTATCTGTGTTGATGATCTGGCATGTCTTGCAGAGGTTGCAGTGGCAGGGTTGTGTGGTGTCGTGGTCGCTGTTCTCCTGACAGCTGGGTAATTTGCTGCGAACGATGGTACTTTTGAGGTTAGGCGGCTGCTTGAAGGCGAGTAGTGTAGGCATGGGTGTAGCAAGGTGTTCATCGTCATTGATGACATGTTGAAGGCTGCGAAGAACATGGCGTAGTTTCTCCGCTCCGGGGAAGTACTGGACGACGTAGGGTACTCTATTGGTTGTGTCCCGTGTTCGCCTTCTGAGGAGGTCTATGCGGTTTTTCGCTGTGGCCCGTCGGAACTGTCGATCGACGAGTTGAGCATCATATTCCGTTCTTACGAGGGCGTCTTTCAGTGTCCGTAGGTGTCCATCGCGTTCCTCCTCATCTGAGCAGATCCTGTGTATTCGCAGGGCTTGTCCATAGGGGATGGCTTCTTTAACGTGGTTAGGGTGGAAGCTGGAGAAGTGGAGCATCGTGAGGTTGTCCGTGTGCTTGCGGTAGAGTGAAGTGCTGAGGCGTCCGTCTTTGATGGAGATTCGTGTGTCCAAGAATGAAACCGATTCTGAGGAGTAGTCCATGGTGAGTTTGATGGTGGGATGGAACCTGTTGATGTTATTGTGTAGTCCTTTCAGTGATCCTTCGCCGTGGGTCCAAAGGAAGAAGAAGTCGTCGATGTATCTGGTGTACAGCATTGGTTAGAGGTCTTGTGCTGCGAAGAAGTCTTGCTCGAACTTGTGCATGAAGATGTTGGCGTATTGGGGTGCGAATTTGGTCCCCATGGCTGTTCCGTGTGTTTGGGTAAAAAACTGGATGTCAAGGATGAAGCGGATGAGTTGTAGGATGGCGTCTGGAGATTGGCTGTTGTTGGTGTTGAGTACTGAGGCTGTCGCAGCGATGCCGTCATAGTGGGGGATATTGTTGTAGAGTGCCGATATGTCCATCGGGGCGAGGAGTTTTCCTGGTTCAACTGGTCCATGGGTGCTGAGTTTCTGCAGGAAGTCTGTAGTGTCGCGACAGAAGCTGGGGGTTCCCTGTATGATGGGTTTCAGGAGGCCCTCGACGTACCCAGAGAGGTTCTCACAGGGTTCCATTGCCTGATACGATAGGACATCCGGGTGTGTTGGCTTTGTGTATCTTTGGGAGGCAGTAAAAGTCTCCTACGCGGGGAGTACGTGGGATGAGAGCGCGTAGGATGTTTTGAAGGACTGGATCTAAGGTCTTGATCAGTCTATTGAGTTGGCGGGTGTGTTCTTTGGTCAGATCTGCGGGTAACTGTCTGTAGTGTTCCTGTTTGTCCAGTTGTCGGTATGCTTCTTTGCAATAGACAATTCTGTTCTGTATGACGATGGCTCCTCCTTTGTCCGCTGGTTTGATGACGATGTTGCGGATGGTCTTGAGAGTGTGGATGGCGTTGCGTTGTGCTCGGGTGACATTCTGGACTGTCTTGTAAGTGCGGCTGATGAATCTGGCGTTGATGCATTCCCTGACAGCTTGAGCATACATGTCAAGCTTAGGGCAGAGACCCTCCGGAGGGGTCCAATTTGACTCTTTCTTCTTTGGTTGCTGCACTGCAGTTCCCTCTGTCTGCTGTTCTGGATCATTGATTGTCTCATTGGATTTGTTGCTGACATCTTGGGATTTGTGATAGTATTCCTGGATCCTCATTCTCCTGATGAATTCCTCTGTGTCTGCCGCGAGACCGATGGGGTCCATTTTGGTGGTGTGGCAGAACTTGAGCCCTAGGGTGAGAACTTCGATTTCGTCTGGTTGAAGGGTGTGGTCCGACAGGTTGACGATGGACTTCCCTGTGGTTGCAACCGTGGTACCGGGGGAGGCTTGGTTGCTGCTGGTGGTGATGCCGACAGCGACCACGACACCACACAACCCTGCCACGGCAACCTCTGCAAGGCATGCCAGATCATCAACACAGATACCATCATCACACGTGAGGACACTACCCACCAGGTACATGGTACATACTCATGTGACTCGGCCAACGTTGTCTACCTGATACGTTGCAGGGAAGGATGCCCCAGAGCATGGTACATCGGCGAGACCATGCAGACACTGAGACAACGCATGAACGGACACCACGCAACAATCGCCAGGCAGGATTGTTACCTCCCAGTCGGGGAACACTTCAGCAGTCAAGGACATTCAGCCTCGGATCTGCGGGTTAGCGTTCTCCAAGGCGGCCTTCGAGACACACGACAATGCAAAATGATCGAGCAGAAACTGATAACCAAGTTCCGCACCCATGAGGACGGCCTCAATAGGGATATCGGGTTCATATCACACTACAGAACGTGACTCGACATCGTTGTCTGTCTTTCCAGTTTAAAAAAAAAACACACAAAAAAAACAAACCAAAAAAAACACAAAAGGAAAAAAAAAGGTTAAAAGCTCAACTGCAGACAGCAGGATTTGACACGTTGGACCCCCTGTGACCCATCTCATTGTCTTGGCTATGCTCTGGTGTGTCTTTGATGTAATGCCTCCCGAAAGATTGTATCTCTGCAGACAAATTGCTCTCGGTGTTTATATACTGTGTAATATTGGAGATTCCCTCATTGTACCTTTACCTGACGAAGGGGCAACAGCTCCGAAAGCTTGTAATTTTAAATAAATCTGTTGGACTATAACCTGGTGTTGTGTGACTTCTCATTTTAAAACAATGAGAACATTGAAGCCAGTTGAGCCCTAGGTGTACCATTGCTGTGAGCCTGATATTTCTGCCCCCCTGCTCCCACTGCTAGGTTGTCCAGCTCACCAAACCTACAAAGATACACAAGATCCATTCCTAGAAAACGAGCAAAAACAGACGTACAGATCAAGAAAACTGACAACACAAACACAGTTTGATTGAAAGCTTATGACAAGTGAAGAAAGTAATTACATTGGGCTTTTCAACTCACGTTCTAGATTATACCCAACATTCTTTCACCTGCATTGGAGGAAAAAAACATAAATAGTTGAAAGCCGGAATGGCAAAATACAAATGACACCGAATTGGTGGTTCTTTTCTCGAGTGGTCTAGGAGCAGGCTCCCTCAGAAAATTTGAATTTTTACATTAAAACTTGTAGCTCATTTTATGCATTTTATACTTCTTAGATTTTTAATCTTAAAATAAGGAAAAGCAAAGGAAAAGTAAAGTGAAATTTCAATTTTCAACTAACTCACAAGATCATCACTCCCCCAAAAGTTACCTCCCACTAAGTCCTTCTCCCACTTTCAAAGCCTCCACTGTCCCAGTTCCCAGTCACTGTACTCCATCCAACTCCCCACCCAACTCACTATCCTTTCACAGACACTCTCTCCTCCTCCAACCTTCCAAGTTCCTTCTCCCATCTTTCCCCTCTATCCCCCTTCAAGCTGGTGCTCCTCTCACCTGTTCAAAACTGGCAGTCTTTGTCCCCCCCTCCCCCACTCCAGTTCATGCTGCCACCGCCCCTCCCCCGCTCCAGTTCATGCTGCCACCGCCCCTCCCCCACTCCAGTTCATGCTGCCACCCACACCCCTCCCCCACTCCAGTTCATGCTGCCACCCACACCCCTCCCCCACTCCAGTTCATGCTGCCACCGCCCCTCCCCCGCTCCAGTTCATGCTGCCACCGCCCCTCCCCCACTCCAGTTCATGCTGCCACCGCCCCTCCCCCACTCCAGTTCATGCTGCCACCCACACCCCTCCCCCACTCCAGTTCATGCTGCCACCCACACCCCTCCCCCACTCCAGTTCATGCTGCCACCCACACCCCTCCCCCACTCCAGTTCATGCTGCCACCACCCCTCCCCCACTCCAGTTCATGCTGCCACCACCCCTCCCCACTCCACTTCATGCTGCCACCACCCCTCCCCCACTCCAGTTCATGCTGCCACCCACACCCCTCCTCCACTCCAGTTCATGCTGCCACCACCCCTCCCCCACTCCACTTCATGCTGTCTCCACCCCTCCCCCACTCCACTTCATGCTGCCACCCACACCCCTCCCCCACTCCAGTTCATGCTGCCACCCACACCCCTCCCCCGCTCCAGTTAATGCTGCCACCCACACCCCTCCCCCACTCCAGTTCATGCTGCCACCCACACCCCTCCCCCACTCCAGTTCATGCTGCCACCCACACCCCTCCCCCACTCCAGTTCATGCTGCCACCCACACCTCTCCCCCACTCCAGTTCGTGTTGGCAGCACCCCTCCCCCACTCACCCACTCCAGTTCATGCTGACACCCACACCCCTCCCCCACTCCAGTTCATGTTGGCAGCACCCCTCTCCCACTCGCCCACTCCAGTTCATGCTGACACCCACACCCCTGGATTAAGCACATAATTCAGGCTGATACATCAGAGCAGGACTGAGGAAGTGGTAAAAGTTGCGGAAACGCAATATGTGAAAAAGCTTGAGGGATATCAATGACAACACTAAGGGGGAAAAATTCGGTTGATTTTCGCCTCCCGTTAGCGCTGTAAGAGGGCACTAATGGAGCGCAAAGCAACTAGCGACTGGGCGCAGCACCGCTAATGCCTCCCACGAAATTCAGAGGGAGGTTAGCGGCGGCGGTAACCGATAGCGCCCCGCGGCGCTACATCACCGGCGATGATGTCATCGCCGTGCACAGCGCATTGCGCGTGCCCCGGCCATGATCTTTGGTAGCGCCATCTGATTTACCGCTGGACGCTATGTCCGACGGGGTCAGGTGGGCCTACCTGCGGCCAAGGCGGTGCAAATTAAAGGGAAGGTGCCGGGCGGCCATTTTTGTTGCTGGCTGCCTGGCAGCACCTGCCCACTTTGCCGTCCCCAGCCTTCTGAGCAGCACTCCCCACCCCCACCCGCGGAGTGCCAGCTGCGCTCCGTGAGACTGGCAGTTCTCTTGAGTGCCGGGCTCTTTTGCCGGCACTCCGATCACAGTGGCCCAGCTGGGCCCTGGATCGCGCTGCGCTAGGCCCCTCCCCTTTAATAAGGGGAGGAAGGCCTGCAGTACCGTGGCGCTGCAGCACATAGCGCCGCCATATTCACTCGCAGTGCCCCAAGAGGGAGGCAGGACGCTTCCAGTAGCGCCCAGGCGAAATTAGCACCCCAAAGGGGGCGCGACCCAATTTTTCACCCTAAAAGTTTTTACAAGTATATTAAGAGAAAGAGAGTGGCTAAGAGTAATGACAGACACAGGTGATATTGTAACTGGAAATCAGGAAATAGCAGATTTACTAAATAGCTACTTTGTATTGGTCTTCACAACAGAGGATGTGGATAAAATACCAGAGGTACAAGGAAACTAAATATAAATCAAGGTGAGGAACTAACCAGATTCAATATACGTAAAAACAATGTTGATGAAGAAACTAATGAGATTAAAGATTGACAAATCCCCAGTACCTGATGGTTTCCACCCCAGGGTGGTAAAAGAAGTGGGGAAGCAAATAGCAGATACTTTCGTCATGATCCTCCAAAACCCTACCGATTCTGGATTGTCCCCTTGGAAAACTGCCCCTGTCACTCCACTATTTAAGAAGCGTAGGAGTGATAAACTAGGAAATTATAGAGGTACTAGACTAACGTCAGTTATGGGGAAGTTACTAGAATCTGTCATTAGGGACAGTGACTGAGCATTTGGACAAATATGATCAGAGAGAGCCAGCATGGATTTGTAAAGGATAAGTCATGTCTAACTAACCTAGTCGAATTTTTTGAGGAGGTCACTAACATAGTAGATAAGAGTGTTTATGGAGGTTATTTATCTGGACTTCCAGAAAGCATTCAACAAGGTTCCACACAAGAGACTGTTAACAAAATTGAGAGCGCATTGGAGGCAACCTATTGGTTTGGATAGGAAATTGGTTAGGAGGTAAGAGACAGAGGGGGGAAAATTCCTGTTCACCAGCAAAGTTGTCGGTGTCATTGGCAACTGCAATTAACGGCCGCTGGAAATGGCCGCAGTGCTAACGGAGTGAAAGTGGTCTGGGGAGCTTGGAGATAGGTAGCACAGCGCTCACCTTCCAGGCAACGCCGTCCTGGTGGCCTTACTGGAGGGATCCGGGATGAAGTTTCTCTCCGGGTCCGGCGTTGCAGCTTCCCACAGCCTCTGTGAGCGAAGCTGTGGAGCTCACAGGGAATTGTGGGCAATGAAGAGGTCTGAGAATTAAAGGGGCCACGCACCCTGAAGCAATACAAAATAAAGTGCAGTGAATCAATACATTTTTCAGCCCTTTCTGCCTTTTAAGAAATATTTAATATTTAAAAAAAGCTCCAAATGTGAATACTCAGCTCTTAAAGTGAATTCCCTTCCTAAACTCAAGAAATGGGGAAACTGCCTCAGCACTAATACAAATACTCAGCAAGCCAGGGAAGGGGTACCCAGGGTCTCACACGCAGTCCTCCAGCTTTGTGCAGGGGATCAACACTGCAAAAGAGGTCTTCCACCCACAGGGGCCAGGAGGCCCTCCAGAAAGAACGATGTGGGAGTACATCACCGAGGCCGTCAATGCCAGCAGTGTCGCCCCCACCACCTGGCTCCAGTGCCCAAAGAAGCTTCATGACCTCAGACCACTGGTCAAGGTCAGTGAATGCATCTTCAAAAGCTGTCTCCTACGAACTGCACCACTAGCCTCGCACACTGCTCAATGCACGACCTCCAATCACTCACCTACCAACAATCTGCACCAATCACGAGGCACATCTCCCATTCCTCGCCTCACCTCACCCCCTTGGAGGAGGCGGTGCAGGCCATTCTTGGCAGGGGCATGGCTGAGCCCTTGGCCAGCGGCGGGGCTGAAAGGATACAAGATGCTGGTATCCCCATTCGGACATGCACCTCTTGCTTTCCCGCCCTCCTGTCAGCACAACTCCACCCTTGTGCCTTCCTCATTTCACACACCCAAGAAATGCAAGTGGATGCTGTAAATGTGAAATGACAGCATAAAATGCTGGAAATACTCAGTTGGTCAGGCAGCATGTCGACCTGAGATGTGAACTCTGCTTTTCCCTCCACGGATGTTGCGTGACCTGCTGAGTATTTGCAGCAAGTTCTGTCTTCTCAAAGGCCTTCATTTACCATCTGAGCAGTACTCCCTACACACTTAAAAAAATATTTCACATCTATTGCAGCAAGCCACCACTTCAATAAAATTAAAAAAAACACTCCAAACCCTTAAATTCAAACTTACTTGAATGATGTGTGTGTCCCTTTAAGAGCTGCAGCTATCGCCATTGTCAGCCTGCTTGCACGGCAAGTTAACCTGGCATGCTTAGGACCCAGCGCTGAAGTTCATTGAGACCTGCTGTAATTTTAACTCAGGCCTGAGGGGGGGAAGCTGCCTGGAGTTAAAATCGGGGCCAATTAAACAGAAAGTTTAAAGTACAGGTTGTTCCTCAATCTGTTGGGATAGAAGCCAGATAGAACTGAATATTTTCTTTAATCCAATTGTCAATATTTGATCAGAAAAGACCAAAGGGACGATTTTAACTCAGGGCAGGAAACGAGAGCGTGGTGATCGAAGCGGGGTGGGGGTGGGTTGAACCATCAGGTCCCCTGGAGTGTGAGGCACAGGAGATTTGAACTCCCGAGCCTCATTTAGCAGCCCTGACTCTGACTCCCGCCCGAAGCCGGCGGCAATGACATCACAATCGGCGGACGGGAGTCAAAATTGGTGTCAGGTCAGGCCAGCGCTCGGGACCCACGGAATCCCACGGAATTGATCCCTGGCAAGATAAGTACGGATGGTGGGTGGGGGGGTGGTGGGTGGCGGGGGGTGATAGTGGTGGGGGGTGGTGGATGGCGTGGGGGGAGGGTGGCGGGGGGGGGGGTGGGTGGCGGGGGGGGGGTGGGTGGCGGGGGGGGGTGGGTGGCGGGGGGGGGGGTGGGTGGTGGGGGGGGGTGGTGGGTGGGGAGGAGGGTGGCGGGGGAGGGGGAGGGTGGTGGGGGGGGGGGGGAGGGTGGTGGGTGGCAGGGGGGGGGGGGGGGGGAGGGTGGCTGGGGCGGCAATTCCACGATCGGTGGGAGGGTGGGAAGCTTACATAAGAACATAAGAACTAAGAAATAGGAGCAGGAGTAGGCCAATTGGCCCCTCGAGCCTGCTCCGCCATTCAATAAGATCATGGCTGATCTGATCCTAACCGCCAATCTACTATCACAGAACCATCTCCTGAACCTAACAGAATTGGACACATGAAATAGGAGCAGGATCAGGCTACACGGCCCCTGGGCCCGCTACGCTACCCACAGGGCCATGACCGATTCGAACCTAGACTCATGTGTAAATTCCTGCCCGCTCCCCGTAACCCTTAATTCCCTTTACTTCTCGGAAACTGTCTATTTCTGTTTTAAATTTATGTAATGATGTAGCTTCTACAGCTTTTTGGGGCAGCATATTCCATGGACCTATCACCCTCTGAGTGAAGTAGTTCCTTCTCATCTCAGTTTTGAAAGAGCAGCCCCTTATTCTAAGACTATGCCCCCTAGTTCTAGTTTCACCCATCATCGGGAACATCCTCCCCGCATCCACCCGATCCAACCCCTTCACAATCTTATGTGTTTCAATAAGATCGCCTCTCATTCTTCTGAACTCCAATGAGTAGAGTCCCAATCTACCCAACCTCTCCTCATATGTCCATCCCCTTATCCCCGGGATTAACCGAGTGAACCTTCTTTGTACTGACTCGAGAGCAAGTATGTCTTTTCTTAAGTATGGACACCAAAACTGTATGCAGTATTCCAGGTGTGGTCTCACCAATACCTTGTACAGCTGAAGCAATACCTCCCTATTTTTATATTCTATCCCCCTCGCAATGAAAGCCAACATTCCATTGGCCTTCTTAATCACCTGCTGCACCTGCATACTAACCTTTTGAGTTTCGTGCACCAGGACCCCCAGATCCCTTTGTACTTCAGTACTTTCCAGTTTCTTGCCATTAAGATAATAACTTGCTCTTCTATTTTTCCTGCCAAAGTGCATAACCTCACACTTTCCAGTATTGTATTCCATCTGCCAAATCTCTGCCCACTTACTTAGCCTGTCTATGTCCCCTTGCAGATTTTTTATGTCCTCCTCACTCACTACTTTCCCTCCCATCTTAGTATCATCTGCAAACTTTGATATGTTACACTCGGTCCCCTCCTCCAAATCGTTAATATAGATTGTAAAGAGTTGGGGACCCAGCACTGACCCCTGCGGAACACCACTAGTTACTGATTGCCAGTCTGAGAATGAACCATTTATCCCAACTCTCTGCCTTCTGTTAGATAGCTAATCCTCTATCCATGCCAGAATATTACCCCCAATCCCGTGATTTTTTATCTTAAGCAATAATCTTTTGTGTGGCACCTTGTCAAATGCAAGTCTAAATACACCACATCCACTGGTTCCCCTTTATCCACCCTGTATGTTACTTCCTCAAAGAACTCCAGCAAATTTGTCAAACATGACTTCCCCTTCATAGAACCATGCTGACTTTGTCCTATTAAATTATGATTATCCAAATGTCCCGTTACTCTCTCCTTAATAATGGACTCCAAAATTTTACCTACCACAGATGTTAGGCTAACCGGTCTATAGTTTCCAGCCTTCTGTCTACTGCCCTTTTTAAATAAGAGTGTTACATTAGCAGTTTTCCAGTCTGCCGGGATCTTTGCTGAGTCCAGGGAGTTTTGGAAAATTATTACCAATGCATCCACAATCCCTACCGCCACTTCCCTCAAGACCCTAGGATGTAAGCCATCAGGTCCAGCGGATTTATCCGCCTTGAGTCCCATTATTTTACCAAGTACCACTTCCTTAGTGATTTTGATCATGTTTAACTCCTCCCCCCCATAGCCCCCTGTTTGTCCAGTGTTGGGATATTCTTAGTGTCCTCTACTGTAAAGACTGATACAAAATATTCATTCAGTGTATTTGCCATCTCCATATTTCCCACCATTAATTTCCCGGTCTCATCCTCTAAGGGACCAACATTTACTTTAGCCACCCTTTTTCTTTTTATATAACTATAAAAACTCTTACTATCTGTTTTTATATTTTTTGCTAATTTACTTTCACAATCTATCTTCCCTTTCTTAATCAATCTTTTTGTTATTTTTTGCTGTCTTTTAAAGTTTTCCCAATCCTCTATCCTCCCACTAGATTTGGCTACCTTATAAGCCCTTGTTTTTAGTCGAATACTATCCTTAATTTCTTTACTTAGCCACGGATGACTGTCTTTTCTTTTACACCCTTTTCTTCTCAGTGGAATATATATTTTTTGGAAGTTGTAAAATAACTCCTTAAATGTGCACCACTGATCATGTATCGTCTTACCCTTTAATCTATTTTCCCAATCCACTCGACTCAATTCCGCTTGCATACCTTCATAGTCTCCTTTATTCAAGCTTAGCACGCTTGTTTGAGATCCAACCTTCTCACCCTCTAATTGAATATGGAATTCAACCATGTTATGGTCTCTCATTCCAAGGGGATCCTTTACTAGGACATTTTTAATTAATCCTGTCTCGTTACACAGGACCAGATCTAAGGTTGCTTGCCCCCTGGTCGGTTCAGTTACATACTGCTCAAGAAACCCATCCCTAATACACTCAATGAACTCATCTTCAAGGCAGCCCTGCCCAATTTGATTTGTCCAATTAATATGATAGTTAAAATCCCCCATAATTATAGATGTTCCCTTATTACAAGCTTCAACTATTTCCTGATTGATACTCCGTCCAACAGAGTTGCAACTGTTCGGAGGCCTATAGACTACGCCCACTAGTGTTTTTTCCCCCTTATTATTCCTTATCTCCACCCAAACTGTTTCATTATCCTGATCTTTTGACCCAATATCATTTCTCTGTATTACAGTGATTCCTTCCTTTATTAACATAGCCACCCCACCTCCCCTTCCTTCCTGCCTGTCCTTCCTGATCGTTAAATAACCTGGTATGTTTAATTCCCAGGCATTGTCACCCTGCAGCCATGTTTCTGTAATGGCCACAAGATCATACCCCTATGTAGTTATTTGTGCTATTAACTCATCTATTTTGTTACGAATGTTATGTGCATTCAGATAGAGAACTTTCAAATATGTTTTGTGACACTTAGTTCCCACTTTTGCCCTTTTTATTACTTTACCTTTTACTCCATACCTTCTGCCCCTTCCTGACACACTCTGGTTTTTAATTTCCCCACTGCTACCTAAGTCTATGACCTTCTCTGTTGTCATTTTTATTATTTGCTCTCCAGGAACCTCCCCCCCACTAGTTAGTTTAAAGCCCTCTCTACAGCCCTAGTTATATGATCCGCCAGGACTCTAGTCCCAGCACTGGCCAAGTGAAGCCCATCCCAATGGAACAGCTCCCTCCTGTCCCAGTACTGGTGCCAGTGTCCCAGGAAGCAAAACCCATTTCTCCCACACCAGTCTTTGAGCCACTCATTTAAATCTCTGATTTTATTTGTCCTAGCCAAATTCGATCGTGGCTCAGGTAATAATCCAGAGATTATTACCCTTGAGGTTCTGTTTTTTAATTTGACCCCTAGCTGCTCATACTCCTTTAACAGAACCGGCTTCCTTGTCCTATCTACGTCGTTTGTACCAACATGGACCACGACAACTGGATCCACCCCCTCCCACTGCAAGTTTCTTTCCAGCCCAGAGGAGATGTCCTTAACCCTGGCACCGGGCAGGCAACACAGCCTACGGGACTCTCGCTCTCGGCTGCAGAGAACTCTATCTATCCTCCTAATAATACTATCCCCTACCATTACAACATTTCTATTTACTGCCCCCTCTTGAATGGCTCCCCGTTCCACGGTGCTGTGGCCAGGTTGCTCATCCTCCCTGCAGTCCCTGCTCCCGTCCCCACAGGGAGTAAGAACCTCGAACCTGTTGGACAAGAGCAAGGGCTGCGGCTCCTCCAGCACTACCTCCTGGATCCCCGTACCTACCTCACTCGTAGTCACACCGTCCTGTCCCTGACCATGGTCTAATTCTGAATTAATTAACTTCATAGGTGTGACCACCTCCTGAAACACAAATTCCAGGTACTTCTCCCCCACCCTGATGTGTCGCAGTGTCTGAAGCTCAGACTCCAGCTCATCAATACGGAGCTGGAGTTCCTGTAGCAGCAGACACTTGTCACAGATGTAATCACCGTGAGCCTCAATGGGGTCCACCGGCTCCCACATCTCGCAACAGTAACACATCACCTGCTCCATTCTATGTAATTAATTAATTTTTTTATTGTTAGTTATGGACACTCTCTGCCCAATTATAGATGCTAGTATCCCCTCTAATTACTTGGATTTAAATTAAATCAATCCCTCTAAATTACAACAGTTAAATGGTTTACCAACAGTCACTCTGCACCAGAAAGGCCTTATTATCTACAACCCACAGAGTTTAAGTTCAAAAAGAGAGAAATACTCACCAACCAATTACTTACCTGCTTTCTGGTGACTTCACACCTCGATTATTTTTACCTCTCTCCCTCCCTCCGAGTTCAGAGACTGGTCCCGCCTTACCTGGTCTCTGGAGCCTATTAAACCCTCTGCCGCCGCCGCCGCCTCGCCTCACGCAGGTCCGCTGCCGCACCAGGAAGCTGACAAAGATGGAAAAAGGAAGGCAGAACTCACTCACTCACTCACTCACTCACTCACTCACTCACTCACTCACTCACTCACTCACTCACTCACTCACTCACTCACTCACTCACTCACTCACTCACTCACTCACTCACTCACTCACTCACCAAACTCTCAGTTTAGCACTCTGTTCCAAACCTGCACTCCATGACAAACTGCACTCTAGTCACCCTTATTTATACTGCTGAGATTTAAATAAGTGAGCTCTCTGGCAGTTACAGAACCAGATTAGACTAGTTAATTAATTAATTACTATCACCTGCTCTCCAGCACAGAGCTTGCTTAGCCCTGCCCAAGCCTGGAAGAAACTTAAAACTTGAAACAGTAAATTTAAATGCTAATTGCAAGCACACAAGACTAGAATTTATAAAAATTATAAAAATAAGAGATTAGCCTTTAAGATTTACTCCCTCACTCACCAAACTCGCAGTTTAGTACTCTGTTCCAAATCTGCACTCCGTCTGCTTAAGGGCAGGGAGGCCCACCCCTGCTCCTGCTGCCCCACAATCAACCTTTAAACATTAAAGGGAACTTACCTGGGCCTGGATCCTTGTTGCCGCCAGCTTTTGAAGGTGTGCCGGAGACTGTGCAGGCTGTAGTCGGGCTCAGAGTTAAGATGGCATGTGCGATATCATCGGGACACTACATTGCCATTTAAATTAGGCCGCTCTCCTCTGGGGGACAGCTGGCACGTGGCTGAAGTCAGGCAAGTAAAAATGGTGGCGGGGGGGGGGGCGCTGCAGAAAAACCCTCATCTCCCAATCTCTCCTGCCATTTTAGCCACCCCCCCACCTGCATTATTCTCACCAGGCGGGGGTGGTTTTAGCTGTTCCCGACGGGTGGGAAACAGGCGGTAGTGGGTGGGCCACCCATTTAACACCCTGCCGGATTTTCCATTCTATCGACTTTAATAGAAAGGACATTCGGGCCGGGTGTGTGACGAGTGGCAGACCCGCTGCTGCCCATTGCCCTCCTGGTGGTCACAGTTCAAATTGACCCCCAACGTAAAATGCCAATCTTTAATTAATAGATTGCAGCGAGTTGTGATCTGGAATGCACTGCCTGCTAGGGCGGTGGAAGCTGATTCAACAATAAATTTGAAAAGGGAATTGGAAAAACACTTGAAAAGGAAAAATTTGCAGGGCTCTGTGGAAAGAGCGGGGGAGTGGGATTAATTGGATAGCTCTTTTAATGAGCCAGCACAGGCACAACGGGCCGAATGGCCTCTTTCCGTGCTGTATCATTCGAATATTCTATTGTTCAGGTTGTGAGTCAAGCCCAATTCCAGAACTTTAGCACATTATCTAGGTTAAGGTCTGAGAGAGTGCATCCTCAGTGTTCTGTTTTACTAGGAAGTGTGATCTTTCAAACCATATTGCTGAATTTTTGGAAAAACCAAAAGGAGTTATTCCAGGAAGCGGCTCCAACTCTCTCAGAGAAATCAGATGAACAAAAAGACTCTTGTAACTGGCAGCTGTTTGTCATTAATGACTGGTGCCAGGCAAACACAGGCTTCTCAAGACTACCAGAATGGATTGGTAACACTGTCTGGTTATATAGAATAATCAGGACTCTGTCTCACTCTGTCTTCCATCGCATCACTCCTCACAGCCACTTAAGTTTCAACAGCACCCATCGTTCCATTACAATGCACTTCCTCACCTTCCCCCTTCCGCCATCCACCACTGCCACTCACCCCAATCCTCATGCAATGTGACCCCCACCTCAGTCAGCTTCCCCCGATTCTCAGCACACATCCTCAAATGGCACTGACAACACATTCCTCAACTGCATGCCCGTGCCACACATGATGCATCTGCCTGATTGTCCCCTTCACCGAATGCACTGCATCCATCAGATCCACACATGCCTTACAGCCACTCATTGGTCTGTCGTGACCCCCTGCAGGGGAAAACAGCACAGAACACAAGGGAGAGGGAGGGGACCGGAGGTGGGCCACCACAGATCGTGGAGTTAACAAATGCAGAGCAGGAGGCGATGGAGATAAACGGATATCAGTGTCCCCGAGCTTCGGAGATGGTGAGACTCGGACTTCACTGCTGCAGGTGACAGAATTAAATATCTCCGACCCACATCTTATAAAAGACTCAGTCATGTTGACTTGATTTCAGCACCGAGTGAAATATGATCACCTTAATCATGTTGAATAACAACATTTTTCCATTTCCATTACCTAATCATATCCGTCTCTTCTCTCCTCCAGGGCCATCATGCAAAGAACAGCAGCCCATGGCCCTTCTGGACGGCATTTCCTCAGAGGAGCTCATTCCTGCAGAGGGTGCGCCGTCACACGACCCGTGCTTACCAGGCACCAGTGCCGATACTCGCACTTCAGTGAGTCCTGTTGCAGAGAAGGTGGAATCTCACCTGGTGAATCGCACTTCACAAGTCAGCACGAGCAGAGAGTGGTGTTTGGAACAGCTGTGGAGAGTCCGCGTCAGAGGGCACAGACCTCTCCAAGCTCTGCTCAGTGGGACACAGATGCTGAACCCTAGGGGCCATCAATAAAAAGGAGAATGATGGAGGGTCAGCAGCAACTGTGCGAGGTACTGGCAGTCCGACCAGGCACACTTTCCACAATAGCAGAGAGGATGGAGGAGTCCAGCTCAAGCATTTGTGGAGTGGTGTCGCAGGCCATTGCGACAATGTCTTCCATTGAGAGAGTGGCCTCCTCCGTGGAACTTGAGTCGTGGCACTCTAAGCAGTCCCTGCGGGCCCTGACTACTGCTGTGCAAACTGCAGAGGGTGCACCGTCACACGACCCGTGCTTACCAGGCACCAGTGCAGATACTCGCACTTTGGTGGGTCCTATTAGAGAGTTAGGGGTAAAAATTGGGTAGCGCCCCGAAAAAGTAGCACCCCCGTGGCCGATTTTCCCAGGTAGTGCCCCGAGAGGGAGGAGGGGGGCTACTGGAAGCACCCTGCGTCCCTCTTGGGGTGCTGTGAGCCAATATCGTGCGCAACGTGCCGCGGTACTGCAGGCCTTCCTCCCCGGATATGACGCCATCGCCGGCCGCGAAGCGCCGCCGCTAATCTCCTGCTGAATTTCGCGGGAGGCGTTAGCGACGCCGCGCCCAAGCGCTAGTTGATTTGTGCCCCGTTAGCGCCTTCTTAGGGCGCTAAAGGGAGGCGCAAATCAACCGAATTTAGCCCCCTTAGCCTTTAGACGGGCGCTGCTGGGTGACAAAGGATACCCCCTTTCTGCTGCCTTTAAAAGGATAACAGATATATTAGCCATGCCCTTAAAACACGTCACTGATCTGCTCCAAGCTATTCTGCCGCAGAGAGGTAGGAGTGATGTGGCACTGGCCCAGGAGAAGGTTGATGGCGAATGGGGACATGGAAGTGGGAACTCCACTGAAAGCATTTCCATGTCTCACCCATTGCCCCTCCCCCCTGAACCAGCACCAATGTACTGCCTCCTCTCCTGATGGCCAAGTCTGCCCCTGCACAGGTGCAGGTGGAGCTGTCTTTGGCGGGGCCCTCAGAGGCTCCAGAGCTCAGAGGGCATCAGTCACAAGCATCTCAACAATCAGAGCAGGGATCTGAACAGCCTGTCACTACCTCTGCTGAACCGAGGTTACACCACGTAGGAGTGCTAGGAAAATAAAAAATAAAAGCTTTGTAGTGCACTGAGGGTAACCACATGGGTGTTTATGACAATGTTTTGTTAGTATCTTTAATTTCTTAATTTGATAACATTTATTAATTTGCATCACTTTCCCGTGTTCACCACTCACGCATGGCAAGTAGCAACTTGGATTTTCAAATGCTTGGTGCTGAATGTGAAGACATGGATTGACTGAGACCAATTGGTGCATGTGCAACGGGTGGATGGTTGCTTGCAGAACTGCTTGTGTAAGTGGTGGGAGGTGGGGGGGAAGTGGGTCCAGAGGATGTGATTGTTACTTTGCTCCAGTGTGAGTGACTAACTGGCCCTTCGAGCTATTAGAGCATCCCTGGCATCCCAAGCAGCAATGTGATCGGCTGGTCTGGCATTGTGTGCCCCATCTCCTCCTCCTCTTCTCCATTGGAATCCTAACCATAGAGTCATCGGGGGAAAAATTCAGTTGGTTGCGCCTCCCGTTAGCGCCTTAAGAGGGCGCTAATGGGGCGCAAAGCAGCTAGCGCCCGGGCGCGGCGAAGTTTGCGCCGCTCGCGAAATTAACTAGACATTTTGCGGCGGCGCTAAACACTACCGCCACGATCTCCTGCGCCGGCAGATCGTGACGTCAGTCGAGTGCGCAACGCCCCGGTATCACCCCGGAGCGGATATTGAGTGGCGCCCCCTGCCTTACCGCCTGACGCTAGCAACGACAGGTTGAAGGGAGCGTTCTGCAGTCATGAAGGGAAAGGGGGAGCGCTATTTAAAGGTGACCGCTTCCTGCCTTTTATTGTTGGTGCCATTTTTGAACTACGCATTCTGAGAGAGAGAGAGAGAGACTTCTGGAGAGTTTCAACGTTGTGTGAAGGAGTTTTGGGTACTGAGCAGCACTTTGCAGGTTCATTTTAATTTGCCATTCCTTGTATCGATTTAGGAGAGACTGTGGGGGCTGCACTCTGAGCTCTTTGCCTCGTACTCTCCATTGTTCTTTCCAGCAGATTTGATGTGCAGGTCTCTCCAGGCCAAGATTCAAGGCTGCAATGAGTAGGATGTGGATGGAAAGCAAGATTAACCATCCCCTTTAAGAACTGGCCCGTGCCATTGTGTGTGTGTTCCATTGCTGACTGACATTACATGAGCTTCGCCAGCGCTCTGAGGTAGCGCCTCGCTCCTCGGCCTTTGCGCCTTAAGACAGGTGTGAAGCGCCTGATTTAGCGCTCCAATCACCTCAGGGGTCGATAAAAGTGAAGATTCCAGTCAGTGGCGATACTTAGCGCCAGGCGCTAATTTTTGCGCCCGGACGATATTTGCGCCCCAAACGGGGCGCAACTGAATTTTTCCCCCATAGAGTCATAGGGGGAAAAATTCAGTTGGTTGCGCCTCCTGTTAGCGCCTTAAGAGGGCGCTAATGGGGCGCAAAGCATCTAGCGCCCAGGCGCGGCGATGTTTGCGCTGCTCGCAAAATTAACTAGACATTTTGCGGCGGCGCTAAACACTACCGCCACGATCTCCTGCGCCGGCAGATCATGACGTCACTCGAGTGCGCAACGCCCCGGTATCGCCCCGGAGCGGATATTGAGTGGCGCCCCCTGCCTTACCGCCTGATGCTAGCAACGACAGGTTGAGGGGAGCGTTCTGCAGTCATGAAGGGAAAGGGGGAGCGCTATTTAAAGGTGACCGCTTCCTGCCTTTTATTGTTGGTGCCATTTTTGAACTACGCATTCTGAGAGAGAGGGAGAGACTTCTGGAGAGATTCAACGTTGTGTGAAGGAGTTTTGGGTACTGAGCAGCACTTTGCAGGTTCATTTTGATTTGCCATTCCTTGTTTCGATTTAGCAGAGACTGTGGGGGCTGCACTCTGAGCTCTTTGCCTGGTACTCTCCATTGTTCTTTCCAGCACATTTGATATGCAGGTCTCTCCAGGCCGAGATTCAAGGCTGCAATGAGCAGGATGTGGATGGAAAGCAAGATTAACCATCCCCTTTAAGAACTGTCCCGTGCCATTGTGTGTGTGTTCCATTGCTGACTGACATTACATGAGCTTCGCCAGCGCTCTGAGGTAGCGCCTCGCTCCTCAGCATTTACGCTTAAGAGAGGTGTGAAGCGCCTGATATAGCGCTGCAATCACCTACAGGGGCGATAAAAGTCAAGTTTGCAGTCGGTGGCGATAATTAGCGCCAGGCGCTAATCTTTGCGCCCGGCCGATAATTGCGCCCCAAATGGGGCGATACTGAATTTCTCCCCCATAGTGTTATACAGCACAGAAAGAGACCCTTCGGCCCATCGTGTCCGCCCCGGCCATCAAGCCCTGTCTATTCTAATCCCATTTTCCAGCACTTGGTCCGTAGCCTTGTATGCTATGGCGTTTCAAGTACTCATCTAAATGTTTCTTAAATGTTGTGAGGGTTCCTGCCTCTACCACCCTTTTTACACCTCAATCAGGTCCCCCCTCAGCCTTCTCTGCTCTAAGGAAAACAACCCCAGCCTGAGGAGCATTGGCGAGTACTGAAGGATGTCTCCAGACCTGTCGAGGCACCTGAAGCGCATCTTGAGCATGCCAGTGGCTTGCTCAATGACACATCTGATTATCATATGGCCTGTGGTTCCTTCCAAGGCGCTACCACATCTGGTTGTAGCACTTCTGGTGTTCATAGCGGGGGTTCCTCAGAGGTGTCCTCAGCCAGGTTTGAAGCGGGTATCCTTTGTCGTCCAGCAGCCACCCCTTAAGGCAACTTCCAGGTATGAGCAGGTTGGGGATGTTGGACTGCCACAGTATGAAAGCATCATGACAGCTTCCAGGGAATCTAGAACAGACCTGCATGAACCTTTTCTTGTGGTTTCACACCAGCTGAACATTGATAGAATGAAATCCTCTGTGGTTGACGAATGCTCCTGGTTGATCGGGGATTGCACATGTGTGCAATCGTTGGCACCCCTCACCTGTGGGAGCCAGCCAGAGACTCAAATCTGAGTGCCTGCTCATTCTGTCTATTGTCATCACAAGGGAAGTTGACATAACTCCCAGCCCTGGCAAACAATCTATCCGTCACCTGCCTCATGCATTTATGTGCAGCCGACTGCAAGACTCTTGAGATGTTTCCAATAGTGTCCTGGAAGGAACCAGAGGCAGAAACCTGAGGGCGGTGGTCACTTTCACAGCCACTGGTAATGCATGGCCACCAGGTCCAGCAGGGAGCAGGTTTTCTTCTAGAGGCTGCAGATGTCTGTGGCCACCTGATGTGACAATCTCAGCCTGCGGAAGCACTGCTCCTCTGAGAGGTCCAGGAAGCTGAGCCTCTGTCTGTTCACCCTGTTAGGTGGGTAGTGCCTCCAGTGACCTCGACCGCTCTATTGCTCTCCTCTCCGCTGGCCCCCTGCAGCTCCCTCCACACCAGGCCCTTGCTGCTGCTGATGCTCATTCGCTTCCTCATCCGAGGTCCAATCTAAAGCTGCCATGGTGAACCCTGGGAAACTTGAGCGGGAGGGCTCATTTCAAATTGCTGCCAAAATCTCATGAAAGGAGCCTCATTTAAATATTATAATAACCGACCCGCCTCTCCAGATCGGGTTACTCAGACACCTCGATATCCAACGTGGTTAAAACGGAAACAGATGTGTGCGTGGCAGGTTCGGGTCGCGTTTGACAAATTTGAAAATTCCCCCCCCCCCGACCCTCTCCCGCCTGTCATGGATCCCATGGATTCAGCTTCCACAAATATGCTGATGTCACCCAGCTCTACCTCTCCACCACCTCTTTCAACCCCTCCACTGCCTCTGTGTTGTTAAAAGTGAGAAGTCGCACAACACCAGGTTATAGTCCAACAGTTTTATTTGAAATCACAAGCTTTCGGAGCGGCTGCCCCTTCGTCAGGTGAAGTGAAGGAATACAAATCGGCAAAGCATATATAGACAGAGAACAATGCATGTGTAGCATACAATGTCAGACGACTACATTTAATCCTCCTGACTGCCTTTCGTCACACCTCGGCAGAGAAACAATCAGGTCAGCCAGGAAGGCACCACATCAAAGACATAGCAAGATACAACTGAGACAATGAGGTGGGGTCACAGGGGGTCTAATGTGTCAAATGCTGCAGTCTGTATGGAAAACCATAAACTTTAAAATTTTTACTTTTTTTTTACTGGAAATCACATCTGTGAACAAGCCAACGACGACTCGAGTCTGGATGACTCTACGTCATGTAACGTGACATGAACCCAAGATCCCGGTTGAGGCCGTCCTCATGAGTGCGGAACTTGGCTATCAGTTTCTGCTCGATGATTTTGCGTTGTCGTGTGTCTCGAAGGCCGCCTTGGAGAACGCTTACCCGCAGATCCGAGGCTGAATATCCTTGACTGCTGAAGTGTTCCCCGACTGGGAGGTAACAATCCTGCCTGGTGATTGTTGCACGGTGTCTGTTCATACGTTGTCTCAGTGTCTGCATGGTCTCGCCAATGTACCATGCTCTGGTGCATCCTTTCCTGCAACGTATGAGGTATACAACATTGGCCGAGTCACATGAGTATGTACCATGTACCTGGTGGGGAGTGTCCTCACGTGTGATGATGGTATCTGTGTTGATGATCTGGCATGTCTTGCAGAGGTTGCCGTGGCAGGTTTGTGTGGTGTCGTGGTCGCTGTTATCCTGAAAGCTGGGTAATTTGCTGCGAACGATGGTACTTCTGAGGTTAGGCGGCTGTTTGAAGGCGAGTAGTAGAGGCATGGGGATGGCCTTAGCGAGGTGTTCCTCGTCATCGATGACATGTTGAAGGCTGCGATTAACATGGCGTAGTTTCTCTGCTCCGGGGAAGTACTGGACGACGTAGGGTACTCTGTTGGTTGTGTCCCGTGTTTGCCTTCTGAGGAGGTCTATGCGGTTTTTCGCTGTGGCCCGTCAGAACTGTCGATCGATGAGTCGAGCGTCATATCCCGTTCTTACGAGGGCGTAAGAATGGGATATGATGTTCGACTCATCGATCGACAGTTCCGACGGGCCACAGTGAAAAATCGCATAGACCTCCTCAGAAGGCGAACACAGGACACAACCAACAGGGTACCCTACGTCGTCCAGTACTTCCCCGGAGCGGAGAAACTACGCCATGTTCTTCGCAGCCTTCAACATGTCATCGATGACGACGAACACCTCGCTAAGGCCATCCCCACGCCTCCACTACTCGCCTTCAAACAGCCACCTAACCTCAGAAGTACCATCGTTCGCAGCAAATTACCCAGCTTTCAGGATAACAGCGATCACGACACCACACAACCCTGCCACGGCAACCTCTGCAAGACATGCCAGATCATCAACACAGATACCATCATCACACGTGAGGACACTACCCACCAGGTACATGGTACATACTCATGTGACTCGGCCAACGTTGTATACTTCATACGTTGCAGGAAAGGATGCACCAGAGCATGGTACATCAGCGAGACCATGCAGACACTGAGACAACGTATGAACAGACACCGCGCAACAATCGCCAGGCAGGATTGTTACCTCCCAGTCGGGGAACACTTCAGCAGTCAAGGACATTCAGCCTCGGATCTGCGGGTAAGCGTTCTCCAAGGCGGCCTTCGAGACACACGACAACGCAAAATCATCGAGCAGAAACTGATAGCTAAGTTCCGCACTCATGAGGACGGCCTCAACCGGGATCTTGGGTTCATGCCACGTTACATGACGTAGAGTCATCCAGACTCGAGTCGTCGTTGGCTTGTTCACAGATGTGATTTCCAGTAAAAAAAAAGTAAAATTTTAAAGTTTATGGTTTTCCATACAGACTGCAGCATTTGACACATTAGACCCCCTGTGACCCCACCTCATTGTCTCAGTTGTATCTTGCTATGTCTTTGATGTGGTGCCTTCCTGGCTGACCTGATTGTTTCTCTGCCGAGGTGTGATGAAAGGCAGTCAGGAGCATTAAATGTAGTCATCTGACATTGTACGCTACACATGCATTGTTCTCTGTCTATATATGCTTTGCCGATTCGTATTCCTTCACTTCACCTGACAAAGGAGCAGCGCTCCGAAAGCTTGTGATTTCAAATAAAACTGTTGGACTATAACCTGGTGTTGTGCGACTTCTCACTTTTGTCCACCCCAGTCCAACACCGGCATCTCCGCATCTGTGTTGTTAGATTGATTGTCCAACATCCAGTCCTTGATGTTCTGCAGATTTCTCCAGTTAAATCTTGGGAAGACCAAAACCATTGAGCCAATGGCAGCACACCATCTTCCATTCATAAGTCTCACAGCATGGCTGTGAGACTTATGAATCTTACACCCCCCCAAAATAACAGCTAAACCTCAATTAAATTTTAAAAAAAAACCATCACATTAATAAAATAAGTATAGTTAATTAAATTAACCATTTTAAATAAAAAATTACATTTTGAAAAAATTTAAAATCTTTAAAAAGTTATAAAAATAAACTTACCTGTCTTTAAAGTCTATAAAAAAGATATACCTGTAAAAAAAATTCAAAAAAATACTTAATTCACTACTTACCTTCTTAAAAGCGGGTCTTACTCCTCCTTTTTACATTTCCAAAATCTTCCCTACTTACCTGCGCGTCCAAAGCATGAAGTGCACAGCGTGCGCGCAGCCTGTAGCGCGCACGCGATGCACCCAGGCCCCGCCCCCTTTTCGGAAGAGCAATTGCCAGTTTTCAGCGCATGCGCAGGGCATGCAGAAAACCGGCAATTGGAGTGGGAATACGCGAGAGTATGCAGTGCGTACTCTCGCGTCCCGGGATCAATTTTCGGCCCATAGTCTTTGTCTCCTGCCACAAGCTCTGTTCCCTAGCCATTGATTCCATCCCCCTCCCTGACCACTGTCTCAGGTTGAACCAGACTGTTTGCAACCTTGGTGTCCTATTTAACCCTGTACTGAGCTTCTGACCCCATATCCTCTCCATCACACTGACTTCTACCTCTGTACATTGTCTGCCTTTGCTGCTGCATCAACCAATCTGCTACTGGAACACTCATCTATTCCTTTGTCACTTCCAAACTTGCCTATTCTAATGCTCTCCTGGTTGACCTCCCATCCTCTACACTTCTTAAACTTAAACTCTTCCAAAACTGTACTGTCGATATCCTATTCCACACCAAGTCACACTCGAGGATCATTCCTATCCTTGATGACTTACATGGCTCCTGGTCTCCCAATGCCTCCAATTTAACATTTTTGTGTTACTGTTTAAATCCCTTCATGGTCTCACCAACCCGCCAGCCCCCACCCCCCCACCGCCCCCATTTCTCTCACCTCTTCCAGCCCAGCAACTCCCCACCGATCTCTCCATTCCTCTGACCCTAGCCTGTTATGCATCTCTCCTCTCTTCACCCCACCATTGGTGGCTGTGCCTTCTAGACCGCACACTCTAGAATTCCCTCCCTAAAATCTTCCAAATTGCCGCCACCCTCTCCACTTTTATAACCCTCCTTAAAACCCAAAGCTTTTATGAAGCTTTTGGTCACCCCTTGTAATATCTCCTTCTTTGGCTTGGTGTCTGATTTTGTCTGATTATGCCTCTGTTTTGTACATTAAAGGTGCTATGTAAATGCAAGTTGTTGTGTTCTTTACACCAAGGGATAGCCTTATTGTTCAATACTGAACACTGAATACAAACTGTAAAAATGACATTGCTAAATTGTACAGGTGCCTTAAACACTGAACATAATTCTGTGTACTGTGATCAAGAAAAACCTAGGTAACACTCAGATACTCTGATTATACGTAAACAACATTTCTACCTGTAATATTAATAATATCTATCCAATGCTTTGTGTACTTCCCGATGCTCAACTTTATGATGGTATTAATCACGTTATCATGCAAGTGTTAATAAAGTCGTATCAGTTCACACTTTCATGTAGTGGATGTCACCTTTGATAATTCTGGCAAGAAAATAATTAATTCTCTCAGATGTACTGTGTCTCCGGTGGGATAGGTTTGGTTTGCGTAACTGTTATGTTAAAGGCACTTGTTGTTGTTGTTAGTATACTTTGGACTGAGTAACATAAGGCAGTTAAAAAGCAAGCTTAGTTTTAGGCACCTAATCAATCCTAGATGTGGATGGTAAATCCTCAACCCAATTCTCTGAAAGGGAATTAAAGTAGAGCGGTTAAAGATTCATCTCATACACTTTGATAAATATTCCTTACCCAGTTTATGGATGCCCCATTCCCAGGATTCTCCTGATAGCCTTTGACTAATATTCCTTACATGGTTTACGGACGCACTATTTCCAGGATTCTTCAATTCAAATCTCAAATTCTCGCCAAGACCACTTATTTCTACCTCTGCCACACTTCTTAGCTTTACCCCAGTCTTGTCCTGACTGCTGCTAAAACCCTTCTCCAAGGCTTCATCACCTCTAGACTCAGCTTCGACAATACTCTCCTTGATGACATCCCATCCTCCACCTTCCATAAACTCCAAATCATTGAAAGTTTTGCCATCCATATCCTGTCCCACACTGAGCCCACTCACCCCCTCACCCCCATCCTTGCTGACAATATATCTCTCCGACCAAGCTTTCAATCACTCCCCTAATCCTCCTGCAAAGGTTGGGTGCTTGCTCCTTTCCTCTTCTGTGAAGCACATTGGGATATTTTTCTGCATTAAAGGCGCTATATGAATGTAAATTGTTGCTGCTGCATTGTCAAAGGAGCAGCCTCTTCAGATGAGAAACTTAATTGAGATCTGCCTGTTCAGGTGAGTGTAAAAGATCCCTTGGCACTACTCAAAGAAGAAAAGGAGGTTTCCTCAGTGACTTGGCCAACATTCCTTTCTTAACCAACACCATCCAAAAATGGACTAACCAGTTATTCCTCCCATTTGTTGTTTGTGGAACCTTGTGTGCACAACTTGAGTGCTTTGTTTGCTGACATAACCGTGAGCTCACTTCAAAAGTAATTCTTTGGATGTGAAGTGCTTTGGGACGTTCTGAGGACTTGATAATACGCTATCTAAATGCAAGTGCTTTCTTTCTAAGAGCACTGGACTGTATCAAATTAATCTATTGAGCTAAATTCAAGTCAGTCACACCACTGAAGCATTTTACACCAATGGGTACAATCTTCTACTTGCCCACTTACTGAATAATCTGATAAAGTGACAAGCCTACAATATTTAAAATGTCCACTCTGGGGAATGAGTGCTCCACACCAGTGAAACCATTACTTTTGGCTTGATTTTTTGATTCTAGCTCCAAGGTTTCTGTTCAGTGCATCTGTATTTGCAACGAGTTTATTTTTATAGGGATCATATCAACTGTGATTCCCACTGTTCTTTTGTATTTGGAAACCATTCAATAAACTTGATGAATAATGAACGCTAGCAGAATGTGGAAGTAAACTTCAGTTGCCCATTCTCAGATATTCTTTGATAACAAGTAAATCTGCCAAAAGGTCAGATTTCCACCATTTGGATGTAAATTTGCCCCTTGCCCCACACCCAGCTGAGGACCTGATTCTCTTTTAAATAAGTCTATTGCAACATATATTTGGCACTTTATTTCATGTTCTTCCTGTTCTCCAATATAAGAAATGATGCTTCAGTTCTTTATATGACCTTTCTCCCCCTGCAAAAAGTGGCTTTATGCTCTACGGTCAGTTCATTTATCTCCACTTATCAATTCATCTCAGAAACTGAAATACCTGACTCATGTTCTCTGAACCTTCTTTATATTACTAAGAATAAGTGTAGCCATTTCAATCCATCTTATTGTTGTAACATTTGAGCTCAGGAATCATGAGAGGTGTCTTCTCTCCGTTTGTTCCCGAGTCACCAAATAAGATGACACAGTTTGCTTAGTGGCCATGTAGGAATAATAAATTGTAACTGGGGTCTGTTTTGGGAACTTTGTGATGCCTATTTTGGCTCAAGTCGTCCTCTATAAAATGACTAAATTAAAGAGATTCAGCCACAGCTTGATTATCGGCAAGAACTAAGTACAGCACTATTTCTTTAAAAATTCATTCTCGGGATGAGGCCATCACTGTCAAGGCCGGCATTTATTGTCCATCCCGAGCTGCCTTTCAGAAGGTGGTGGTGAGCCTTCTACTTGAACTGCTGCGGTCTTGTAGGGGGTGGTATGTGGGGTCAGCCTTCACCTCTGACTCAGTGAGCGGTTCGAATCGCTCCCACGCCCCTGGTTCCTAGACTTTGGACTTATTTAGGGGTTGTGAACAAAGATGCAGTAGAAAATAGGTTCTGATGAAAGAATTTTGACTTTATTAAAAGAAAAAGGTAACAAACTTAAAACACACTTAATACTTAAACACAGGTTGGGGAACACACGGTACAGGCAAGGGAGAACGACAAAATGCAAAAAAAACCTTATCCCTCCCAAAAATCCCACTATCTAGCTAGGTTTTGGTTTCAGGAGATCAGGGATAATGCTCACTAAACGAATCCTTGACAGTTGAGAATTAGGGTTTAGAGTCTTTTGAGTAAAAGGTTTCGTAAGGCCCTTGTTGCCGCGAGGTGTCCGATGGTCACTGAGGCAGTCGCTCTGGTTTCTTCTTGCGTGTTGGTCTGCTTGTGAAGTTGTTGGCCTTCTTTCCTCCTCCTGCTCGTGGCTTGTGGTGTCTTGCTGGAACAGAGCTGAGAGAGAGCTGTGCGAGCATTGAGAGCATTGTCAGAGAGTCCAGAGAGAGAGTCTTGGGGGATTAGGCCCCCAATTATACTGTCAGCCCCTTTGTCCTTTTCGCGCCCAAAACCCCTTACTAAATCGGTTTCTTTTAGATTTCAAATGAGCCCTGTTTATTCCATTGTCTTAGTTTTGGCAGGCTTGTTAGTTTCGATGGCTTTAACTTGGTGTTAAACATGTCCTGATAGCTTCCAATTTAGGCAAGGCCTTTATCTGCACGCCAAATCTTGTCCCTATTGTCCTAGGTTTTTGGCGGGCTTGTAAAACTGTCCCTGTGGATACCTAGTTGATTGGTTTTTGATGAAGTAATCGGGGTACTAAATGTTTTATTGATTTCAGGCTTCTGGTATCCTGTTTGGGCCTGGGAATTTCAAAAGAAGTCTTGGATTATTCATATTTCGATGTGTGTGTGAGGGTTTGGGTTTGTCTCTTCCTCCTTGGTAGGATTGCAGTGTAAACAAATTCCCAGACAGCTTGATTGGGCCCCAATACCCAAAGCTGTCCACTGCCCGGCCACGCCCCTCCGCAGCCTGTCTGTGTCTGTGAAAGGTGTCTTTCCCAACAGTAAGATTCAAAGGTCATTTTCCTCAGAGTTTTTTCTTCCCTGATCTTTAAAATGTCCAAAACTGAGGTTTTTACCTCAAATCACTTCACTTAGGTCCCATCATCCCAAGTTTGTATGAAAGGTCCAAAAATCACTCCCTTTAGGGTTCTGTTTGAGTTTCTGGGGGATTTTGCGAAGCCTACAGTCTGTGTGGTGTAAGTGCTCCCACAGCGCTGGTAGGAAGGGAGTTCCAGGATAGGGACCCAGCGACAATGAAGGAACGATCCCATTTAATTCTTAGCGTATCCCAAATTATCAAAACTGAACAGGACACAATCTGATGGATTACTACAAGCTTTTTTATTTCATTACTACTACATAGTTAAGGATAACACAACTGTCAATATAACCACCACAAATGGAAACACTGGGGGAAATTTTAATCCCTCACATGGTGGAAACTAGGCGGAGGGGCAGTTAAAATGCCCCGTGTGACTTATCCCCTCCAATCTTGCTGACTTCCCACAGGTCCCAATATTAATCTGCTCTTAGCCCGAAAGACAGTGGGGTCCTTCTTTAAATATGCAGATCGGGCTCTGATGATGTGATTGGGCTCACCTGCATTCTTAACCTAAGGCCTGTGTGGGGACAGCCAATGTGGCCTCGTCACGGCGAGGCAATATAAACTAAGTGGTACAATTTTAAAGGAGGTGTAGGAATGGAGAGATCTGGGGTTATACGTACACAAGAAGCTGGCAGGACAAGTTGAGAAGGCTGTTGAAAAGGCATAAGGGATTCTTGACTTCATAAATAGAGGCATAGAGTGCAAAAGCAAGGAAGTTATTCTACACATTTATAAATCACTGGTTAGGCCCCAGCTGGAGTATTGTGGCCAATTCTGTGGCACCACACTTTAGGAAGGATGTCAAGGCCTTGGAGAGGGTGCAGAGGAGATTTACTCAGAATGGTACCAGGGATGAGGGACTTCAGTTATGTGGAGAGACTGGAAAACTGGGGTTGTTCTCCTTAGAGCAGAGAAGGTTAAAGGGAGATTTGATAGAGGTGTTCAGAATCATGAATGGCTTTACAGAGTAAATAAGGAGAAACTTCTTCCAGTGGCAGAAGGGTCGGTAACCAAAGGACACAGATTTAAGGTGACTGGCAAAAGAACCAGAGGCATCATGAAGAAATAAAATTTACGCAGCGAGTTGTAACGATGTGGAATGCGCTGCCTGAAAGGGTGGTGGAAGCAGATTCAATAGTAACTTTCAAAAGGGAATTGAATAAATACTTGAACAGGAGAAATTTGCCGGGCTATGGGGAAAGAGCAGGGGAGTGGGACTAATTGGAGAGCTCTTTCACAGAGCCGGCACAAGCATAGTGGGCCGAATGGCTTCCTTCTGTGCCATATCTTTCTATGATTCTATGATTCTGTGAAAGTCTCAGTTCTGAGGAATGCGTGCTAATACTGTATTATGCAATGTATAGATCGCAATTTATAGATCACATTATGCTACCTACTTTATATAAAACTGAAGAATTTACATGGTCAGATTATCTTGTGTTCTCTGCAACAAACGTGTGCTGCTCTCTATCCACTTTTTCTGGTGGAAAGGGTTACAGTGAGCACAGAGCTGAAGCATGTAATTGAGGCTAGTCCTGTGAGATTAAGAGAAGCCTCCCTATTACATTCAACAGGGTCAGTATACAAAATGCAGGATACTTGGCTATCACCAGCATTGCACACAGTGGATTCATCAAATGAACATTATCTCCTGACCCGAGGAGAGGTGAAACTAGTAAACTGTAACTTGAATCCGCAGCAGTCCTGCCAAGTTGGCCCCAGACAAACTGTTATGTCTGAAAATATTACAGACATGTCTCATCTTTCCTTTAGCTTTGGGGAAATGCTTACCGAAAAGCGGGATTAGTTTTGAAACACCAGAGATAGTAGATGGGCCGTATTTTCCGATCGGAGGCTTCCCGCGTGCGGAGGCCTCCGATCTGGAAAAATCTACGCACTTACCTGAGGGCTCCCGAGGTGCGTATAGTTCCGATGCTGGACCTCTCGAACTCCAAGTGTGCAGGGCCCACGTATCCCAGGAGCGCATGCGGTTCGCAAGCGTCCCTGGGATCATGTGGGCCATGGGGAGCCAATCAAAGAAGGGAATCTCCCTTCATACACTTGACAGATAGACCTGTCAAATATATGAATGCAGATCACCCCAAAAACACTTCAAAACATTAAATAAATTTTTTAAAGTCACATTTTAAAATTAGTTGAAATTACAATAAATAAAATATTAAACAAAAATTTAATTTTTTGAAAAAATAATTAAAGTTTTTTACAGGGCTAAAAATAAACGTACCTATTTTTGAAGTATTTTTAAATGATAAATGACTGAAATTTAAAAAAAAAACATTTTTCAACTCTTATCCTGGTAAAAGCAGGCCTTTACCAGGCGTAAGATTTCTAAGGGTTTTCTGCAGGCAGAGGTTCTGCAGAAAGCGGAACTCTCCCCCCGCAGAGGCCCTTCTCCAGGGCAGGCATTCGATCTGTCAAGAGCATTCTTGACAGATTGGAAATGGCGGTTTTCAGCGCCATGCACTGTGCATGCCTGAAACCAGCATTTCTGATGTCCCTACGGGTGTGTACACAGCGCGTACACACCCGTAGGGATCGGAATATCTGGGCCATATGTTGCATCAGCAATTGGCATTGAAGACCCATAACTGGGATTTTTTGCTAATACTTGCTGAAGCCCAATGTTGGTCATGTGAAGGGGAAGAGGTGGAGGATTTAGGGTCTTTGATATTTTTACCATTACCAGTCCTCTTCTGACAATTCTTTTCTCTTCTGCGGTCTTTGGTCACTTTTGGGTGCATTAGGACATTGAGTTGCCTGTCCGTTTCTCTAGTTTTTGTTAGAAAACCATCAGCAATTACTGTAACTTGTCAATTTAAGGTTTACTAGGAAATACCAGAGATACTCTACATTCATGACTGCTGTTGGCAAAGGCTGTGAAGTGTTTAACAGCTATTGGAATTAATGGGGTAACTTTAGCGGAAACCAGGTGAGGGAGGCAGTTAAAATGGAGCTGGGGATTTACCTTGATCTGGCTGACTGGAATATGAAATTGCAGGTGGGAAGAACACCTGAACAAAACTGATGATGTCCTCTTTAAATATGCAGATAAGGCTCTGACGATGTCATGAGTGGAGGAGCAGTGATGGCTTCCCCGCCAGGCCACACCTGCCGGGAACAACAGTCAGGGCGAGAAGAGGCCCAGCAAGGCAAGAGTTTAATTTATTTTTTAGCCTCCTGTAGGTCATGTGGAGCAGGAGTGCTCCCACAAAGTAACCTTGGGCCTCCCCTGCCCCATTTCCCCAATCTGGAACACTTACCCTGTGCCGGGGATTGTTCTCGCTGTTCCACGGTGGCGACCTCCTGCTGCCTGATTTTAACGGCCAGGCAGCGGCTTCCTGCTAACTGTCTGCCCCTTTGATCAGAAAGTCAGCAAGCGGCATGTTACTGAGGCCCGGTCGTTAAAATGGGCCGGGGCCTGCCTGCCTGCTGCTCCCAGACAGGCACACGGTTCACTAGGCCACACTCCTGCCCGGGAGTTAAAATGGGCCGGGGCCTGCCTGCTGCCCCTCCTGGACAGGCACACGGTTCGCTAGGCCACACTCCTGCCCGGGAGTTAAAATGGGCCGGGGCCTGCCTGCTGCCCCTCCTGGACAGGCACACGGTTCGCTAGGCCACACTCCTGCCCGGGAGTTAAAATGGGCCGGGGCCTGCCTGCCTGCTGCTCCCAGACAGGCACACGGTTCGCTAGGCCACACTCCTGCCCGGGAGTTAAAATGGGCCGGGGCCTGCCTGCTGCCCCTCCTGGACAGGCACACGGTTCGCTAGGCCACACTCCTGCCCGGGAGTTAAAATGGGCCGGGGCCTGCCTGCTGCCCCTCCTGGACAGGCACACGGTTCGCTAGGCCACACTCCTGCCCTGGAGTTAAAATGGGCCGGGGCCTGCCTGCTGCTCCCAGACAGGTACACGGTTCGCTAGGCCACACTCCTGCCCTGGAGTTAAAATGGGCCAGGGCCTGCCTGCTGCCCCTCCTGGACAGGCACACGGTTCGCTAGGCCACACTCCTGCCCTGGAGTTAAAATGGGCCGGGGCCTGCCTGCTGCTCCCAGACAGGTACACGGTTCGCTAGGCCACACTCCTGCCCTGGAGTTAAAATGGGCCAGGGCCTGCCTGCTGCCCCTCCTGGACAGGCACACGGTTCCTGCCCGGGAGTTAAAATCGCATTCCAAATATCGCAGAAAATAGCTCAGGGATGTTTCATTTTCCAATTACTGTAATAAACTAATGGTTGCAAAGACTACTTAAAAATTTTACTTCTTACAGCTTGCCTCTTTGTTCACAATGTGCTTGAGCTTCTTTGAGTGTCGTCTAATGTATAATTCAGTGTTTGATGCACTGAAACATTGAACATGTTGCCATGGCCACAGATGGACTGGATGGGTAACAAAAACAGAGAAACAAAGGCCACTCCTTGATATTACTAACTCTCACCCTGCTTTGCCATCCATCGACCGTACCCAGATACCCAGTAACACATACATCCACCTTAAATCTTCCCATGCCAGTGACACCAATTTTCCATTTTAATTGATGAATAAAACCTTCCACCGCACTGGAAGAGTTAGAGGGATTCTCATTATCCAAAAATTACATGAAAAAAATTCAAACAATTACACAAATTACGGTTGGCATTAACATTTTTTTGTGCTCCTTCCATTTCTCTTCCTTTCGATTGCCTTCATTCGAGATGATGATAACAGCAGCGAAGATACTGGCTTGAATGAGTCATGGCGTGAGAGAGTTGAATTACCATCGGCAGTGCTGCAATTATTAACCCAAGGCCGCTTCAGCATCAATCTCAACGGTTATTTAGCTCCCTCATTACACCAGGCTCAGTTACCCTCCCAAGCCGTCCACTGGAATGATTTCATCGGCAGTACGAATCTCTGTCAGCTTATTTCAGTATTAGTGTGTCTCCCATGGCATTGTGCATGGTGAGCCAGCGATATGGGGCGAAAAATTTGATTGCATAGTGCCCGTTGTTTGGGTGCTACGGGTGCTGTTTTGGGCCGAAAATGGCGCACGAGCCGCGTGCGCACAATTCTGGCGCAGGCCACGCCAGACGCCACCTTGGTGAGGGCGTTTGCATCGGCGCTGGGAGCGTGTGCCACAGGGATGTAGCGTAGACAGATCACGCAACTGAATAAGCAAAATGGTGGGGAGGTCATTTTAACCTCACCCCCCATGACAGGCGGGAGAGTCGGTGGGGGTGGTGGTTAAAAATAAAATATCACGTAACCCAACCCCAACCCGCCACGTATGCGCCTGCCGCCATTTTTATGGCAGCGGGTTGTGTGGCGTGTCTGTGCCCCGCTCTCGACAGCCGGGACACCTCATTATAATATTTAAATCAGATTCCCTCAATGCAGTTGGCAGCCTGATTTAAATTTCGCTATGGCCAGCAGGGTTTCCCGGAGCTCGGGAAACCCAGCAGCTAAATGGAGACGGGAGCAGCCGGATCAAGCAGCTAAGTGCTTTTTATAGCACTGTTTGTGAGCCAGGAGGAGTAGGAATGCTGCCAATGGTGCCTCAAGCAAACCTTCTGCCGTGATCGGCTAACACCCCCCCTCCGAACCCGTGATCTCAAGTCTTCTGCTCAGCGATCTCTCCCGCCCTCTCTCCCTCCCAGTTCCCGGTCTGACTCCCCTCCCTCTGCCTTGCGATCCTGAGCCTTCTGCCCCGCAATCTAGCTCAGTCGCCCCTCCCCCCACCAACCGCTGATCCTTCCCGGTTGCCGGGGCCACCAGTGTTTTTGTAACGTGATATTCTGGGATTTGGGGACGAATTCCTCGATTCAGTACATTTTCTATCAATCGCTGGTCCTGATTATCATTATAGGTTTGTTTAACACTCTACTCTGTTTGTGTCTCATGTTCATTAAAGTCCAAGAGACACAACAAGATGGTAGACAGGGTTGAGATAGGCGCCTGGGCCCTGAAATTCTGGGCAAGATTTCTGCCTTGGGAGAACCTGGAATTTAGGGTGGAACGCAGGTTACGTCAGGATCCTGCTGTGCTTTGCACTGGTCCTGTAAAGTCCGGAGCACATCTGGGGTACTTCTTAACTTCCTGTGGGAGATCCATCCATTCCGCCCTTAAAGACTGCAACAGAACTCATACAAAAAGAAAGAACTTGCATTTATATGGCGAATTTCATAAAACTCAGGACGTCCCAAAGCGCTTTACAGTCAATGAGGTACTTTTGCAGTGTAGTCACTGTTGTAATGTAGGAAATGCGGCAGCCAATTTGCGCACAGTAAGATCCCACAAACTGCAATGTGATAATGACCAGATAATCTGTTTTAGTGATGTTTGTTTTAGTCATGCACTTAGGCGCAAAAAATAAACTTATCTCCTGTTTTTTGTTTGTCACAGGAAGGGTCCCAGGGTCCTGTGAATCAGGAAAGTGCCTTTAATTCACCTGCACAGGTCTTTAGAGACTGGGTTTGTATCATCCACTCCACTGTACTTGTACTGGCAAACCAAGCCCCCAGAAATTTCTGGGTTATTTTCTTTGGCAGCACTGGGGATGAATCATTGTGCAATTTAGCAGCATTCCTGGGGTTTGACAGAACTAAGTTGGGTTGTCATGTGGATTGACAGCACTGCAGTTGGGGCCCCAAGGTTTGGCAGCATTGAGGTCATGATAGTGGGGTTTGGCAGAACTGGAGTAGTGGGTCAAAGCATTTGACTACATTGGCCCTGGGAGAGGACTCTAGGGTTTGCTAGTGCAAGGTCTAGCAGCATTGCAGGGGGGCACGGGCAAGAGGTGGAGCTAAGTGTTTTTTGATTAGTTCTTGGAAATTTAGTGCTGTGCGATAATACCAGTAAATGTGTGGCTGCTTTAGTAAATGTAAATTGCAGCCCTATTGTATACATCATTGTTGACAAGCAAAATTATCTCATTATGTGAGTGCTGGGGTGTGGAATTGGGGGCGGGGCGCACATCTCCAGTCAAAGAAATTGGAAAATAATTAGTAAGTATTTCCCTTAGTAACTGCAGCCATATAAGCAACAGATGTTTTGGAGAATAGGGCCCTGAATCTCCTTGGACAGATGTGTTGGTCTCCCACTGGAACTCTGGTTGGAGTTTGGCAGGGCTGACTGTAAGAAGGCAAGAAAGCCCGTCCGCCCCTTACAATACTGCCACTGAGGGTGTAGCCCGGGGGAGTGGAGACCTCCCATGCTGCGAACCCCTGCTTCAACAACAAAAACTTGCATTTATATAGCGCCTTTAACATAGTAAAATGTCCCAAGGTGCTTCACAGGAGCGCAATCAGACAAAATTTGACACCGAGCCACAGAAGGAGATATTAGGACAGATGACCAAAAGCTTGGTTTTAAGGAGCATCTTAAAGGAGGAGAGAGACATCGAGAAGCGAAGTGACTTAGAGAGGGAATTCCAGAGCTTAAGGCCTAGGCAGCTGAAGGCATGGCCGCCAATGGTGGGGCGATTTAAAATTGGGAATGGACAAGAGTCCAGAATTGGAGGAGCGCAGAGATCTTGAGGGGTTTTAGGGCTGGAGGAGGTTAGGGATAGGGAGGGTGAGGCCGTGGAGGGATTTGAAAACAAGGATGAGAATTTTAAAATCGAGACGTTGCAGGACCGGTGTCCAATGTATGTCAGCGAGCACTGGGGTGATGGTTGAACGGGACTTGGTGCGAGTTAGGATACTGGCAGCAGAGTTGTGTCTCGACGGTGGAAGGGGTCTCGGTTAGGGAGGTGGTCTCGGTGGGGGAGGGTGGTCCCAGCATCGAAGGGGGCCCCGGAGGGGGTCCAGGTGGCGGAGGGAGTTTCGGCGGGGGTCTCGACGGGGGAGGTAGTCTTGGCGGGGGGGCGTCTTAGTTGGGAAGGCGGTCTCGGTGGGGGAGAGGGCCTTGGTGGAGGACAGGGTCTCGGTGAGGGAGGGGGTCTTGGTGGAGGACAGGGTCTCGGTGAGGGAGAGGGTCTTGGTGAGGGAGAGGGTGTCGGTGGGGGGGATGTCTTCATGGGGAGAGGGGTCTTGGTGGAGGACAGGGTCTCGGTGAGGGAGGGGGTCTTGGTGGAGGACAGGGTCTCGGTGAGGGAGGGGGTCTTGGTGGGGGAGAGGGTGTCGGTGGGGAGGGTGTCTTAGTAGGGGAGGGGTTCTTGGTGGGGGACGGAGTCTCGGTGAGGGAGGGGGTCTTGGTGGAGGAGGGGTTTTCGGCTGAAACGGGGTTCATGGCGAGGGATGGGGTCTTGTTGCGGGAGGGCTTCTTGGCTGAGGAGGGGTGCTGGACAAGTTCTCCCTCCACAATGGTGGGAAGGTGCTGGATGTTCCAGCACCGTGGGTGAGGCACCCGTATTACCACAGGCCCCGTGAAAATGAAGGGCCCTCCTGGAGGGCACCATTGAGCGCAGTCCCAGTATAACAGTCAGGATCACGTGCCACGTATTATCAGGGTCTTGGTGCTCTAATCATGCGTTTCTCTTGATCTGGCTCCGGCTGGATTCTCTTTCTGAACTAAATGAAAAGTTGATAATAACTTTCATCTGAAAATTACGTTCAAAGTAGCTTCTTAAAATTCATCCAGATTTCATATATTTTGGAATAACAAACTGAAATAGTTGTGCACTGAGCAAAGACATAATTCATTATTTGCACTGATGAATATAAATACATTTTCTGTAAACAGTAATTGTTGATGATTTCTTAATATAAACAGCAAGCACAGCTGGGGTGAGCACTCTCTGCTCCTTACTGAAGAAAGCTTTAACAATGCATTCTCCAGCTTGCATGTGGAATGCTCTGAAAAGCCAGTTTTGCTGTGACTCATGAACTTTTCTAGAATTCAGTTTAGTTTTAAAATGAATGGTTTATGTTGTTAGGTACTTAAAGAAAAAAAAACACTATACTGCAAGAGAGCAGGTATTACAAACGGACACTGACACGGATCTTGGCTTTGTGCGATACAGTATAACCGTTGATAGGGAATCAGCAGCCCGCTTTACAACTCACCAGATTTTTCGTTCTCTCGAGTTCCATAGAATGACATAATGGGCCAAAAATTCGGCCTTTGCCAGGTGAGTACGCGTTGTGTACTCACCCGTAAGGCCGCCTGAAGTGCCGGTTTCCTGCATGCACTGCGCATGCGTGGGAAACCGGAACTTCCGGTCTGGTGAAGGGGGCGGTTCAGAGGTGAACCGCGTGTGCGGTAGAGGCTGCGCGCACGCAGCAAACTTCGGGTTTTTTTCAGGTTTCTCCAGGAGGGTAAGTATTGAAGAACCTGCACTTTTAAAAAGGAGGCGCAGGACCCGTTTTCAACAAAGTAAGTGGTTAATTAATTATAATTTAAAACATTTTTCAACAGGTTTATCTTTTTTAGATACTTTAAAGAAAGGTAAGTTTATTTTTAGCACTGTTAAAAAGTATTTTAATTTTTTCAAAAATTAAAAATTTTGTTTAAAGTAGTTAATTTATTTAACTTACAGTTATTTTAAAAATGTGATGGGGTTTTTTTAAATTTATTTGAAGTTTAGCTGTTCTTTTGGGGCCGATTTCAATTCATAGATTTGACAGGTCTTCCTGTCAAATCTATGAATGAAAGATGGTCTGCTGCCATTGGCTCTCCATGGCCCACGTGATCCCAGGGGACGCATCGCACTAACTGCGCCCCTGGGACACGCAAGCACTGCGCGCCGGCACTTGGAGCAGGCCCAGGAACTGAAGTCCCTGTGGGCCAGAAGCAGAACGGCAGACGTGGTAGGTAAGTGCGCGTGCGATCCTTACCCCCGCGGCAAGCCGGAGAGGCGAATTTCTGGGCCATAATTGACAGCACAGAAACAGGCCATTCAGCCCAACTGGTCTGTGCCGGTGTTTATGCTCCACACGAGCCTCCTACCATCTTACTTCATCTCACCCTATCAAGATATCCTTCTATTCCTTTCTCCCTCGTGTACTTGTCTAGCGAGTTCCCTTGAAATTGGGGAGAGATATAAAACCTGACTCGCTATCAACTGTTTCACAATATCGCACAAAGTCAAGATCTTCCCCGTAGACTCTGAAGTAAATTTTAATTTTCAGGCGGCAGTGAATCGGCCGCTATTTATAGGTGTCGTCTGTGGCTCAGTGGGTAGCACTCTCACCTCTGAGTCAGAAGGTTGTGGATTCAAGTCCCACTCCAGAGACTTGAGCACATAATCTAGGCTGACACTTCAGTGCAGTACTGAGGGAGTGCTGCACTGCCAGAGGTGCCGTCTTTCAGATGAGACGTTAAACCGAGGCCCTGTCTGCTCTCTCGGGTGGACGTAAAAGATCCTATGGCACTATTTTGAAGAAGAGCAGAGGAGTTTTCCCCGGTGTCCTGGCCAATATTTATCTCTCAAGCAACATCGCTAAAACAGATTATTTTGTCATTATCTCACTGCTGTTTGTTTTAAAAGGAACTCAAAGATCCTGAGACAGCATGAGGGAAGGCTGTGTTCAATGTTATACATTGAGAATCATCTTGCCGTACACTAGTTCAAACTGCAGTGTGTAGGGAATTGAAGGCACAGAGTGATAAGTTACCACAGGCTCAGGCTTTTCAGAGAGGCTGAAGCCTTGAAGTACAAACCAGAAAATAAATATTATATGGGGAAATTTAATAATCTTATCATGAAGTATACGAGGGACGATTTTCCTCTCAGACCCAGTGCTGGGCATCAGACAGAATAATGTAACGGCGGTGTGCGATCTGCTGAGGAAGCAACGTGGCCAAATCTCCTGGCCTGAGCCATGCTAATGACTCGGGTACTTTCCCAGCGCAGGCTGTCCCCGCCGGGGCCTTGATCTGCAGGCATGGGAGCGCAGCAGCCTAAACATCCTGTAGTAACTGTGGATCTTCTTTTCGGACTCACAAAAACCTCCAGAGTGGGAGGCGGGGTGGGTGGCGGAGTTTCCTGGTGCTAGTCCCACTGCCAGCCCTCTATTTGACAATGCAGAGGAAAGTGAGGCAGGAGGAGGCATCAACTCTCCCTCGCACTTCAATTTAACACTACCACCAGGCCGACTGCAGGCACAGCCCCATTTCCACCAAGTCAAGATGCCCTAGTACTTCTGGAGCAGCACCGTGGAGGCAGGGACCTGACGTAACGGGTTTCCCATCCCCCTTTGCCACTTCACTGCACCTGACAACCGAATATTCCCCAAGCACAATCGTCAGGAAAGTTATTGTAGAATTTTTTGATGTTTTGACTTTGTTTAAAGTCTTCTTTTTGGACATTAGAAATTCTAGTTGCGTTCCTCCAATTCTGGCCTCTTGTGCAGCCCCAATTTCATTGGCGGCCGTGCCTTCAGCTGCCTGGTCCCTAAACCCCTTCGCCACGACCTCTTTCTCCTTCTGTAAGAGCCTCCTTTAATACCTACCTTTTTGACCAAGCTTTTGGTCATCTCTCACACGGCTCAGTCTCCAATTTGCTGTTGTTTTAATTTGAGCCAATCAACAAAGAAATATGTAATGGAAAAAGAGTGACAGGTATTAGTGTTAGATTTATTTGAAGTGCCTATTATATGCAAGTTTTTAAAATATTAAGCCGGGCGCAAAGGTTAGCGCCTGGCGCTAATTATCGCCACCGACTGCAAACTTGACTTTTATCGCCCCTGGAGGTGATTGCAGCGCTATATCAGGCGCTTCACACCTGTCTTAAGGCGCAATGGCCGAGGAGCGAGGCGCTACCTCAGAGTGCTGGCGAAGCTCATGTGATGTCAGTCAGCAATGGAACACACACACAATGGCACGGACCACTTCTTAAAGGGGATGGTTGATCTTGCTTCCCATCCACATCCTGCTCAATGCAGCTTTGAATCTCGGCCTGGAGAGACCTGCACATCAAATGTGCTGGAAAGAACAATGGAGAGTACCAGGCAAAGAGCTCAGAGTGCAGCCCCCACAATCTCTTCTAAATCGATACAAGGAATGGCAAATCAAAATAAACCTGCAAAGTGCTGCTCAGTACCAAAAACTACTTCACACAGCGTTGAATCTCTCCAGAAGTCTCTCCCTCTCTCTCTCAGAATGCGTAGTTCAAAAATGTTGTTTTCCTTTGGCATTTCTAAAGGAGAGTCAGAGGGCACTCTATTTTATAACAATAGGGGGGAAAAATTCGGTTGCTTTGCGCCTCCCGTTAGCGCCCTAAGAGGGCGTTATCGGGGCGCAAAGCAACTAGCGCCCGGGCGCGGCGCCGCCAACGCCTCCTGTGAAATTCAGCGAGAGGTTAGCGGCGGCGGTAACTGTTAGCGCCACCGGCGATGACGTCATCGCCGTGCGCAGCGCCCTCACTCACACCCTGGCCGTGATCTTCGGTAGCGCCCCCTGACTTACCACCGGATGCTATGTCCGACGAGGTCAGGGGGGCCTACCTGTGGCCGGGGCGGTGTTAATTAAAGGCGAGGTGCCAGGCGGCCATTTTTGTTGCTGGCCGCCTGCCAGCACTTGCCCGCTTTGCCGTCCCTGGCCTTCTGTGAAGCCCCCCCGCGGAGTGCCGGCTGCGCTTCATGACCCTGGCACTTCTCTTGAGTGCCGGGCTCTTTTGCCGGCACTCCGATCCCCGGTGGCCCAGCTGGGCCCCGGGTCGCGCCGCGCAAGGCCCCTCCCCTTTAAGAAGGGAAGGCCTGCAGTACCGCGGCGCGACGTGCCGCAGCGCCGCGATATTCCCTCACAGCGCCCCAAGAGGGAGGCGGGGCGCTTCCGGTAGCACCCCGCTTCTCTCTTGGGGCGCTACCACTGAATTTCGGCCGCGGGGGTGCTAATTTTTTCGGGGCACTAAAAGTAGCGCCCCGGCGAAGTTAGCGCCTCAAAGGGGGCGCGACTCAATTTTTCCCCCTAGGAGTGTTATACCATGTAATGCACAATGATATATCAGGACCATTGGCCTAGAAGTTTGGTCCATTTTGCGGGTGTTAAACGGTCTTCTAGCCTCCAATTTGGCGGGCAGGAAGCACACGCTCATTATGAGCCAGAAGTGCGCCGCCTGACATTTCAGTATAGCAAAAAAAGTGACATCCAGGGGACTCCAGGGGCCATGCTTCAAACAGGAGTTTAACCCT
This sequence comes from Squalus acanthias, assembly GCA_030390025.1. Lineage (NCBI taxonomy): Eukaryota > Metazoa > Chordata > Chondrichthyes > Squaliformes > Squalidae > Squalus > Squalus acanthias. The sequence goes on from CM059429.1 coordinate 101,102,336, forward strand.
TTGCATATGCGAATAAGGGGCCTAGTCGGTTTGAGGCCCCCTCGGGGATACTGGTTAGCCCTGAGACAGCCGGCACTGGCTGCATTCAGGAAAACCAGCTCTACCTGTGGCCTAACAGGTGGTCTTTAAAGCACGCGGGCCGTTGTCAGTTGCCCCACGCTCCCTGATCACCACCGTTACCCCACTCCCTTGGCCATCCCACCCTGCCAACCTAATCACCTACCCTACCAGCCAGCCTCTTCCCAATCTTCCCCCTTCCCAGTCCACTATGAGCACTTACCCGCTATCGTTGCAGTGGCCCGATCCTCCGTTCCTATTGGCCGGCGAGCTGCCTGGGGTCCTCTATTAGTTGTCCGTAGCTCGCCGGCTCGATGATAATGAGGCTTGAGAAACAGTGTGACAGGAAACTATTACAGGAAATAGGTTTTATACTTACAGAAGGTGCACCCGATGTGCAGCACTTTCATTATATACGAGATAGATTTATTTCCTTAA